>OX031068.1:18803128-20024795 GCA_943736015.1 Tridacna crocea | reverse complement strand
TGTTGTGGGTACTCTTTAGAATTTAGAATCGCAAGAGGTGATGAAGTGACCAATATACAAGCATGGTTTTCATCGTAGAGAGGTATAGGGTGTAGAAAATTTATTCGAGCCATGCTCTGGCAAAAGGGGGCTTAATGCCTCTCCATGATGCATCAATCCAAGAAAATAATCACATGATAAAGATTCCATATAATCCATTTTTTCAAATGACCGACTGAATCATGAAGTTATCTGGTCCTTTGCCATGCAGAAAAAATGACCAGTACAGCTAGAAGTTTGGACCCATGGCAACCTGTGCAGTCTGCCCAGGCTGACATAAGTTGATGTTTTTTGAATATGCATGAAGACCTTTTGTCAGAGAATTGGCTCAGAAAGTACCATTTTGTATTCCCCAGACTGATCAAAGTATACAAGAACAAAGCTCTTTGAGAGTAGGGTTTATTGTACCTTTGTGATACCTTATGCAAACTTGCTTTTTACCTGACGACAAAATAGCAGCCTTGTCCAAATTGAAAGCATTTGCAGACGACAATTTTAACATAGCTTGGTGCAATTTTTAGCTCTTCTGGCTGAAAGCCAGCAGAGCTTATGTCATGGCCTGGTTTCCGTTGTCCGTCCATCTGTCATCTGTCCGTTTGTTAGTCTTTTTCTTGTTTACGCAATGAAGTCTGCAATTTTGGTCAGATTTTCATGAAACTTGCACAGTTTGTTTATCTCATCAATAGCTTTAACCCTGTAGACTTTGAAAGAATCCAACAGACAGTATTGGAAAAGTAGCTATTTTCAGTTGAAAATTTTTATTTCTGATTTACATGATGAAGTCAGCATTTTTGGTTGGATATTCATGAAACATGCTGAGTTGCTTCATCTCATTAGCAGCTGGAACCCTATCGATTATGAAAAAAAAAATCAGTATTTGAAAAGTAGCAATTTAAAGTTGAACAATGTCCATTTCTTGTTTATAAGTCCTTTCCTTCACATAAGTTTACTGGTTTTCTTTTTGCATCATGAATTCATAATCTATGCTAGCATAAAAGCAAAATCTCTGCCAGTAGAGTGATTTCAGGCCCTTTAGGCCCTTCTGTTTATTTCTTAGGGTAGAAAATGTTGTTTCCAAAAGGCCTCTTTCCCAGGGTTTTTAAGTCAATGTTGTGTGGTAAAAGGTAATCAAGGAAGTTGTTTCATAATATGGATCCATTAATCATGCAGTAGGCAAAATCATGTGGAGGAATGGTTCTTTGACATGCACAAAATTAGAAAATCATGAGTTGCAACCTAGGTCAGCCTACACAAAGTCGTAAAATCCATCAAAACATTTTGTAAATTTATCCAAGCACCTTTTCAAAGAACATGACAAGAATGAATTTTGACATGTTTACCCTTTACCACATAATGCTGAATTTTGATGCTCTGGAAAAGGAGCCTTTTGAAAACATTGTTGGAAAAGGAGAAAATGTTGGTAAACATTTTCTCCTTTTCCCACAAGGTTTTCTATCCTTTCAGAGAAAAACTGCACTACTTGAAACACGCTGAAATTGCCATCTGCAAGTTTTCAATTTGGACAAGGCTAAAATTTTGTCCTCTGGTAAAGGGCTACACTTTTATGCCAGCTTGATATTTTAGAACACTAATGTGGAAATGTCCCATTTTGTTGTTTGGTAATGAGTTCCTTGTTTGTCAGTTTTAACAAATGGTTGTCAACTGGCTTAAAATATATGTTTCACTTATATATTAGTCTAGGGGTTCATTAATCTTGACAGTGTTTTTTTCTGCAAGACCAATTTGCTGTGAGAGACACACACTATGATTTATCCCTTTAGCTATCACCTGTGTCCAGTTCTGTCTTTGAAACTCCTGATACTTTAGTTTGCTCTTTCCTTTTACCTTCACTCTATTCTTTATTACCCTTTTGTCTTTTCTTTCCTTTTTTTCTATCGTCACAGGTATGTCGTGAGTTTCAGAGGGGCTCCTGCACCCGACAACCTAGTGAGTGTCGGTACGCACATCCGCCCGACAATGTTACAGTAGACACAAGTGAGAATTGTGTCACTGTTTGTATGGATTACATTAAAGGGAAATGTACACGGGATTCGTGTCGATATTTTCACCCTCCACCTCACCTACAAGCGCAAATAAAGGCCTGTCAGCAAAGAGCTAATGCCGCCGCTGCCGCGCAGGCTCAAGCCTTGGTAGGGTATCTGACCACACCATCATGTCATTACCCCACCCATCCTGCTTCTATTACTTCTCCTCTACTTTCTACTCCTTCTGTTGAATTCTATATGCACCAACAGATTTATTTTGTACAATAGAAAAAAAACAGAAAAAAATTGTTTCTGCTTGGTAACTTTCCAATGCTTTTTAATTTGCAAGCAATGCCATAAAAAGTTTGTTTTGGAATCTCATATCAAACAGAATCTAAAGGAATTGTTACGCATTTTGAAATTGAAGATACTTGCAACAGAATTTGTTGGTATGTATAGAAACATAGTGGCAGTCTTTAAGACAAAAACACAGACAGAAAACCAAAATTACCTTACAAAGATGTTCTCTGTTGTGAGAAATGAATAGCATTTGATATTTACTTGAATTTGGAATGTACATCATTTAAATAATAAAAAATGAAGAGAAAAGTAGTGATTGCATAAAAGTAAGTTCAGTATGAACACACACCTTCATAAATGCTTATTTTTCATATCTGTACATAACACAGTTTTTGATACATTTTGAAGGAAAAGAGTTGTTGTTTCTGTTGTTGCAATTCTTTGCCTTCAAATATTTCTCCATGGAATTTCGATTGACCATGTTTTGTTCTTACCGTATTGTCCCTTACAGACACTCCCCCTATGGTTAATGCACCCCCAGCTTTTTCTAACGGAAAATAGGCTTACCAGATGGTCAATCCAATGATAAAGCTGAAGTAAATGAGCCAAAATATACTTATGGCATCAACATATTCCTTGTTAACTTAAACAAATTGATGTCGCTGACACCTAGCTGTTTGATTATACATGCACTTTCAATAACATTTCAAACTTTCACTAAAACAAGGTTTGTCAACTAACTTCAAAAAATTTTAATATGTGATAAAGGGATAGCATGGAAGACTAGTGTCACATACGAACTATGAATGCAATTTCAATTCCAACTGAAAGTGATGTTCTGCATTAACTGCAGTGGGTTTTACAAATGGGGATCACTTCAAAGTAGGCACTGACTAAAATCAGGACAGTAATAATAATGTTGTCCTCAGAAAAATTATGATTTTACCACTATTAATTGCCCCCTCCTTTGGAAAATTCAAAGCCCCAGGGGTCATTAAAAAGAGACAATACGGTAGTTCTCAAAATAGATGTCATTGTATAACCCTTTACCAAACAGCAAAATTTTGGGCTCGTCCAAATTGAAAGCATTTGCAAAGTACAAAATAACCCAGATTTAAATGTCTAAATTTGGCTTTTGGAAGAGTAGAAAACCATGTTGGAAAAGGAGGAAATGATGGTTACCAGCATTTTCTTCTTTTCTCACAAGGTTTTCAAAAGTGTTTTTGTGTAGGGAGGTTAAAACTCAGGACTGTACAGTAAACAATTGAAATTAATACTCGGTATACCTAGACATGATCCTTGAGAATAAAACTTGAAGACTGCCTCAACAGCTTTACCAAATTCAACATTTAGCTTGGAAATGCAGCAAGTGGTGCATAGAAATATAATTCATTGAACACTTTTGCTTTTCCTGTAATTAAAGAAAAATGAAAATTAACCTATGAAATAAATCCTACCTGCCGTAAGACAGTTTAGCAATTGATCATAATGTTTGCAATCACTTGTTTTTCCAACAATAAAAAGAAAATGAAAATTAAACTATAGAATGAATACTCCCTGCTATTTGACTGTTTGGCAACTGACCATGATGACTGCTTTTTCATGCTTGGAAAAAAAAAGAGATATCAGACTGGTTACAAAGCCATTGTTAATGATTGGTTACAAAGCCATTGTTAATGATGATGTGACCATAAAGTTAAAACTGAACACTTGATGGAAATACTGAGGGTGTGTAATCCATGTGATTCATATTACTTGCAGTTTCAGAAAGGAGACAATTAGAGTTTTAAAAAGCTGTATTTTTTTAATTTCTCAATGTCAAATTACTATAGTTATTCTTTATAATTACTTATTGGGAGATAGAAGAATGCAAAAAATCCAAGCCAAATGTTTTAAACTTGTTTTCCTATCACCTCAGAATGCATTTTTGTAGATAGCGTTAAATGATACATGTATGTAAATTACAGCATTAGCATGCTAACCTTTGACATTATACCAAGAAAGTTTCAAAATTTCATATATAGCTGTGATGTGTGGGGCTATATATAAAAACCAAGTTTATGTGTTACATATCATTTTGGTATTGAATGAAGACTAACTCTTCGCTTAATTCTCCTAAGTTTGCCCATTTGTTATTTTCAAATTCTGTTAATGCAAACAAGTAAAAAAATTATATTCTTAAAAATAAAGAGTATAAGGTTTGTACAAATGTTTGTTCGCATATCTGATCAAAAGACAAAATTACCAGTTTAAAGACAACTTTCTCAAAGATGCATTCTATTTTCATCTATTTCACCTAGATTAATCCCTTTTTCTGCTTTTTAGATTCTTTATTTTCTTTTGCTAACATACACCAAATAAAAAGTAAATCAAAGTAAATTTGATTCACTTTTTAGGAAATTGCAGCAAAAATAGAGCCAAGTAAGAAAAGTTTTTACTGTAATGGGAAAAAACTTTACTGAAAGTAGAGCTTCAGATTAGAGGGAGTGATGGCATTCTAAATCTCTTTATTTCTCTCCCAAACCCTATGCTGTTGGTATTCATTAGAATGGTCTCAATGAGATGATTCTAATGAGAACCCATAACATTAGGTTTAGTGGAAAATAATTAATAATTTCAATTTTGAAATCAAGATCACTCCGCCTGTCTTGAGCTTTGTGAAAGACTAGTTAAGTTTTAAATCTGCAAAGTTTGACTGCATATTGTGCTATCAAACTTGGACAGATAATAAGACCAAATTGTGATCTTTGCTGCTTTTCAGCTTATTTAGGTTCTTAAGTAGTGCTTAACTGGGTTATGCAATTTTACATCCTTGTTTTAAGTTTACCTTTTGTCATATAACTTTCAAGTTATGTTTGAAAACATACTTTCTCCTTAATAATTATGTTTCTGTAATTGTCATTAAATTCTTGTAACTTAATTATTATGTGAATTATTACTTGTCAAAGGAAAAAAAAGTAACTGAAATTTAATTAGGGAAAAAAGACCATTGACATCAAACTTCAGCAGTTTTGTACTGATTTACTGTGTCATTGTTTGTGACATGAAGTATAACACAGTTGCATTTATTTTTTTTGCACAAAGCTTTCTGCTTCACTGCAGCTTTAAAAGGCTGTAGCTTTTAAGAGATATGTAGTTTTTTTCTTTCTATTTTGGACCAAGGAATTAATAATGATTTTATCCACTACCATATAGAAGCCCTTTTAAACATATAACTAATCACTATAAAAGACAGAATTACGAAAAATCAATAAAACTGAGGAAAAGTCAAAATGTTTGTCCGAGCTTGGAAATCATTAGAAGAAGAGAAGTGATTGCTTGTACCAAGCAAATGTTTCTTTCCCACAATATTTCCAAAGGCTATTCACTGCAGTTGTGCAGAAAAGAAATGTGTTGGTTGTCAAAAATGGTAGAGGGCAAATGATTTTATTCCTTTCAAAATTTGCATTCTGATGCATACTGTGCATCATGAGAGCTTATGTTATAGTATGCCATCGTAGTAGCTGAAACTCTTTAACCCATTACCACACAATCCCTACTTTTGACGCCCCTGAGAAAGAAGGCTTTTGAAAACACTGTGGGAAAAGGAGAAAATGCTGGTAACCAGCATTTTCTCCTTTTCCCGCAGTGTTTTCTACCTTTCCCAGAACAAATTTCCATTTTTCAGTCACCTTTATTTTGTCGTCTGCAAATGCTTTCAATTTGGACCAGTCTAAAATTTTGTTGTGTGGTAAAGATATAACAAAGGTGATGGACAGTCTTTAGTATAGTTACTATAACCACTGTAGATATAATACCATGCTTCTTTCTTTTCACCTTATTCTTGTAGTAAAATCCTAGATAGCCCTGTAGATGTCGCCCTTTTGCCTACCCTGTACTTTGACATATTGACACTTGCTTTCCTAATTCGACCCACGAAACACGTGTACATCTGAAACTAGGAGGTGAAGAAACTGGGAAAAATTAAAATGATTCTGGTATACTGGTATCAGTTCCATGGTTAAAATCACAGCTGTGATGTTCAGCTATTGCAGTTTTCTTTTTTCTTATTAAATGGGATGGGGGAGCTTTCTAAGTTGAAAGAATAGAATTCCAGATGGTGATCCACAGCATGGTCATGTGATTTTATATTGCAATGTGATTTTGTAGATTTGAGATCGACAGCCTAAAGTGACTGTGCTTTACATATATTTGTTGAATATCATGTTATATTTTTTATTCATATGTTAATGATCATGTATTTAAATCACTATTATATTTGCTTGTATTTTATTCTACTCAGTTTTTCGAAATTTATGCCAGGGAAATTCATTTATCTTTCAACATGATCCATATATACTTTTCCAGAAAGTTATCAGGGCTATTGGCCTTCATTAATTTTTGACTTTATTGTGTCTATCAACTTACCTTCCCAAACAAACAAAAATATCTCTATGTTGTTTTTTTCGTAGTGTTTTGGAGAACCTTGCACCTCTCCTAACTGCTTTACAAAGTATTGTGTTTGGATAATAAATGGTATTTCAAGAGTGAATTTCCTTGGTATGATTTCTGGTTTTTTTATGTCTAAGCTTATGCTTGTCTTAGTTTTCTCCTAGAGATTGCTAATCTTGTATGGAACAGCTTAATATATCTGCAGGGACCTCTCACAAACAGTTAAGTATCTATTCCCTTCACCATTACAACCAGCAAAAACAAAACAAAGGCATTCTAATTGATGTGCTTCCTGGATACATGGTGCGTCATGTGACCAGCAGAGCAGACTAGAGGTTGCCATGATGGATTCAAAAAAATACACACACAAAAAGTTTAGTTGCTTTCCAAAAGATGACAAGAAGATTGATTAATTGAAGAATGCCGCATTATTTCTTTTGCAGGATTTTTTTTCAACATTTTCATTTTTGCAGGTGGATTTACAAAATACAAGATGCTTTTATGGACATTTGTTTAAGGACAAAATTGATCTCCCTCTGGCCTTTAAACTATGGATTGATATCTAGAAAAATCCTTACAACATTTTAGTCATAAAATATAAATTGTTGCATATTGCTTTATGCAGTTCTTTCATTGAGAATATTCTTACAAAAACTCACTTCCTCTCTCTCAGTATGTTGCAGGCTTATTTTTGAAAAACTCTTTACCAGACAAGAAAATTTTAGACTAGTCCAAATTTAGGGCATTTACAGGCATACAATAATATTATTTGTCTCATTTAAGGATTTCTGCAGTTAGGTGTACAAAAATAAAGAAGGTGAAAGGGGGAATACTGGTTACCAGTATTTTTTTCCTTTTCCAAGGATGTTTTCAAAAGCCAAATTCTTCGGAATTTAAGAAAAAAATTGGGTTGTCTGGTAAGGGGCCATTTCTCGTTTACAACATATCTACTGCAGTAAAGGACAGCGGCATGTCTCAGTTTTGTCTTCAGCTTTTATTTCTCAGATCATTTGTCCAAGGTCAGCAACAAGCTTTAGTGATGCCCCATGTCTGTTTGGCTGGATTGGATTGGATTAATTGGTGTTAACTCTTTACCAGACCACAATATTCAAGACTTTTTCAAATTGAAACCATTTGCAGACAACAAATAGATATGGATGATGAAATTAGTCTGTGAAAGGCAAGACAACATTGTAGGAAAAGGAGGAAATGCTGTACAGGGTTTCTCCTTTTTCCTGTTACTTTTTCAAAAGCTTTCGTATCCAGGGTCATAAAACAAACTTGTGGCTGTTTGGTACAGGGTTTAGAGTGCTGTTGAAAATAAGAAGATAACTAAGTTGTGATGTGGAAGTGTGATGTTTGCTGTTTTCCATGAAGTAATAGTTTCTTCTGAATAGTTTGAGTCAAATATTAATTTACCTTTATGGTACCACTCATTCTATGTATTACATTTTGTGTGAAAATTGGTTGCTCTCATTTAAAAAAAAATCATGATATACATACTGACTGTTTACTTTGTCACTGCAAAGCCTAAACCTTGTACTAGGTGTGAAACCCAGGATATGTTTTATGGATAATGCAGTGTTACACAAGTAATTGTATAGTCTTTAGATTTGGTGTAAAATGCCATTTAGTAAAAAAAAAATACTGATTTGACAAAACACTCCAACCCATATTTCTCTCTTGTAGTGTTATTTATTCTCAGTTGCAGATGAACGAGTCTCCACTTTGGCAGATTAAGGTCATATTACATGTACTTTTTCGAAAAAAGTCTATGATATTCATTATCGGATGACCAGTGAGCTAGCATGTAGTAAGCAAACTATATTAGTTACACCTTTAAGAGTAAAACATGGGGTATCTCTAAATATTGCTTGTAAACCTTGACTTTATAGTAGATGGTAACCAGTAACTGTGGAAACCAAAAAGTCTTAAAAAGCTATACATGACAAGTTTTGGTATATTTGTAAACTTAGTTGAGTTTATGGATGGAAAAAATTTATATGCATGTTGGATTGAACATTTTTTACCGATGGTGCTATTTTATTTTATTTTCATCACTACCACTACCCATCATGCCTTGTGCTGTGCTTGCTGTTGTCATGTGCCGCCAATTCCCGCCAATTGCCAACATTACGGCCAATCAAACGTCTCCTCGCCAATGTCGTACATTCGTGCTCTGCTAATTAACAAATTAGCCACAAGTGGTAGAGGTACTGACGGGAAAGAAACGCCCTCGTGATCCAAGCGAGGATTTAGTTCTGGTACTTGTGATATTCAATTTTTTCAACATTAGACATGTCATAGATCGAGGCTGGAATCAAAATTACACTGAGTTGGTTTTGCAAATTATTTTTGTGTATTTCTGGAGAACATTTTGTTCCAGTCAAAAATTGCAATGTGAAGAAGTAGAAAGGAATAAAATCTGTTATCCATTTATATCTTTCGCTTTAATCTGTGCTTGCTTATTATATTTTGTTGACACTCTAACAGTTGAAAGGAATTTTAGTATCTTAGTGTCTATATTCAATTTATGTTCCATTTCCCATGTATCTATCACATGTCTACAACAATAAAATACAAATTTCAAAGATATAAAATAACTTCAAAAACCCATCATGCTTTCCGCATGTAGATGTAGTCCGCTTAACCCTAATGGTGCCAGGGAAAATTTAGTTGCTTTTTTCAGATGCTGTGGATCAAGATCAGATCGCAGTTTCTTTGCAGATTGATCTTGGACTTCATAGTTTTGTACTTTGTTAGGTGTCTGATCCCAAAAAAGCCTTAAAATACTTGTCTACGAGTATTTTTTCTACTTCTGAATATATTCATTTCAGTTGCATGGCACTGTATGGGTTAATAATTCAATCCGCTTAAGGAAAGATGATTGCACAGTCACATGACAACAATATTGTGTATAAACGTATTACGCTCTCTTTTTTCTGCTTGTAGATTTATTTCATTCTTTAATACAACACAACTTGTATATTGGTGATATGATTTTTTATAACTCAAAACTCTCGTGAGCGGCTTGGATGAACTGTGGGGTGGCTTAGTGTTATTGTTTTTTAAAGCGTATCATTTGACATACAGAGTAGTATTCAACATACATTCTGAACCAAATTCACATTCTAAATTCTAAAATAATCAAGCAGTTTGGCAGAGACCATCTGTCAATCAGCTTCTTCTTAAATTGAAAATGATGACAATATTCAGAATATATGGTGAGTACAAACTTAGGCATTACATGTGTTTATACAGCTGAAAAAAGTCATAGTCGCCTGTTAAACCCTGTGTACACCCACCCACATACTGCACAAATGCAAAAAAAAAAACATTAGGGGTAAATGCGATTTGAAAGTACAACAACTGCAATAACGTATGGTACAAAAAAATTATTTTAGAATTGTACAAAAAGTTGTTGAAAACTTAATTTAGTTCTCTTGCATATGGAAAGTAACTAATTAATTTGTATTAACCCATTACCACACAATCTCTACTTTGATGACCCTGAGAAAGAAACCTTTAGAAAACATTGTGGGAAAAGGAGAAAATGCTGGTAACCAGCATTTTCTCCTTTTTCCACAATGTTTTCTACCCTTCACAAAATATATTTCAAATTTTCAGCCACTTTTATTTTGTAGTCTACTAATACTTTCGATATGGACAAGCCAAAAATTTTGTCATTTGGTAATGAGTTAAGTTGGCTTCTCAATAAGCATGGGATAAAAATAATTTCCATCAATTAAGGATTGCACAGGCCAGATAGCTCAGTGGTCAAGGTAAATTACTATTGACCTGGTGGTGGCAAGTTCAGTTCTCAGTTGCTGCAAATTTTCCTTATGGTAAGTTTTTTCCTTTCACCTCTGATGCATGTCAGAAAGTAATCACTGACTTGGAAAAAAATGTTTTGACAGCACTGGTGTCAGAAAGCCAGGAAGACATGAGTAGGTGTGCTGATGGCTGTGATATGGCCTAAGCTGTTAAAGGGACGTTTAAGTCAAACACAATACAAATGGTGAGTGTGTCGGACTCATAACCTAGTGTTTGTGAGTTTGATACCCTATTGAGGCAAACTTTCTTTCAGGCTTATTTTCACCTCTCACCTCTGCTGAAGCAAGTGAGAAAAGTATTTGGTGGTTTTGGAAAGAAAGTAGTGTTTGTACTGGTATGAGAAAGCCAGGAAACACATGTGCGTCACCGACCGCCATGATATAACCGTAGCTGTTAAAGTGGCGTTAAACCCCAATACAACCAACCAACCAAACACAATACAATCTAGGATGTCCTTGATGCATGCTACCAAGCAAGTTGTCACGTTATTATTGACCCATAAGATGCTCTTTTTTGCCAAACAATCAACAATTTCATGAATAGAATGGTCCTAAAGAGTTTAAGATTCATGTCAGCTTAACCCTTTACCATACGACAAAATTTTAGACTGGTCCAAATTAAAAGCACTTGCAGATGACAAACGTAACTAAAAAACTGAAATTTGTCTCCAGCAAGGTAGAAATCATTGTGGGAAAAGGACCAAATGCTGGTTACCAGCATTTCCTCCTTTTTCCACAATGTTTTCAAAGGGCTTCTACCTCAGGGTCGTAAAAACCAGGGATTGTTTGGTAAAGAGTTCAGGGGACTGCACAGGCTGACTTTGGTTGGTACTTTTTGCACATATATGAAGCCATCTAAGAGCAAGAGTCATCATTTGTGGGTTTTGGTAATTTAGCTTGCACCATGGCCAAAAGAAAATATTTCCTTTCAATCTGAGGGTAAGATTGATACAGAATATAAAAATCCCAAGGAGAACAATAGTAGACAATTATTCACAAATACTGTAGAAGTGGAAATGTTTTGATGTGGGAATTTTTTGCGAACTTGAAAAAAAAAATGTTCTATTCGCATTTCTCACCACAAGTATACCAACAAATAACGAGTGTTGTGCTTTCGCCTTATCCATATATAAAATGCCCTTAATCGGTAATTTGCAAATTCAAAGCGTGTCTATAACCATGTGTACAGTATCATCCATTGTAAAGTACATTATAGAGGCCAGTTAACTCTTTACCGAACCGCAAAGTTATGATGGGTCCAAATTGAAAGCATTTTCAGACGACATATTGAAAGTGACTTGAAAAATGAAATTTATGTTGTAAAGGGTAGAAAACATTATGGGAAAAGGAGAAAATGCTAGCTATCAGCATTTTCTCCTTTTCCCACAATATTTTTATATGGCTTCTTTCTAGGGGTCATTAAAAGTCAGGGTTGTATGGTAAAGAGTTAATGTAACATTTTTGTGGCAATTCAGTTTGATAAGGGAGACAAAAAGAAAATGGTAATGTTAAGAGTATTTTTGCCCGATGTATCATGCAATAGGTCAGACAAGATAAACAAAGAGTTTAGGTCTACATTATCTGTAGAAGTTGGCGAAACCGTGCAGAAAGTTAGATCATGATCTTCATTTATTTATTGCTCACGATATAAATGAATGGAGTGTGTTGCTTTCAGTCACACAGTTAGGCAGAGATTTCCATTTCAGGAATACAAATGCATGTATAGCATACATACTCATGGCATTGTTTGCCATACACCCAGGCAGCCCAGATAATAATGCTGCTGGTTAGTTATTCTGGGTTGCAAGTTCAAGTTTGCTCATGCAAATCATTAATCTGGGTTTAATATGAGGTACCATGATAGGATTCAGTTGTTACTGCACAAATAATTATGTTGAAAACTTTCTTTGGTCTCTGCTTTAGATAGGAACAGTGGAATGCTATGAAAACAGGGTATTTTCTGGCTTGGATTGGTTATATAGAAATTTCAAATTAGTTAAAGAGTTTTAGAACACTGAAGAGCAAATACCAAACAGAGATGGGTAATTTCTTTCCTTTGAATTTAATGTGAGGAGAGCAATTTAGTCTGACCTATTGTTTTGTAATATTCATACTGTATTGACAGAGTTTCAGATCAGAGAGAGTGATAGTGTTCTAAATCCATTATTTCGCTTTCAAACTCTATGTCGTGGGTACTTGTTAGAATTGTCTGGATAATACAATTCTAATAAGTGCCCATAATGTAGGTTTAGTTGGGAATAATTGATATTTTCAATTTTGAAATCAAAATCACTCCCTCTGTCTGGAGCTCTATATTATACAATGTCATGTAGACTTTCCACCTGCATGCATCACATGAAAAGTTTTCCATGTTAAAAAGATTGGCTCATTTCAAACAGACATAATCAATAACTACGATAACATTTTACTCTAGCTAAGCCACCCCAAGTGTTCTGTCTAGCTTCTGGCAGAGTTGCTGCGTGATTTTTAATGTACTCCAAGCAACATCGTGGACAGTTTTCACGCTATAATGCATGTTGGCTGATAACCGTGTAACAGAATAGCTTTTGTAAAACTATTAGAAAACTAAGATATTATTATTGTTTTGGGTTTTTACTACAAAACTGCTAGAACTTGCTTGTTTCTTGTCAAAAACTTTACTTTTGAAACCTTTGGTAGCTTTTTCTTGCAGTGTACAAAACTATTTGATGTAGAAAGATGAAATATTGTCACTTTTCATTTTGCAGGAGTTACAACAGTTTGTCATGTGGTTATGCAATTGTTTTTATATTTCTGAATTTCAAAGGCTTTTATTTCTAAGAGTGTCTTTGTGATAAAACTGGGGCCTTTTTTAACAGATTTTTTTTATGCTTTCAAGTTGTGACACCCAAATGGTTGTATGATCTAAATTCGTAATCTCTCCTACATGACTTGTTGTGAGAAATTTTTATTCTGTTTCGAAGACACATCAGAGCATTTGATAAATCGAACAGACATTTTCAGACTAGAAATAAGGCCCATAAAACTGCAATTTCAAGGTTGCTTGTGTCCAACAAAAAAACCCAAACTGTTCAGTATATTTATTCAAGTCATTTTGAAAGCTTTTCAAAAGAGAAAGGGCCAAACTGGCCATGTTTGGGTGTCATTACATGCAATTGATCAGTTGGTAAAGATTGCATGAAAGTCCCTATTTCCAGTAATTAGAAATATGAGTATCTTCTGTGGTCCAGCTTTGGATAATGGCTTCAGAAAGGTTGCTTTGTTTGTCTGGGTCTATGCTTTAAGAAGAAACCAAAAAAGCATGAAATACACTAAACAAAAGTCATCTTCTGTGAATTGTACTGGAAATAATATTCAAAATTTACATGATTGGTGGACTTGTACTGTCTATTTTTATGACAAACTAGAGCTGCAAAACCAGGGCTCCTATTCACCAACTATTCTATAGAATATTCTTTAATCTTATTCTCCAAGGTTTTCTAAATTTGTAAGTAACACAACTTCTGATTGGCTAAACCATTCAGTGGTTTAGCCAATCAGAAGTTGTGTTACTTACAACTGTAGAAAATTGTGTAGAATAAGAGAAAGAATGATTGGTGAATACGGGCCAGGCTCTCACAATTTTAATCCTTACGTAAACCCAGAACCTTAATAATTATGATGATGATGAATTACATTGCCCAAAGGTGTGTGTCAGTCTGTGGTCATAGTTGTTTATCTGCAAGAAAGACTTTTAAAGACAAGTTGTGTTTGCTTGTTATGGAAAGGTTTGCTAAAAGATTAAATATGTACATAAACCTAGCATTATAATTATGCAGTAGTCGCTTTAAAGCTTTATTTTTTAATTGTACAGAATGTTTAGTTTGGATTCTAGCAAAGCTAGCCAGGTATTGGGAACAGTCAGTGTTAAGTAGACTTGACAGTTACTTCATCAGAATTACCTATGAAGGTATAATTTCCATGCAAAGTTGTTTCCAGTTTAATTGTATGGAATAACTCCTTTTTTATATGGGTTAGGATTGTTGACATCCTGGTTGGGGTATTTTGAAATTTATCTTGGAGATATTTTAATGATAAATAATTCTGGGTAAGATTAGGTACCTTGGCAACAATATGAGTTTAAGATCAGACTGTACTTAACATCAGATCAGACTGTACTAAACATGTTCATCTTAGATCTTTTTCTTTGAATTTGAATTTTAAAAAAAAAAATGTCTCTAGTGGCAAAAGGTTTCTTTTGAAATCCTAGATGAGAAACCTAAATCCATTCATGTACAATAATTTATCTTACTGCCACACTTTAAGTAAGGTGATTTTCTAGTAAAGGCTTAGGTATGATTACAGACCTCTTGTCGTAACAGAAACACTTTGACCTTTTCTTTTATCTTCTATATAATGAAGATTCTTCAAATTTAGGCTAGGTTTTAAGTATCAAAAGGGGAATCCCAATCAATAGAGCAGGAACTCCCTCAAAAAATTTCTAATACAGATATGTCACTTTTGATTGAGAATTTTCAATAAGGAGGCAACAGCCAAGAATTGGTACGTACATTGCATACTTATATTTTTAAACCTTAGCCCATGCTGATCATAAATATCTACATGTTTAATGCTTGGCTATCTGCTACAAAACTTGTTTGGCACGGTAATGCGGTAAGGAATACGACCCATAATTCATTGGTAAATATCAAGTACCGTAAAATGCTGTGTATACCACGCAGGCATGTATAACACGCAGGCCTTTTTCAGCATCAGATCCGAGGAAAAAAGGTTGTTCGGATGTACAACACGCATCAAAAATTGACCAAAATATCGTAACATGTGAAGCTTAGGTCGCCATCTTGAAAAATTGTAAATGGCGATACTTTATCAAAGGGAAATAACCATTTTTAATCAAAGTGGAAAAACATGCCAGCTTCTGACATTTGCAAATTCACACATTGAACTGACGACCATATCGTAGTTAATCTCTTATTTTCTCACCTCGATCGACAAATGTGACAGGTGTGAAATAAACATAGATCTATATGATGTAAATCATGGTTTTTGTAAAAAGTAGCGATAAATATATTTTTAAATCATTCATTTCTTTATGAATCGTTATTTTACTCTTTTATAAATGTTCAATTTTAGCTATTAACAAAGAATAAAAAAAATATGAGAAGAATCAGACGATAACAGTAAATCAATATTTGTCATTCCGGGGTACGTTCGCCGTTGCCAAAATGGCTGATAGAATCGGGATGTTACGAATCCTAATCGACAAATTTAGAATGTATAAGTACATTTTAACAAAATTAAAACATAATGTTTTTTTTTAATCGGTAAAAGTTGAAATGGGATGATGACGAAAGTTAAGGCTGTGGCGAGAGAACTTTACCGTTTTGTACCTACGCCACTCCCCCACCCACTTTGAACAGGTATACGACCGACTTTCAGAAGGAGAAAAACATGGTTTTGCCTATTGTAGTGTATAACACGCAGTCCCCAGTTTGAAATTATTCAGAGCTGAAAAAAAGTGTGTGTTATACGCACCAAAACACGGTAACAATCGAAGTTTTCGTAAAGCCTATTCTGCAATCTCAGCAGAGTTCATTTTTGTGGTATTTGTTGAAGACAATACCACTGTGAGTTCAATATTGAATTTTGAAGACCATGTATCATATTTTGTGCAAAGCCGAAGGATATAAACCCAATTGTACTCAATTTTTCTCTGGCAAATGAGTTTTTCAATAGCACTCAGATATATAATTGGAAATGGCATGTTAAAATACAATTGGTGCCTGAGGCCATCGATCATGGATATACTATTTTTTTTATTGAAAATAGCTTTATTTGCTCCTAGCCTTCTATTGGCGCAATGATACATAATTTATCTACCGACCGCTTGGTCCAGGGCTTTTTCGTTCCAAAACCAGTTCGTCCCATGGCTTTTTCGTCCCATGATTGCATGCTACTCCATTTGACAGGGCATGAATATTTTAAATAGATCGAAATAATTTATTGAAATATTGGAAATTAAATATTAACGGCCAAAGATAGTTCAAAATTGTAGATTTCAGGTACAAAGTTATTTTAATTCAATATATTTACATGGTTTCTCTTCCTATCCACCATGCATCTAAATGTCAAGCGACGTTACTCCTGACTCCTCCGACTGATCAAAAGGAGACAACCAATACAAAAATAATCCTAACTTTGTCATGAGTACTCTCCCTTCAACCAAAATGAATAGGTATTCATTTGCTTAGTACGTTGACTTCAAACCAATATTTGCAAACCATTTCTCTTTTTCTTTCAAATTATTAATTCCAAACAATTGTTTCCTAGACAAACACCACTACAGTGTTCTCAACGCTTTGATTTACTATGAGAGTTAGGGGTGGTAGACTCACTAACACATTGGTAAATATCATGTAACATTGATGTTTTCATAAAGGCTATTCGGCCAATCTCAGCACTTTTAATATGAGAGTTGGGAGCCCTTAATTTATGGCCGAATTTGTGTATCTGCATTTTGCTGTTGAGATATTAGTCTGCCATTGGCTGTAGTATTTTATTACCCTGCTACTGGAGCTGTTGAAGTAACTGACAAGTACCTGACATGACTGTTGGTGTTTAGCTAGATGAAGCTGGGTCCTGTCTGAACATTCATACTTGTACTGTCACCATATATCACCTAATCTGTGATGCACTTGTTGACTCTTCTATCTCTTTCAATGTCCAATGTAAGTGTATCGTATGTGTATACTTGTGCTTTTTGCAGTCTCAATTACCCGGTATGGTGAGCCAATACAAACGTCTCGCAGTGCCCGACGCAAAAGGTTTGCCAACTGTCTATCAACCGATCTCGAATATCTCGTACCAGCAAGCGCTCATGCAAATGCAGCCACAGCAGTACATACCGGTGTCATGTAAGTACAGGGACTGATTTGTCAGTCTCATTTCTACTGTCATGTAAATGAAATATTTTTGACCTTCCAGAATTGCTATTAATGCTATGTAAATCATCTTGGCAATGTTTTCTACCCTCCACAAAACAAATTTCAATTTTTCAGTCACTTTTATTTTGTCATCTGCAACTGCTTTTGAGTTGGACAAGCCTTAAATATTGTAGTTTGGTAAAGAGTTAATGAAGAGGTGACCAAGGAAACAGTATGAAACTTTGCACAGTTCTTCTTTGTGTTACAATGTTTTAAAGTCAGATTTGCTGCATTAGAATCAGGATGTACAGTATATACCAAAATTCTACAGTTAAGATGGCAGATTGTGTCATAATGAAGTGTTCTGCTTGGCTTAGTGGTAAAGTGACCTGACTTTTGACCTGTAGGCCTGGGGTTCAGGCCTTATTGGACCCATTTTGCTTTTTTTGTGGGAGCATCCTTTTGCAAGACAGTTCAGAGCCCTAGTATAGTAAACTGTTGAAACCCAGAAAATATTTGAATATGTGAGCTGTCACCATGATATGAGTGAATAATGTTGAAAGCAGTGTAAAACACATTCAATCAATCAACTGCTGTGATGATGTTTGTGGAGTTTTTGTTTTGGTCATATTATGGAAATCCAATAAGGATTGTTGGTTTCGGTTTGGTAGCTTTATTTACCATAAGATGGAAGGATAACAGATTGTCTTTTGTCGCTTTGTTTCATGACATCCATGTTCAGAATCAAATTTATCTTTGTGCTTGTATTCAGTGCCCCCTTCTAAGATGCATGGAAAAAGTGATAATTTTTTGAAAGGGTTTCACAATTTCTAAAAACCACATCTTAAAAGTCTGATTGCATTATTGGAAGCCTTAAGTAGGTTAGTTTGAGTAGACAGACTGTTTCAGCAATTACCTCTTGAGGGAACCCTTGATTTAAATGGTATGCATGTTTGAGAACCAGTCCTGAAATTGGTTTCAAGAGTTTCTTGTCATTTAAAAGTACTTAGCTACGAGAATGGTTCCATTTTCTTTCTACAGATGCATTTCGTTAATAGAAATTTATGACAAGATCATTATTGTGAAGAAGGTGCCACCTTTGGGTAATGCATGCTTCGAGGGTTTCCCAAAGTGTGGAGCCTGTTTCTAGGAATATTGGCATTAGTATCAATAAAGATATAGAGGATATTTGTTTTTTTCGGTGTAAGATCGAAATTTATTTCATCGAGTGGACACCATCGGTAATATTTTCACGAGTGGCTGCGCCACTCGTGAAAATATTACCGATGGTGTTCACGAGATGAAATAAATTTCGATCTTTCACCGAAAAAAAACAAATATTCTATTTATTTTATGCTTTTAACCCTTTCTGGGAGGAGCTTTATCAAAATTCAGTACAGTTCTTTTCCCTTATTCCCCGTGGCGTACCCCTCCCGCATAGCAACGTTACGTCAAGCGCGTGAAATGTAAGGTATATGACGTCATATTTCCCATCTGGTTGTTAGGCACGCGCAATTTACCTAGGCAACAAGAACGTGAAAATCGGTATTTTCACTGGTGGTACCAGTGTAAGATCGAAAAATATTTTCACTGCTATTTCTCGATATCCTACCGGAAAGCATGAAATAATTTGAAATATTGATGGCTTACAATGTCTAAATGGCTTGTGACATGAAAAGATCTGTTTTTCTATAGCAATAAGGACAAAGAATGGCTATACCGGAGGCAAAATGTGTCATTTGTGAAGAGCAATGTACAGGAATTACTTCGTTCCTGCTTGTATTAGTAATAGGGCTGTGTCATGAAATGGCTATTCATTAGAAATATCCAAGGCAATTAGTTTAATTTGCATTTACTTCCTGTCATGATATTATTGACATGCCAGGCTGTGGAACTGGAATATTATCAATGGTTTCATATTGTATTGGCTAGGATGGTCTTCAACATAAATCTAGACTGTTTTATCACTGATGGTTACCAGTACAGGTTAAACCAGTCGACTCCCAATAATTCTGGCCGAGTTTGTATTTGAAATTAAAAACAGTGGTTTTGCAATATTCTGACGATAGGTTCCTTCAATGGCTTTTTGTCCCAGAGCTAATGGTTTTTTTTGAGGAATGGTTAGGTCACATGGAAATTATTGTCTTTAGTACTAGCTTGGGAGTATTCAAATGTTTGCACATGCCGTAGTGATACATGTACATATAAAACTTTCACCCCCTTTGCTAATACTTAACTCTTTATCAAATGACAAAATTTTACACTGGTCCAAATTGAAAGCCCTTGCAAACAACAAAATAAACTTAACTCAAAAACTGAAATTTGTTACCGGCACGGTAAAAAACATCGTGGGAAAGGAGAAAATGCTAGTTAGCAGCATTTTCTTTTTTTTTCCACAATGTTTTCAAAAGGCCTCTTTCTCAGGGTCGTAAAAACCAGGGATTGTGTGGTAAAGGGTTAAATGAACAATGTAGATAGTCACAAGTACAAGTCATGCACAAGTACACTGTAGATTTGTAATACTTTATAAGTAGTTATTGTATAAGCCTGATTTTGGTATACAAAAAAGTACAAGTAACACAAAGAAGAACAGTTTAACCCTTTACCACATAATAACGACGAATAACAACCCTGAGGTAGAAGTCCAGTGAAAAATTGTGGGAAAAGGACAAAATGCTGGTAACCAGCATTTTCTCGTTTTCCCACAATGTTTTCTACCCTTCCTAAATCAAATTTTGATTCTTCAGTCACATTTATTTTGTCGTCTGCAAATGCTTCCAATTTGGATAAGTATACTTTTTTGTAGTTTGGCGCAGAGTTCAGGGAAAAAAAATCTTTTTTAACCTTTTGGTGAAATATTCTCACATTGTTTTAAATATTTGTCAAGTAAGTTGATAAAAATGTTCTATTTGTACATTTGTTGCTTGGATGTAGTTGCAAACAGAAGTTGGCACCACTCTATCCCTGTCTGTGTTGTGGTTATTTTTGTTTTCTAAATTAATTTTTGTTCAACCTACAATCCACAGTGCCAATACAACTACATGTATGTCTTGGTATTGCAAACAGTGTGAATCCAAAGACATGCATAGAATGTGTCATCTTGTCTTTGCATACATACTATCTGCTATGTGGACACTTTTGGCCTATAACAGTCCTTGGCCAATTTTTCGACTGGAAATGTCAATGGTGTAAGTCTGGCACTTGAAAGTTTTAGTAGTAATATTATTTAAACTTGCCTCATATTCCCTTTAGTTATTAACATTTTATTTGCACCATTAGCTGTAATTTCTCGTAACATTGACTAATGAAATATCATTTGTTATTGGCTTTTTATGTAAGTACCCATAACTTACTGTTACAATTTTATTACTTTGGGCACTGTATAAATATCTGGATTCTTAACCCTTTCCCAAACAATCCCTGGTTTTTATGGGTCAGGAATAGAAGCCTTTTGAAAACATAGTGGGAAAAGGAGAAAATGCTGGTAACCAGCATTTTCTCCTTTTCCCACAATGTTTTCTACACCATCATATAGAAAAATCATCTTTTCAGCAACTGTTAATTGTCATCTGCAAAATGCTTTCAATTTGGTCTGGTCCAAAATCTGCCATTTGGGAAAGGGTTTAATACTTGGAAAAGAAGAAAGCCAAGCTTAATTATTAGTATTATTATCACTTTATCTAAACAATACTGTTGTAATGCTTTCCAATTTTACAGTGCTTGCAGATGACAAATTAATGAAATGATGCTTAATTGACCACAGTGTCTTTGAAAGGGTAGAAAATACTGTTGGTAATGGAGAAAATGCTGGTAATCTCCTTTTCCTACAATTTTTTCTAAAGGCTTCTTTCTCAGAGTCATTGAAACTTGGGATTATGTAGGAAAGAGATAAAGGAAATATCCCTGCAAGCTGAGAGATACTTAAATGCCCAAACTCAATGAATGCACTTTAAAAGTACAGAGATCAAGACAGATTAACCCTTTATCAAACAATCCCTGGTTTTTACGACCCTGAGATAGAAGCCTTTTGAAAACATTGAGGGAAAAGGAGAAAATGCTGGTGACCAGCATTTTCTGCTTTTCCCACAATGTAATTTACCCCTTCTGAATTTCATTTTGTTTGTCTAAAATTTTGGTCAAGTCCCATTACCGCACAATCCCTACTTTTGACAACCCTGAGAAAGAAGCCTTTAGAAAACGTTGTGGGAAAAGGAGAAAATGCTAGTGTTTTCTACCTTTCACAAAACAAATTTCAAATTTTTAGTCACTTTTATTTTGTCGTCTGCAAATGCTTTCGATTTGGACAAGCCTAAAATATTGTCGTTTGGTAATGAGTTAATAAGATTGCCTTTACTTTCTTGAGAAGAGAACTGTTTGGGGAGCATAATCTGTCAATGACGGTTTTTGTTTTATGGTGCCATTAATGGATTTTAGTTTCACTGCACTATTGTGATTGATTGTATAGAAGCACTGGGTTGGACTGAAGTATTTGAAACTGACCAAAATTTTCACAAACTTCAAAAAAAAACTAATACAGCAACTTAAAAGTAAAGTATTAACCCATTACCACACAATCCCTACTTTTGACGCTCCTGAGAAAAAAGCCTTTTGAAGACACTGTAGGAAAAGCAAAAAATGCTCGTAACCAGCATTTTCTCCTTTTCCCACAGTGTTTTCTACCCTTCCCAGATCAAATTTCAATTTTTTAGTCACCCTTGTCGTCTGAAAATTAATGCTTTCAATTTGGACGAGTCTAAAATTTTCTCATATGGTAAAGAGTTAATAGATTTTAGTTTCACTGCACTATTGTGATTGATTGAATAGAAGCATCGGATTAGATGGAGGTATTCGAAACTGACCAAAATTGTCACAAACTTAAAAAAAAAAATAATACAGCAACCTAAAAGTAAAGTATTAACCATTTACCAGACAATACTTTGTTTTAACAACCTTTGAATTAAAAAAAAAAAATTGAAAGCATTGTGGGTTAGCAGCATTTACTCCTTTTCCCATTATGTTTTCTTGTTTTTCTAAAGCGAATTCCACTTTTTAAGCCACATTTACTTTGTTGTCTTCTTTTGGATTTTGACAAGTCTAAGATTTTATCATTTGGGAATGAGTCAAAGATACATTTGGGAATGAGTCAAAGATGCATTTGGATGTAAGTGCATTTAAAGTATCATGAATGAACCATTTCCCATACAACAACTTTTAGACTCTTCCAAACTCAAAGAGTTTGCAGATGACAATTTCAAATTTGATAAAAATGGCAGAAAGTTCTCCAAATGGGTAGAAAACACTGTGGGAAAAGGAGAAATTGCTCATTATGAGCAATTTCTCCTTTTCCCACAGTGTTTTCAGAAGACTTAGACATGTAAAAACAAGGGCTTGTTTTGGAAAGGGTTAATTTGCAATCTATTGTATACAAACCTCAGCTTCTATTCAAGATGGTCACAAATACAGTGCAGTGTTATTTGTATCACTAAGATGATAGGGACATCTTGCAACATTTTCTTTTGATCATGTTATTGAATTGCTTTCCATATTCATAGAATATTGAAAAGTTAATTTTGAAAAGTTAATTTGTAACTTTATTGTAAAAGTGGAGAAGATAGATGTTGTAAGATGTACCTTAGGTTTTATTTATTTTTGCAAAATTAACCTTAATGCTTTTGTTTTTAGACTTTCACCCTTGTTACTTAAAGCTCTTTACTTCTGCTAATATTTCTTCCTTCTGCTAGAGCTTTTAAAACAGTGTTGCTGATACAAGGATCCAGGGACCTTGTTTGCTATTTTAAGTTTCTTCACCAGTAGATTATCAGCCAGAGGCTGGAGTTGCTTCTCCAGAAAGATCCATGAATGATCTTGCACTCAATTTTTCAGCATGTCTGGGTTCTTATCCACCAATCATTCTTAGGAATGTTCTTTGTCCTGGTCTGCAAGACATTCCAAGTTTGAAAGTAACAAAACTATTGATTGGCTAAACCAAATGGTCAGAAGTTGTGTTCTTTTCATGTTTGGAAAAATCTGGAGAATAAGACTAAGAATGTCCTTGAGAATTGTTGCTGAATAAGAAACCTGAATGTGCTGGCTTTTGACCTACTTGTTGGTCCTGATAACAAATGAATAAATAAAAATCAATGATTGGTTGAAAATGTAGACATGTTATTTTAAGGGCCCTTTTCTATGTCTAGGTAACTGGCAAATTTACAGGGTCTGTTTTTTTCAAAAAGAAATTGGTTGTTGCATTTTAAACTCATTCTGTGCATTCAATAACAGTTTGAGTTTGAAGTTAGCAAATTAATAGTACATAATAATTATATGAAAATTTGGACTGAAATCCAAAAAGTCAGTTGACTATAAAATTCCATATAAAGTAGAATACTGATGATGTTTTTGAAAAAAAAAAGATGTGCTGAGATCTGGTGTGCAATCTGTAGCATCCAGGACAAAGGGGTTCCTGATTTAAATCTCCAGCTTGGTTTCTTTTCTTTGGTGATAGCCATTGTGTCAAGGTTAATTTTTCTCTCACTGAGCAATGTTTGATCGTTGGTTATGTGAGAAAGTAGCCAGTAGCTCGGGAAGAATAATGTGTGAAGTATAGGTAAGAGACTCCAGGACAGCATAGTTGGATACCCAGACCACTGTGATATATTTGGAATACTATTGAAAATGCTGTGAAGCACCCAACAGATATCCCTGCAAAATCAAAAATGCCAGTAAACAAAAGGCTTGTGTGTGAATTCAAAACATTGATCTACATGGTGCCAGAGGGTGCCCATTACTGCACTTAGTATTTCAAGAGAAAAAGTCTCCAACGTTTAGTGCAGAGATGACAGAAAACACAATTATTAATTTTTCTGTTGATATAAGCAATCATTAAGAAATGCTAGATAATATCACACTATTTATCATATTTGGACAAATTGAAAATCATTCTGTGGAAAAAGTTTAGCAACACATCCTTGACTTTCCTTGTAGCAACTAAAGCAGAAGTGGAGAGCTTTGCGATACTGTATAGGGGTGAAAGGTCACATTAGCTAACAAAGTTCATTTATTACTCTATTTTCATGCTCGTACACCTGTGCCTCTATCCGTGTGCTTATTAATGCTTCCAACACCTTAAATCACCTGCATGTGGTCATTTTTGCTTCTTGGTACATACGTTATGCACATATGTTGAAACAAATCATCCTCTCCCTTGAATGATCATCGCTATGATGATAAACCATTGTCATGGCAACAGTGCCGATGGTTGTTGCTCCGGAGATGGCTGCGCCGACGTTGGTGACGGCCCCACCTCAGCCTGGAAGTCTGGTACCAAACAATGCATATAGTGTAATTTACTTTGATGAGAATAAACAGGTAGATATCCAATCATTCCATTTGTTTCAAACAAGCTGATTTCAGTTGAATGAATTTCAATTTAGTGAATAGGCAAAATTGGCTACAAAAAGAAATGAAATTTCTGAAATTTAATTGAAATGGTCTCCATTTTTTTTTTTGATAAAAAAAGAGGATATTTTTTTCTTTCTTTGTTTTCACAACTATGTTATTCTCTTTAGTTGTTTTACTTTAACTGTATCAATTATGATTTGATTGCTTTAATATTATTTCACGCTAATATCAGTCTGTAGATATTATAACACAGTATCATCTTGCATGGCAACAACTGCTGTAGGACGAGTTAATCTAGTAAACTTGGTGCAAAGGTTTTCTCTTCACTTGACCACACAGTGGTCAGACTTCTCTTTAACCCCTTACCAAACAATCCCTACTTTTAACAACCCTTAGAAAGAAGCCTTTTGAAAACATTGTTGGAAAAGAAGAAAATGCTGGAAACTAGCATTTTCTCCATTTCCCGCAAAGTTTCTTTTCTTCCTAAAACAAGATTCAATATTTCAGTCAATTATATTTTGTCATCTGCAAACTATGCTTTCAATTTGGTCTTGTCTAAAATTTTGTTGTTTGGTAAAGTGTTAATGGATAATATTTACAGAAATAGAATGTAGCTCAAATAGTTGGATTTGTCAGAAATGCATGAAGAAAATGTATGAAATGGAACAAATGCCAGTCACCAGAATTTATTTCCTCTTTTTCTCATGAAGGCTTTAAGTCTTTTCCAGATGACAAATCTATAGACTGGTCCAAATTTAAAGCATTTGCAGACGACGAAATAAATGTGACTGAGAAATTGAAATTTAATTTTGGAAGGGAAGAAAAAATTGTGGGTGGTTACCCACCCTGGCAAAGAAAGCTGTTAAATGAAAATATAATGGGGAAAAAGGAGAAATTTGCTTGTTACAATGTTTTCCACCTTGTCAGAGACAAGTTGAAAATAGTGTGTGTTACACTGAGAATCAGCACCTACACCAACACCATTTTTATGCCCTTACAAAGACTCAGGCCTTGTGGGTAGGTTGCATAAAGTTTTAAGTCAAACCTAGGTTAAGCTCATGGCTTATCCTAGATTTAACTTAAAACTGCCATTTTATAACTGGCCCACTGTATGTTTTTATCCTTCACTGTTCAATGCATTTTCTCCTTTTGCACAATATTTTGAGCCAGATTGAATTTGTTATCTGCAAAATCTTTTGTTATCTGCAAAATCTTTCGATTATGCACATATTTAAAATTTAGTCTACAGTCAAACAGATGACCAAAGTGGATAATCTAGAGCATCACCCACGGCAACAACAGTCACCTTACCTTGCTATCCCGTGACTTATTAGAAGAAGATATTATTTACTTTTACATTATTGTATGATTAACCTTGCACCAAGCTTACATATAGCCAATTTAAACCTAGTATTTAAGTTAAACCTGTGCATTTTGGACTGAAGTGTTATTCCAAATGACATGCTAGCAGCTGTATTTACAAATTCTAGCCAAGGTTTATATTATTCCAACAGGGGAAATAACTACCCTCCTTACTACTATTATGTACTGTCCTAGTGATCTCCCTTTGTTTTAGGGGAACCTGAAGCTAGCTAGCTTAATTTTCTAAAGCAATTAATCCTTTTTTTTGGCCATGCTTTGCAAAGCAAGTTGCACACACTAACCTCTATTACATTTTAGACAGGAATTGAAGTGTTCATTCATACTAACATAGCGTTAGCCCATGTACAGTATGAAAAACATGTACTAACAAAAGTAAAGAGTTTCATACATAACTTACTCCTGTTGTAACATGGATGTTGTTTGTCTGTGATCGCACCTTAACAACCATTGTTTGTGGTAATTCTTGGTTGTACCTAGTATCATAGAATCTGTCTCCTAATATCTTTTATTGTACCATGACCCTATAATTGACCTTGACCTTTTACAGTTGCTGGACACCCTCCCAGTGTGCAAAGATTTTAAGTTAGGTCTTTGTCAAAGGCCAACCTGCAAGTACATTCATGTGCTAGAGGGTAAGTAAGAATTTTTTGTTAACTTTTTACCTTGAAAGATGAGCTACAAAACATCTGATTAACCTTTCCAGATTACAAAGGGTTAACTCCTTGCCGAACGACAAAATGTTAGACTGGTCAAAATTGAAAGCATGTGTAGACGACAAAATAAACAGAAGTAAAAACTGGAATGTGTTTTGAACAGGGTAGAAAACATTGTGGGAAAGGGAGAAAATGCTGGTTACCAGCATTTTCTCCTTTTCCCACAATGTTTTCAAAAGTTTACCATCTCGGGGTCATAAAAACTAGGGATTGTTTGGTAAATGCTGATTGCCAGCATTTTCTTCTTTTCCCACAATGTTTTCAATAGTCCAATTTCTTAGGATCATTAAAACTCCGGATTGTGTGGTAATGAGTTAAGCATCTTTCCACAGAGAATGGCTCATTATTCTAGCAGTATGATCTACCAGAACTTTTGGATATGAGTGAGTTAGTTCCTGCTGTGATAGGAACTGGAAAATCATTGAAAGCAGAATGAACCCTTATTCCAACCAAGAAACAACCATGAGGGCTTAGTTACATAACATAATGCTCCTTTCTTTAACCTTTGATTTGCATGTGTTTAAGTGACCCTTTACTCAATAGATACTCGTTTCTATGCATTGCTTGTAGGAGCCTTTGGAAAACATTGTGGCAAAAGGTGAAATTGCTCATGACGAGCAATTTCACCTTTTGCCACAATGCTTTCTATGCTATCAAAAAGTGTCATATACACATAAGAAACAGCTTCATCCTTGCTCTTATTTAGGGTCAATTAGAGATACCATAGGAATGCAAGTCATTTGCTTATGACAAAATAAATGTGACACATGAAACTGAACTTTGTTTTGGAAAGGGAAGAAAACATTTTGGAAAAAGGAGAAAATGCTGGTTTCCAGCATTTTCTCCTTTTCCCAAAATGTTTTCAAAATCCACCTTGTCTTAGGGTCGTTAAAAATTGGGATTGTGTAGTAAAGTATTAAGTCCCCAAAGAAAGCAATGTCTTTGTAATAGTCAGGGGGAAAAGGAATAAAACGCATTTGGTAAGTAATTTCTCTTTTTCCCACTGTAAGGTCTCCTTATTCTAGAGATAAATTCCTTTATTTGAGCCATATTTAACTGTTGCCTGCAAATATCTATGAATATGGATGTCTAAAACTGTATCTTCTCATTAAAAATTATTGTTATGCTCCCGCAAAACAAGTGTTTTCGGAGGGAGGGGGGGTTGTTACTGGAATCGGCCTGTGTGTGTGTCCGTCCTACCGTGTATCGCTCCATGTGTGTCAAACTGCTGGCGGGGATATAATAAAGTCACATTCAGTTACAGCTCTACTTTCATTCTGGCTTGATCCCTACTGGTCCTTTTTGTTGGTACTCCGCTTTGATTTACTTGTCCCTTTGCAACACAATCCGAAGTTTTAATGATCATACATAAAATACTTTCTAAAAACATTGTTGGAAAAGTAGAAAATGGTGGTCTGCTGGAAAGGCTTTACCCACAATGTTTTCCACTCCATCAAAGATAAATCCCACCATATAGCCATATCCAAGTTGTCATCTGCAATGCTTTAACCTTCTACTCCATAGATACTTATTTCTACGCATTGCTTGTAGGAGCCTTTGGAAAACATTGTGGCAAAAGGTGAAATTGCTCGTCACGAGCAATTTCACCTTTTGCCACAATGTTTTCTATACTATCAAAAGGTGTAATATATACATAAAAAACAGTTTCATCCTTGCTGTTATTTAGGGTCAATTAGAGATACCATAGAAATGCCTTATGGGGTAAAGAGTTATATTGGGGGCAGTTTAGAATTTTGTGTGTAGTAAACGGTCAACTCTTTAACATTAAAGTAAAATTTAAGACTTCTTCCATTTTGCAGACGACAGATGAAATGTGGGTCAATTGGTAGAATTTATCCATGATAGAGGAAAAAAAAACATTGTGGGAAAAGGCATTTTCTCTTTTTCTCTACATTGTTTTCAAAGTTATTCTTCTTAGGGCTCTTAAACCCTACTTTTGACGCCCCAGAGAAAGAAGCCTCTAGAAAACATTGTGGGAAAAGGAGAAAATGCTGGTAACCAGCATTTTCTCCTTTTCCCACAATGTTTTCTACCCTTCACAAAACAAATTTCAAATTTTCAGTCACTTTTATTTTGTTGTGTGCAGATCCTTTCAATTGGGACCAGTCTAAAATATTGTCATTTGGTAAAGGGTGAAAACTCAGGGTTGTGCAATAAAGGGATGATTAATGAAATCCACTTTCTTTAAAGACGTTTATGACAAATTCTTCCAACGGACAGATTTTTTTCAAACTTTGCACATACAGAGCTCATCATGTCTCTTGTAGATTACATTGAAAAAAAAGGGGGGGTCCCCGTGCTCGTTTCCGAGAAATTCGCTTTTGAAAAAGGTATATACAGTTACAAAATTCAGCATAAATTATACTGGATTTAACACACTTTCCTTGAATAGTCAATTAAACAGGAAAATTGCCAGAGGAATATACTAATATACATCACTTAAAAGAAAAACAATTCAGTTTTGCACAAAAAACATATAAAAGCCTGGCTCTGAGCATGGCAAATGTACCAATATGCATTTTATATACAGACCATTGAGTTAAAAAGGGAGATAATTTGACCGGGTTAAGGGTTAATGTTCAATAAAAACATACTTTCTAACGGACAGATTTTTTTAAAAATTTCCACAATCATAGTACTTATAAATCTTGACAATAAGAAAAAATAAAAATGGCACCTACCCGTGCTTCTTTCCCCAGGAAAAAGGGATGAAGGTCACATTGGAAATTAATTTTTTCCAAGGAAAGGGATAAAAGCTCGGCTGACATGATGGAAAAAGGAAAAATTATTCAGTGGAAGCAATTTTCCCTTTTCCCACAGTATTTTTCAAAGAGGAAATAGCTATACTTCAAGAAATAGGTATACTTCAAGAGCTTCAATTTTCTGCCTGTTTCATTGTTTGCTGTGTAACTGGACTTTTTTTCCAGCTAATTCTTTACCAGTCATATCATCCTTACACTGGCAGGCCAGTTTTGATGCTATCACCTTCTCCTGAAAGGATAGCATGACAACTGGCCTGCCAGTTTCAGGAAAATGTCAGAAGCTGTATCATTTTCATCGTTGGATGGCTGACATTGGGTAAAAAATTCCCTTTTCCGCGACAAATAAGCATTCGTTTTGATGAAAACTTCCCCTTTTTATTTCAACCATAGAATACCATGGCTAGTGCAACCGTACTATTACCATCCGTAGAATGTTCTTCTTGTAAAAGTGCACCGTCGGTCCGCTGTTACTATTGCCATTTGTGCGAAAAATACACAATAGCGCTGATAGTTTTCTTATCTGTGAGAAATACACATGCGTAGTATGGATGCGCGTAAACATTTATACCAAACGTCATTAAGTAAAAGTTTTTCTGCCAGCCTTTGCGCAACCGTAAACAGTGTAGACCAGAGATTGGACTGCATGCTCATTGCCATTTGATCTTAATCTATACTCTCTGCAATACCATTGTCAACTTTGCTGTGTGCTAGAAGGGTCATTAATACTGATGTTTCTTTTTTTCAGATTATGTTGAAGTAAATGATGGGCGAGTTACTGTTTGTAGGGACGGAGTTCGTGGAAAATGTTCTCGACCAACATGCAAGTACTATCATATACCTATACCACTTCCAAATTCGGAATGAAAATGGTGAAGAAGAGGAAAGAAAACTATACCATTTGTTATTTGAAACTACTTTAATTTTTTCTTTTGTCTCTCTTTTTTTGAAGAGATACTATATTTTGGTATTTCTTTTTTTTTTAAGTAATTGTAGATTGAAAATATTTCTAAGTGCCATCTTTGAGAAATCGGCTATATATGTGACAGATAATTTTGGAGTAAACTACTACAAGAGAGTGGTGGAGATGTTAGGATAGTGCATGCACTATTACCATGGTTACTGTTAAAGCGAGCCAATAAGTGGAGGAACTTTGGAGCAAGTTTTCTACAACAAGCAAAATACACAAAGACTGGGTTTTGGTGAAAATGTGAATATTGTGATACTTAAAGACATTACTAAAATACTGGTTCAAAACCAGAACTGTTCATTTGCCATGCATGTTGACTGTGGTAGAAGTTAAAGGGAACCAGCATATTTGATATGGAAACCATTTGCCTCTGATTGCTACCATAGCAACAGCATGTTATCAGATAAAATGTGATATCTCCGATAATAATCAGAGTACAAAAAACCAACTATTTTTATAAAAGTGAATACTGTATGGCGCGCTTCCCAGAATGCAACACGCAAAGCTGATGTCCTTGTACCCATGCTTTATGAATAGCATATCGAGGTTCCAGAGCAATCAGTCTTAGGTGACCTTCACTTGTAAGGCTAGAGTGACCTTTACAGATTTTTGTCATGCTTTCCCTCCAATACAAAATTGCTAGCATTACCCTTCCAAACTTTTGTCATTTGGTGAAGAGTTAATCTTTATTCATGGTTGCCAGCTGAATGATGAAAAGAACTCTAGACTATTTGCAATTAGAAGTACTGATATGCTGGTGCTCAAACTACGCAAGTGCCTGGACGTACATGTAATTGTCACCTTACATTTCTGTGACGGTCACTGAGACAATTGCCATGCCTGTTGCATATGTTCACTTTTAGCTTGTTGTATGATGTAAGACAACGTATAACACAGATGGTGTGAGGCTTTGCTTTTATTGAAACTATAACTGTTTATGGCAATATTGTACCCTTTAATGCTGTGTCTAGCAAACAACAACTTTCCGTATTTGTAACAAATTGTTTTATTTAAAGGAAATGCCATTTCTACCAAAATTTGGTTATTTTTCTACCTGTTACTTTTTCCCTTTATCACACAGTCCCAAGTTTTAATGACCCTGAAAAAATAAGCCTTTTGAAAATATTGTGGGAACATGGAGAAAATCCAGGTAACCTGCATTTTCTCCTTTCTGATAATGTTTTGTGCTTGTTCAAGAAAAAATACTAAAATTTAGAAACATTTATATAGAATTTTACTTGTTAGATACCTTCAATGTGAATATGTTTAAAATTTTGCAGTGTGATAAAAGGTCAAAGAAATGCCAGTGCAACCAGATTTAGCAATGTTTCCTATACCGGTAATTATAAGCTCTAACACACATGCTTATAAACTTAAAGTCAGGACAGGCACTTTATATAAGTGGTACGGCAGAGTATCATAGGGTACATTTTATTGTAAGAAATAGCTTGTAAAGTTCCTTTTTGTATTCATACATATTTGCCCTTCAGTGTATTAAGTGGTATTTGCTTAATAAGAGCCAAAACTAAAAAAGTAGTATCTTTCAGAATACTGTTCAAGCATTCCTGTTGCAGATATGACTATATTTCTGCATCATGCTTCAAGTCCCTAGATCATCTCAGCTTCCTTACCATTATACCTGGATTAAAAGGTTTAACTTGACATATTACAAGCACCATTAAATGGTTGTTTGTATGAAATTAGCGAGCCTTCAACAATAATCACAAAAATTGTAAAGGTAGTTTGAATCTGAAATTGCTTATACACATAGGGCAAGAGTGGTAACTCAAAACACAGAGACATAAAGTAAGTGTATGATATTCTTAGCTTAGCTCAAAGATGAGTTATTTTGTGTCAAAGTCCATCTTAATTTACTTTATCATACTCCTTAATAGCATTTTATTATGATTTCTTTCTTGTGAAAATATGATGCCATATTAAGAAATTTTGATAAAATGTTTGTTAAATGAGGTCTTTAAGTAAAGCATTTTAAATTGTTTCTATTATTATTATTGTAAACTATATTTTACTATTGAAGAATGGTGCAATTTTTTTTTTTGAAGTAGGAAAAAAAGGTGCACAAAATTTTGTTGACTTGATACCATGGTTACTGTATCTCAATTCCTGTGCCATATGCCATTGTTTTGTTTGAAATTTTGTAATAAAACTAATGTTTTAAATCACTCGTAAGACTCAATGTGTCTTTAGGCAAAGAAAATTCAGATTATAGTAATTTTTATTGGTTTTCTCCAGAATTCAGTTGTGGTAACTGCAGGAAATTTAGGGAAATAATTGATACTTGCCGTTAGACAATACAGATAAGTATTACAATTTACATTTTTGGAAAAGGAGAAAGTCTATGGAAAGCTTAAAGATTTTTTAGGCCTTTACCAAACAAAGGCACTTTTTAATTATTCTGAAAAGTGAGAAGCTTGAAAACATCAAGGAAAAGGAGGGGAAAAAAACCCTCAAATACCTGGAGTCTCATTTTCTTTGCCAAAGAGTAGCGTTCTGAATCTGGTCATTTTGTTTTTTTGTATTGAAAGCTGGTACTTTTTTTCCCCCTTAAATCCTTTACTGCACAATGCAGACTTTTAATGACCCTGGGAAAGAAGGCTTTTTGTAATGCTGCAAGAAAAGGAGAAATGCTGGTAACAAGCTTTTTCTCTGTCTTCCACAATGTTTTCTACCCTATCAAAGAAAATATGCACCATTTGAGCCATATTGAAATTAATGTCTGCAAATGCTTTCAATTTGGACAAGGCTACAATTTTGTCGTCTGGTAAAGGATTAATGACAAGACTTTACAGATAAGTTAGACTAGTCTTGAAGTTAACATTTTAGACTGTTAAATAAGGCTGTTACATGCAGTTTTTAAAAAGGAAAAACATACAGGAATGATATTTTATAAAACAACAAATGCACTAACTCTAACCTTTTTCTGTACATAATCTATATACAAAACATGTTTCAAACAAGTATAATTCAACTATTTATGTAAAAAATTGCCAAGTTCTTGTAAAGGACTAATTAGTCATTGTATCTCATTTCATTTGGTTAGTCATCAATCAATATGCATTTAATAAATGATTTTTTTTTTGTTCAGTGAAACATATGGCCCTGAATAAACAAAGTTGATAATATTCCAGAAATATTTTCTCGTCAAGTAGGAAAAAAAGGGATTTTTTTTTTGGTCAGAAGAAAAAGGAGGCAAAACTTTCTTGAATAAAAGTTTTATCATTGAAACATTTAGTAAGACACATTGACAAGGCACCAATTCCTCTGTTAATTGCAGGTCCTTTCAATTACGTTAAGTCGAAACTTTGGTCACCTGGGGAAGAGTTAACTGTTTACCAATCAATCCCTACTTTTCACATCCCTGAGAAAACAGTCTTTTGAAAAAAAAAAGTGAGAAAAGGAGAAAATGCCAGTGACACACATTGGTTTCTACTCTTCCCAAAACAAATTTCAATTTTTGAGTCACTGAAATTTTGTCATCTGCTACTGCTTTCAATTTGGAACAGCCTAGAATTTTATCTTAAGATAAAGGGTTAAGCCAACTTGTCTCTTATTGATAGTGTAGGTGAAGATCAAAGTACACTTGGTTACATTTGAAAGTGAAAATGACAGAACTTGGGTTTATTTACTTAGTAAATATGATTAAATACCAGAAAATTGATGGACATCATCAGCCATTTGTTCATGTGATCATTAATATTTTTGTTCAAAGCCATTGAAAACAAGTGCCATCCTAAATTGAAATAGCTCCAGGTCTTAAGGAAAAATTACTTTGTTTTTTTGTATCGTATGTATTGAATTTTGAATTGTTAAATGTATAAGCATGTCACTTGAGAAAACTTTTTACATATGTATATTGGGTACTATATCCCTGTTGTTGTTCAATTTTTTTTTAATGATATCAATTTACAGAAACCCTGGTTGCCATGTTAAGGAATGTTTTCTAATTTATCCATCATTTAACTTATTCTCATTTTCGAAATATCCCATATCTGTAAAATGAAAAAAAAAAAGGTATTTTATTAGTTATAAGTAATTATTAAATCCATTAGCAAGAAATGTGAACTCTATTTTCAAGAGACGGGATTTCCCATTTTTTCTAACAGGAATACTTGTAGCTTAAAGGTTTGGTCTCTTAAGAGAATTTTACGGATAAAAATTAGAAAAGGTTCCTTAAATGGGGATATTTCTGTAGCGGGAAAACCAGTCTCAATCGTGTTGATCATTGATTAACCCATTACCACACAATCCCTACTTTTGACGCCCCTGAGGAAGAAGAAACCTTTAGAAAACATTGTGGGAAAAGGAGAAAATGCTGGTTACCAGCATTTTCTCCTTTTCCCACAATGTTTTCTACCCTTCACAAAACAATTTTCAAATTTTCAGTCACTTTTATTTCGTCGTCTGAAAATGCTTTGATTTGGACCAGTCTAAAATATTGTTGTTTGGTAATGAGTTAATGATTTGTAAATGTTCACACTTCTTGTATTGAGTGCTAAGGAGATAACTTTTGGTATTCCTAGCAGTAATTGTATGTGTAGATGTTAATTTTGATTGGTGCATTAGGTGATCACATGGTTTAGTTTCTGGCCTATGAGAATCTCTAATATGACAAGGAGAAAACGTTGAAGTCAATGTCTCAGTAACAGTTGTTGTAGTGTAAATGACTTTTTTTCTTGGAAAAAAAAAACAACAACAGAATTTTGAACATAGTTTATAATTTTGAACATGGTTTATTTTTACCTTTTTTTCTGTAATAAGAGAATTCGGTGAAACATAAAACTAATGAGTTGACCTCAGTTTTTACTCTATGGTTGAATTTTATTACCCAGAAAGATATTGTTTAGACATGATTAATGTCTGCTTTAAGGTTGATTTCATCTATTTCTTTTCATTGAGAGGTAAAACACTGCTTAGAACAATAAAAGGTTGTCAAGTTTTGTAGAGAAATGTTCCTTTACTTAAGGTTGATCGACAGTTTTTTGTTAACTATTACTTTTACCATGTGTATAAATTGTTACTTTAAATATTTTCTAGTTTTATAATCTACCAAATTTTACTTTTACTGCAAATTGGAAAAAATATTGGACGTTTACTGAATAATTTTCTCCAGAAAAGGTTATTCTGTTTTTAATTTTAGGTTAGAAAAAAGTTATTTCAAAGAAATATAACAAAAATGTCTTTAATCATCTTTTTAGACTTAATTTTAAATAAATGCTTCAAACTTGTAATCGTTTTGTAAACTTTCAAGAAGAGGAGGTTAGTTTTAATAACCTATAACCCTTAACTCTTTTTAACATACAATCCCGACTTTTAACGACCCTGTGAAAGAAGCCTTTTGAAAACATTGTGGGAAAGGAGAAAATGCTGGTAACCAGCATTTTCTCCTTTTCCTACAATGTTTTCTGCCCTTCTCAAATCAAAGTTCAATTTTTCAGTCAAATTTAGTTTGTCATCTGCAAATGCTTTCAATTTGACCAGTCTAAAATTTTATCATTTGGTTAAGAGTTAACCACACAATTTAAGATTTCCTGAAAACTTTTTCAGACGGACAATAAACTTGTCTAAATTGAATGATTTAGAAGGGTTTCAAAGTGAAGGAATTTGTCTTTGATGGGTAGATAAAATTCCCGGAAAAGGAGAAAATGCTAGTTACCAGCATTTTCTTCTTTTCCCACAATGTTTTCAAGAGGCTTCTTTTTCCAGGATCCTTAAAAGTCGGAATTTTATGGTAAAGGGTTAAAGAATGTTTTTTTTTCAAAGAAGTGAAATATAAAACACAAAAAAATGCATGGAAAACAACTGTAATTGGTTATCCCATGTAAAAAAATCCGGTGATGTTGTAGGGTACATGTTATGTATAATTATGAATATTAGTATCAGAACATTCAGATTTTTTTCTCATGACTGTAAAAATGTGAAGTTTTGTTTTCCTATAGTGGGAATTTTCAAAAAATATTATGGAAAGTTTAGTACATGTACTTGTTTGTTACTACCATTTACTTCTTTTTCTCATCTTTCCATACTGTGAAAAAGCATAGTACATGTGTAATTTGAACTAGTTTTGGTAGTTCTGGTATTAGCTAACCAGTATGTTGAATAAGAACCAAAAAAATTTTTTTTCAAACTTAGGTAAGCATCAGAGCTTTTAATCATATTTTGTTCTCTTCATTTTATATTCATTCATGAAAATTTGAAAGTACGAGAATTTTTCCCTTCCCTTCTTAAACTTAAGCCTTTTATTAAACAAAAAGAAAGAATAACTAGAACAACTTATTATTAACTTTTTACCAAATGACAGAGTTTTTAGACTGGTCCAGATTGAAAGCATTAGTAGATGACATAATAAAAATGAAATTTCTTTTGTGAAGGGTAGAAAACATTGTGGGAAAAGGAGAAAATGCTGGTTACCAGCATTTTCTCCTTTTCCCACAATGTTTTCAAAAGTCGGGATTGTGTGGCAAAGAGTCAAATGAATACCTTAGTTTGATTTGACGTGAAAAAAGAAAAATAAAAAATTTCATTCAAAGGAAGTACAGCAATTCTTTTGTTTTGTTTTGTTTTTCTGTGAAACCATTTTATACCAAAACATGAGGGAAAGGGATAATTTCTTTTTTTTTAAAGTCAATATACATCAGCATTATCGTAATGAGCGGATTGAGATAAAAGTATTGGAAAGCCAAGGAGAAAATGAAATTTTCTACCCTTTTTTTTTTTTTCTCTGTTTTATTTTTTGAAAGTCCATAAAACATTCCATGTATTTTTTGCCTAGACTCTTAATAAAAAATTAGAAAGTAAATAACAACTTCAGAATAACCCAAATCCATCATTTTATGAAGTATCCATTGTGGTGTAGTGATGTTCTATTATAGTAAATAGGTAACAGTTTTGTTGGGTTTATTTTGTACATCAGTGTTCAAGTACCGTCTTCTGAATACTTCCCTAATGATCAATGATAAGGCAAATTAGCCAAGTTTGGTTTTTATGATTAATTCAAAATAAGATCTACCATATTTTCTTTCTTTCCTTCTCGTTCCCGCCTAACCAGACAACAAAAAATTAGCCTTGTCCAAAATGAAAATATTTGTGGATAACAAATGATGCAATTTTTCTTTGCCAGCATTTTTTCCTTTTCCCACAATGTTTTCAACAGCTTTCTTCCCAAGGTCGTATTTTTTGTAGCTTTTTCCCCAAGGTTTGAAAAAATGCATAGCAACAGTAGCTTTCTTTCAAGCAAGAAAATATTGCATGAACTTTTTTCGCCCCCTACATTATTGGGATTGGCTGTTGGAGGCTTGGGGAGAAGCTAATGTTTAGTATTGGAAAGGAAATATGTGTAGAATTAGACAATGGCAGTGATGTTTCTGTAATACTTCGGAAAGATGACTCGAAGCAAACTAATCACTGAAGTGTCGACAAAGTTACTCGACAAAACATGGTTTTCTGGACTATGAAGATCACAATCGGACAGATCAGAAATTAGATCAGGGTCCATATTCACCAATAGTTCTAAAGAGATTCTTTGTCTTATTTTTCAAGATTTTCTGACAGTGAAAGTAACAGAACTTCTAATTGGCTAAACCAAATGGTTTAGCCAATTAGAAGTTCTGTTACTTTCACACTGACATAATTCTGAAGAATAAGACAAAGAATGGTTGGTAAATACAGACCCTGAATTAGATCAGTCAGCATATCCAATCTCACTTATAAACAATCAGAGAAAATATGAAATTTCAAAATTAGGTCTGGGTTTGGTTTTTTTTTTGCCATTGGCTGAGACTGTTCATTTCATTAACATGTTCAAGTATTTTGCTAAAAATTTTAGACCTTTGAAAGTGTTCACAAAATGGTATTTGGATGAGATGATTAGTCTATTGTTAATGTGATCTTATGCTGTTTAGTATTTAGGTTCATGGTGGAATGTTTCTAATCTGGTATATAACTGTCCAGAGGGAACTATTATTAGTGGATGTATCTCTTTTCTAGATTTAAAAATAATTGACAGCATTCTGCGGCAACAAATTGAGTTGTGCTCAGATATGTGACTTATTATACAATAGAATTGTTACACTCATACCTGCTTACAGTCTATGTACTTCTGACACTTTAAAGGGGAGATTTGTTTCTTTGTTTGTTTTTAGTATTGAAGTCCAACACCATTTTAATGGCTTAGGTCTTATTAAAGCAGCCAATGCACTTACATGTGTGTTTTCCTGTTCCGAGGCGTCAGACAGTGTAGATCCAAGTTCAGACTGCATGTTCTGTGCAGTCTGATTTTGATCTACAATGTGCAAAAACCCACAAAGTCAAACTTACCAGTTTAAGTGTAAAGGACTTGTTCAAAATCAAAGCGTTGAAAACGCTGAAGTGGTAATTGTCAAGGAAACCCAGTGTGTGGAATTAATAGTTAGAAAGAAAAAGAGACATATTGTTTTGTTCAAATATTGGCTTAAAAGTCAACCCACTAAGCAAATGAATACCTTTTTCGGTTGAAGGGAGAGTGCTCATGTACCTTGAAACTATAATTTTGAAATATCGTTAGCCTTTTACATTTAATTTCCAACATTACAATCAATTACTTCTATCCATAGATATTCATGAGCAATCACATGGAGAAGCGCACAATCACAGGACGAAGCCATGGAATGAATTGGTTTGGAACGAAAAAGCAGGCAAATTTGTATCATTGGGCCAATGAAAGGCAATGAGGGATAGAAGCTGTTTTCAATAAAAAATAAGTATCTCAACAAACGACAGCCTCGCCCATTGTTTTTTGACATGCCATTTCAAATTACATATCTGAGTGCTACTGAAAAACTCATTTGCCTGAGACAAAATGAGTTTAACAGGGTTTTTTTCTTTCGGCTTTGTACAAAATAAGATACATGCTTATCAAAATTCAAACTTGAACTCATAGTGATATTGTCTTCGACAAATACCACAACTATGATGCCCTCTGTCAAGCATGATATTTTTAGACACAACTCATCATGAGCACTATTTTTAGACATACCACTGATGTAGAAGCTATTTTTAGACATTTCTCTAATTTGATGTAAGTGGTACATAGGAAAGCCTTTGAAGGAAAAAAGAATGCTTGTATTGAATTGTAAATGAATTAAAAAAAATGCAAAGTTGTACTGGGTACTCAAAAAAAAAACATGTAATTGTATGGTCTGATTAACTCTTTACCACACGAGAAAATTTTAGACTGGTCCAAATTGAAAGCATTTGCAGACGACAAAATAAAGGTGACTGAAAAATTGAAATTCGTTCTGGGAAGGGTAGAAAACACGGTGGGAAAAGGAGAAAATGCTGGTTACCAGCATTTTCTCCTTTTCCCACAGTGTTTTCAAAAGGCTTCTTTCTTAGCAGTGTCAAAAGTAGGGATTGTGTGGTAATGGGTTAAACAATAAGATGTTTGTTGAGGACAACTCACCATGAACTTACATACACAACAGAAAATTTTTGTACATATTATATAGTGTCTCTCTCTTTAATGTTAAACATTGGATGAGTTGACATTTTTTTATTGGCATGAAAGTTGTTACCGTGGTGATTATTTGAACTGACAATGTTTATTTTTGAGTCAGTGATTTTTTTTACGGTATGTTATGGATAGGAACATAAAATGTTCCTCAGAGATGAGAGTGGATATAGGTTTTTCTTCTTATGTTTAAGATATTGTCTATGTCTATTAATGGTAACATGACTTATATGCATTGACTTTTCTTTGTTTTTAATGGCCCCTATTGTATTTACTTGTTAGAAATATTAAATTTGCGGTTTGAATTTTGTTTGAAAATATTTCTCACAGAAACTTAGACCCATCAGCAAGTAGCAAAAAACTTTGCTGAAGTAAAACATGAGGCTGTCAAAATGACTGCGTCCTGAATTGCTTATACTGTAAATACAAAAAGTGCATTTAGTAATAAAAGAAGTATTGTGAATATAATACGGGCCATTTTGAAGAAGACTTGAAGTGATAGTAGGAATTATCCACATAAACTAGTACTATCTTTGTTAAAAAATTTTGTAAATTAGCTACACCTTCTGCTTCTTGTTGGCATGGAGACTGTATGACAGTCATTGCTACTAGCCAATAGCGAAATGATTGCCGGTCATGACTGGTTTTATGTTGATCACTATATTATGTAGGCTGGTTCTGTACTAATGCTATGTTCATGTATAACCTTCGTTTTACCTTCGCCTAATGAAACTATTCATAGAATTCTTTATGAGTTTGATATACTGAATTTCTTTACTTTTTACCAAATAACAAATTTTAAGACTTGTCCAAATTCAAAGGATTTGCAGATGACAAATTAGATGTGTCTGACATCATCAGGTTTGCTTGAAACTTTAGAAAACATTGTGAGAAAAAGAGAAAATACTTGTTTCCTGCATTTTCTCATTTTCTCAGAATGTTTTCAAGTTTTCTTCCTGATGGTCTTTAAAACTTTGGATTGCATGGTAAACGGTGATACACATCACCTGTTAAGATCACTAAGCCAGATAACTTTTGAAAACATTATGGCAAACAAAGAAATAGGTACAGTAGTAACAATTTGTATCAGTTGATAATGACTTGTACCACTTAAGAATTACAGTGTTCACATTTAATTGGCTTGATAACAATTTACATACAAACGAGGGGGGGGGGGGCGCTTTATGCATCCCTGTGATTCATGGTACCAAGTCATCTTTTCACAGTATTACTGATCCATAAAATCCAGGGCCCGTATTCACCAACTGTTCTTAAGAACGTTCTTTGTCTTGTTCTTCAAGATTTTCTGACAGTGAAAGTAACAGAACCTCTGATTGGCTAAACCATATGGTTTAACCAATCAGAAGTTCTGTTACTTTCACACTAATGAAATTCTAAAGAATAAGACTAAGAATGTTCTTAAGAACAGTTGGTGAATACGGGCCCTGGATTTTATGGATCCGTAATACTGTGAACTGATGACTTCTGTGGTATCATGCTTTACAGAAATGCATTAAGCTTCCTTTTGCCAGAGCATGGCCCAATTATTATTGAACACTTGTATTTGCATTCATAAAATGTACAACATATAGGACTTATTTCTTCATTGTATTTGTCTACTGGTAGAAACAACATGTTTTAGACCAGCTGGGTCTGTATTCAAAAACAATTCTTGAGAGCAATCTTAGTCTTACTCTTCAAGATTTTCTGACTGTGAAAGTAACAGAACTTCTGATTGGCTAAACCATTACTGATTGGCTAAACCATTCGGTTTAGCCAATCAAAAGTTCTGTTACTTTCACACTAACAAAATTTTGAAGAGTAACACTGAGAATGTTCTTCAGAATGGTTGGTGAATACGAACTCAGGCTGGTCTTACAAGATTTATGCTAAATGTTCACTGTTCAACATAATTTAGGATATGATTGCTTTAGGAACCATTTCAATTTTTAAAGACAAAGTCTATGGTTTTCAAGATTTAGTGGTCTTTTTTTTTTTTTCAATATTTTTGGTGACTTGTGTTGTACATATTTATACGTATCTATGAGTAGTGTGAGAATGATACTGTAGTCCAAGCATGATGGTTTGCACAGAGACCCATCTAGTGAGGATTCATCTTTAATGTCATTGGATACACACAAATTTACAATCTTATTTCTGTGCTTGTACCTGGTTACAAACTTAAACAAAATCTTGTTTTCAATTAGGAAAATCTTAACTCAAAATTTTGGACTGGTTCATATTGAAAGCATTTGCAGACGACAAATTAAAGATGACTGAAAAATTGAAATTTGTTCTGGGAAGGGTAGAAATCACTGAGGAAAAGGAGAAAATGCTGGTTACCAGCATTTTCTCCTTTTCCTACAGTGTTTTCAAAAGGCTTCTTTCTCAGTGGTATCAAAAGTAGGGATTGTGTGGTAATGGGTTAAATTTTGGACAGGGTTTCAAAAGCATTCTGTAGGAGAGGCATCATGATAGGCCCTGAGGTTAAATCTGTCCTTTGAATGGATTCTGTTGCCAGTCCTGAAAAGAGGACAATTGGATAAATTTGGTGCTAAAAGAGTTATAGAGTACATGAACCCATTACCAAACAATCCATGGTTTTAACAACTGTAGAAGGGAAGGCTTTTGAAAACATTGTGGGAAACTGATAAAATGCTGGTAACTAGCACTTTCTCCTTTACTTACATTGTTTTCTACCATATTAAGGGCAGAAATCATCATTTGAGCTACAATTTGGTCCAGTCCAAAGTTTTTCTTTGTGATAAAAGGTTAAGGGCAGCAAACTAGATGGGTCTTGGTGAGCTATCATCATTCTATTTGTCTGAATCAAGTTTACATAAATAATCTGAAGACACAAATTTAGTGATAACAATGTCATTAGTCTATTGGACTGTTTGCTATATCCTTTTAATACTTGTTACCAGGCAACATACAAAACCAACTTTTTATTTGTGCCATCACCATTTGTACAGATTGTTGAAATGCCATTTACTTTGTCAAATTTTCACTGCTGAATATTTTTTGTGACATATGAAAGAAATATGTATCTACATTTACATAGCAGTGTGTTCTCCACAGGGTTTCTATGGCAGCACAGGGTGACTTAAAATGCTTGGTTTGACTCGAAAATACCCTAATTTCTATGCATGAAGTAGTTTTCATGAATTAAGATATTTACTGTAGCACTAGCATTGAAAACCAACTCATATGACCAAACATGAGCACAGACGAATAGTGCCATATTTGTAATAGAATCTTACTTTTTTCCTAAAAGGACAGTGCTACATGTGATTAGCACAGTGGGAAAAACTGAAAGTGCCAGTTACCAGCTTAGGTACATTTTTACACAAGTTTTTTTGCAGAAGATTGAGCTATGTTTCATTTGTTATCTGCAAATACTTTCAATATGGACCGATTTACAAGTTTGTCATTTGGTCAAGTGTTTTAGTGTAAAATCAGTTTGTTCCGAAGTTAAACCTTTACCACACAATGGCAACTTTTAAGGTCCCTTGGAAAGAAGCCATTTGAAAACAGTGTGGGAAAAGGAGAAAATACTGGTAACCAGCATTTTCTCCTTTTCCAGCAATGTTTTCTACCTTATTAAAAAAAAATTTACACCGTTTGAGTAGCACTGAAATTTTCGTCTACAAATGCTTTTAATTTGGACGCGGCTAAAATTTTGTCATCTGGTAAAATGTTAAAGCTACTGAAGACTAGCAGAAGGATTGCTTCAAATAATGATGACAAGAGTGAGTGGTTATTTGTGTTTTATCATTAATGTGCTTACCTAATGTGCCATAGGTTATATCTGAATTGAAGTGTGAGAAATGACATTGCAGTATGTAATCGGTTAGTTTTAAGAACTGAAACAACTATCTGTCTACCTACGAAATGATTGCTATGGAAACCTTGTAGAACAACTAGATTGTTTTCTGTCTAGACATGAGCTTCTACTTTGGCAGTTGTTTAAGATTAGTGCTTTTTTATTCTTTCGGGAAAAAAATTTACCCATTTTTGTCATCGTGACAGTTGTATACTTCAGACGATGTAATGAAACCCCTACATACCAAGATTATAGTTTTTAACTGTAAAGCCCTGAGTAAACCTAGTAGATACTTTCAGGATAGAAAAAGATTTGGATAATTGCAATTTTGTTAGTGCTTTTTGATTGCTGAGGCCCATAAAAGCGGACAGTGCAGATTATAGATCAGACTCACATTTTGTACAGACTGATCTTGATATACACTAGCTGCAAAGGCAACTATGGTAATGAAAGGTATGTTAAGAGTTAGGGTGTGTTCATGAAGATTCAATTTCAGAAACTTTGCTTGGTAATGTTGCGATGATACATTTTTTGGACAATTATGGGTTAATTTTTTTCCTTTTCTAGTTGAATTTTTTTATGCTTATTGCTTTTGCTAGATGGGTTACACTTTTGGGAAACTTATTTTAACACTCATGGTACAGGATAGTCCACAGGGTATACCTCAATCTTTTTTCGTGTGTTTCTTGATATACAGTTAAGAAAGAGTGTTTTTAACAATCATGATAAAACTATCTTATACACTTAAGACTTCCAAAATAAATATGATACATACATTTTAGGCATTGCTACCAAAGTGATACCAAATTTTACCTGCAGTATTCTAGGATACAACACAAATTTCGGAGTGACTGCTTGACTAAACTGTTAAATTTAAGACTTGCCCAAAGTGAAAAGGTTTGGATCAACACAATAAATAGATGGCTAAAGTGACAGGTTTCTCTATTTGGTAGAAAACATTAAGGGAAAAGAAAAAATGCTGGTTACTAGCATTTTCTCCTTTTCATAAAACATTTTAAACGCTTTCTTTTTTGGGGTCCTCAAAACAGGGGTTGATGTAGTAAATACTTGCCGAGTTAGCCTTTAAGCTATATACAAATGAAACCCTGTGAACTTTCCTGTACATGAGTGATATTTACTGGCTTTACATGTTTGGTGTTTGTCTGCTATATGTTAACTCTAAAAGAGATGCTTAATAAATGCAGAAACTTGCGTAATCCATAGAAGAAGAGATCATTTAAAGAAACAACTTGTGTCCTGCTTTTTTATTTCTTGCATGACCTTTGCTCACCCCTACAGCAGCCTTGACCTCTTTGAACTTTGTAAACCTTAACTTTGTTCGTAAATTTATACATATTATATATTTCACATATGACCAATTGGATAAGTGTCAAGAAATTTCTTGAATATCTCTTCTATAACACAAGATCATTCTGGACTTTTTCAATTGAAACCATTTGCAGTTGACAAATTAAATGTGGTTCCATTGGTGGAATTTATCTTTGAAAGCATCAGACAAACTGTGGGAAAAGGAATTTTTCTCCTTTTCTCATCATGTATTTTAAAGCATTCTTCCAGAAGCTAATTAAAACACTTGATTGTTTAGTAAAAGATTAAATCTGAAAATTATACATTGTACCCCTTATCCTGCCATTCGCAACCATAGATGAATTTTGCAGTGAGTGTAGAGCAGAAACATTGTGGAAGAAAAGGATGACAGTACGCCTTTTCTTCTTTTTCCACAGTGTCTTGTACTCTGTCAAGGCAAATTCTACCTTATGAACCACATTTAATGTTTTATAGGCTTTTTCCACAGGGTTATTAAGTGTTGACATTTGATTGGTAAAGGTCTACGATAAAAGTGAAAGGTTTACAAAACATCCTTCTTCTGTACATTAGTTGCTATCTACAGTAGCCATCTTGAAATAGTTTATTCTAGCGATACAACTGGAAACAAACAATGCACATAACAAACAAGCTTTTTATACTAACCAGGAATCACCTCTGTACCGTACCTTTGTAGTTTGCTGAATAATATTTCACTGGCCTATATGGAACAAAGAAACACATTCAGAATTAGCCCTTGGATTTCATTTGCAGATGCCACTATTCATTTGGTTCTCCTAAACGGATGTTCAGTTTCTAAGTCTAATTGAGCACAATTGTTTTCTGTAACATTTACAAATTAATTTTAGAGTTTTTTCCAGGTGCCATTGGAAGACATCTTCGTGAGCCAAGTTAAAGATCACTATGTGGATCTTACCTTGGCTGATTGAGCCCGATTTCGAGATTCCTGCAATGCGCTCTCTATTGGATGTTGGTTATTACCCCCCTTTACATCATATTTCTAAAAGCAAATGAAATAATTGTTTTACAAACTGGTTACGAATACACATGAAGCAATAAGCAGACATCCATGCGGGTTTCCATGTTTACCTTCTACTTGAAAGGTAGCGACCATGTTCTATTTTTATCAAAGATGAAATGCTACGAGCGATTTCATTCGTTGCAGCTAGATCTGGCTGCATCCAATGAAAAAGCATATCGGGTGAATGTAAAAATCAAGCATCGATCCACCAAGCGTAGTGAATCGTCAGCCTTGGCTTGCAAAGATGTTGGAAGATGGCTTTTTAAAACAGTAGGAAAAGAAGGAAATATAGGTAACCAGCATTATCTCATTTTAAAATGTTTTCTGTCCTTAACAAGGGACTGATTTCATTTTGTAAGCCATATCTAAATTGCTATTTGCAAATGTTACCATATTGGGCAAGTCTAAAATATCACAGTGTCTTACAGAGGTAAATTGTAAGACTAAATGTCTTGTCAAATTCTGTGGGGCTTAACCCATTACCACACAATCCCTACTTTTGACGCCCCTGAGAAAGAAGCTTTTTGAAAACACTGTGGGAAAAGGAGAAAATGCTGGTAACCAGCATTTTCTCCTTTTCCCACAATGTTTTCTACCCTTCCCAGAACAAATTTCAATTTTTCTGTCACCTTTATTTTGTCGTCTGCAAATGCTTTCAATTTGGACCAGTCTAAATTTTTCTCGTGTGGTAATGGGTTAATGCATATGTAAAAAGTATTGATCCAGGTCGGCCTGCAAAAGAAGGGCAGGCTGACGGGGATATAAATTTCTTGCTATTATAAACTGGACATTGACTGAAATGGATTATGGGTCAATCATTATGTGATGTCTTGCTTGGTTTAACTCATTACCACACGAGAAAATTTTAGACTGGTCCAAATTGAAAGCATTTGCAGACGACAAAATAAAGGTGACTCAAAAATAGTAATTTGTTCTGGTGAGGGAAGAAAACACTGTGGGAAAAGGAGAAAATGCTGGTTACCAGCATTTTCTCCTTTTCCCACAATATTTTCAAAAGGCTTCTTTCTTAGGGGCATCAAAAGTAGGGATTGTGTGGTAATGGGTTAAAGGATTATAGAGATGCATTAACTTTTTACCACACGAGAAAATTTTACACTGGTCCAAATTGAAAGCATTTGCAGACGACAAAATAAAGGTGATTAAAAAATAGAAATTTGTTTTGGGAAGGGTAGAAAACACAAGTGGGAAAAGGAGAAAATGCTGGTTACAAGCATTTTCTCCTTTTCCCATAGTGTTTTCAAAAGGCTTCTTTCTCGGGCATCAAAAGTAGGGATTGTGTGGTAATGGGTTAAACCTGCCATTGCCAGAGCCGTGCCCATTAATTTATACATACATGGATCTATTAATACATTGATCTTCTATGCTAGTGAAATACCCAGTCAACAGCTCTCAAGAAAAAAAATGCCTTCTTTTTATCTTTTAAATATATTTCTGGTCAGTTTTCTGTAGCAATGTGTCACACCTTTGATACATGGATGGACGTACAAAAGCACCATATCTAGATAAAACTCCAACATGAGAAAGTTTCGTATTGGGTACAACACTAACAAACATGGAATGTTTATTTTAAGATTCTGAAAGAACAATTTACTTAAAAAATGTTGTAATCAGAAGTCAGTCAATCCCTGGTTTTTATGACCTTGAGATGGAAGCCTTTTGAAAACGTTGTGGGGAAAAGGAGAAAATGCTGGTAACCAGCATTTTCTCCTTTTCCCCCAATGTTTTCTACCCTGCTGGAAACAAATTTCAAATTTTGTATTACATTTATTGTGCCATCTGTAAGTGCTGTCAATTTGGACCAGTCTAAAATTTTGTTGTTTGGTAAAGAGTTAACTCTTTAATGTGTTAAAACATTATTGTCGAAAATATAAGCTGGCCAAAGTTTTTTAACCTAGAACATCTCATGGGATAAAAGGAAGTAAACTCGCAAATCATACAGCATATTTTCATGCAGCATGATCTGTCTGTGTGCAAGTGCTCAAGTTATCCATTGCCCGCCCAGGTGGCTCAGTGGTGAGCGTGTTGGACTCATGACCTGGTGGTTGTGAGTTCGATATCCGGTTGAGGCAAACTTTCTCTCCAGCATATTTTCGCCTCTTACCTCTGCTGAAGCATGTGAGAAAAGTAGTTGGTGGCTTTGGAAAGGAAGTTGTGTAAGTACTGGTATGAGAAAGCCAGGAAACGTGCGTCACTGACCGCCATGATATAACCTTAGCTGTTAAAGTGGTGTTAAACCCCCAATACAACCAACCAAATCAAGTTATCCATTACTGGTCAAGAGACAACGTAAGCTGGCATAACAGAAACATATCCCATTGAAAGAGTTAATAATACATTTTAGCAGTTTACCACACAATCCTGACTTTTATCGACACTGTAAAAAGATTCTTTTTTAAAAACATAGTGGGAAAAGGAGAAAATGCTGGTAACCATCATTTTCTCCTTTTCCCACAATGTTTTCTTTCCTTCCCTCCAAAAAAATTTGAATTTATAGTCGCGTTTACTTTGTTGTCTGCAAATGGTCTCTAATTGAACCAGTATAAAATTTTGTTGTTTGGTAAACAGTTAAGAAACTAGTACCAACCCACTTCAAATGTTGGAGCAAGGGAACACATATTCATTCTTGATATGCACCCAAAAGTTCTTTGTAGAATCTAATTTAATGTGTTACCAAATGACAAAATTCTAGACTTGTCCAAATTGAGAGCACTCTTTGATGGGTAATAGATAATGTGGGAAAAGGAGAAAATGCTCTTTTCAAACATTTTCTTTTTTTCCCACAAGATTTTCTAACGCCTTTGCCCTATGTGTCGTTAGAACTAGGAATTAAGTGACGGAGAATACAGAAATACTCAAGTGTATACTCGAGTGTACATTTTTTGTTCGTAATTCATTCTAAGTCTAGAACTAAAGGTAAAAAATAACCATTTAATAGAAAGCTGACAGAAATTCCCTTAATCTTTATACATAACCCTTTATTCTTTACAACATGACAAAGTTTTAGACCCAAATTGTAAGTATTTCTAAAGGACATATTAAGTGTGGCACAAGAAATGGGGTTCAACCGTAAAGATCAGAGAACTTTGTGGGGGAAAAGAAGAAAATGCTGGTAACCAGCATTTTCTCCTTTTCCCACAATGTTTCAAAAGCTATCTCAAATGCAGGAATGTGTGGTAAAGGGTTAAACTGCTAAGTAAATGAAATGAAAAATTTTGCAATTTTCAAAGCTGCTTTGATTGGGAGGAAAAAATTGCTTCAAGATCAGGCTGCATGTTTTGAGCAGTCTGATCTTGGATCTACACTATCATTATAAGCACCATGAGTTACCCTTAGCAGCCTGAGGGCTCACTATACACAGTCAGCAGTTTTATTTAGAATTTTTACCGCTGCAGATGAACCACTGAAACTTCAGTTCTTAGATTAATCCATTACCACACAATCCCTACTTTTGAAGATCCTGAGAAAGAAGCCTGTAGAAAACATTGTGGGAAAAGGAGAAAATGCTGGTGACCAGCATTTTCTCCTTTTCCCACAATGTTTTCTATCCTTCCCAAACCAAATTTCAACTTTTGAGTCGCATTAATTTTATCGTCTGCAAATGCTTCCAATTTGGACCAGTCTAAAAGTATGCCGTTTGGTATAGATACATGATTCTAATTAGAAATCAAACAACTCAAAAAAAGTACCAATAGGTCTGTTGACATGAAGGTGTACAAGTTTATCTGGTAGAGATATAGGGACCAAGTTTGTCTATCTGTTCTTCAGTGATCGTTTAAATGCTTTTAAAGTTAGCAAGTAAATCAAATTATGAGTTTGAAAACGATACCTACTCATCCTAAGAGGTAATTTTTAACTCTACCAAATAAACCCGTGTTTTTATGACCTTGCCTTTTGAGAAACAATAGCCAGGATTTTCTCCTTTTCCACAATATTTTCTAACTTTCTGAATACCAGTTTCAACATTGCAGCCAAATTTATTCTGTCATCTGCAAATTCTCTGAATTTGGACAAGACTAAAATAGAATGTGCTCATTTGGTAAGAGTTAATTCCCTTTGTACTATATCATGCATATCTTTCATATCGAGGAATGGGGAAATAATCACTGAATGTGCGAACATTTCACATGAGAAATAGGTTTAGAAAATATAATTTATGACGAGAATTTTCATGAAGCTTATACCGTAACTGACTTTATCAACATCGATCTAAGTGCAAGTATCTCGAGAATCAGTATTTCTAACAAATACTGGCTACTGACTGGGTATAAACAAGTAAACTGCCACTGAAATGGAATATAATTGTTTTCTAAAATGTTTTATGATTTTAAAATTTTGAATGTATTACCGGTGAATAATGTATATATTGGATAAACATGTATGCATGAGACGTAACGTACGGTATTTTGTAAGAAACTCTCAGTTCATGTAATTTTGGTGGCCTATACATATTAACTCGTTACCAAATGACAATATTTTAGGTTTGTCCAAATCGAAAGCATTTGCAGACGACAAAATAAAAGTGACTGAAAATTTGAAATTGGTTTTATGAAGAGTAGAAAACATTGTGGGAAAAGTAGAAAATGCTGCTTACCAGCATTTTCTCCTTTTCCCACAATGTTTTCTAAAGGCTTCTTTTTCAGGGTCGTCAAAAGTGGGGATTGTGTGGTTACGGGTTAATAATGGGTTGATGCTTCTATTCTAATTCAATCTTAGAGAAATGTGCTTGGCATATTTATGAATGTAACACGCATTTGCACAACCACATTTATGGTTGACCCGAAAACCAGTTATTGTTAAAACATGATACATCCCAGCAGGAAAAGGCTTTCAGAAATAGTGTTAGAAAAGAAGCAGTTGTTTGTATAAAGCAATTGATCCTTCTGGCCTAATGTTTTCCATTTTTATGTTAAAAAAAGACAAACTAACTTTTCCTGTGAGCTATTTGTTCGTAAAATTTATATGACTGAAAATGACCAATAATGTACTGTTTCCAAGTGAGCCAAGGCTCTGTGACTGGTTTGCTAACCTTGGTAGATCCCGACCTGTATTCAATAACTGCTCTTACTTGGCATGTAAATTGTATTCCTTACCAAACAATCCCTGGTTTAATAACCCTGAGAAAGTAGCCTTCTGAAAACGTTACGGGAAAGTAGCCTTCTGAAAACGTTATGGGAAAGGAAGAAAATGCTGGTAACCAGCATTTTCTCCTTTTCCCATGATGTTTTCTACCCTGTTGGAAACAAATTTCAATTTTTGAGTTTCGTTTATTTTGTTGTCTGCATATGCTTTCAGTTTGAACCAGTCTAAAATTTTGTTGTTTGCTAAAGGGTTAAGTTGGAAAAATAACACCATTTCTGATTGGCTAGATCCAAATTAAATGGTTTAGTCAACTACATATTGTAGTTCTTGAGATCAAGACCTAGAATTCGTTTAAGAATGGTTGTTGAACACTGGCCCAGTTCATGTAACTCTTTACCAACAAAATGTAAGACTAGTCCAAATTGAAAGCAGTTGCAGATGACAATTTGAATATAGTTCAAACGGTGGTTTCTGTCTTTGATAGAGTAGAAAACATTGTGAGAAAAGGAGAAAATGCTGATAGACAAGATTTTCTCCTTTTCCCACAGTGTGTTAAATGGACTTCTTTCTAACAGTTGTTAAAAGTTGGGATTGTGTGGTGAAGGGTTGGTTTATGGCTTTTTATGCATTATCTAAAGCTAAGCTTCTTGTTGCATATAACTAGAGTCCCAAGCCGACTATAAAATGTGAGCTTCTCTGAACAACTTCTGCTTATAATTATGCTGGGTTTGGATTTTGAAATATAATGTTGTGAACGCAGATAATTACCCACTATATCTGCATGCGGAGGTGACTGGTAGCATTTTTATATTTTGGCCATTTTATCCATTCTTTCATAGACTCCTATATCATCAAAGAACTATTTTTCTTACGATGTTTTTACTAATACAGCAGCTTTTAGCCAAAACCATTTTCACACAAAGTACTCTGTAATAACTATATCCTATTTTGGACAAGAACAACAACAAAATTGAGCATGATTGGTTTCAGTCCTTTTAAAAAAAAAAACAAATTTAGTTGCATTTTTAAATGGGGTGGATCTAAGATGAGATTGCAGGGTTTAAAAAGTCTAATATAACACTAATCCCAAATGTAAGTTGCGAAAGTGCTTGGCCCTCTCGGGGTTTATCCCTTAATCTTTACAAGGACATTGTAAAATATGTCCCAAAGCCAAAAAGTAGTCCAACTCTAGCGGCCACATGTACAGCATAGATTGAAGTATACAATTTCGATGGTTAAACCCTTTCCCAAACAATCCCTGGTTTTTACGGGTCAGGAATAGAAGCCTTCTGAAAACATTGTGGGAAAAGGAGAAAATGCTGGTAACCAGCATTTTCTCCTTTTCCCACAATGTTTTCTACCCTATTATAGACAGAAATCATCTTTTCAGCAAGAGTTGAAATGTCGTCTGCAAATGCTTTCAGTTTGGTCTAGTCCAAAAGTTTGTCGTTTGGGAAAGGATTAAGGGAAAGTACAACTGATTAAAGATTAAAGCTGCATACAAGTTATTTTCTATTCTTTATGTGGGGGTCACACTTGCATTTGTTTATGCAGTAAGTATCAATTAACAATCATATTTGGTCATGGTAAGTTGTGCACGAGAACCTGTTATATACCAGGAATGGGTCAACAGGGGTTGGTGTAGCTCTCAAGAATGTGCATCTTACCATCTTTTTTTTCAAGACAGAAAAATGTCATTTGTTAGATATTGGATATTGTCTGTTCCTATGCAAAAGTCTAGGTCTTACAGACTCGTGCAAGTGTTACAGGACCATCATGATCTACTTGTTATATACTGTTTTGAACACCACAAGTACTTGTGTGAAAATGCAGTTTGTTTTAGCTTTAAATGATTGCTACTTTCAGCTTGGCTGCATTTATTGTCTACTTTCCAACACTGGATCTGTATTGAAAGCTTGGATAAAACGGCCAAAAAATGTTTCTTAAGCTGCAATATGGGATTGAGCTGAAATGTTTGATCCTTATTAAAATGATCTCAAGACAATAATTAGGGGGGAAAAGTAAAGGCTGATTAGGGAAAAAGTAAAGGCTGATTAAAGAAAGAATGATGTTTTATGGTGCATTGGTGGCTAAGGTCATTTAGCACCTTTAAACAGTACTTAAATTACATGTATACTCAATCTCTGTTAATTTCATACACCTATCACATTGTACAAGATGGTGAAAAAATATCTCTGTAAATAGGATTACAAATGAGAAAGCCGTTTCTCACGATGTAAATTATTGGACTTGACAAAGCTTAGAATGAAAAAATTAAGTAACTCTTTCGATAGAAATTTAAGTATCTACACATTCATGTATTTATGTCAAAGATTTAAAGTAGCTTTCCATCTGCAACAATTTGATTGTTTTATAAAATCAATTATGTGGTCTCTTAAAATAAGCATTTAATGCAATACAAGGGCCGATATTCACGAAAACATTTTTAAGATCGTTGTTTGTCTTTTTCTTGAGAATTTTCTACATTTATAAGTAACACAACTTCTGATTGGCTAAACCGAAAGGTTTAGCCAATCAGAAGTTGTGTTACTTACAAATTTAGAAAACCTTGGAGAATAAGACTAAGAATATTCTCAAGAATGGTTGGTGAATACGGGCCCGGGACTACTTAATATTAATCCTTAGGCTGCTAAGCGCAAGTCAAGGACCTTTTGCAGAGTGTAGATCAAGATCAGACTGCACTGAACATGCAGTTGGATCTATACTGAAATAACAAATTCATGGTTTTTAACAGCAGTTTAAAAGTTTCATTTCATTTATTTAGCAGGATTAAAAAGGGTTTAAGAAAATATACAAGATAGTGTAGATCCAAAAATCTTTTTTGCATTCTGATGCATTCTTTCTTGCATTCTGGTTAGAATGTATCAAAAAATTTTATTGTCATAACAACCAAAGTGAAATAAGATGTCCACTGTAACTGAGATGTAAATTTTATTCAGCATTTTATTGTCAAACATATCATCTGTAGCCATCTTTGATAATAATACACCTATATTTTTTATTCTTGGTTTAAACCTTTACCATACAATCTGGACTTTTAACGATTCTGAGAAATAAAGCCTTTGAAAACATTGTGAGAAAAGGAGAAAATGCTGGTAACCAGCATTTTCTCCTTTTCCCACAACATTTTCTACCCTTTCCAAATCTGATTTCAACTTTTTGGTTCACATTTAATTTGTCGTCTGCAAATGTTTTCAATTTGGACTAGTCCAAAGTTTTGTCATTTGGTAAAGAGTTAAATCAACATTTTGTCCAATACGATATCAGCACTATTTGCGACAAAATGTGTTAGACATAAAGTAGTCCCGTAACTCTGTATTGAGAAATCATTCTAAGTTTATGATGGGAAAACCTACCATGCAGCTGTACATAAGATCTTACTTTGCATGACTTTAACCCTTCACCAAACAATCTTTTGAGTTAACAACCCTGTAGAACAATTATTTACAATGTATGAAAAGGAGATACATGTATTGCCAGCATTTCTTCTTCTCAGTGTTTTCAATATCCGTTTTTTCTTGTGGTTGTTAACATCTGAATAGTATGTTGACTCTTCTGCGAGTAAAAAAATTTTAGAGAGGTACAAATTAACCCTTAACTCATTCCCACACAATACCTACTTCTAACGATCCTGAGAAAGAAGCTTTTTGAAAACATTGTGGGAAAAGGAGAAAATGCTGGTAACCAGCATTTTCTCCTTTTCCCACAATGTTTTCTACCCTACCCAAATCACATTTCAATTTTTCAGTCAATTTTATTTTGTCTTCTGAAAATGCTTTCAATTTGGTCCAGTCTGAAATTTTCTTGTGTGGTAAAGAGTTAAGCTGTTGAGCATGACCCACTGACCTTTTGCAGACAATATAGATCCAAGATCAGACTGCACAGAATGTGCAGTCTGATCTTGAATCTAGACTGTCCGTTAAGGAGATATTATTCCCCGAAATATAACTTTGAAATGGCAATATTTGGATTTTTAATATCAAATTGAAAATTTCTATTTAGTTATTTAGCAGGATAAGGCTTAACCCTTTCCCAAACGACAATTTTTGGACCCTTCCAAACTGAAAGAGTTTGCAGACGACAATTATACATTTTGAGAAAATGGCAGAAAGTTCTCAAAAAGGGTAGAAAACACTGTGGGAAAAGGAGAAATTGCTCATTACGAGCAATTTCTCCTTTTCCCACAGTTTTTTTCAAAAGACTTCTACTGTAGACACTTAATATCCAGGGCTTGTTTGGGAAAGGGTTAAAAGAGTGTGCAGACAATACACCACCTATTGCTCATACGCTGAGATTTGTCTTTGATAAGATAAGAGACATTGTGGGAAAAGGAGAAAATGCTGGTACCAGCATTTTCCTCTTTTCCCACAATATTTTCACAAGACTTTTTTTTCCAAAGGGTTGTTAAAAGTCAGGATTGTTTGGTTAAGGATTAACCAGAGGTTAGACTCGACCAAATCTAGTTTCTGTAAACAAAGGCAAGAGTTGTCAGAAAAGTGACAACAAAAATATGCATCAAAGTTCTGTGGGAGGAAGGTACACAAGTCTTTCTAGTTATTTTCTGTTGTTGTAATTATTATTTTTTTTAAAAAATCCTTTCCGTGACAGATACTTTCCCCATTGGTTTGATTGCCTATATATCTTGTTTTTGTACAAGAAAGTAAACAGAGAGTTTTGCAAAAGGTCACCTTTTTTTAGCTTGGCTGTTTTTGAAGAAAATCCAAAGTATTGTGGTAACCCTGTCCATGTCGCTGTTTACAATATGAGAAAATTTAGACTTTTTCACAAATGTAATTGTAAGAAAATTTAGAAATTTTTCACATATCCAAGTGTAAGAAAATTTAGACATTTTTCACATATCTAATTGTGAGAAAATGTAGACATTTTTTCACATGTCCAAATATAAAAAAATGTAGACATTTTTCACATATCTAATTGTAAGAAAATTTAGACATTTTTCTCATATCCAAATGTAACAAAATTTAGACATTTTTCACATATCTAAGTGTGAGAAAATATAGACATTTTCACATATCTCTTTCTTTAATGATGATATGCACTTCAAATTTGCACAAATTATCACCTGTCAAAAGTAGAACCCATACAACAAGGGCAGAAAACCCTTAAATTTTAGTTATCCCCCTTTTTAAACTAAAAAGTTTTAAAGTTTGAGATGGGGTTATTGTAACAGCACTGTTGTTCCATCTGTCAGACACCAACCAGCCAATGGCAGAGGATGGACCAAGAGCTTAGATTTACACTAGCAGCTGCTGCTTGATCCTTGATCCAGACAAAATGGTCCCGTGTAAAATTGTGCTTTCAACTAAGACAGAAAGTCAGCCCTAAGACTACAAATCGATGGGTGAGAGCAATACTGTTGTAAGTGCCTATACAACATATGGGTACTTACAACAGTATTGCTCTCACCTATTGAAATGATTTTGCAAAAGAGTGCATCATAACTGCTTTGGGGATATTTCTAACCCTTTACCATATGACAAAATTTGAGTCAAGTCCTAGTAAAAGGCATTTATAGACCTAAACGTAAATGCAACCCAAGAATTGAAATCTGTCTATGGAAGGGTAGAAAACAGTGTGGGAAAAGGAGAATATGCTGATAACCAGCATTTTCTCCCGGTTCCACATTCTTTTCAAAGACCTTCCTCTTCAGGCTCATTAAAACCCTTTTTTGTTTGGTAAACGGTTGATTGTTTTAAACAAAAATTGTCAAATGTCACGGAAAGGATTAAACCTGAAAAATGGTGCTAAAGTTAGTATGAAAGAAATTGATGGTTTCAGAAACATTAAATGTCTTTGTGTATACTATATTGTATGTGTGTGTTAGTTTTAAAAACATTAAACTTTTGTTTCTTCACAAGTCTTGTCCTGTTAACCCCCTCCCCACCACCCCCACCCCCCAATTCGCTTCGAATCACATAACCGATGAGGTCAACCTATCGAATTACATTTGTTTGTAACGGAGTTAACCGATTACCACACAATCAATACTTTTTACGACCCCGAGAAAGAAGCCTTTAGAAAACATAGCAGGAAAAGGAGACAATGCTGGTAACCAGCATTTTCTCCTTTTCCCACAATGTTTTCTACTCTTCACAAAACAGATCTTCAAATTTTCAGTCACTTTTATTTTGTCTTCTGCAAATGCTTTCCATTTGGACAAGCATAGAATACTGTTGTTTGGTATTGAGTTAAATACTCTTTTTCCACATGGATCAGAGGTGAGAGGTGAAAAGTCACTGTAAAGAAAGATTTCGGCAAATGTGTATAGTAAGTAGCAACCACCAGGTCAAGTCATATGCTAACAACTGAGCAACCGGGCCGAAGTCCAATCCCATGATCATCAGGGTCAACTGAATCTCTTTTGGAGCACTAATGATAGTCATTGCAACAGGATTCATTCCTTTTCCACAGGCAATCATTGTTTGAGCAATAGCTATGATCGAAAGAAGCCAGTGGCTTGGAAAGAGTATTATGCAAAGTACTGGTAAAAGAAATTCCTGGAATGCTTAGATGGTTGCACTGGCTGTAGTAATATAACTGAAATAATGCTGAAAATGGGATTGAAAACCATACAAGCAACCCATTACCACACAATCCCTACTAAACAAGACCCTGAGAAAGAAGTCTTTAGAAAACATTGTGGGAAAAGGAGAAAATGCTGGTTACCAGCATTTTCTCCTTTTCCCACAGCGTTTTCTACTCTTCACAGAACAAATTTTCAGTCACTTTTATTATGTTGTCTGCAAATGCTTTCGATTTAGACCAGCCTAAAATGTTGTTGTTTGGTAATGAGTTAACCCATTACCACACAATCCCTACTATTGACGACCCGAGAAAGAAGCCTTTAGAAAACATTGTGGGAAAAGGAGAAAATCCTGGTGACCAGCATTTTCTCCTTTCCTCACAATTTTTCTACCGTTCATACAACAAATTTCAAATTTTTGTCACTTTTATTTTGTTGTCTGCAAATGCTTTCAAATTGGACAAGAATAAAATATTATCGTTTGGTAAGTTAGTTATTACATAGCAACAAGTGGCCTCAAAAGTCAGACAGTTACTATAGGCATTTACCTTGACTGCAAAAGAGTTCTTTTGAAAACATTGTAAGAAAAAGAGAAAATGCTGATAACCAGCATTTTCTCCTTTTCTCATAATATTTTCTATCCCGTCATATGAGCCATCTTTTATTTGTCATCTGGTAAAGGGTAAATGTTGGTTGGTGTGTCTGTCTTGTAACAGTCTATGATATCCTTATAACAATCCACCCTCCCAGTTGTCCTGGAGCCTGGCTCAGATTCCCCAACAGCAGATAGTCCTTTTATAATATTCAGAAGTCCTTTTTCAACCGATGATTTGAAGCATACAGGAATGTACAATCTTCGAACTCTCTGTGATTCTGTGCATAATAATGAAGAATCCTTGTGCAGTCATGCTCCCGAGAAGTTCTTAAGTGTAGGGAAAAGTGAGTAGATATGTCTCTTCTGTCAAAGCCATGAACCAGGAAGAAAACTAGCGGCCGAAAATTTGTGGCCTTAGTCATCTTAGAAGCCTAAAAAACGAGGCTATTTCTGGCATCAATTCCTGTACATGAAATACCTTGGTTCATTTTTCTTAACTTTCACAAGGATCAAGTTGCAATCTCGTGTGATGTCAATTAAATATAAATGAAACCACTAATTACAAATATTCACTATGATATCATAAAAAGTGATGTAATCATGACTTAGCTTAAAAAAAACAATTGCTTGATTGAAAAAAAAAGTTTCTCTACGACTCAAACTCATCCACTTGGGTGGTAGCAAAGTCCATATGACACTGCACCAGAGTGTTACATAAACGTTTTTATTATACTGCAAAGAAATTTCTGATTGGTTAACATACCGGGAACATATATCATGTTCCCTGGCAAAAACCAGGTAAAACCAGTTTCCGTCTTGAGTGCGCCGTAACATCACTAACACATGCAGCACAACATCCAAAATGGCGGCGGCGATTGATCACCAAACTGCACGTTTATGCATCAAACTGCACATTTTAGTGACGCTAGTTTCCAGATTCGTCAGTTTTCATTGAATTGGGGTACTAAGAAGGGAATTTCTATTTCGTCAGCATACTTGATTCGTAAAATGATAAAACAAGAAAATTTCGCTTAACACGCTTTGAAAGGGTAAAACTTTGCAGTATAATAAATTCCTTGTACGGTTAGGTGGCAGGGGACTTGGAAACTTGTTCACGGCTGTAGTTAATCATGTCGCCCCGAGCCGATGTAAGGTCAGGTGGCAGGAGACTTGGAAACTTGTTCACGGCTGTGGTTAATCATGTCGCCCCGAGCCAAAGGCTGTACAACTAATGAAGTTCTGACAAAAAGGAGCTTTATGCATCTCCGTGATCCATGGTACAAGGCAAGCCATCACATGATCATGTAACAGTAATATCCACTTTTTCTTAACAACCAACTTAACCGTTTCCCAAGCAAGCCCTTGTTTTAAGTGTCTGCAGTACAAGTCTTTTGAAAACACTGTGGGAAAAGGAGAAATTGCTCGTAACGAACAATTTCTCCTTCTCCCACAGTGTTTTCTGTCTCTTCAGGTAATTTTCAGCTATTGTTATTAAAGTTAAAATTCTCGTCTGCAAACTCTTTCAGTTTGGAAGAGTCTTAAATTTGTGGTTTGGTAATGAGTTAATAATGAGATAGACTGGTCCTCGGGCATACAGAACACTGACAAATAGCAAAAAGTTTTGGCCCAGGTCAGCCTGCGCAAGCAGGCCTGGGTCAATATTTTTCGCAGTTGAAATTAGCCCCCTTTTCACAGAGCATGGCTCAAATATGGCTGGACAGTTGTGCTTGTGTTCAACAGGTAGAAAACAAAGTGAGGAGATCGCTGGTCACCAGGATTTGGTTTTTTTCTGGTTTTATGTAACATGGGATTTCTCCTTTTCCCACTTTCTTTCCCTTCCTTCCCCCCGCCCCCCTCAAAAAAAAAAAAAATTTTCAGTTACTTTTGTCATCTGCAAATTCTTCCAATTTGGACCAGCCTAAAATTTTGTTGTTTGGTAAGGAGTTAAACATCAATTTTTTTCTGTTTTCGAAAGCTTTCTCTCTCAGCATTGTTAAGTCTTGAGAATGTGGTGTACGATGTTAAGAGCCCAAAAATCAACCAATATCTAAATGATCACACAAAAACAGACAAAATACCATCTACGATAGGCAACATAAACAATTTTAATGACAAATACAGATGCACAATCACAATCAATACATTTCCAATTCCTGCAGCTCTTTCTGAATATTTCCAAGATCCGTAACAGTTTGTAAGACTTTGCTGGATTGGGAGTGAACTGAAAAAGGAAATCAATTACAAATTTATAAATTAACTATTTTTGAGGCATTAAAAACTAGAGCTATCACTGAATGTGACTTAATACCCCTGCCAGCGCTCTGACAGAAACAGGCAATTTAACAAACAAAATTCTAAGTTTAAGGGGAGATTACCCTGGAATCATAGGGAGTAGATGATTGAAAACTGCATCTTGCACAATTTCAGTATACGATCAATGTATCAATAAACTTTCTATACAATAGCAGTAAAACTGTAGGAGGAGTTCACGACACAATATTACTAGTATTTTGTACACAGATAAACACATGGACGGACGGACAGACAGGCCGATTCCAGTGTACCCACAAAAACATTCGTTTTGCATGGGTATAATAATAAACTAACAATGGTTGCTAGAATCATAATTTTCAACACTTTTACTCAAACAATTCCAAGTTCTAGCAATACTGAGAAGGAAAGTTTTCAAAACACAGGCAAGACAATTTGTTTCCTTTTAACCCTTTACCAAATAATCCCAGGTTTTTACGACCCTGAGAAAGAAGCCTTTTAAAAACACTGCAGGTAACCAGCATTTTCCCCTTTTCCTAAAGTGTTTTCTACCCTTCCTAAACCAGTCACCTTTATTTCGTCGTCTGCAAATGCTTTCAATTTGGAGCAGTCTAAAATTTTCTCGTTTGGTAAAGAGTTAATCATCTGACTTTGGTTTGCTGTATGAAACTTTTGTTTTGTAGAACATGAAAGGTTAAGTAAATAAAATTTTTAACTTTCAGCTTCAGGTCCTGCATGGCTCACAGACAAAATGTGGCATTTGTGACTTGTAGGTCCTGGGTTTGCCCTAACTGGAGGCACTGTGTTTTTCTTATGAGTGACCTTGGGCAAGAAACTACAAAGCCCTAGAGGCTACACTACTGCTGAAACCCTGGACGTACATAAATATGCAAGCTGTCACTGTGATATGAAATAATGTTGAAAGTGGCATAATACCACAATTTAATCATTGAATCTATCAGCCGATTTTAACCCTTTCGCAAATGACAAATTTATGACTGTCCCAAACTCTAAGTGTTTGCAGATGACAGTTTTGAATTTCATGAGAATGGCATAAAGTTTCCGATAGGCTAGAAAACACTGTGGGAGAAGGAGAAATTGCTCGTTACGAGCAATTTCTCCTTTTCCCACAGTGTTTTCTAAAAACTTGTACTGCAGACACGTAGAAACCAGGGCTTGTTTGGGAAAGAGTTTTAAACTTTTGACAAACATAGTGTTTTGGTTTGTACTGAGTGTATAATTATGGTATAACATCAAACCTTCAGATCTTATTCTGGTCACACTGTCTAAAGTTGAATCAAACTCTTCCTGTAATTGATCAATCTTCTCCATTCTTGTCCTTATCTTCAGATTTGCCATCCTAACCTGAACGAAAATAGATAATATAAAGTGGGTTCAACCCTTATCTGGCCAAATAACTTAATGAAACTTTCAAGCCGATCGTAAAATCCTAAATTGTGATATTTCAAAGGTATTTTTGAGAGAAAAGGTATCTCCTTATCGGACAGTATAGATTCAAGATCAGACTGCACATTCTGTGCAATCTGATCTTGATCTACACTGTCTGCAAAATGTCAGAAAGTCACACTTAGCAGCCTAAAGATTAATTCTTTGCCCGATGACAAAATTTTAGCCTTGTACAAATTAAAAGTCTTTGCAGCGACAGTTTCATTACAGCTAAAATGGTGCAATTATTCTTTGACAGAGTATAAAGCATTGTGGGAATAGGAGAAAATGCTGGTTACCAGCATTTTTTCCTTTTCCCTCAATGTTTTCAAAAGGCTTCTTTACAACAGTCATCAAAAGTTGGCATTTAGGGGTAAGTCATCACATATTTATTGATCCATAAAATGCACTTTCTCTAAGAACCAAAGGATGTTAGGTAGAATAGTCCTTAAACAAGCAAAAAATTTATCAACATCATATGGTTTTAACTCTGGTCACCACCTCTGTTGATGCTTTTTGAAGATGCATTAAACCCTCTTTTCACATGGCATGGCTTTTAACAACTTTAAGAAAGAAGCATTTTCTCCATTTCTCACAATTTCCTACAGCAAATGTCAGTTCTTTTGTCACATTCATTTTGTCGTCTGCAAACCCTTTCAATTTGAACCAGTCTAAAATTTTGCAGTTTGGTAAAGTTAAATCCCTATTCCACACAGCATGGCTTTCTCTACCAACCAACAATATGTTAGACTTGTCCAAATTGAAAGCATTTGCAGACAACTGAATAAATGTGACTCAAAAATTGAAATTTTTTTGGGGGAAGGGAAGAAAACATTGTGGGAAAAAGAGAAAATGCTCATTACCAGCATTACCTACAATGTTTTCAGAAGGTTTTCTTGTCATAAAAACCAGGAATTGTTTGGGAAAGGGTTAATAAATATGAAAATTGGGTCAAAATGATGGAGGGCCTGAATCTTGAAATGCAACAATGTTTATTAACACTTTACCACACAATCCGGACTTTTTACGACCCTGACAGAGAAGTGTTTTGAAAATATTGGTTACCAGCATTTTTCTCCTTTTCCAACAATAATTTCAGAAGACTTCTGCCTTTGGGTCGTAAAAATCAAGGATTGTTTGGTTAATTGTTAAAAAATGATCACTGCCTTAGTGCCTTAACTCTTTACCAAACGACAAAATTTTGGACTAGTACAAATTGAAAGCTAGGCTGACGACATAATAAATGTAATTGAAAAATTCAAATTTGGTTTGGGAACGGTAGAAAACATTGTGGGCAAAGGATGTTTTCAAACGATGTTTTCAAAAGGATGTTTTAAAAAGACTACTTTCTCAGGGTCGTTAAAAGTCAGGATTGTGTGGTAAAGAGTTGATCCAGGCTAAGTTACCATATTTATTCTGTTGATACAATTTTGAATATCCTGATCTAACTGATTCATCTCTTCCTCTGAACATGGACTCTCAATCTGCACATTATCCTCTGGTAAAATAACATGATCTGGCAGTTTGAAAACATTGTTCAACAAGTAGTGCTGAAATATTAATAAAAACATAGCTTTGATGATACAAGTTTTTTTTTTAACTCTTTACCATCCAATCCCGAGAAAGAAAGCCTTTGAAAATATTGTAGGAAAAGGAGAAAATGCTGGTAACCAGCATTTTCTCCTTTTCCCACAATGTTTTCTAGCCTTCCTAAAACAAATTTCAATCTTTGAGTAACTTAAATTTGGTCGTCTGCTAATGCTTTACATTTGGACCAGTGGAAAATTTTGTCAAATGATATTCAAATAGTGCGAAACACAACACAATTCATCACCTGTTTCTGTAATACTTTAGTTTCAAAAACATTACGCTGGGTCTCTGAAGTACTTTGCCCAAAGACACTAACATGACCAGCTTTTTTTTTTTATTCCATTGCAATAATTCATAAACAGGTTTATGATAATCAAACTTGCAACACAATACTTTTGAATGTCTTACAATTAGAAGAAAAACGTGTATACATAGATGATTTCAAGAGGGCTTTTGAAAACATTGTAAGAAAAGGAGAAAATGTTACGTGCCCCACATTTTCTTCTTCTACCATCAAGTTTTCTATTCTGTCAAAGGTAATACCCTACTTTCATCCATGTTTATTTAGTTGCCTGCAAAATTAATATTTTCCATGTAAGCAAGAGTAAAATTTTGTCAGCTAATATGGGTTAACCCTTACTAGACAATCACTGGTTTTCACAACCCAGAAATAGAAGCCTTTTGAAAACATTGTGGAAAAAGGAGAAAATACTGGTAACCAGCATTTTCTCCTTTTCCCACAAAGTATTCTATCCTATCAAGCAAAATTGCACCAGTTGAGCCACTTCAAAATTGTCGTCTGAAAATGCTTTTAATTTGGATTTTATTTATCTAGAATAACTTACCTCGGCTTTGTCAAATTTTTCATCCAATCTCTCAACAGCTTTCATTCGCAGTTCTTGTGAAACTTCCTGGATTTCATTCTCAGATATTTTGTCTTTAAACTAAAATTTTAAAGTAATACTCTGCAAAAAGGGGGCTAAATCAATCTGCAACAAGAGCGGCAAATTGTCGCAAGATACGCCCGTCTTACCCCAAGTTGTAAAGCTGGGGCATGCACCGGACAAAATTCAAGTATGAAAAACAACAAAGGGCAAAAACTCAAAAATTAAGCAAGCAAGAGTTGTGATTCCTGTGCACTGCACTCCCCCTCAATGAGATCTATCCACCCATGAAATTTCATAACCCTAGCTAGTATAGCTTTGGAGATATGCTCCGGATAAAAATCAAGTATGAAAAACGACAAAGGGCAATAACTCAAAAATTAAGCAAGCAAGAGTTATGATTCCTGTGCACTGCACTCTCCCTTGGTGAGATCTATCCAGCCATGAAATTTCATAACCCTAGCTAGTATAGTTCTGGAGATATTCAGCGGACAAAATTCAAGTACCAAAGAGCAAGAGTTATGATTCTTGTGCACTGCACTCTCCCTCGATGAGATCTATCCACCCATAAAATTTCATAACCCTAGCTAGTATGGTTTTGGAGATATGCTCCGGACAAAATTCAAGTATGAAAAACAACAAAGGGCAATAACTCAAAAATTAAGCAAGCAAGAGTTATGATTCCTGTGCACTGCACTCCCCCTCAATGAGATCTATCCACCCATGAAATTTCATAACCCTAGCTAGTATACTTTTGGAGATATGCTCCGGACAAAATTCAAGTATGAAAAACAACAAAGGGCAATAACTCAAAAATTAAGCAAGCAAGAGTTATGATTCCTGTGCACTGCACTCCCCCTCAATGAGATCTATCCACCCATGAAATTTCATAACCCTAGGTAGTATAGTTTTGGAGATATGCTCCGGACAAAATTCAAGTATGAAAAACAACAAGGGCAATAACTCAAAAGTAAAGCGAGCAAGAGTTATGATTCCTGTGCACTGCACTCCCCCTCGATGAGATCTATCCACCCATGAAATTTCATAACCCTAGCTTGTATAGTTTTGGAGATATGCTCCGGACAAAGAACTGGACGCCGCCCGCCCGCCCGCCCGGCACGGGTGATCCCATAATACGTCCCGTCTTCGACGGGCGTATAAAAAGTACCAACCCATGTCAGTCCCAGTTTATGCAAGCCAACCTAGGTCGAAACTTTTTTATATCATAATCTGTGCTTTTTGTGGATGCCAAAGCACCATCAACTCCTGATTTAGAAATGTCAGACAAAATGGATTTTCTTATTCCATGATTATATGATGCCTTGCTTGGTAAAATATATCACCAAGATTCGTTAAACCTCCTTTTGCCAGCACATGGTTCATTCTGATTTCTTGAAGGCTGTAAACACATTGTGAAATGTCTGTGGATGTCTTATTGCAGGCTTTTGAAAACAATGTGAAACAGATAATTCTGAGAAAAACTGTTATCATATCTTAACCCATTACCACACAAACCCTAATTTTGAAGACCCTGAGAAAGAAGCCTTTAGAAAACATTGTGGAAAAAGGAGAAAATCCACAATATTTTTACCCTTCACAAAACAAATTTCAAATTTTCAGTCAATTCTATTTTGTCGTCTGCAAATGCTTTCAATTTGGACAAGCCAAAAATTTTATCGTTTGGTAATGAGTTAAGCCTTTACCATACGACAAAATTTTAGCCTTGTCCAAATTGAAAGCATTTGCTGTCGACAATTTCAATCTGGCTGAAATGATGCAATTCTTCTTTGATAGGGTAGAAAACATTGTGGGACATGGTGAAAATGTTGATTATCAGCATTTTCTCCTTTTCCCACAATGTTTTCATCAGGCTTTATTCCAAGGGTCGTTAAAAGTCGGCATTGTGCAGTAAAGGGTTAACTATCCTAAATGTCCCTAGGCTACTTTAATACATAGCCTCATCTTACACCCCTTCATACAATCCCAAGCTTTCATGGCTGTGAAGAAAAAGCTTTCTGAAAACATTGGAGGAAAATGAGAAAATCGAGCATATTCTCCTTTTACCAAAGTGTTTTCTACCCTTTCAAAGGCAAGTTCTATCATTTGAATCACTTAAACTATCTAATGCAAATTTATGCTTTCAATTTTTGACAATTTTTTTTCCTTCTCATTTGGTAAATTGATACTGAATACCCAGGATGGTCATGGGGAAAGGAGTTGCCACTTTTATTATGTAATTGAATTAATGTTGAAAGTGGCATAAAATAATACAGAAAACTTCATTCTTACTTTGTTTATAATTGTATCGTTTAGGGCTCCCATTGCTTCCTTCAAATACTCACAGATCAAGTTGTAGACTGAAAGTAAATATTAAGAAACAATTCAGTTTTTTCTTAATTATGATCACGCTTCCGACCAGCACATTCTCCCTTTTCAACAATGTTTCTACTAGTTCAAAGGCAGATCTCAGTGATTTAAACCACAAGGAAATGCTTTCATGTTTCCACCAGATAAAAGACAGGTCTCAATAATTTAACTCTTTCCCACACAAAAATTTTTTAGACAGGTCCAAATTCACAGCATTTGGATAATGACAGTATAAATGTACCTGAGAGACTGAAATTTGGTTTGGGATGGCTAGAAAACATTCTGGGATAAGGAGAAAATGCTGGTTTCCAGCATTTTCTCCTTTACCCTCAAAGTTTTCAAAAGCCTTCCTTCCCAAGGTTGTGAAAAGCAGGGATTGTTTGGTAAAAGGCTAAAATGTGTAGAATGGTAAAGATTTAACCCTTGTTTTAATGACCCCCAAAAAAATCTTTTGAAAGAAATTTAGGAAAGGAAGAAAATGCCAGTAAACAGCATTTACTTCTATTCCCGCAATACTTTTCTAATCCTTTAACCCATTACCACACAATCCCTACTTTTGATGCTCCTGAGAAAGAAGCCTTTAGAAAACATTGTGGGAAAAGGGAGAAAATGCTGGTAACCAGCATTTTCTCCTTTTCCCACAATGTTTTCTACCCTTCACAAAACAAATTTCAAATTTTCAGTCACTTTTATTTTGTCGTCTGCTAATGCTTTCAATTTGGACCAGTCTAAAATTTTGTCGTTTGGTGATGAGTTAAAAGACTTTCATACAGCGTAAATCTGAAATTTTGAATTAACAGTTTATCTATCACACAGTGACGAATTTTAACAACCCTTGGGAAAGAGGCATTTCGAAAACATTGGGGTTAAAGCAGAAAATGCTGGTAATCAGCATTTCTACCTTTTCACAGAGTGTTTTCTACTTTCTCAAAGAAAAACTGCACCATTTGAACCACAATGAATCATTGTCTGCAAATGCTTTAACTTTGATAAACATAAAATTTTGTTGTCTGGTAAAGGGTTAACCTTTTATTTCAGAGTTTCTCGAAACAAATATATTGGATAATCAAAATTCTTACTTACTCCCATTCATAAAACTTTGAGGTAAGAATCCAAAATATTGTACAGCATATTCATCCTCTAGCTGTGCTACTTCATCCATTGTTTTGTCAATCTCCATTGTGCCCAATACCCACTATCTTCAACTGTAAAATTTAAAAGATTAATTTCTGCTGCCAAATGAAGATTGATTAACTGAATGGTATTTTAGTTTAAACTTTAGTTTAAACATATTTATTTTACATCGATTGAGAAACAAGTTCTTACAACTTATACTAATCTCTCTCCATTCCGCTTACTGGGAACTACACCAGTACTCGCGCCAAATGCCGTGTGGGCCAATGAAAAATCCCAAGGTTGACACCCGCTCCCGGGTATCAAACTCAGGACCATTAGGTTATGAGGCCGACGCTCTACCTCACGACCACGGACACCACAATGGTTTCTATGTATGGTTTCAATGGTATTTTGTGTATATTTATCATTATAACCACAGAGTTGGTACTATGAACAGATTTTCCAGAGGACATGATCCTGAGAATCAAGCCTGGCCTAATACCAGCAACTCCCCACCTCTATATACATGTATTTGGAAAACCCATGAAAATCAAAATTATCAGTATGTTTTAAAACCCTTTCCCACACAATGCCGACTTTTGATGACCATGAGAAACAAGACTTTTGAAAACACTGTGGGAAAAGGAGAAAATGCTGGTACCACAATGTTTTTCTACCCTTTTACTACATCATCAACAATTTTAGCAAGATTAAATTTTGAGTATGCATATGCTTTGGATTTGGACAACAATTTTGTTGCAAAATTCTTATTACATGACCATATTAATGCATTCAACTGTAAAGTGGTGGGATTTGCCACTATTATGCCACATTACTAATGTACAAAATGCTACACAATGCTTTGAAAAAACAATTAAATCATTGCTTTCGAAGAGCTGATGGTCATCTATGGTAACAGGCTTTTTCATCCCTGGGCTTGCTCATCTGGGCTCATTTGTCCAGGCTTGTTCGTCCCACCTGATTTCTTGTTGATCCAGACTGAGACTGGTTCCTCCCAACTTACGTATCTACCAACCAAAGGTGTTTATATTTATGGTAGATTCTTCACCGATTCTTACTACGAAAAGGTGTTAACTGCGCTTATCGCCTTCCATTCCACTTTACTGAAGATTATAACTGTTCAAAAAAGATCCTCATCATGTTTATTGAAGAAACCAAAGTAAAAGAAAAAAAAAATGGTGTCATTCGCATCGCTATGATTAGAAAAGAAACTATTAACTGTTTACCACATGAGAAAATTTTAGACTGGTCCAGATTGAAAGCATTTGCAGACAACAAAATAAAGCTGACTAAGAAATAGAAATTTGTTCTGGGAAGGGTAGAAAACAATGGGGGAAAAGGAGAAAATGCTGGTTGCCAGCATTTTCTCCTTTTCCCATAGTGTTTTCAAAAGGCCTGTTCCTCAGGGGCGTCAAAAGTAGGGATTGTGTGGTAATGGGTTAAAATAAATAAAAATGTCAATAAAGCCATCCCATCATGGCATCTAGGAAAGAAATTAAATGAGAAATCTTAAATAGATGCATGTACATATGGATTTTCGATTTATATTGTGTTGAAAGCCTAGGTAAGAGGCAACATTGTGTGTTCAAGTCTTGAATCATTAGTAAAGTTTCTGTTCTATTTAAAATACGAATTCGAGAGAGAAATGACCCCCCAAAGGATAATTAAGTTTTATTCAAATTAATTCATTTTAAAGGGCATATAGCGATTTTGTTCAAATAAGACCGAAAAGGTTGTGTGGGACGAACATGGTCGGACGAATAAGCCCATGGACGATCTAGTTTTGGGACGAACAAGCCCGGAACCGCATCTTGCACTGTTCAAAGCAGCAAATACGAAAACACGTTATACTGTTGAAATGGAGGCGCATGTCCTCATGGTTGTAATGTCAGAAATACAGGGATCGTGAAATAAACATGCCTCTATAGAAATATAGACCATCTAACTGAAAATTTAGTGAGTGATATTGAGAAAGGGTCAATATTTATATGCTAACTTGTCTTCCTTTCAAACTGGCGCCATTCCCTTTGGCAATCAAATCCCGGGCTATTCCGGGTCAAATTCGGGCTCAGTTGTAAATCTTTTATGAAATAGCAACACCTAACCAATGGCACTTGAATTTTGATTAACTTCGCCTTCTTTAATCACAGATATACATGACAAGGTGACTGTATTCCCTACATTCCCTTATTTTTTAAAATCAAGTTTTGCATCAAATACCGGTACACTGTCTCAACTCGTTACCAAACGACAATAATTTAGGCTTGTCTCAATCGAACACTCTTGCAGACGACAAAATAACAGTTACTGAAAATTTTGAAATTTGTTTTATGAAGATTAGAAAACATTGTGGGAAAAGGAGAAAATGCTGGTTACCAGCATTTTCTCCTTTCCCACAATGATTTCAAAAGGCTTCTTTCTCAGGGTCGTCAATAGTAGGGATTGTGTGGTAATGGGTTAATCATCTCTATAAATCTTATCTTATTCAAAGCATATCACTTTGCCGCCAAATAAGTTTTACAACTGCACCAATGAGTGGTTTTGAATTCGGAGTTTGAAATTTATGCACAGGTCTATAGATCTACAATGTAACTTGTAACTTAGTTACGGTTCATAGAAAATAGAGTGAAAATAAAACAAGTTAGATCTAGTTAAAAGCAACAATCTGCAAAATCGTGCCGAACATTACAAATTAACATGTGAATTTTAGAATATACATGTATGAAGTGACACAAACTGTGTTAAATTGTGCATTGGTGATTTTATCTATTGTGAAAATTTATATTTTTGCACAGCTAGATTCACACCCCCCCCCCTCCCCATTTTCGATCATTTTAGGAATCCTACCTCAGGCTTTTAGCATATTGAATATGATGTTGTCTGCTTGTCATATTTAATTAACCCTTTCCCAAACGACAAACTTTTGGACTATACCAAATTGAAAGCATTTGCAGACGACGATTCAACTCTTGCTGAAAAGATGGTTTGTCTATGATAGGGTAGAAAACATTGTGGGAAAAGGAGAAAATGCTGGTTACCAGCATTTTTTCCTTTCCCCACAATGTTTTCAAAAAGTTACTATTCTAGTCTGATATCTCATCTATGTTTAAAACTAAAATGTTGTCTTTTTCCCAATAATTGTATAAGTTGGCATAATTATACACTCTTTATCTAGTATAATCTATTACAACTCGTTTTGACGGTGTTTAATCCATTACCTCTCAATTCCTACTTTTGACGCCCCTGAGAAAGAAGCCTTTTGAGGGCACTGTGGAAAAAGGAGAAAATGCTGGTAACCAGCATTCTCTCCTTTTCTCACAGTGTTTTCTATCGTTTTCTACCGTTTCCAGAATAAATTTCTATTTTTCATCACCTTTATTTTTTCGTCTGCAAATGCTTTTAATTTGGACCAGTCTAAAATTTTTTCGTGTGGTAATGAGTTAAAAATGTATTCCTTATACTGTAACCTTTTTTTTACCCTACTTCTCTACACTGTTGGAAAATCAGCTGGAAACCATTTTTTTTTTTTTTTTTCCATTTCCCTACAATGTGAGAAAATCATCTGGAAACAAATTTTAATTTTTGAGTTATGTTTATTTTGTTGTTTACAAGTGCTTTCAACTTGGATCGGTATACAAAAAAAATCGACGTTTGATCTTCAAAACGTTTTATTGTTTGCTGTTTTGCTACCTACGTGTATTTAACCCATTGTAACACAAACCTTACTTTTGACGACCTTGAGAAAGAAGCCAGTAGAGGACGCTGTGAGAAAAGGAGAAAATGTTGGTAACCGGCATTTTCTCTTTTTCCCACAGCATTTTTCTACTCTTCCCAAATCAGATTTCAATTATTCTTATTCACAATTATATTGTCTTCTGCAGATGCTTTTAATTTGGACTAGTTCAAATATTGCCGTTTGGTAAAGAGTTAAATTTTTGCCTATCCCGATGGGACGTTACATGCATACTCCCGATGAGAAGTATAAAGTTGTTTGTATTGTATCGTAATTGTATTGTATTATATGTAAAATTTATCTTTGTATTCGTATGTTTATTCCTGGTGTTGTATACGTATTATGCTGTTATTTTCATGTGTAATGGGCCGGAGGCCTAAGTCACCAATAAAGTATTGTATTGTATTGTATTGTATTGTATTGTACCAGTAAAAACCAGGCATTGTTTGGGAAAGGGTTAAAATTCAATTTTCTTCTGCAAATGCCTCCAAGCACTGCTGGTAGAGCTCTACATCCAGATACAGTTCATGACTGCTGCAGAAAAGTAAAGATATATCTGACTTAATTAAAACGCTTCTAGAAAGATATCTACATCATATAGCGTTCAGACGACCGTTTTTTTTTTTTTAATTTCTTCTGTGTTACAGCGCTTGACTTTTCTTGCTTTTATGGAGATTAAGCATTCAACATAAGCTAGGATTCTAGAAAGTAATTTTTGGATCATAGTCCTAAATTTTGATGAAAAAAAAAGACCATAGAATTTTGTGTAAATGCATACGAAAGGGAAAAATACTTCTGAAAATAAGAACATTTACTTTTTCTTCTAGAGAGTAATTTAAAAAGCTAAACGCGTTGATGACTCAGAAACATTATGTTCTGAGATAATATGTATTTTTCACGATTAATTCAAATATTACGAAACACCACGGTAGGCCTAAATTCGCAATGGATATTTTTGCACGAAATGGACGAAATGAAAATGGAAATCGACTCTGACTCATTTTGATCACCACTGACATTCAGATCAAAATATTCACATTTATATAATAATATCATTTTGAACAATTACACCATTATGGGTCGGTCTCCGGTGAGGAGACGGCCTCAGTCAGATTTCATTGCGATTTTATGGTCAAAGGGAAAAAACTCGTACAATCTATTTATCCATAGTTGTATAGAGTAATCTCCCTTATTATTACCCCCCCACTTCCGGAATGGTCTTTTTGTCAACCATTACAGTCATACCGAAACTTAAAGAACCGGTGCAAAGTTGATTTATACCCTTACGGGGATCTACATGTAATCTGGAACTTCTATATCAACATCAATACATATCGGGGTAAAAAAAAATAGCTTTTGTCTCCATTTATTAGCTGTGACCATTCAGGTATACTTCAACTTTCTGACCTCTGCTCCTTACGGCCGATGATCAAATAAATGAGTGGAATTTGATAATTCGGCCCATATTATCGATATTCGTTTTAAAAAAAAAATCGAAAAACGTATTGAACGAAAACATGTCGCTGGTGTATAAGTTTAAATTGTAACATAAGAAACCAAAAGCTTATTTACAGTATACTTTCATCAGATGATTAATTTTATGATAAAAGTAATATGTATATTCTGCGTGAGCTGTAACTTTGATAACCCAATTGTTGTTTCGAAGTTTAAATTTTGGCGGTCGCCATCTTGCGTTATACAAGGGAGTCTACCGCCTATTTTCAAAATAGTAATCACCGTCTGTAATTCCTTTTTCTGTCCATTGTCTACAGTCATGATATTTTTAGAACAAGCAGCGTCTACAACCCTGTCTTAACTCATTACCAAATGACAAAATTTTAGGTTTGTCCAAATCCAAAGCATTTGCAGACGACTAAATAAAAGTGACTAAAAATTAGAAATTTGTTTCATGAAAGGTAGAAAACATTGTGAGAAAAGGAGAAAACGCTGGTTACCAGCATTTTCTCCTTTTCCCACGATGTTTTCTGAAGGCTTCTTTCTCAGGGTCGTCAAAAGTAGGGATTGTGTGGTAATGGGTTAATTAACTGTATACCAGAAATAATTACAGTTTCACCATCATTTTTTTCTGTACAGATCGTTCTTCTTTAGTTTTCGGCTATCCGGACATGCAAGGGATGTAACTCTGCCATTTAAAAATTGGTGCCACTTTGTACGAGTTTTCTCCCTTCTACCATAAAAATTATTCCAAATTGAAGCCGGAATTTGGTTCGTGCCATACAGAACTTCCCAATGAAGATTAACAGTGTAAAAGGAGTGGAAACAGGGATCTTATGCACATTCTATATACGATCCCTGGGAGAAAGAAAGTAAAAGTGATCATGAAATATAGTTCTAAACTTGCAAAAGCTGCACAAATTACAAAATAAATGAATCAGGATGTTATGGTGTCATATACCTGCCACGGGATAAGAGATAGCTGCCATGGTAATTATGGTAAACTAGATCTATCAAGATAAATTAAAGCTTTCTGGAATATTCATCAAGACAGTGAAAAGTTTCTTGAAAAAATTATCACGATATATAATGACATATTCCTGCAGCGGTGGGGTTTGCACCCTGGACCTCTGAGTCTCAAGTCAAGGCACAAACTCTACCATGTCACTACAAATTTAATGCTAGCTCCGTACTATAGCAAGGCAATACAAGTGTCCCCTTATACCAACACAAGCTATACCTTTACATCTATCTAGACCAGCATTATACTGCATTATAGGAAGAGAAGAAAATGCTGGTAACCAGCAATTAGTCCCCTTTCCCACATTGTTTTCTACCTTTCCACAAACAAGTTTCAAAAATAAAGTAACATTGACTTTGTATGTGACTGCATTCAGTTTGGAAAAGTCTAACATTTTGTGGTTTACTAAAGAGTTTTATGTTGGTGTGTTCATTGTTTTGTTAATAATTCTTTATAAAACTACAGAATTAATTAATTGATAATAAAGTAACAATCAAAATTCATAGATTTAACTACTGTAAAGTTAAAGGCCTTTAAAAACATTGTTGAACAAGAAGAAATTAACAAGCAAATTTTTCTCCTTTCCCATAATGTTTTCTGCCTTTCAAAAAACAAATTTCAACGTTGAAAAAACCTTTGTTTTATCGCCAGCAATAGTTTTTGGATAAGCAAAGTCTCAAATTTTGTTGTTTGGTAAAGAATTTTACCTGCTTCTGTTAATTGATTTATCAATATTTCCTTCGTGCACTACGGAATTAATCAATATGTGAGCAGCTTTCATAATCCCAAGTTTTTACGACGCAAATGGCTTTTGGTAATGAGGAAGAAGGAAAAAACAAATTGTGGCATGGATTGCAATTTTGAATTATGGAAAATTATCATGCAACAAATATTATTTTCCATTATTTGAACATGAAAACTAAATGCTGTCAATACAAAATGTCTTAACTCTTTACCACATAATCCCAACTTTTATCGACCCTGAGAAAGAAGTCTTTTGAAAACATAGGAAAAGGAGAAAATGCTGGTGACCAGCATTTTCTCCCTTTCCCACAATGTTTTCTACCCCTTCCAATATGCATTTCAATTGTTTTGTTACATTTATGTTGTAATCTGCAAAATTAATGCTTTTAATTTGGACTGGTCTATTATTTTGTCATTTGGTAAAGAGTAAGTTAGGCAATATATCCTTTTTAGCCTAATTTCAGCAGGGATTACTTGTCATTCAAGTCAATAATTTCAATTTCATCAAACTATTTCCATTTTGTAGTCAAATTTCCATTGGATAAAAGACAATTTTAACAAAGTGTGAAATATGAACATTAAGCAGAAAATTGCATATGTTGTGTAGCATTGTATGTAGTAATGAAATGATATTGTTTAAGAAATAATCTTCATTCTATCATGGTATATCGTTCAATAAACCACAGTTGTGAGTTATGAGGCACAATAAATAATCCACGAGGGCGATAGCCCGAGTGGGTTATTCATTGCGCCTCATAACTCACAACGTGGTTTATTGAACGATATACCACGATAGAAAGAAGATTATTTCGATTCTAACATGGCCAATTCTTTATGAAAGGAAAACTAATTCAAACTAAGAGTAGAAACGCGGATGAAGATCATGTTCCATTGAATAACTAACTCATTGAATGACGTCACTCAATATAGGATGACGTCACACTGCATGGATTGTTGCAGATTTTACCACGTTTTCCTTGCACTGTGTTTATAGAGCGAAAGTCGCGTGTCGTGTTAGAATAAAAGATAATTTTCACCTCAGGTAAGTATGAAATTCGAGAGGTGACAATTCCCATTTCATCAGGGATCTATATGTATATATGGCTTGCAGCGCATAAAAAGAGGCATTCGGATATTTCCATATCTTTAAAAAACACTGGGAAAAGGAGAAATTGCTCGTAACGAGCAATTTCTCCTTTTTCCAGTGTTTTCTAGTCTATTGGAAAACTTTCTGCCATTCTCATCATATTCAAAATTGTCATCTCGGATCAGCCTGTGCAGTCCGTGCAGGCCAATCCCAAACAACAATTTCATTTTTTTAAATTCTTAAGTTATTTTCTGATTTGTGCAAGTCTCGTGAAGAACAACATCTAATGTAGTCGCACAATGCTGTCTCAGATTAGCCGTCACGGCTGATCAGACACAACACTTTACGTAAATATCTGAATGCCTCTTTTCCTGTGTTCCAGTCCATATGATCCCTGATTCCGGCTATCGATTCAAAATTTCGGGCTAGATCTAGCTCAAACAAAAAAGAAATAAAAACTACCAAAAGTTTGTATTGTATTCTTTTGAAATTTATTGAAGTATCGAATCTACCCATTTTCAATTCATATTTTTTCTTAGTTCAAATAATTTTTATTTCATTAACTCATTACCAAACGACAAACTTTTAACTTTGACCAAATTGAAAGAACGATTTGAAATTTGTTTTGTGAACGGTTGAAAACATTGTGGGAAAAGGAGGAAATGCTGGTTACCAGCATTTTCTCCTTTTTCCCCACAACGTTTTCTCAAAGGCTTCTTTCTCAGGGACGTCAAAAGTAGGGACTGTGTGGTAATGGGTTAAACACTTCCATTTTGCCCGCCATTTTCATTACTAAAATTTTCAAGTTAAAGGTGGCCCTTCAGATTTTGGAACAAAAATTTTACTAAAATACAAAAAAATAATCTTTATACTCCCAAAGCCTTATAATTTTCATTCATAAAACCCCAGTAGTCAAAAATCATCCGACAACAAGAGAAATAAGAGATTTACTACAGCCCAGGACGATGCCGATGGGAAACACAGTCTATTTTTACATGAGCAACTTACTTATTTACATACTAGAAATACACAGATGAAGCTTCAAACATAGCGTCCGAAGAAGACATTATGGAAAATAAGTATACACGTTTGTTATGTTATGGAATTTAAGCGTCATTAGTCACGTGCCAGTCACTTAAAATTCCCATAATGCTTTTTTATTTTTGGCGCGAAATCTAAAAATAGCCTAGTTTATTTTAAACATATTTACTTTACATCGATTTAGAAACAAGTTCTTACAACTTATGCTAATCTCTCTCCATTCTGCTTCCTGGGAACTACACCAGTACTCGCGCCGAATGTGTGGGCCAATGAAAAATCTCAAAGTTGACACCCACTCCTGGGTATCGAACTCAGGACCTTAAGGTTATGAGGCCGACGCTCTTACTCACAACCGCGGACACCACTAAATATAGCTGAAGGGGCTACGTAGCCTTTAAAGGGAATATCACCCAAAAAAGATTTCCTTGTAATATGTTTTTCTCATTATTGATGATTTGTATTGTTTTCTCATATAAATTTCAGTGATGTATATATTTTTTAATTTGGTGTGGTGAAAAAGCCTAAATACCCACCTTTAAGGGTGAAAAGAATATTGACAGGCTATACTATGAGGAAAAAGTGCAAAAATCATGCAATATTAATTGAAAACATTTTAAAATTATAGCGAGCAGCGCACAAGAGGCGTCGCGAAGCGACGCCTCGCGAAGCGAGAGCTCATTGGTAGAAATGGTGTCAAATTTGTATACCTTATGCCTTCGACAGAGTGGTGGACCGGAAGTAAACAAATTTAAATATGGCGGACGGAAGTGATGTAAAAGACTGTCACTAAGCGCGTTTCTAAGCCATAATTCCTTACACCCATAACAGTCACGTGATTTGAAACAGTATCCCAGTCTACAAACGAGATCCTCGCGGGATCTGGTCAAATACGATCGGTCTTTTCCGTTATCTTTCTGAGTTACGGAAATTTCCAAATACAGAAATAAACATTACGGGGATTGATAAAGCAGCTGAACCATATCGGGTGAGTCAATAGATCTGTGCTTTCAAGTTTTTTCGCGCTCTTGCTTTTGTAAACTTTGTTCATGTTTTATTCAGACGTTCTCCCTCACTTTCTAGGTCCTTTACGGTATTTAAAGAGAGCGAAACAAATCGGCCAGTACTCAACTCGTCCCCAAGTCAAAACTTCCCGAGTAAAGTGTATAAATTAATCTATGTACGGTATAGGAAGGCTACATAGACGGATTTACGAGCGTGTCTTTCATTCTGAACATAATGTAACAAAAAAAAAAACTTTTCTCATCGAGATCTAGATTACAACAGTTACTGCTTATAAAGGTTACATTTTTTCCAGTCAAAAAAAAAAAGGTCAGATCTACTCGCAGTAATGATGATTTGTTTTCATTTTCTTTTAACAAAAGGAAATTGGTTTCTTTTAGTTCACTTGTTTTGCTCTGAATTGCATCTGGATGTCATAATAATCATTTTTGTATAATCTAAATCTGATCAAACTCTGTCAGCATTCACTCTGATTTTTTGACCGTATACATCTAGATTTCAATTTGCATAGAATATGATTTGTGTGAGTGTGTGTGTGCAAGATGTTGTTGTACCTACAGACATAACATTCTCTGAAAATGGGCCTACATTGTTAAGTCACCTTGTAACAGCAATGGCCAGGGTAAGAAAAAAAGACACCACTAAGATTGTCTGCACCAGGACTGTGCTCAAACCAATTACCAATCAAATGATTGCTTCTACAGTATGCCTTCATTGACTGAACCATTCCTAATCATCCAATTTAATAAAAAAAATAAAAATATGGTAGACTATATGTTGGGCATGTTGAAATGTACAAGTATTTAGAAAATCAATTTTCTTAAGTTATTTCTGACTTAGATCTACCACAACAAAATCTGATATGATGCTTTTTTTCTCAGCCATGTATTCATCTGCCTGTAACAAATTTCAGCTTATTTCATTAACTCTTTACCAAACAACAAATTTATAGACTGGTCCAAATTGAAAACATTTGCAGACGACAAAATAAAGGTGACTGAAAAATTGAAATTTGTTATGGGAAGGGTAGAAAACACTTTGGGAAAAGGAGAAAATGCTGGTTACCAGCATTTTCTCCTTTTCCCACAGTGTTTTCAAAAGGATTCTTTCTCAGGTGTGTCAAAAGTAGGGATTGTGTGGTAATGGGTTAAGGCAAAACCATCAGCTTTCTGATGTTAAGAGTTATGAGTAAATTTATGGGAAAGTAATGGTAAAAGACTTGGAAGTCACTAAAATATATACACAGGTAGGTTTGTTTTTGTAGGGGAATGAAATTTATTTCTAGGTCAAGGCAAAGGGTTTGTTCTCTTGAAATCCTATTTAAAACCCTGATTACCCAGCCAGTTATATAGGAGTATCCTTGAGCAAGGCATGCCACAGACAGAGGCCAGGACTGGTTGAAATATTACTAAGTAAAGATGTTAATGACATTACATATGCTGAATTGCAATGGAAAGTAACAGAAAAGTCCGGCATTTAAACAAATAATAACCAAGTTTCAGATCTACAAATCTAAATCTCTGAAAATTCTTAATCTTTCCTAGATCTATGTCCCTTTATCCACGAATGTGAACCATTGTTGTTCATAACTTTGAGAAATTATACAAATAATTCAATGTCAGATAATGATCAGGCTCATGATATTCGTCTAGCCTCGTTTGGCCTAATCCTTTTAGAAACTGGGACTTTTTTGGGCTGATCAATTGCTGTTGTACTCCCATTCCAAAATCATTTCTGTTGTATCAAGCTGACAGCTCTTTTCTTAAATTATTTTCCTTAGTATTAAAAGCAGTCCATGTTTGGGATATGGCTTTCTTTACCCACAGAAACTGCCATACAAGTAAAGCATTATATGTGTCTTCACTCTTGGCTTAGAATCTAACAAAGGAACTTAAGATTACTGACTCAACACCTTCAGCACTAAGCTATCCAAGACAACTCAAAACTCTTTGGAGGCTTATCCTACACTTCCTAGAGTATTTATTTGGATGGTGAAAAGTTTTCTGAAAAAACAAATCATGATACTTTGGTATCAAGAAAATTTCACATTGATCAGATCATATAATTATTTTTATGCAAAATTTCGAATTTGTGCTAATAATTTGTGATATTCAAAATGAAATTATTGTGATAGTTCTACCTATTTATCGACATCTATAAAAACTTAAGTCACCATTTGAATGAACTTGGTAGATTTTGACTTCACACAGTGGCAGTATAACGGCAGTTATAATTTGAATAATTTACAGTTGTAGCTTAATTGTTAAAATTTGACTACACAAGTCATGAAATGAACTGGCCTGTTAATTACAAAGACGACTTGAAATGCCACATAAAAACAACTTTAAAACTATTCAGGGAAAAGGATAATTCATAACGTCGGAAACCAAGTCTTGATTTCTAAAACTGTATCATAAATACCATGAATGGCAGTTGTCCCTGATGAACATAGAAAAATCGTATTAAGACTTAAGTTCAAAGTGAGAATTATCAGCTATTTTCACATTGAGATGAACAAGCCTGCAGACCTCTTATCTATGATCAAGGAAAAAGTGCAAATTTTGTCTTCAAATAATAGATGTGATTTGCCATTATGTTACTTTGTTTACCTCTTTGCCAGCAAATACAACATCATACTAATTTGATCATAATGCACATTACTGATCAATTCAAAGTTTTCATCACTTTTGCCTAAGCTTATTCAGAAATGAAATCATTCTGGCCAGGTAGCTCAGTGGTTTGTAATGTACCTGAGTCATGACCTGGTGGTTGTGGGTTCAATACCCAGTTCAGGCATACTATAATTCCAGCACTTTTAGCTTCTCACTTCTGATGCATTTGAGAAAAGTAATCAATAGCTTCAAGCCTTGAAAGAAAGTTAGCAAGGGAGGGGGTAAAGTTGAGGGGATTATCAATATTCTATTCATTTGTCTTTCTTTTTTTCTGTTGGTTCACCTGCAGATGCTTTGCTTTTTTTAGGCATTTGATAAGAAAATTTCTGTATACTCATATCAAAGTAGCACAAACTTGCAGCGCTGCTCGCCTATAGGCTTTGCCTATATTCATATTATCATCTAATGATTAATATGATCCCATATCAAGTAGGCATCACTGTTAAGTCAGAGACGCTTTCCATTTCGTGCAGACGATTTCCATTTCGTCCATTTCGTAAAAATATATCCGTTGCGTATTTTAAGCCTATCCGAAACACCGTGTAGGGGGCGTGGTTTTCAAAATGGAGTCGGAAGGGAAAATGTGCATTATTCCGTTCATGTTTTTAACGATATCCGTGGTGATGGCTCAAGAACCGGACATTCCCGTGGGCCCATCTATCGACACGGAAGAAGAAGAAATAGTTTCAAGTCAACATAAAACTGACAGTTTAACTATTCTTATGTTATTGGGTTTGTTATTGCTAACTATATTGACAGTTTGGTTGTTCAAACATAGGCGATTTCGATTTGTGCATGAAACCGGTCTTTCAATCATTTACGGTAAGTTTTAAATTATATTCTGTGGGATTGTAGCAAAGATAAAGCGCTATACTGTATTTCTGTGACGTTGGTCAAACCCTTTACCAAACAATCCCTGGTTTTTACGCCCTCTGAGATAGACGCCTTTTGAAAACATTGTGGGAAGCGGAGAAAATGCTGTTTTCTACCCTGCTGGAAACGAATTTCAATTTTTGAGTTAAATTTATTTTATTGTCTGCAAATGCTTTCAATTTGGAGCAGTCTACAATTTTATCGTTTGGTAAAGGGTTAATCTATTTTGCAGCAAAATGCAATTAAAGTTAAGTAACTAACATCACTAAATAGGCTACAAATTATTAAACCTTTCATTATTTAAAAAACTTGTAAAGGTGGTTTATAACATGAAAATCTCGGAAAAAACACTGACAAAATATATCATTCATAATGACCATTTTGAGTGTTTTCGGGAATGTAAATAACACAAGTAACAGATAAAATGCACGGTTTTCTTTTATGTTCAGCATTTAAACTGAAAATATCTATATTTCAAATGTAGGAATATTAAATACAAAAACCACAGGTACGTTTAAATTCTAGTTTTGTGTTCTATTTGTGAAATTATGAGAGTTCAAACTTGCATACGAAATCTGTGCGGATCTTTCAACTGGTTTTGTCTTGATCATCTTTGTACCCATAGGAGACCAGTTAAAAAGTAGCAAACATTGCCTTTAGGGACAGTTACCTGTACTAGTGGGCATAATACAGGCCAATGCCCCTCCACTATACAGCCCTATGCTTTCATGTGGATCTGTTTTTTTAATTAAAAGTTAAATTAATGAAATTCTGTGCTGTTTTTTTAATTAAAGTTAAATTAATGAAATTCTGTGCTTTATTTCGTAGACTATATTTGATGTATACGAAATGAATCCATAAGAAATCAATATGTTTTTGACACATGATCTAGATTTTTTTTTTATTTTGCAACATGGTTGACTTTGCGGGTTGTTTTCTGGCATTATGCTGATACATATTCAAATCAACGGATAGCCTGCGGTTTGTTGGTTCAAAGTAGTTGCGGTCCGACCAGGAAAAAGTCAAAATTTTAACAGGGTATAGAGTAAATCGCCAAATAATTCTCTAATTTCATCTTTTTTTAAGTGTCATAGAAAATATTGTGCATTCACATGCTTTGAAAATTTTGCCAAATTCCTAGGAGATAATCAAAATACATCATCATGCATGTTTTTATGTAAAACTGCTTGTAATGAAGCCTTGAAGGGTTTTAGAGGGTGGGGTAAACGGTGTCAAGCATGTAGGTGCAGATGACATCGTTTACAGTTCTGGTATATTTATTTTCCATTCTAATCTTTTATTTTGAAAAACTCAGCTGGTTGACATAAAGAAATGTTCAAGTCAAGGTATTTCCAATCAAAATAGAGACCATACAAGCCGCTAGAGATGGCCGATTTTTGTCATGACAGAAAAATACTGACTACCTCGAAGCAATATGTACCGTGAACCTACATGTCATGGCTATATAATGAAAAGTAATGACAAGTGTTAACAATCTTTTTCTTTTTTGAAACTGGATTACCCTGTTGCCACATGTTTAACCCTTTACCCCATAAGGCAGTTCTATGGCATCTCTAATTGACCCGTAATGACAGCAAGGATGAAGCCGTTTCTTATGTGTAAATGACACCTTTTAATAGCATAGAAAACATTGTGACAAAAGGTGAAATTGCTTGCCACAAGCAATTTCACCTTTTGCCACAATGTTTTCCAAAGGCTCCTAACAGGGACATGTAGAAATGAGTATCTTTGGAGTAAAGGGTCTAGTTGATCTAGGAGTGGACAAAAGTAATATACCACCAAATCTGTATCTAACAAGCAGATTTTGGAACATTTGTGACATATACTTGTCATTGTGGCTCTGATACACACTTTTGGCACTCTTGCTCATATTTGTTAAGAAAATTAACAATGTCATGTCTCATGAGACAGTACTATATTATCAGACCATACTTCAGTATATTTATTGGACACACTGAATCACATTGAAAGAAACCTCTGTTGGTATGGACAGTTGGTTGCATTTGGTTGCACTTAATAATTGATGCTATCAATATTTTATGTATGTGTGGTCCTGATAGATTGTCTAAACATGCTCTTAACCCTTTACCAAACAACAAAAATTTGGACTGGTCCAAATCGAAATAATTTGCAAGCGACATAATAAACATACCACAAAAATTGAAATTTGTTTTCAGCAGGGTAGAAAACATTGTGGGAAAAGGAGAAAATGCTGGTTACCAGCATTTTCTCCTTTTCCCACAATGTTTTCAAAAGGGTTCTATCTCAGGGTCGTAAAAACCAGGGATTGTTTGGGAAAGGGTTAACTCATTACCAAACGACTAACTTTTGGACTAGACCAAATTTAAAGCATCTGCAGACAGCAAATCCAATCTTGTTAATGTGATGATTTTTTACTCTGATAGGGTAGAAAATATTGAGGGAAAAGAGGAAAATTGTGGTTTCCAACATTTTCTCCTTTTCCCACAATGTTTTTAAAAGCTTTCTTTCTCGGGGTCGTTAAAAGTCGGGATTGTGTGAAAAAGGGTTAATTTGAAGAGTCCCACCAACAGAAACAAGAGATATCTGTTCCAGCAGATGTGCTTTATATAGGCACCTTGTTATGGTTTGGTCTTCATACTTTTGCTGGAGATTTACGTGCATGTTTTAACCCATTACCACACAATCCCTACTTTTGATGACCCTGAGAAAGAAGCCTTCAGAAAACATTGTGGGAAAAAGAGAAAATGCAGATAACCAGCATTTTCTCCTTTTCCCACAATGTTTTCTACTCTTCAGAGAACAAGTTTTAAATATTGGGTCACTTTTATTTTGTTGTCTGCAAATGCTTTCAATTTGGGCAAGCCTAAAATATTGTCGTTTGGTAATGAGTTAAATGATTAGGTCTCCATTAAACCCCCCCCCCCCCACCCCATTACAGCACTTAACTCTTTACCAAACAACATAATTTTAGACTATTCCAAATAGGAAGCATTTTGCAGACAACAAAATTGATGTGATTCAAAAGTTTAAATTTCGGTTGGGAAGGGTAAAAAACTATGTGGGAAAAGGAGAAAATGCTGGTTACTATCATTTTCTCCTTTTCCGACTACATTTTCAAAAGGCTTCTTCCTCAGCGTCATTGAAAGGCATCATTATGTGGTAAAGGGTTAATCAGGGTCCAAAAATTTCCAGAAAATTCACTGCATCTGTAGGAAAAGTAACTTTTTAAAAAACACTTGCTCTACTTTGATCTTTGCTTGTCGGAGGTGAAAACCCTTCTAACATTGGAATGGACATAATCATTGCCATTTTTTTCGGACAAAATGGAAATGGTGACTATATTGTCTCCTGTAGCAACAAACCTTAATTACCAGGTTTCAATAAAACCAGTACCATGCGACCTGATCTAGGATTTACATTGTCTAAGAACTACACTGAGATGTTTAGACCAAACTAGTCCTCAGGAGGATAACCCATTACCACACAATCCCTACTTTTAATGCCCCTGAGAAAGAAGCCTTTAGAAAACATTGTGGGAAAAGGAGAAAATACTGGTAACCAGCATTTTCTCCTTTTCCCACACTGTGTTCTTGAACTATACTGTGTATTATCAGTTTATGCTATGTAATTGTAAACCCTTTACCACACAATCCCTACTTTTAGCAACCCTGAGACAGATAGCTTTTCAGAACTTAGTGGGTAAAGGAGAACATGCTGGGAACTAGCATGTTCTCCTTTTCCCACAATGTTTTCTACCCTTCCCAAAATAGATCTCAGATTTAAGTCCTATTTATTTTGTGGTCTGCAAATTAATGTTCTCAATTTTGAGAAGTGTGAAACTTTGTCTTCTGGTAAAGAGATAAAGCACTCTTGAGGATAAAACCTAACCACTGACTGATACAGTATTTTCTTTCTCATATTTACAGGTCTTATAGTTGGTGCTGTGATACGATACACAAGTTTACCAGCTATAGAGTCAACTTCTCATGCAGATTTGAAAAATTACAGCAAAACATCTCCACCCGAGGCTATTTTTATAGACTTCAAAGAAAAAGTTCATAATATTACTGAGCTGAAGATTATAAAATATACTCTAGATAAAATAGTCACAGAAATAGAAGAAGAAGCACCTTTAGAAAAAACGGTAACTATGATTTATGTTTGGTATCTAATTACTTTTCTTGATTTTTAAAGTCATGGATGTCTTCTACAAGGATAATGTTCTTTCTTAACTCTTTACCAAATAACAAAATTTTAGACTGGTCCAAATTGAAAGCATTTGCAGACAACAAAATGAACGTGACTAAAGAATAGAAATTTGTTTTAGAAAGGGAAGAAAACTTTGTGGGAAACTGCTGGTTACCAGCATGGGTGTTAAAAGTCAGGATTGTGTGGTAAAGGATTTAAGATGTTCTAGGCTCATTTTTCTTGTTTGAATACTGTAAAGCCCCGGTCACATATTCACGGAAGACCGCCACGGAAGAGCTACGGTCTAATCGCTCACGGATGACTACGGAAATGACAAATTCCGTAGTCCGCTACGGTTCCAATACGGATACACAACGGTGTGAGTACGGAGTTCGACGGATCTACAGCCAAAATGTAGGTCACAGTTCCAGGAGTGATACGGACTGTTACGGTTGGACACGGTTTATTACGGAGCGATATGAATCAGGACGATTGTAGTACGGATACATTACGATTTGCTACGGTACAGATACGGATTAGTACGAATAAGAACGATCTGATACGTAGTAGTACGAATCGTCACGGATCGATACGGACCTACCACGATTTAGCATTCCGTCCAAATGCTCTAGCCCACTCACTTTCAAAATGCAACAAGTTCGGCCATGAGAGCCTCATACTGGCCATGGACGGGTCTTCGTAAAGCCAATCTCTAGTTCACATATTCTCTGTCTTTTATTACCTGATTATTATAATCAATAACCCATCACAAGTTGACAAAATTTGGCCTTCACGAAATTCAGAGTATCTGCAGACAACGACTGTAAATTTGGTACAAATGAACTTCAGTTCCACAATAAGGTAGAAAGCATTGTGGGAAATGGAGAAATTGCCCATTTTGAGCATCTTTTTCGATTTCCTAGAATCGGAATGTTTTCTTGACTTGTCTGTTGCAGACCCATAAAAAGAAGGGATTTAATGGCAAAGGTTTCAATGAAAATATTGCTCAATAACTTTTCTCTTATGTTCATAAAATCTGCTGTTTATTTCACAATTACACTGCTTATCGTGAATGTTTATGTTTTAAAAGTAAAGTGTTTGTCTTTATAGTTAGTATCACCCATTTCGAAAGGACCAGCCTGGCACCAGGCAGGCACCCAGTAACCATACATTGAACCAGCTGGCGGTTCACCAACCAGCCATATCAGAACAGGCTCCTGGCGGGGCTCGAACCTAGCTGTGACCTCCTGTTTCGTTGGCGGTTGTCAGAACCACCAGAAACGGTTACAGTTTTATGTACTGTTATTTACTGGCATGTTTAGCATCGTTGTTTGGATAAAATGTCACATTATAATACTGATGTTTATTCATTTTCATACAATGTTTTGTAAAATATGTAACCTTAAATTAAAGGTATTATTAGTAATACGATAAAAATATAATAAATACATCTATGTATGTCATCAAGCTGCTGGACTAGTGCCTTGACATTTTGTGCAATACCAATATCCAGTTACCGCCAATTTATTGCAAACATCACTGTTGACGGTTCATCATTGTGAACTCAACAACAAAGCGCAATTGCGTTGTATTCTACAAAGACAGAGTAAAAATACCCTTGTTGAAGTACATGATTTTGAATTTATCCTACCAAACAATAATGGTCCTTACAATTCCGTATGTGTCGTGTTGCAAGGTAGTAAACCGTAAAAGACCGTGCAAATCCCTGCCTCTCCGTAGTACAATGTATTAAGGTCGTGACTTTCCGTGACAAATCCGTATCATAACGTAACTAAAACGCAACGTAACCATGCTAATACGTACTTCTCCGTATCAAATCCTGAAAAAATTTTGGGCCTACAGATAAGTACGGATTGATACGGTTTTAATACGGACCAGAACGTATCAATACGGTCTAATACGGACTAGTAAGGATATGCTACGGTCGTTTGATCCGTAGCGAATTTTTGTGCATGTTCAAAAATTGTCAAGGACCGCTACAGATATACAAGGACTACTACGAATGCCTACGGTTACAATACGGAGAGCTACAGACTAGTACGAGTTGCCACGGACAATGCCGGAACGAATCCGTAGATCTTCCGTGGCGGCCTTCCATGAATATGTGACCGGGGTATAAACCAGGAAATAATTTCCTGCTTTTTATGTTAGCGAGATTAGCGACAGGGTATGTGACGCGAACGTAATCTGCCGCGAATCAGCCAGAATTCATGAAATCGCGAACATTAGTTGCTGTTCAAGTTATGTTGACTCACAGTTCGGGGGATATTGTTTATGTACGCCATTACCGATTTAACAAGGAATAGAACTGTGTTCAGTTCTATAGTGGAACATCTTCGCGAGCCAAGGTTATGATCACTATGTGGATCTTACCTTGGCTGATTGAGCCCGATTTCAAGATTCCTGCAATGCGCCCTCTGTTGGATGCTGGTTATTACCTCCCCCTTTACATCATATTTCTAAAAGCCAAAGAAATATCGTTTTACAAACAGCTAACGAATACACATGAAGCGATAAGCAGATATCCATGTGGGTTTCCAGGTTTACCTTCTATTCAAAATGTAGCAACATTGTTCTATTTTTATCAAAGATGAAATGCTACAAGCGATTTCATTCAGTGCAGTTAGAGCTGGCTACAACCAATGAAAAAGCGTATCGGGGGAATGTAAAAATCAAGCTCAATCCGCCAAGGGTAGAGTAGCGTAGTGAATCATCAGCCTTGGCTTGCGAAGATGATAGTGGAAGTGAACGGTTTAGATAAAATTTACAAAAGCCAATAACTCTTAATATAGTGAGAATAGAGTTATGGTTTGTGTAGACAGTGCTTCTTTTTAATGTGTTCTATCTGTGTGTGAAATTTGCATTTACTTGCTTTTGTACTTGGAAAAAATACAGCACTTCATCTAATTGTGGTCTATCTGTGTATGAAGTTTGAAGTCACTAGGTTTTATACTTTGGTAGTTATGCTCAAGACAATAATCAAAAGTAAAAATTTAAAAAGAAATAACACGTAAATATTGGGTATAGAGTTATGGCTCTTACACAATGTATTTTAGTTAATAGCATCTAGTTGTAATTGAAGTTTTAAGTTACTAGCTTTTGTACTTTGCAAGTTATGCCCCAAATAAGCATCCAAAGTTTGAATTTACAAAGGACAATAACTCCAACCCCCCGTTCACACATAGACACCGCTTCTACTACGATCAAAGCGTGGCCGAAAACGTGGCCGATCGTGACAAATCGCAGGAGAAATGTAGTGGAGTCTTCATAAGCGCAGTATGATCGCAGTAGGGTCTTCGTGATCGGGAAGGTCTACGCTCTCACCACGCTTATTTTGAACATGCTCAAAACAAGCGTAGCGGGATCGTGGTCAACAAGAATCGGGGTAAAGTCGTAAAAAGAGCGTAGTAGAAGCGCTGTAATCGTACAAGCAGCGCGGAAGCATCGTGGAGAGATCTTCATGATCGTAGTAAAAGCGCAGTAAAAGCGTAGTACAGTCGGGAACATATCAAGTACGCTCCTACAACGCTCCCATTACGTTCTTACTACGTTCCCACTACGACCTCATTACGTTCCTGACGATCCTATGAAGACCTAGCATGACCTTGCGCCGATCATACCACGACCTATCAGACTGCATTTTTGTTTTTATAGCGCTGATATTTGACCAATCATCATCTGTCAACTACATATAAAGGGCGGCACTATACTTCACAATCATTTGCAATTGAGACTTCGAACTTCGCACATCTTGTTACAGTTGCAAAAACCGAAAATGCCCAGTAAACCCCATGGTAAAGGCCGTGAAAAATCTGCGGTTGCAAGCTCTGTGACCCAAGACCTTGAAAATCCCGCATCAGAAAATCCTGAGGCCAGGAAAGAGCATGACGAGCCTTCGACCGTTGAAGCTGGTGCCCTTCCTGCCACAGAAATTTCTTAGCCTGATGATCCCGCTATTGTTTGGAAAGAAGTGAAAAATAATGTTTGAAACCCAAGATATATACACATCATCGCCAAAATCGTACTAGAAGCGTACTAAAAGCGTGATATGATCGGCACCACCGTAGCGATATCGTCGTACAGTCTTCTAGGTCTGCCCAGCGTCGTAGTATGATCTTGAATATCGTACTGGCACCGTAGTATAAACGTAGTAAACACGGCCGCTGGTCGGCAACGGTCTGCGCAACATAGTAGTAGAAGCGTGTCAGCAGCCCGTTGGACGTAGGAGAATCGTAGTACGGTCGTAATGAAGACCATAATTTGCCAAATTGCTCGATTTAGACGCCGATCGGCCCCGATCCGCCCCGATCCGATACTTTTTCAGATCGTGGCTTAATCGGGATGATTGTCCTAAAGTCGCAGGTCTGTGTGAACGGGGGGTTAATAATGTAGGAATTGAATTATGAATCTTGTACACTGCACTTCTCATTAATGCGGTCTGTCTGTATTATGAAGTTTAAAGTTAATGTGTTTTATACTTGGAAAATTATGCCCTGGACAATAATTTAAAGTTAAAATTTACAAAGGGCAATAACCCCAAAGACATTTGGAATGAATTTATGGTTCTTCTACACTGCACTTCTCCTTAATGCCTTTCTGTATCCAAACTTTGAAATTACTAGCTTTTTGACTTCGGAAGTCATATCCAAGATAAAAATTTAAAGTTGTACAAAGAGGAATCCCCCCCCCCCCCCCAAAAAAAAAATAATAATAATGATAGAGTTATGGTTCTTGTGCACTGCTCTTTTCCATTATGTGATCTATCTTTGTGAGGAGTTTGAAATTCCTAGCTTTTATACTTTTGAATCTCAAAGTTAATATTTACAAAGAAAAGTAAAGCTGAAAATAGCTGAATAGAGTTATGGTTCTTTTATACTGCACTTCCTATTATGTAATCAAATCTATGTGTGAAATTTGAAGTTACCAGCTTGTATACTTTTGAAGTTATGCCCTAGACAAAACTCCAAAGTTAAAATTCACGAAGGGCAATAAATCTGAATGTACTGAGCTCAGAGTTGTGGTTCTAGTATGCTGCACTTCTCATTAATGTGACCTATCTGTATATGAAGTTTGAGGACACTAGCTTTGGAAGTTATACCCCTGTCAAGCATTTTCTTAAAGGTATTCATATAAAGGATGATTTCCAATTTATCTGAAAATGTCTATACCATTACTGCCCATTCCATTCATAATTGTAATGGTTTGTGGTCGATTATTAACCATCCCTTTTTGTGGCTTAACTCTTTACCACACAATCCCGACTGACCCTGAGAAAGAAGCCTTTTGAAAATATTGTGGGTAAAGGAGAAAATGCTGGTAACCAGCATTTTCTCCTTTTCCCACAATGTTTTCGACCCTTCCCAAACCAAAGTTAATTTTTTGAGTTGCGTTTATTTTGTCGTCTGCAAATGCCTTGAATTTGGACCAGTCTAAAACTTTCTTGCATGGGAATGGGTTAAAGCTTCCATTAACACTGTGAGAAAAGGAAGATATAGTGTATTACATATATGGTCAATATGAGCATTTTTTGGCAAGTTTCTCACTCTGTTTTCTCATTGGTGTGCAGAAAAAAATGACACAAGACAACATATTTTGTTTCAGTAAATATTGTGGGATAAGGACATTGATAAGTTTTTGATGATGCTTTTTAAAGCAGATGACAGTGGCGTTTACCTATTCAGATAAGTGCTTGAGTTCACCAGTGCTGGATTAAGCATCTGAAGCCACTCTTGGTAAATGCTTTCCGTCATTGATGGTTAGACCATTCAACGTATCAAATTAATGTTGTGTTTCCACAGATCCAAAAATTTATTTAAAAATCTCAAGGAAAAAGACAAAAATGCTCATGAAAAAAGTAATTTTGTATTTTCTCTTACAACTAATGAATCTTATCATGTGGTCTGCATTATGCAAAAATGAGCCACTGGACATTTGCTTGAAAGTGTGTCGTCCCAAACTAGCCTATGCAGTTCGAAAAGACTAATTTGAGATGATTCTTTTCATTCTTATGTGATTTCCTGTTTCACGCAAATCTACTGAAGGACAAAGTCTAATGTAGTCAAAAAGTACCGTCCTGGATTAGCCCAAATTGGACTGTGCAAGCTGATACTAGATTGAACTTTATGCAATTGTCTGAAGGCCATGGTTTGCATTTGCAAGCAATATAAGAATTGTGCATTATTTTAGCTCATCAGAGCATGAAGGGCTCAAGTTAAGCTTTGTGATCATCCTCTGTCCTGCATCCGGCTTACAGCATGCTCCGTGTGGTCATCAACATTAACTCTTTACCAAACGACAAAATTGTACACTGGTCCCAATTGAAAGCATTTGCAGACGACAAAATAAAAGTAACTGAAAATTTGAAATTTGTTGTGAGAAGGGTAGAAAACATACTGGGAAAAGGAGAAAATGCTGGTTACCATGTTTTCAAAAGGCTTCTTTCTCAGGGTAGTTTAAAGTCAGGATTGTGTGGTAAAGAGTTAAGCTTATGTAAACTTTAGAGGCCACATTTTCAGTCAGATACTTATGAAACTTGGTCAGAATGTTTGTCTTGATAAAATCTAGTACAAATTCGAAATTGGATCATGTGGGCAAAAAAGAAGGTCACTTGGGCCAAATCTTGTTTGCACACTAGAGGCAATATGTTCAGCATGATACTCTTAAAAGTTAATTAGAATTCTTTTATAGATGATATGTCCAAAACTGGGTCATGGTTGCTCGATAAGTAGGTCATAAGGCAAAATGGTATAAAAATCTTGATAGTCATGAACCCAGACCAGGGTTGTTGTCTTGAAGGTATCTCATAAGTTCAAAATTGGGTCTTGTTGGGTCAAAAAGAGCAATCTCTTAGAAAAACCTTGAATGCAGGCCAGGGGCCACATTTACAGCCTGATATTCTTGACTTTTGTCAGAATATTTTGATTGTTGATATCTCACTCAAATTTGAAATTGAATTATGTCGAGTCAAAAAGTGGGTCACTGGAAGAAATCTTAGAGAAAACTTTGTGCATGCTTTGGAAGCTATGTTTTCAACCTGATACTCATAAAACCAGGTCTTGATATCTTGGACAAGTATGAAATAGGGTCATGTCAGGAAGAGTATGTCACAGGACCAAATCATTGAGAAAAAACATGTGTGCATGTCAGAGAGCACATTTTCAGCCAGACACTCTTTAAACTTGATGAGAACTTTTGTCTTCTTCATATCTTTGACATAAAAATAGGTCAACTTACTAAATCTTAGAAAGGTTTTGTGTGCACTGTAAAAGCCACATTTTCAGCCTGATAACTCATGAAACTTGGCCAGAACTAAATTGGGTCATATGGGCTAAAAAAGAATGGGAGAAAACTTGTTCAAATCTTTGCAAAAAAAACTTGTGCATTGAAGAGGTCACATTTTCAGCCTAATACTGTTGAAACTTGGTCAGAGAAAGTTTGCCTTGCTGTTATCTCGGACAAGTTTAAAATTGGGTCACTTTGGGTCAAAAAGTACATTGATGTGATTTACATCATTAAAGCTGATGTCTTTAGCTTGATCAAACCCTAGATGACTTTACTCAAAATTGTAACTGATGTCATGGACAGGATAGGACATTTTTACTGTCACGGACCATTAAATGTTGCCATGGAAACAAATATGGCCAAGATAGATCACTTATTAAACAGGGCTTATTCCTGTTTATCTTTCTGAGATAAATATTAGTCAAATCGTGAGTTTTCAATGTTACTTTAAAAAGCTAGATCTCCAATTTGAAATCTCCTGTATTGACCCATGTACAAAAGTGCTGTATATTTAATTATTCCCAATAAATAAACATAGCTGCAACTCCTGTGAAGATCATTACCAGATTGAAGTTAATCCCAACAAAAAAAATATCTATGTTTTATTTGTGGAGAAAATATTTGTAACAAAATTAACCAGTATGGCTCTCAATATTTTCTTCTCTGATTGGTCTTTAACTCTTTACCACATGACAAAATTTTATACTGGTCCAAATTGAAAGCATTTGCAGACCACAAAATAAATGTGTATCAAAATTTGAAATTTGATTTGGAAAGGGTAGAAAACATTGTGGGAAAAGGAGAAAATGCTGGTTACCAGCATTTTCTCCTTTTCCTACAATGTTTTCAAAAGCTTTCTTTCTCAGACTTAAAAGTCGGGATTGTGTGGTAAAGAGTTAAATATGCTCCAAAGATAACCTATTATAGGATCCCAATATATAGTCGGATAAGATATCAAATTGTCCATGTTTGATATCCGCCATTGGAATTTCAGCGTATTTTTTGCTACAAGTTACATCAGTCAAATAAGCATCTTTCAATCCCAGTGACTCCATTGTTGCACATGAATTCTCATTTAACCCATTACCACACAATCCCTACTTTTAACGACCCTGAAAAAGAAGCCTTTTGAAAACATTGTGGGAAAAGGAGAAAATGCTGGTAACCAGCATTTTCTCCTTTTCCCACAGTGTTTTCTACCCTTCCCAGAACAAATTTCAATTTTTCAGTCACCTTTATTCTGTGGTCTGCAAATGCTTCCAATTTGGACCAGTCTAAAATTTTCTCGTGTGGTAAAGAGTTAAGACACAAGCAGCAAAAGAACAATCACTGATGAAGTGGTGCTAGCAAGGCATCTCTATCATAAAAGTATGGTAGCTAAATACGAAGGGAGAATTTTCAAATATAAAGGATTTTCCACCGGCTGTTGGTGAATAGAATAAAAAAAATCTTTTCGATTTATATAAACATTCACAACATCCTTTTGATTTTCTCTGATATTTCAGTTTTCTTATTCCAAGTAAAATTACCTCATGAACAATAGTTCTTTTTATTTGTTTGAGATGGGCTGCTTATCAACACAAATCAACAAAGTTTGGACATACAAAAAGAACCTGCAACTGTTAAAGTTGAACCCTTTACCTAACAATCCCTGGTTTTTACGACCCCGCGATAAAAGACTTTTAAAAACATTGTGGGAAAAGGAGAAAATGCTGGTAACCAGCATTTTCTCACCTTGCCACAATGTTTTCTACCCTGCTGGAAATAAATTTCAGTTTTTGGGTTAAATTTATTTTGTCAACTGCAAGTGCTTTCAGTTTAGACAAGTCTAAAATTTTGTCCTTTGCTAAAGAGTTAAATAATACTGATCAGGGATTGTGAGAATAAGCAGATCCATAAATTTCTCACTTTTCAGCTATTACACATTATATCATGCTCTGAACTTCGGCCAGAGGTCATATTATCTATTCTAGGTAATCTAAGGGATTTTAACCCTGTCTGACCTTATCTTAGTAACCAGTATTTTGAGGCGTATTCCTTTCGCTACTCTGAACACTCCGAACATGTTCTAGGTCAATGGAGTATTTTGGAACACTGTGCTGTGTTCTTTAGAACATGTTCTGACTGTTCTAATCCAATCGAGGTGTAGCGCACCCGCTGAACGGTTTCTAGGTGATACAAGATGGCTGAAAGACGGACATTTCTTCATGGCAAAATTTGCAAATGTTCTTTTGTACATGAATACCATAAATGAGGGCATATAGTAGACTCGTCTCTACTCTCTCTCTCTCTCTCTCTGTGCAGCTAATTATTTCCTTAGCTAACACAGCTATAACAGTAGCTCTTGCAACAACCATCATATCAATATACTTTCAGTTTGATACGGATTAGAACAATGTTCGGAACATGCTCCATTCAGAACATACTTCCAGAACAGTGTATTGTGTTTTGAAATATTCCTTTCGCACACTCCAGAACATCATTCCAGAACACAGAACATTGTGCCAGAACAGGCGAAAGGAATACGCTCTTGGTCACCTCTCATCGCTTTTCATCAAGCTCTGTATTTCAGAAGAAGGGCAAATAACAACACATATTTCTGTGACTTTGCTGTAGTTGTGTACCTTGTTTATTAGAATGACTTAAATGCAGGGCCTGAATGCCAGGCTAGCATTCATGAAATAATATTATTACTACAAAATGAAAAAGTGAAATATCATTAATTAAATGAATGTCTATCAATCCACCAATGTTGCGTTCATTGTGAATTACTTTTTAGCTCACCTGAGCACGAAGTGCTCACTGAGCTGTTGTGATCACTCACAGTCCATCGGCGTCCATCCATCCCTACGTTCACATAAAATTTCCTTGTTTACACTCTAGCATCTACAAATATCAACCAATCAGCACCAAACTTGTTCAAAGTATGTATGACCATAAGATCTCAGATGAGTTTGATTTTGGGTCCTACCAGAATAACTGGAGTTATTTGCCCTTGAATTAGAAAAATTGCTGTATTTCGCTTTGTTTACACTGTAGCATCTACAAATATCAACCAATCAGCACCAAACTTGGTCAAAATATATATGACTATAAGATCTCAGATGAGTTGGATTATGGGTCTAATCGGATCAAGACGATTTAAGTTATTTGCCTTTGAATTAGAAAAAATGCTACATTTGACTTTTTTAGTCTCTAGCATCTACAATTATTAACCAATCGGCACCAAACTTGGTCAAAATATACATGATCATAAGATCTCGGATGTGTTTGATTATGGGTATAATTGTACCAGAACAATTGGAGTAATTTGCCCTTGAATTAGAAATTCTTTAGAATAGTTCTTGGTCTGGAGCATAACTTTGTCATCTCTTGTCCGATTGACTTGAAACTAGGCATTTATGTTTGTTACAGTAATACAGTGTGCAGTATGAAAGAACCATTACTCTTTACCATCACTCTACCACATACTGTCTTTGAGCTTTTTCCCTTTGATTATCATTTTTACAGCATTATCTGCTCGTCTGGAATATAACTTTTTTGTAATGCTGAGTCGTGAAAAAGATCAGTGTACAGTATTTATGATGTCATTCTAAGCGACAGATATTTCGCTAGTTTCGCGACCCTCCTGAAATCGCTAAGTTACATTGTTGCAAATAAGCCTGTGAGGAAAGACACATGAAAATTTCTTGTCGCGAACATTTCCTGGTTTATAGTAATATACGTGTACCTGAGTTGGTGTTTATTTCCATTTTCAGTACAATTTTAGTTGTGTCACTTCAGCTTGACTGTGCAGCTATCTATGAGGTTCTTGAACATATAGTAGTGCACAACATGCCTTCAAAGCTACTGGCTGCTTTTTCTGAAAAACATTATTTACCCTTTATCAAAAAATCCCTGGATTTTACGACCCAGAGATAGAAGCCTTTTGAAAACATTGTGGGTAAGGAGAAAATGCTGGTAACCAGCATTTTCTCCTTTTCCCACAATGTTTTCTTCCCTGCTGGAAACATATTAAAATTTTTAGTTATGTTTATTTTATCGTCTGCAAGTGCTCTCAGTTTGGACTAGTCTGAAATTTTGTCGTTTGGGAAAGAGTCAAAGTAATGTTCAGTAGTGAAAGTGAATGAATCTGTCAGTAAAGTGGAGATTTGAACTTAACCCTTTCCCAAACGACAAACTTTTGGACTAGATCAACTTGAAAGCATTTGCAGATGACAGTTCAACTCTTGCTGGAAAGATGATTTCTGTCTATGATAGGGTAGAAAACATTGTGGAAAAAGGAGAAAATGCTGGTTACCAGCATTTTCTCCTTTTCCCACAATGTTTTCAAAAGGCTACTATTCCAGACCCGTAAAAACCAGGTATTGTTTGGGAAAGGGTTAATACATGGTGAATTACTTGTCTTATTCTTTAGATTGTCACCAGTCTTTGAAAGCATTTTGTATTACATAGAGTAAGAGTTTCAACTCTTTACCACACAATGACAACTTTTGACAACCCTGAGGTAGAAGTCTTTTGAAAACACTGTGGGAAAAGGAGAAAATGCTGGTAACTAGCATTTTCTCCTTTTCCCACAATGTTTTGTTCCCTTCACAAAACAAATTTCAATTTTTCAGTCACACTAACTTTATTGTCTGCAAATGCTTTCAATTTGGACAAACCTAAAATTTTGTCGTTTGGTAATGAGTTAAAAAGAAACCATGTGTGGGTAAAGAAGAAAATGCTGGTAACCAGCATTTTCTCCTTTTCCCACAATGTTTTGTCCCCTTCACAAAACAAATTTCAATTTTTCAGTCACACTAACTTTGTCGTCTGCAAATGCTTTCAATTTGGACAAACCTAAAATTTTGTCGTTTGGTAATGAGTTAAAGAGAAACCATGTGTTTAAGGTCTTTGTTTTGTTTTTCTCATGTCCTGTTGTATTATATTTACAGGTTACATTTGATCCAGAGATATTTTTCAATGTTTTTCTTCCTGTCATAATATTTGAAGCAGGCTATAGTATGAAAAGGGTATGTATCTTTATTGTTTCTCATTTACTTAACCCTTTCCCAAACGACAAACTTTTTGACTAGACCAAATTGAAAGCATTTGCAGACGACAATTCAACTCTTGCCGAAAAGATGATTTCTGTCTATGATAGGGTAGAAAACATTGTGGGAAAAGGAGAAAATGCTGGTCACCAGCATTTTCTCCTTTTCCCACAATGTTTTCAAAGGGCTACTATTCCAGACCCGTAAAAACCAGGGATTGTTTGGGAAAGGGTTAAGTCTTACCAAACAACAAAATTTTAGACTGCTCAAAATTGAAAGTGTTTGCAGACAACAAAATAAACGTAACTTAGTAATTGAAACTTGACTTTAGAAGAGCAGAAAAAGGAAAATGCTAGTTATCTGCATTTTCTCCTTTTTGCTAAAATGTTTTTAGAAGCCTTCTATCTCGGGGTCGTAAAAACCAGGGATTGTTTGGTAAAGGGTTTAGAAATAATCTTGTTTCTATCATGGCTTATCGTTCTATAAACCACAGTTGTGAGTTATGAGGCACAATAAATTATCCATAAGGGCCATAGCCCAGTGGCATAGAAAACATGGTGGGAAAAGGAGACAGTGCTGGTTACCAGCATTTTATCCTTATCCCACAGTGTTTTCAAAAGGTTTCTGTCTCAGGGTTGTAAAATTCAGGAATTGTTTGGTAAGGGGGTTAAAGGAAAAGGTCGTGCATATGAGAGCAGTTAAGTAAAAAGCATTTATTTCCAGCCTGTATAGAGAGCTAACTTTGTTAGTCGTATGATTTGATGTATGTCTCTTTATGCTCCCCGAAACATTTTGGGGATGCATAATTATAGTCGCCACTCTGTGCATAGGTCTGTGTGTCCGTGTGTCCATTCGTGTGGATCACGGAAAAAGGGGGCTTCATATGAAAAATCGTTTTATGATACTTCTTTCATGGTTTTTCAATTACAGACTGTGTTGCGGAAAAAGGCGTCTTCATGTAAAAAATTGTTTTTCCCTAATATTGGGAATATCTCTTAAGATAGTAATTGCCTTTTCACTTCAGTTTTTGGGGGCATGAGCAGGTCCTTTTAGGATAAAAGAAGTGAATTTATATTAATTTCATACATTTTTGTGACAAGCACTGTTCAGGGAGCATAACCCTTCTCTGACGGCTTTTGGTGAAAATTAAATGTAGTGCAATACCAAGCTGTTGTATGTTGCAATATGCATGAACTATGTGGATACAAGTTCTGCAGCTATTTTATATTTTGATCAGAGCTCCAGATAAAGGGAGTGATTTTGATTTCAAACTTGAAAATATTAATTGCTCTTCACTAAACCCTATGTTGTGGGTACTCATTAGAATCATCTCATCGAGATGATTCTAATGAGTACCCACAACATAGGGTGTAGAAGTGAAATAAAAGATTTAGAATTTCATCACTCCCTCTTATCTTGAGCTCTGTTTGATAAAACTGGATGTTCTATGTCTTATTTCAGAAACATTTCTTTAGAAATTTTGGAGCCATCACTATGTATGCTTTTGTTGGAACAACTATATCATGCATGGTTGTAGGGTAAGTTTATTAATGTACAACACATCAGTAAAGTTGAATTAACCCCATTACCACACAATTCAGACTTCTGGCGACCCTGAGAAAGAAAGCAAATAAAAACATCATGGGAAAAAGAGAAAATGCTGCTAACCAGCATTTTCTCCTTTTCCAACAATGTTTTCTACCCTTCACGAAACAAATTTCAAATTTTCAGTCATCTGCAAATGCTTTCAATTTGGACAAACCTAAGATTTTATCGTTTGGTAATGATTTAACTCTTTACCAAACAACAAAATTTCAGACTGGTCCAAATTGAAAGCATTTGCAGACGACAAAATAAAAGTGACTGAAAAATTGAATATTGTTTTGTGAAGGGTAGAAACCATTGTGGGAAAAGGAGAAAATGCTGGTTACCAGCATTTTCTCCTTTTCTCACAATATTTTCTAAAGGCTTCTTTCTCAGTCAGGATTTTGTTGTAATGGGTTAACTCTTAACTCTTTACCACACGAGAAAATTTTAGACTGGTCCAAATTGAAAGCATTTGCAGATAACAAAATACAGGTGACTGAAAAATTGAAATTTGTTCTGGGAAGAGTAGAAAACACTGTGGGAAAAGGAGAAAATGCTGGTTACCAGCATTTTCTCCTTCTCCCACAGTGTTTTCAAAAGGCTTCTTTCTCAGGGGCGTCAAAAGTAGGGATTGTGTGGTAATGGGTTAACCAAACAGTAACATTTTAGACTGGTCTTCTGCAGACAACAAATTTATTGTTACTCAAAAATTGAAATTTTATTGGGGTTGGGTAAAAAGCATTGTCGGAAAAGGAGAAAATACTGGTTACCAGCATTTTCTCCTTTTCCCAGGATGTTTTCAAATGGCTTTTTTCTCAGGGTCGTGAAAACCCGGGATCATTAAAGAAAGGGTTATGAAGAGCTCTCAATTGATACTGTGATAACTAGTTACAGATGGCTACATAACAAACATTCATAGATGACAATCTACACATGACAAAAGTAATGGGATTCCTACTGGGTTAACCCTTTACCAAACAATCCCTGGTTTTTACGACCCTGAGATAGAAGCCTTTGGAAAACATTGTGGGAAAAGGAGAAAATGCTGGTGACCAGCATTTTCTCCTTTTCCCACAATGTTTTCTACCCTTTACAAATCAAATTTCAAATTTTCAGTCACTTTTATTTTGTCTTCTGCAAATGCTTTTCAATTCGGACCAGTCTAAAATACTGTCGTTTGGTAATGGGTTAAAGAAATTTTTTTGGAAAATGAAAAAAATATTGTTAACCAGCTACAGCACTTTCTCCTCTTCCCATAAAGTTTTCAGATTTTGTTTCCCATACAGTTGCATAAAAAAAGGGTAAAGGATTATGGGAATTTGGGATGGTTGGTAGCTGAAAGTGGAAGTGAAGTTAAAATTTGCTGTGTGAAGGGTAGAAAACATTGTTGGAAAAGGAGAAAATGCTGGTTACCACACAATGATTGTGTGGTAAGGAGTTAAAACTTAAAAAGGTAGAAAACATTGTGGAAAAGGAGAAAATACTAGTTATCAGCATTTCTTCCTTTTCCCGTGTTTGTGAAGCCTTTTTACTTTGCTTTGTTTAACTCTTTACCAGAGAAAAAGTTTATAGACTGGTCCAAATTGAAAGCATCTGCAGACAACAAAATAGTTGTGACTAAAAAGTTAAAATTTGCTGTGGGAAGGGTTGAAAACATTGCGTAAAAAGGAGAAAATGATGGTTACCAGCATTTTCTCCTTTTCTCATAATGTTTTCAAAAGCTTTCTATCACAGGGTTGTTACAAGTCAGGATTGTGTAGTAACTTGTCAAAATGGTAGAAAACATTGTGAAAAAGGAGAAAAAGCTGGTAAGAAGCATTTTCTCAATTTCCCAAGATGCGTTTTCACCTTTTCCAAGACAAATTTCATTATTTTTGCCTCATTTGATATCTTTTATGCAAATGCCTTCAATTATTGGCAAATGTGAAATTTCATCATTTTGCAAAGAGTTACATCTCCCTTTGCTGGTTGATATATGGTCATTTCTATTTCAGGGGATTGATGTATGCCTTTACGAGATTTTTATCAATAACATTCAGTGTAAATGATTGTTTTTTCTTCGGGGCTATAATCTCAGCCACTGATCCAGGTAGGATATGACCTGTTTACATTGTCTTGAACTTTATTAATTATTATACTGCAAAGAAATTTTTTGTGATCTGATTGGTTAACATGCTGAGAACATATATCATGTACTCTGGCAAAAACCACATCAAGCCAGTTTCCCTTTTGAGTGCCCCGTAAACATCACTACACTTGCAACACAACATCTAAAATGGCGGCGGCGATTGATCACCAAACTGCACGTTTATGCACAAAACTGCATGTTTTAATGATTTCATTTTCCAGTAACATCAGTATATTCTATTCGTGAGATTATAAAATAGAAAAATTCGCTTAACTCATTACCACACAAGAAAATTTTAGACTGGTCCAAATTGAAGGCATTTGCAGACGAAAAAATAAAGGTGACTGAAAAATAGAAATTTGTTCTGGAAAGGGTAGAAAACACTGTGGGAAAAGGAGAAAATGCTGGTTACCAGCATTTTCTCCTTTTCCCACAGTGTTTTCAAAAGGCTTCTTTCTCAGGGGCGTCAAAAGTAGGGATTGAGTGGTAATGGGTTAAAGGGCCTTGAAAAGGTAAAGCTTTTCAGTGTAATAAATTTGTTGAATGGTCATGTGGCAGAGCACTTGGAAACTTGTTCACAACCCTAAGCCAAAGGGGAGATAAATATTTATGATTTGCCACAGCAATGAACAAGTTTTCAAGTACCCTGCCACATTACTACAATTAATTTATTATACTACAAAGTGCATTTCATTTCAAAGTGTATTCTATGGAATTTTCCAGTTTTATGGTCTCATGAAAATTGAGTACACTGACAAAATCCTATTTCGCCTCTGAGTGCCCAAAAACACCAAAATTGATCTCACTGAAAACTGAAGAAATTTGGATTTTAGTTAAATGTGCAATTTGGTACATAATGAATTCACTGCAATGGGATTTGACATGTATGTATATTGATTTGAATATGGATTTAAGTAACTTCAAGGGAAGTAACTATTCATTTTATGATTTGTTGGCAAAAGTGAATGACCAGAAGTGGCTTCAAAGAACTGTTTTTTTTTTTGTTTTTTTTACATTATAATGTATGACCATTTGACACTTAATGATTTGTTAACAGGAGGAAGGGATGACTTGTTTAACCCTATTGCACCCATTACCACACAATCCCTACATTTGACGACCCTGAAAATAAAGCCTATGGAAAACATCATGGGAAAAGGAGAAAATGCTGGTAACCAGCATTTTCTCCTTTTCCCACAATGTTTTCTACCTTTCACAGAACAATTTTCAAATTTTCTGTCTCTTTTATTTTGTGTCTGCAAATGCTTTCGATTTGGACTAGCCTAAAATAATTTTGTTTGGTAATGAGTTAACCCGATGTACTTGTTTTAGAATTTCAAGGAACTACAAAATACATGTATGTAACTAGATCTACAATAGACCATCTGCCAAATTCCATTACTGACGCGTCACCACGAGTTACTTCCCTTGCGAGTACTCTCCACCGGACAATCTTTCCCAATCTTGAATATACCGAATAGTGAAAAGGTCATATTTTTTAAATGGAATTCACCCTAAACGTGATAAATAAGACAACAAAAACCCTAAATCGCCCATGCCAGTAGTTTTATCAATTATCTTTTTCGAAGACACACACAAAAAAAGAACTCGTTTTGTCAATCTTTCGGTAAACTTCAGGGATCATAAGCAGCGCTGTCTCCTGTCGGGCGTGTTGATAGAAGTTTTTGTATGCAGACTGCATTAACCCTTAAGCTGCGAAGCGCGACTCAACGACTTTTTGCAGATAATTTAGATCAAGATCAAACTACGAAAAACGTGCAGTCTGATCCTAGATCTACACTGTCCGAAACGGAGATATTTTACCTTGAGATATTCCTTTGAAATAATATTTGGGATTTTACTATCGACTTTAAAATTTGTGTCATATTATTATTTAGTAGGATAAGGTTTAATAACTTGAAAATCAAGTCCCCCTCCCATTCCGAAAGAAATGAGTGCAAATATACAGTTAAACTGAGACCATTAAATCAGGTAACATAATAATGCATTTGAAAACAAAAAATTGAAGGGGCCAATGATTAGAACAGACTTACCCCATGTAACAGATTTAAACAATTCCAAACCTTTACATGTGATCAACGTCAGACTGAACGTAATAAACAATTATGACACGTGTGTGTTAGTCGGTGCCTAAGAAGAGCATAACAGCTTTTCAAATAGATGCACCCACTTTGACGGTGAAATACCGAGATCAAAAGAACACCCAGCTAACCCTTTACTAGCTTTTCAATGAAAACAAGTATAGCACGTATTTGCCCACTGAAAATGAATCCCTTAAATTCAAACTGTATAATGTCCTAGTTTTTGGCAAATAGACTGTGTCTGTCTATTTGCAGATACTGGAACGATTTTTAAAAAAAAAAAAAAAAAGAATTACTATCACTTTAATAGTTTAAATAATTCAAACCACCAACTCCTGGATTTCGAGCCTGTACGTTACAAACTTAGCTCTACGGAATTCGGCAAACATTAGTTGACCAATCAGACATAAAAATAGGGAAGGTCTATTGCAGTTATATAAATGTTATTTTTCCCCATTTTTCGCTATTTTGGATAGCAAAGAAAAAGGAGAAAATGTTGGTTACCAGAACTTTATCCCTATTTAACATTTTCAAAAGCAATATTTCTCAGGGTCGTAAAAAGCTTGGGTTATGTGGTATAGGGTTTTAACCTTTTACCAAACACTTCCTGTATTTTATGACCGTGAGATAGAAGCCTTTTGAAAACATGGTGGGATAAGGAGAAAATGCTGGTAACAAGCATTTTTCTCCTTTTCCCACAATGTTTCATACCCTGCTGGAATCGAATGTCAATTTTTGAGTAACATTTTTTGTCATCTGCAAGTGCTTTCAATTTTGTCCAGTCTAAAATTTTGTCGTCTGGTAAAAGGTTAAATAGTTACCGTGAATGTTTTCACCCGACGTCAACACCTTGGACTCGTCCAGATACGTAGCATAATTATGTAGACGATCGAATAAAAAAAGGCCAAATGGTTGTAAATGTCCTTGAAAGAGTAAAAGAATATTGTTGGGACAGGAGAAAGTGGTTGTTGCGATCCCTTCCTTTTTTCCTACAATATTTTCTCTCACACTTTGAAAATTCATTTTTCACAGATGTCTCTGAACTGTTTATTGATTACTTTTACTTTTTTTCGTTTTTTTTTTTTTTTTTTTTGGGGGGGGGGGGGGTGGGGGAGGGGGAAGGTATGTGTTAAGGTTGAGAAAGTGAGACAAATAACATAAAATGAGCAAAATCAGCACATCTGCCCCCTTTTTTTTCCGGATCCCTATAACTCGGAATACTTTGGTAAAAGGTTAAATAGCTGTCCAGTGTCTTCAGAAAGACAGGTACAGTCCATTTACTGGTATTATAGCGCACTTTTATCAAACGTCTTTGTTGCACTTAAAGGCATATTCCTATTGACAAATAACTTTATATTATAGATCATGAACGAAAGAAACGTGGCTTCAAATTTCAAACCTTCCATACCTTCTTCACAAAATAATTATTCAAGCATTATTTTGAGTACATGTATTTAAAAATATGCATCTAATGAAGTTTTATCCAAAAAAATAATGAGTGAAGGGTTAACTTGGTGTTCCTTTGATCTCTGTATCGCACTGTGTTGGACAGGGCGGAAGACCTTTAGAACAGCTGTAATGTACTTACTTCTTACAGATTAACACACACGTGTCACATTAAATTGACCCTTCTTATCTTTTGTTTCATATCTATATACCCGGTTGGTGATCATTAGTGGACGGGATTGTGAATTTTATACAGGTTACAGAGGACAAGTTCATTCTTACTTTCTACATGCTCTTTATTTCAATACGATCTCATAAAATGCGTACTTTTTCTATTCCTAATTATTTTTTACAAAAGCAATATCATGAAATATGAATAAATTGTGTTGGAATTGATTCCATATAGATTTCTTACTATGTCACCTTTTTTTCAGTGATGAATTTGTCCAAATTTAAAGGATTTGTGAACGGGACATACGGCATTTGTTATTGAAATAATGCTTTGACTGTCCGGTGTCACGTGATATTTCTGGTGCGCCGCTTACGATAAAACTGAAATATCGCTTATATCAAATTTAATTGGCAAATCGTCTATTGTTTGTTTTCAAAACCATTCCATTCTTCCGCTTTAATTACAACCATCAAAGGAAACTAGTATGGATAGTATGTACTCGGTATTTTTGTCTTGTGGGCGGCTTGGTCTGTTCAATGCCCTCATCTTTGATCTTGTATTCAAAGTGTAGTCAAGTGTGCAGGGCTGCCAACAGAATTTTTTTTTTCATGGACTTTGCTGGTGTTCTCCAGTATCTGTTTGGAGCAGATTATCCAATCAGAATTTTTTTTTTTTAATAATAATCTTAACTCTTAGCTTGTCAGTTTTGGGTTTTAACATCCTCCAACAAGAAAGCTGTAAATGTTGTAGGACAAGACGAAATTGAAAACAATTTCCGACAGCAAAATAGCTGTGTCTCAAATAACTTTGTCACCAGGTAAAGGGCTAAATTGACATTATTCTTGAAAAACCTTCTTTTTTATTCTGTTTTATTTATAACAGTAACTGTGTTGGCGATCTTCAATGATCTGAATGTGGACATGACGCTCTACGCTCTTGTGTTTGGAGAAAGTGTGTTGAATGATGCAGTGGCCATTGTCCTGTCAGGGTAGGACTTTGTATTACATTTTAACTTTAGCAACCAGTAAAAAATTTGACTCGTATGTAGAGGGAAGGTTTTTAGATGATTAAATGTGGCTCAAATAATGAAATTTGTCCTCTACAGGTTCAGGATTTTCTCCTTTTCTCACAATATTTTAGACCCTTTCAAAGACAAATCCGTTCATTTGAGCCACATTAACTCATTACCAAACAACAAAATTTTAGGTTTGTCAGAATTGAAAGGAATTGCAGACGACAAAGTAAAAGTGATTAAAAAATTTGAAATTTGTTTTGTGAAGGATAGAAAATATTGTGGGAAAAGGAGAAAATGCTGGTTACCAGCATTTTCTCCTTTTCCCACAATGTTTTCTAAAGGCTTCTTTCTCAGGGGCATCAAAAGTAGGGATTGTGTGGTAATGGGTTAATATCATCTGAAATAACGCTGTTTTCAACATTGTTTCAGTTATATCGCAGCAGCCAGTGCACCTATCCATACTTTTCCAGAGTCTCTTTTACCAGTACTTTTCACAATTTTCATTCTTAGTCTGTGGCTGCTTTCCCACTTAACCATCATCAATGCAATAGTCAGCAGTGAAAGAGGAATGAATCCTGTCATTATGACTATCATCACTCCTCCGAAGAAAATTGGCCAAGCCAGGAATTGAACCTACGACCTCCTTTTCACAAGTCCAGCATGCTACCATCTGCATTACTAGGCTTCTATTTGAACAAGTCAAAAATTATAGGTAAAGTAGCAGTTGGTCAGGGTAGTTTTGTTTCTCCTTTTGTCAATCAAAACATAGAATAACTGTACATAAAAATCTTTTGCTTTGTTCCATTACTGCTCAGATTATTTTTGACATTATATACAATTACAAGCATTTCAAGTAATGCAACACATAGTTTTGAACAAAATGGGGGAAAAGAACAATTCTTTTTGACAAGCAGTTTGCCTCGTTTTACCATAAAGTTTTACTGCCAACTTAGGGTCCTTTTTCTAGTGACACTGGGGCTTTGTAAATCTTTGTGGGAGATAAAAAATGCAGGCTACTTTCATTTCCTGTCAGGACATTGTTTTCATCCTTTTTAAGAGAGGCCTTCTTTTAATTTGTCTTTTGTCAATGCTATTACTATGGACTCTTCTAAAGTGTTGTTGTCAGTTGAGGAGTTCAAGTTTGAGCATAATTAATTATTGACTGAAATTCAGTGATATACCTGTGTAGTTATGAAGAGACCTAGGATAGCAATTACGCAATGAACAACACCGATTAATGGATTTGTATAGTATTATGTTGGGTTGACCAATGGGCATATACTGTAGATTTTGAAGTTTCAAGAAGTGTGTTAGACTTTACAATTACATTTTTCTTCCAGAAAACTTTGAAAAAGAAAATTTCAATAAATAGTTTTAGTTTGTAAAACAACTATTAAACAAGAAGAGATACTACATGTATGATATTACATTTAACCTTGTGTTTGACTTGTATATATACATCTTGTGTAGAGTTTTCACTTACACCATTGGACTTTCATATTAGAATGTTGATTTTGTCTTTGCCTGTCAGACAAATTAGCAATAAATATTGTGTTTTGTAGGAATATCAGACATTTTTAAAACAGGAATAATCATCCCTTAATAACTGCTTTGGTTTGCTATATTTTTTATCACATTAAAAAATCTAACCTGACTAGAATGAAGTGGATCCATTTTTTTTATTTTCAGAATTCCCAAAGTCACAGGTGTAAATATTTAATTAGACATTCACACACCTAGTGTGCCATGATCTTGCTTCAAAATAAACTTTTTTTTTTTTCATTTCTTTTCTGATGACAGTTATGAAATTAAGTGATGTCTTTGTCCTTTCTTCAGAGATCTGACATTCTGTATACAATACCAAAGTAATTCTCCTGTTTACGTATCAGTAGTTTGACTTCATTTATGAATTTAACAATAAAAATGTTAAAATATACATTTCACTGAAAATGTATGCAAAATTGTAAGAGTAGTAAATATATATGAAATCACATAAAAACTGTTAATCTTAACTATTTACCAGACAACAAAACTTTAGACTTGTCCAAATATAAAGTAATTTAAAATTGCAAATTACATAACATATGATGTCTTTCAGAGGGCTGAAATCAATATGGGAATTGGAGAAAACGGCTAGCATTTTCTCTCTTCCCCACAATATTTTCAAAACCTTTTTTTTCTCAGGATTATTAAAACTGGAATTTTTGGAGAAGAGTTAACCCATTACCATGCAATCACTACTTGTGATGATCCTGAGAGAAAAGCCTTTAGAAAACATTATGGGAAAGGTAGGAAATGCTGGTAATCAGCATTTTCTCATTTTCCCACAATGTTTTCTACCCGTCACAAAACAAATTTCAAATTCTCAGTCACTTTTATTTTGTTGTCTGCAAATGTTTTTGATTTGGACAAGCTTAAAATATTGTCGTTTGGTAATGGGTTAACCCAGAAATTGATAGATAATACTAACCCTAACATTGGAAAAATTTCTGTGATAAATAATAATTAATTATTAAGCTTGAAGATAAACTTTTGCTCAATGTATGCCTGTCATAATGAAATTTAGAGTTCAAACTTACCACAATGTGTCTCTCTGATGTGTAGTTGTGCATGTGACTTCTAAAATTTGGATATCTGCAGGCATTCTAGATTTTAACCCATTTCACTGACAAGCCCCCAAGGGGGTATATGCGCTGCTTTGCAAGCTCTCTTGTGGGAGTAAGATAGGATTATGTGGTTAAGGGTTTACACATTATCTGACAATGCCATATTTAATAACCCAGAGAGAAGATCCCACCAAAACCATTGTGGACAGAGAAATTTCCTCTTCTCTTAGTGTTTTAACCCATTACCACACAATTCCTACTTTTGACGCCCCTGAGAAAGAAGCCTTTAGAAAACATTTTGGGAAAAGGAGAAAATGCTGATAACCAGCATTTTCTCCTTTTCCCATGTTTTCTACCCTTCACAAAACAAATTTCAAATTTTCAGTCACTTTTATTTTGACATCTGCAAATGCTTTCAATTTGGACCAATCTAAAATATTGTTTGGTAATAGGTTAAAATTCCATAAATTGAGACACATTTGTCATCAGCAACTGGCTCAATTTACCTCGGTGTAAATTTCCACACATTTTTCATCAGTGATGGCTCAGTTTTGCAAGTGTAAAATTCCATTATTTGAAACACACTTATTTTGTCATCAGCTGTGGGGAATGATTTGGCCAGTGTAAAGTGCCATCAATTTGCACACATTTGTCATCAGCAGCTGTCTCTGTTTTGCAAGTGAAAATCACATTATTTGAAACACACAAATTTTGTCATTAGCATAGGGGAATAATTTGGCCAGTGTAAAGTGCCATCAATTTGCACACATTTGTCATCAGCAGCTGTCTCAGTTTTGCAAGTGAACGTTACATTATTTGAAACACACTGATTTTGTCATCAGCAATGGGAAATTATTTGGCCAGTGTAAAGTGCCATCAATTTAGACACATTTGTTATCAGTGATGGATCAGTTTTGCAAGTGTAAAATTCCATTTATTTTAGACCCATTTATTTTGTCATCAGCAACTGACTCAGTTTTGCGAGTAAAAATTCTGTTATTTCAGCCATATTATTTTTTGTCATCAGCAATGGACTTATTTTGGCAAATGTAAAGTCCCTTCAACGGCAACACTTTGATCATTAGCAGTTGGATCAATTTTGCAGATTCAAAAATCTTAGTGCCAGCCTGGGTGGCTCAGTGGTGAGTGTGTTGCACTCATGACCTGGTGGTTGTGAGTTTGACACCTGGTTGAGGCGAACTTTCTTTCTGGCGCATTTTCGCCTCTCACCTCTGCTGAAGCATGTGAGAAAAGTACTGCAGTCGGTGGCTTTGGAAAGAAAGTTGTGTGAGTACCTGTGTGAGAAAGCCAAGAAACACATGTGGGTCACCGACCACCATGATATGACCTTAGATGTTAAAGTGGCATTAAACCCACATACAACCAACCAACCAACCAACCAACCAAATAATTTATTGTTTGATGAAGAGCTGATTTGATACTGTATTATACAGGGTAGTACAGGATATGAAAACTAGCAGGTGAACATTTCATTTCATTTGCATGATATAAAAAGCCTCCATCCATCAAGCATAAATTTCTAAAAAAAAATGCACGTTAACCCTTGGGCTGCTAGGTGTGACTGACCTTTTGGGGGCATGCATTCAGATCTTTGATCTGCACTGTCTGATGAAGACATACTTTCCCAAGAAAGCTATATTTGATATAGGTCTAGCAAAATATCGGGTTTTTACTACTGCCTTAACCCTTTCCCAAACAAGCCCTTGTTTTTACGTGTCTGCAGTACAAGTCTTTTGCAAACAATGTGGGAAAAGGAGAAATTGCTCGTAACGAGCAATTTCTCCTTTTCCCACAGTGTTTTCTGCCCGCTCAGATAATTTTCTGCCATTGTTATGAAAGTTAAAATTGTCGTCTGCAAACTCTTTCAGTTTGGAAGAGTCAGAAATTTGTCGTTTGGGAAAGGGTTAACTCATTACTAAACAAAATTTTTGGCTTGTCCAAATGAAAAGATTTTGCAGACGACAAAATAAATGTGAGCCTAAAATTGAAATTTAATTTGTGAAGGGAAGAAAACATCGTGGGAAAAGAAGAAAATGTTGGTTACCAGGATTTTCTCCTTTTCCCACAATATTTTCAAAAGCTTTCTTTCTCAGGGTCATCAAAAGTAGGGATTGTGTGTTAATGGGTTAACTCATTACCAAACAACAAAATTTTGGGCTTTTCCAAATCAAAAGCATTTGCAGACGACAACATAAAAGTAACTGAAAATTTGAAATTTGGTTTATGAAAGGTAGTAAACATTGTGGGAAAAGGAGAAAATGCTGGTTACCAGCATTTGCTCCTTTTCACACAATGTTTTCAAAAGCTTTCTTTCTCAGGGTCATCAAAAGTCGGGTTTGTGTGGTAATGTTTTAAAAGTTTTATTTCATTTACATTAATCAGGTTAACTCTTTACCAAAAAACAAAATTTTGGACCTGTCCAAATTGAAAGCATTTGTGGATGACTTAATCTATGTGACTCAAAAATTTGAACTGGATTTGGGAAGGGTAGAAAACATTGTGGGAAAAAGAGAAAATGCTGGTTATCAGCATTTTCTCTTTCTCCTACAATGTTTTCAAAAGCTTACTTTTTCAGGGTGGTTTAATGTCGGGATTGTGTGGTAAAGACTTAAAGATTAATTGTTTGGTACACCGGTATTTGTAGATTGCTCAATAGGTCATCTAGGCATAATAGTGCTTAACTCTTTACTAAAAGACAAAACATTGGATTGGTCCAAAATGAAAGCATTTGCAGACGACAAAATAAATGTGAATCAAAAATTGAATTCTGATTTTGGAAAGGTAGAAAACATTGCAGGAAAAGGAGAAAATGCTGGTTACCAGCATTTTCTCCTTTCCCCAAAATGTTTTCAGAAGGCTTCTTTCCCAGGCTCGTCAAAAGTCAGGATTGTGTGGTAATGGGTTAAGGTGATCTATTGTGACCTTTTATAGTTAAATGTGGATAGTTGCAGGGACTTTTACACTGAAACTTAATAATTAATCTTGCTCTAATTTGATTTGCAGCCTTTGAAAGTTGGGAGAATATTAAATTTTCAGTTCAAATGATCAGGGTTGTAATTATGATTTTTATGTTAACCCTTTCCCAAACAATCCCTGTTTTTTACGGGTCTAGAGTAATAGCCTTTTGAAAACATTGTGGGAAAAGGAGAAAATGCTGGTAACCAGCATTTTCTCCTTTTCCCACAATGTTTTCTACCCTATCATAGACAGAAATCATCTTTTCAGCAAGAGTTGAATTGTCGTCTGCAGATGCTTTCAATTTGGACTAGTCCAAAAATTTGTCGTTTGGGAAAGGGTTAACCAGCATTCAATATACATGAGCCATACTCCATGAAAAGGGGACTGAACTCTTTACCAAATAATAAAATTTTGGACTACTCCAAATTGAAAGTGTTTGCAGACAACAAAATAAATGTGAATCAAAAATTGAAATCTGATTTGGAAAGGGTAGGAAACTTTTGTGGGAAAAGGAGAAAATGCTGGTTTACCAGCATTTTCTTTTTTTCCCACAATGTTTTCAAAGGCTTTCTTTCTCAGTGTCGTCAAAAGTCCGGAATATGTGGTAAAGAGTTAATGCATCTGCAAAAGTATTGACTTAGGTCTGCCAGCACAGTTTTTTTTTGCTGTTTGTTAATTTTCTGCATGGAAAAGGGTCATTCTGTCTCAAGATTTGGTAGATTGTTAGATGAAATCGATTCTTTTGGATCCAGAATTATGTACTTGCTTGCTTCGTCACTACATCACAGAGATGCATGAAGCCCCTTTTGCTAGAGCATGGCTTACATAAATAGATAAATGTGGGGGGGGAGGGGGGGGGGGGGGGGAGAGAGAGAAAATCAGATACATGTTGTGAAAAATCTTCAGCTTCCACCCCAAAACCAGAAGTTTTACTTTTATGATTAGTCATGGACCTAATATGTACCAGTTAACCTTTTACCAAACAATCCCTGGTTTTTATGACCTTGAAATCGAAGCCTTTAGAAAAACTTGTGGGAAAAGGAGAAAATGCAGGTAACCAGCATTTTCTCCTTTTCCCACAATGTTTTCTACCCTGCTGGAAACAAATTTCAATTTTTGAGTTAAGTTTATTTTGTGGTCTGCAGGTGCTTTCAATTTTGAATAGTCTAAAATTTTGTCATTTAGTAAAGAGTGCATTTTTGCGAGCCAAGGTAACGATCACTACGTGGATCTTACCTTGGCTGATTGAGCCCGATTTCGAGATTCCTGTGATGCGCCCTCTATTGGATGCTGGTTATTACCCCCCTTTACATGATATTTCTAAAAGCCAATAAAATATAGTTTTATAAACTGCTTACGAATACTCATGAAGTGGTAAGCAGACGTCCAGGTGGGTTTCCATGTTTACCCTCTATTCGAAAGGTAGCAACCTTATTCTATTTTTTATCAAAGATGAAATGCTACGGGCGATTTCATTCATTGCCGTTTGAGCTGGCTGCATCCATCGTCAACCTTATAAAGAGTGAGGAATTAAACTGAACTGAGTGGAAACTTGGCATGGATTTACAGGTGCACTATAAAGGATGTTCAGATGATACTTATACGTTGATCCTTGATCTAGTCGGAGAAGTGAATCAGTTTTGCCTAGCGACTTTCAAAAGAAGTGTGAAATGTTTAGAATTTACCTGTGAGAAAGAGCCCTTTTGAAAACATTGTTGGAAAAGGAGAAAATGCTGGTAACCAGCATTTTCTTCTTTTCCAACAACGTTTTTTACCCTTCCGAAAACAAATGTCACTATTTGAGTCACATTTATTTTGTCGTCTGCAAATGCTTTCAATTTGGACCAGTCCAGAATTTTTGTGGCTTGGTAAAGAGTTAAACACTCATAACTGTATCTTGTCACAGTCAGGCATCTTGCACATATTGATTGCCCCTCCCTGTATGGCATATTATATTGCTGATTTGCAGTGCTTACTTCTTTGTTAGAGAATTCCCCCTAGTTAGAATCATAATAGTAGAATGAACATTACATTATGTTCTGTATTATCATAAATCCTGTATAAGAGGACATTTCTGCATTGAAGAAATTTTTGCCATTTTGCAGATTTAAAATTATCTTCGACGCAAACTGTCAATAATTGGTAAACAAACATTTCCTCCTTTTCCACAATGTTTTTTACTCATTTCAAAACAAATTTAAGCCTTTACCACAAAGCCCCTACTTATTACCCTATGCAAGAAGCCTTTTGAAAACACTGTGGGAAAAGGAGAAAATGCTGGTGACCAGCATTTTCTGTTGTTTTACCAGAATGTTTTCTACCCTTCCAACACCAAATTTGAATTTTTAACCATGTTTATTTTGTTTATCTGCAAATGCTTTCAATTTGGACCAGTCTAAAATTTTGTTGTTTGGTAAAGAGTTAACCCATTACCACACAATCCCTACTTTTGATGCCCCTGAGAAAGAAGCCTTTAGAAAACATTGTGGGAAAAGGAGAAAATGCTGGTAACCAGCATTTTCTCCTTTTCCCATAATGTTTTCTACCCTTCACAAAACAAATGTCAAATTTTCAGTCTCTTATTTTGTCGTCTGCAAATGCTTTCAATTTGGACAAGTCTATAATATTGTCGTTTGGTAATGGATTAAAACTTTCAGTCAGTTTTACTTTGAAGCCTACAAATACATGTACTTACAATTTGAACAATAGTAATTTTTTTTTTTGTTTGGAAAAGAGTTAAAGATTTATACATATACATAAACACATCTACAAGAAAAAATACTGTGGCAAAATGAGAAATTGCCTGTGACAAGCAATTTCTCCTTTTATTGCTTGGTTTTAGTGGTAGTCTATATTGAGATATTAAAAACATGGTCTGTAGGACAGAGTCAGATATTGATATAATTGTGTCGCTGTTTCTGTAAACATGTGTATGGTATTAAAGGTGCTGTGTGCATTGCCTTGCTTTAACCCTTGTCCCTTTCTCAAACGACAAATTTTAGACTCTTCCAAACCCAAAGAGTTTGCAAATGACAATTTTAGATTTGGAGAAAATGGTAGGACGTATTCAAAAAGGGTAGAAAACACTGTGGGAAAATGAGAAATTGCTCCTTTTCGCACTGTGTTTTCAAATGACTTTCACTGCAGACACGTAAAAACCAGGGCTTGTTTGGGAAAGGGTTAACAAAACTGGAGACCTAGAAAATGCTAATAAAATGCTCTGTTGACATCAGATTTTGGATTATTGTCTTGCCTTATGGATAGCTTTAACACTTCCTTAGCAGTCCAAGTACAATGTGAGGACAAACAAATTAACTCTACCAGATGAGGTAATTTTGGTCTGCTGAAATTGAAAGAATTTGCAGACAACAAGTTTTGAGTGGCTAAAAAGGTGGTATTTTTATCTGTAAGGGAAGAAAACACTGTGGAAAAAGAAGAAAATGCTCCACAGTGTTTTCAGATGCTTTCAACCTCTGAGACGTAAAAACCAGTGCTTATCTGGGAAAGGCTTAACCCTTTACCAACAATCCCTGGTTTTTACGGCGAAGGGGAAGAAGTTTTCTCATAAAAATGTGGAAAAAGAAGAAAATGCTCCACAGTGTTTTCAGATGCTTTCAACCTCTGAGACGTAAAAACCAGTGCTTATCTGGGAAAGGCTTAACCCTTTACCAACAATCCCTGGTTTTTACGGCGAAGGGGAAGAAGTTTTCTCATAAAAATGTGGAAAAAGAAGAAAATGCTGGTAACCAGCCTTTTCCCCTTTTCCCACAATGTTTTCTACTCTTCTAAAGTCAAGTTTCAATTGTTGAGTCACATTTATTTCGTCGTCTGCAAATGCTCATTTGAACAAGTCTAAATTTTGTTGTTTGGTAAAGAGTTAAAGAAATGCAAAAGATGTTGAAGATGGAGAAAGCGCTCATAACCAGCATTTTCCTGTTTTCCCAAAATGTTTCATATGATCTCTAAAATAATATCACATTATTCTAGCCATTCTTATATTGTCATCTGCAGATACTTTCAATTTGGACAGTGCTAAAATAATTTTGTCTACCAAAAGGTTTATAAGTTAACCCTTTACCCTATAAGGCATTTCTATGGTATCTCTAATTGACCCTAAATAACAGCAAGGATGAAGCTGTTTGTTATATGTAAATAGCACTTTTTGATAGCATAGAAAACATTGTGGCAAAAGGCGAAATTGCTCGTCACGAGCAATTTCACCTTTTGCCACAATGTTTTCCAAAGGCTCCTACAAGCAATGCGTAGAAATGAGTATCTATGGAGTAAAGGGTTAAGAATAGAGTTTTTTGATGAAATATATCATTCTCTACAGACTCGTTGTAGCAGGTGGTCAAGAGATCATTTTTATACGTAAATTATAACTCTATTTGTCTGATTGGCTTAGACAATAAAATTTTTGATTTTCCTTTTGTATACTATTCTCTCCCGCTAGATGGCATTCTATAAATACTCATCTATCTAACATGGGCATCCTGGGTACAACCACTTTCCTACACGACAACCATTACTTTGAATTTAAAACTGAAATAAAGGTTTGCTCAATAAAACGCTACCTCGTGTGATTGCATTAAGCTATGATCAACAGCTTAGAGAAATCTGGAGCTAAAACAGGTCTCATTTCTCCTCAAAGGTATTGATCAAAGCTATTTTCTACATTGCTACTTTATAGAGCGTAATATTACAGTTAGCCGGCTTCCGGGGCTAGTGATGCGTCATATAAGACAGTCGAATCTTCGAAGAATATGACATGCGCAGACAGCGTTTGTATACACCATGTGTAAAGGTGCAGTTTATTGGCAGTGGAAATGGAAAAAGCTTTACCACTGATAAGTAATACAGAAAATCTAAAAATCTTACCTGAATGTTATTGTCGTTGTTCAACGAGTGTTTTTTTTTTTTTCCTTAAACTGTTTACCACACACTCCTGACTTTTACAACCCTGAGAGAGAAAGATTTTGAAAACATTGTGGGAAAAGAGGAAATGCATGTAACTAGTATTTTCTCCTGTTTACACCATATTTTCTAACCTTTCCAAGAGAAATTTAACTATTTGGTCCTAATGTATGGTAATTTGTTCACTTTGGGAATGTCTAGAATTTTGCCATGTGCAGGGTTTTCCATGATGCACAAATCCTGCATCATAGACACAATTTTAATTCAATATTCAGTATTAATGAGGGGTCAGTATTAGCCAACTTTGCTCTAGCTCAGAACGGCAAAAGTTATACAGTAATTATGTTGTGTAAAGGATACCAAAAATCCTTTACCAAATGATAAAAGTTTGGACTCAACCTAACTCAAGGTATTTGTGGGAGACAAATTAAACAGTACACATATGATACTTATATTCTGTCTGAGATAAGATGGTTACCAGCATTTTTTCCTTTTCCCACAAAGTTTTTAAAATGTTTCTTACTCAAAGATGTTAAAACTTTTGATTGTGTGGTAAACTTATTGCATTAATGTTATTTCATCTTTCTTTCCAGCTCTGTTGAGGCCTACGGGAAAGAATCATCAGAAGGGTTCAGTGGACATGCTCTCATTAAGGCCCTTGGAAACTTTGCAGGGATTTTTGGCGGGTCCTTTGTGATTGGATCTGGGATAGGGATGATTACAGCCCTGCTGACAAAATATACAAAAATACGAGATTTTCCTCTACTGGAAACAGCTTTGTTTTTCTTAATGTCATATGCTTCTTTCCAAACAGCTGAAGCTGCCAGTCTTACAGGTTTGTTTCAAATTGAATTCTTATTTTACTTTAACCATCTACCAGATAATCCAGAGTTTAACGACCCCAAAAGAAAACTGCTTTTAACCCTTTCCCAAACGACAAACTTTTGTACCAGACCAAATTGAAAGCATTTGCAGACAACAATTCAGCTCTTGCTGAAAAGATGATTTCTGTCTATGATAGGGTAGAAAACATTGTGGGAACAGGAGAAAATGCTGGTTACCGGCATTTTCTTGTTTCCAACAATGTTTTCAAAAGGCTTTTTTCCCACGGTTGTTAACATTGTTTTCAAAAGGCTACTATTCCAGACCCGTAAAAACCAGGGATTGTTTGGGAAAGGGTTAAAAACATTGTGAGAAAAGGAGAAATTGCTGGTAACCAGCATTCAGTATTCAGTATTCAGTATTCAGTACTATGTTTTCTATTATATCAAATTCAGAAATCATCATTTGAATTATGTTTTTGTTTCTGTTGTTGTTGTTGTCCTCTGCAAATGCTTTGAATTAGGTCAAGTCCAATTTTTGTAGTTAGAGTAAAAGAGTTAATGAAAATAGTTTCTGAACCATGATCTGGAGAAACAAAATATATGAATTTATAAAATATGGTGATGTGAAAATTGTCACAAACTATAAAAGGTATCAATTTCATGTTAAATATCTTTAAAAAGGCATTACCGGAAATAATTGATGAGTAAATATTATTTACATTTTGTTAGAATTATATTGTTTTGTAAAGGGTTTTACCTGTGAATTTCAACATAGTGTTTCCCTGTATAATTTACAGGTATTGTTGCTGTACTATTCTGTGGTATCTGTCAAGCTCATTATACATACAATAATTTATCTGAAGAATCTAAGGTCAGAACAAAACAGGTAAGTGAATTCTTTGTTGTTGCCTAGTTATCAGGAAAAAAAGTAACGGAAAAAAAGAATCAATTTTTGCTAGGAAAGAAAGTATCAGGAAAAAAAGAATCAGTTTCTGTCAAAGTTGCGATACTTTATCAATATTTATTCTTAATCATATAGTTATGATTCTAATACTCTATGTAATTAATTTCCTACAATTTATAGACTCAGCTAAATTATGGTAGACAGATGTTTCGGCCACAGACGTTTTGGTCACGGATGTTTTTACCAGCTGAAAGCGCAAAGTAGGATGTTTTGGCCAAATGTTTTTTGAACACAGAAAAATGGAATAAACAAACTTTCTATGCTTTTGGTATATCATTTAAGATAAAGAAAAACAATTTAAGTTCATTTCATGCAGTTTATACTTTTAATCAACATTGACAAAAACATTCTTTGACCTTGATTTGCATTCTACTATAGAAAAATGCATACATTTTTCAGACTTTAACTGGAAACTTTCAGTGCAAGCAGCCGTTTCAAGTTACAGTTCAATTGATTGGTATTTTGCAATCAAATCATTCATCAAAAGCAATTCTGAATAGAGCATTAGAGCAAAATAAGGCTTGACAGTAACTTTGTAACACCAATCAATGAAAAAATAAATAAGTTCATCATCTGTACATAAGTGCAATAAAGTAAAAAAAAATAAAACCACACATTACTTCATTATGTCTATGTCAAATACAATATGGCTTGCAACACACGAAAAGGGGCATTCGGACATTTGCGTAAAGTGTCATCTCGGATCAGCCTGCGCAGTCCGTGCAGGCTAATCCGAGACGGCACTTCACGTCTTCATTAGATTTTTGTCCTTGAGTAGACTTCCGCAAAACAGAAAAAATCCTATAAACGGAAAGTGCCATCTCGGATTAGCCTGAGTGGACTGCACAGGCTGATCCGAGACAACACTTTAAGCAGATGTCCGAATGCCCCTTTTCGCGTGTTGCAAGCCATATAGCAATTTCTTCTTTTCCTACTATGTTTTTATATCATGATATATAGGGCTAAAGATCATATGAAAAGTTCAGCCAAAACGTCCTACTTTTTACTTCCAGCAGGTCAAAAAGTCTGTGGCCAAAATGTCCTACTTTGTACTTCCAGCTGGTCAAAATGTCTGTGGTCAGAATGTCCTGCTTTGTACTTCCAGCTGGTCAAAACGTCTTTGGCCAAAACAACCTACTTTGTACTTCCAGCTGGTCAAAGCGTCTGTGGCCAAAATATCCTACTTTGTACTTTTAGCTGGTCAAAACGTCTGTGGCCATAATATCTTTTTTTGTACTTCCAGTTGGTCAAAATGCCCTACTTTGTACTTCCAGCTGGTCAAAACGTCTGTGGCCAAAACATCCTACTTTGTACTTCCAACTGGTCAAAACGTCTGTGACCAAAATGTCCTACTTTGTAGTTCCAGCTGGTCAAAACGTCTGTGGCCAAAGCGTCCTACTTTGTACTTCCAGCTGGTCAAAATGTCCTACTTTGTACTTCCAGCTGGTCAAAACGTCTGGGGCAAAAACGTCCTACTTTGTACTTCCAGCTGGTCAAAATGTCTGTGGCCAAAACATCCTACTTTGTATCTCCAGCTGGTCAAAATGTCTGTGGCAAAAACTTCCTACTTTGTACTTCCAGCTGGTCGAAACCTCTGAGGCCAAAACGTCTACTTTGTACTTCCAGCTGGTCAAAATGTCTGTGGCCAAAACATCCTACTTTGTATCTCCAGCTGGTCAAAATGTCTGTGGCAAAAACTTCCTACTTTATACTTCCAGCTGGTCGAAACCTCTGAGGCCAAAACGTCTACTTTGTACTTCCAGCTGGTCAAAATGTCCTATGTTGTACTTCCAGCTTGTCAAAATGTCTGTGGCCAAAACATCCTACTTTGTACTTCCAGCTGGTCAAAACATCTATGGCCAAAATGTCCTACTTTGTACAACCAGCTGGACAAAACGTCTGTGGCTAAAACGTCTGACTTTGTAGTTCTAGCTGGTCAAAATGTCCTACGTTGTACTTCCAGCTGGTCAAAACGTCTGTGGCCAAAATATAATTCTTGGTACTTTCAGATTGTCAAAACATCTGGCCAAAATATCATATTTTGCGCTTCAAGTTGGTGAAAATGTCTTTTTTTGTACTTTCAGCTGGTCAAAATGCCTTACTTTGTACTTCCAGCTGGTCAAAACGTCTGTGGCCAAAATATAATTATTTGTACTTTCAGATTGTCAAAACATCTGGCCAAAATATCATATTTTGCGCTTCAAGTTGGTGAAAATGTCTTTTTTTGTACTTTCAGCTGGTCAAAATGCCTTACTTTGTACTTCCAGCTGGTCAAAACGTCTGTGGCCAAAACATCCTACTTTGTACTTCCAGCTGGTCAAAACGTCTGACCAAAATGTCCTACTTTATAGTTCCAGCTGGTCAAAACATCTGTGGCCAAAGCTTTCTACTTTGTACTTCCAGCTGGTCAAAATGTCCTACTTTGTACTTCCAGCTGGTCAAAACGTCTGGGGCAAAAATGTCCTACTTTGTAATTCCAGCTGGTCAAAATGTCCTACATTGTACTTCCAGCTGGTCAAAACGTCTGGGGCAAAAACGTCCTACTTTGTAATTCCAGCTGGTCAAAATGTCCTACTTTGTACTTCCAGCTGGTCAAAATGTCTGTGGCTAAAATGTCCTACTTTGTATCTCCAGCTGGTCAAAATGTCTGTGGCCAAAACGTCCTACTTTATACTTCCAGCTGGTCGAAACATCTGGGGCCAAAACGTCTACCTTGTACTTTCAGCTGGTCAAAATGTCCTATGTTGTACTTCCAGCTGGTCAAAATGTCTCTGGCCAAAACATCCTACTTTGTACTTCCAGCTGGTCAAAACGTCTGTGGCCAAAATGTCCTACTTTGTACAACCAGCTGGACAAAACGTCTGTGGCTAAAACGTCCGACTTTGTACTTCTAGCTGGTCAAAAAGTCCTACGTTGTACTTCCAGCTGGTCAAAACGTCTGTGGCCAAAATATGTTTCTTTGTACTTTCAGATTGTCAAAACATCTGGCCAAAATGTCGTATTTTTCGCTTCAAGTCGGTGAAAATGTCCTACTTTGTACTTCCAGCTGGTCAAAATGTCCGTGGCCAAATTCTTACTTTGTACTTCCAGCTGGTCAAAACGTCTGTGGCCAAAATGTCCTACTTTGTACTTCCAGCTGGTCAAAACATCTATGGCCAAAAATTCCTACTTTGTACTTCCAGCTGGTCAAAACATGTGTGGCCAAAAAATATCCTTCTTTGTACTTTCAGATTGTCAAAACATCTGGCCAAAATGTCTTATTTTGCACTTCAAGTTGGTGAAAATGTCTTACTTTGTACTTCCAGCTGGTCAAAATGTCTGCGGCCAAAATTCCTACTTTGTACTTCCAGTTGGTCAAAACGTCTGTGGCCAAAATATCCTACTTTGTACTTCCAGCTTGTCAAAACGTCTGTGGCGAAAAATTCCTACTTTGTACTTCCAGCTGGTCAAAACGTCTTTGGCCAAAACGTCCTATATTGTACTTCCAGCTGGTCAAAACGTCTGTGGCAAAAGCATCCTACTTTGTACTTCCAGCTGGTCAAAATGTCCTACTTTGTACTTCCAGCTGTCAGAATCTTAGTGGCAAAAACGCCCTACTTTGTAATTCCAGCTGGTCAAAACGTCTGTGGCCAAAATGTCCTCCTTCATACTTCCAGCTGGTCAAAATATCATACTTTGTACTTCCAGCTGGTCAAAATATCGGTGGCCAAACATGCCACTTTGTACTTCCAGCTGGTCAAAACGTCTGTGGCCAAAATGTCATACTTTGCACTTTCAGATTGTCAAAACATCTGGCCAAAATGTCTTATTTTGCACTTCAAGTTGGTGAAAATGTCCTACTTTGTACTTCCAGCTGGTCAAAATGTCTGTGGCCAAAACGTCCTACTTTGTAATTCCAGTTGGTCAAAACGTCTGTGGCCAAAAATTCCTACTTTGTACTTCCAGCTGGTCAAAACGTCTGTGGCCAAAATGTCCTCCTTCATACTTCCAGCTGGTCAAAATATCATACTTTGTACTTCCAGCTGGTCAAAATATCCGAGGCCAAACATGCTACTTTGTACTTCCAGTTGGTCAAAATGTCATACTTTGCACTTTCAGATTGTCAAAACATCTGGCCAAAATGTCTTATTTTGCACTTCAAGTTGGTGAAAATGTCCTACTTTGTACTTCCAGCTGGTCAAAATGTCTGTGGCCAAAATGTCATACTTTGCACTTTCAGATTGTCAAAACATCTGGCCAAAATGTCTTATTTTGCACTTCAAGTTGGTGAAAATGTCCTACTTTGTACCTCCAGCTGGTCAAAACGTCTGTGGCCAAAACGTCCTACTTTGTAATTCCAGCTGGTCAAAACGTCTGTGGCCAAAAATTCCTACTTTGTACTTCCAGCTGGTCAAAACGTCTGTGGCAAAAGTGTCCTACTTTGTACTTCCAGCTGGTCAAAATGTCCTACTTTGTACTTCCAGCTGTCAAAACCTCAGTGGCAAAAACATCCTACTTTGTAATTCCAGCTGGTCAAAACGTCTGTGGCCAAAATGTCCTCCTTCATACTTCCAGCTGGTCAAAATATCATACTTTGTACTTCCAGCTGGTCAAAACGTCTGTGGCCGAAATGTCGTACTTTGCACTTCCAGCTGGTCAAAATGTCCTACGTTGTACTTCCAGCTGGTCAAAATGTCTGGCCAAAATGTCCTACTGTGTACTTCCTGCTGGTCAAAACATCTGTGGCCAAAATGTCCAACTTTGTACTTTCAGCTGGTCAAAACGTCTGACCAAAATGTGTTACTTTGTACTTCCAGCTGGTCAAAATGTCTGGCCAAAATGTCCTACTGTGTACTTCCTGCTGGTCAAAACATCTGTGGCCAAAATGTCCAACTTTGTACTTTCAGCTGGTCAAAACGTCTGACCAAAATGTGTTACTTTGTACTTCCAGCTGGTCAAAATGTGGGGCCAAAATGTCCTACTTTGTACTTCCAGCTGGTGAAAACGTCCGTGGCCAAAATGTCTTACTTTGTACTTCCAGCTGGTCAAAACGTCCGTGGTTAAAATGTCCTGGCCAAAACGTCCTATTTTGTACTTCCAGCTGGTCAAAACGTCAGTGGCCAAAACGTCCTACTTTGTACTTCCAGCTGGTCAAAACGTCTGTGGCCAAAACGTCCTACTTTGTACTTCTAGCTGGTCAAAACATCTGTGGCCAAAATGTCCTACTTTGTACTTCCAGCTGGTCAAAATGTCTGGCCAAAATGTCCTACTTTGTACTTCCAGCTGGTCAAAACGTCTGGCCAAAACATGCTACTTTGTACTTCTAGCTGTGTTGGTCAAAACGTCTGTGGCCAAAACATCCTACTTTGTACTTCCAGCTGGTCAAAATGTCCTACTTTGTACTTCCAGCTGGTAAAAACGTCTCTGGCCAAAGCATCCTACTTTGTACTTCGAGCTGGTCAAAACATCTTACTTTGTACTTCCAGCTGGTCAAAACGTCTGTGGCCAAAATGTCCTGGCCAAAACATCCTACTGTACATTCCTGAATTATGCCGTAGAAGGGCGTACTAACTATCGACAGGTTTTTATTTGCTTAGGACTTAAAGAAATTGATATTTTGTAAGAAACTGATATTTTGTAAGAAATTGATATTTTGTGAGACAGAAGTTCTAAGAGGAATTATCATTTTCCTACTAAGGGAGATGATGGATACCCTTTCTCCTTGGACACAACCACACATATTCGAGTTAAAATAGCATAGGATTTGCCCCTCTGAATTTTTAGCTCACCTGAGCACAACGTGCTCAAGGGGAGCTATTGTGATCGGTCATCATCCGGCGTCCGTCCGTCCGTCCATCTGTCCGTCCGTCCGTTAACAATTTCTTTAAAAATCTTCTCCTCCTAAACCAGATGGCCAATCTTGATAAAACTTGGCAGGAATGTTCCTTGGGTGAAGGTCTACAAGAATTGTTAAAAGAATTTAATTCCATCAAAAACTCTGGTTGCCATGGCAACAAAATGACTGAAAATTGAAAAAATCTTTAAAAATCTTCTTGTGACAAACCATAAGGCCGAGAGCATTCATATTTTGTATGAAGCATCATTTGGTGACCCTTTACCAAAATTGTTAAAATTATTCCCCTGGGGTCATATTTGGGCTTTGCCCGGGCGCACCATATTTTACATAGAAACAAAGAAGGAAATCTTTAAAAAATCTTCTTCTGACAAACCATAATGGCTAGAATATCCATATTTGGTATGTAGCATTATCCGATGATCTTCTACCAAAATTATTAAAATTGTCCCTCTGCGGTCATATTTAAGCTCTGCCCGGGCGCACCCTAAATTAAAATCTTTAAAAATCTTCTTCTGACAAAACATAAGGCTGAGAGTATTCATATTTTGTTTGAAACATCATTGGGTGACCCCTTACCAAAATTGTTAAAATCATTCCTGTAGGGTCATATTTGGGCTTTGCCCGGGCGCACTCTATTTTACAAAGAAACAAAGAAGGAAATCTTTAAAACTTCTTCTTCTGACAAACTATAATGGGTAGAACATTCCTATTAAGTATGTAGCATTATCTGATAATCTTCTACCAAAATTTTTAAAATTATTCTTCTGCAGTGATATTTGGGCTCTGCCCGGGCGCATCCTATTTTAAATCTTTAAAAATCTTCTTGTGACAAACCATAAGGCGGAGAGCATTCATATTTTGTTTGAAGCATCATTGGGTGAGCCCTTACCAAAATTGTTGAAATTATTCCCCTTGGGTCATATTTGGGCTTTGCCCGGGCACACCCTATTTTACATAGAACCAAGAAGGAAATCTTTAAAAAATCTTCTTCTGGCAAATCATAACGGCTAGAGCATTTATATTTGGTATGTAGCATTATCTGATGATCCTCTACCAAAATTGTTAAAATTATCCCTCTGCGGTCATATTTGGGCTCTGCCAAGATGCACCCTATTTTAAAATCTTTAAAAATCTTCTTGTGACAAACCATAACCACTAGAGCATTCATATTTTGTTTGAAGCATCATTGCTTGACCCCTTACCAAAATTGTTGAAATTATTCCCTTATGGTCATATTTGGGCTTTGCCCGGGCACACCCTATTTTACACAGAAACAAAGAAGGAAATCTTTAAAAAATCTTCTTCTGACAAACCATAATGGTTAGAGCATTCATATTTGGTATGTAGCATTATCTGATGATTCTCTACCGAAATTCTTAAAATTATTTCTCTGCAGTGATATTTGGGCTCTGCCCGGGCGCACCCTAATTTAAAATCTTTAAAAATCTTCTTCTGACAAAACATAAGGCTGAGAGCATTCATATTTTGTTTGAAACATCATTGGGCGACCCCTTACCAAAATTGTTAAAATCATTCCTGTAGGGTCATATTTGGGCTTTGCCCGGGCGCACTCTATTTTACATAGAAACAAAGAAGGAAATCTTTAAAACTTCTTCTTCTGACAAACTATAATGGCTAGAGCATTCCTATTAAGTATGTAGCATTATCTGATGATCTTCTACCAAAATTATTAAAAATTATTCCTGTGAGGTCATACTTGGGCTCTGTCCGGGTGCATCCTATTTTAAAATCTTTAAAAATTTCTTGTGACAAACCATAATGCTGAGAGCATTCATATTTTGTTTGAAGCATTATTTGGTGACCCCTTACCGAAATTGTAAAAATTATTCCCCTTGGGTCATATTTGGGCTTTGCCTGGGCACACCCTATTTTACATAGAAACAAAGAAGGAAATCTTTAAAAAATCTTCTTCTGACAAACCGTAATGGTATTCATATTTGGTATGTAGCATAATCTGATGATCTTCTACCAAAATTGCTAGAATTATCCCTCTGCGGTCATATTTGCGCTCTGCCCGGATGCACCCTATTTTACATAGAAACAAGGAAGGAAATCTTTTAAAATCTACTTGTGACAAACCATGAGGGCTGGAGCATTCATATTTTGCATGTAGCATCATCTGGTGACCCTTTATAAAAATAATTAAAATTATCCCGTTGGGGTAATATTTGGGCTCTGTGCCCTGGTGCATACTATTTCACATAGAATTATAGAAGGAAATCTTTTAAAATCAATTCCATCTGAAAAGGAGAAATTGTTTGTAACAAGCAATTTCTCCTTTCTCACAATCTTTTCTACCATATAGGTCACTTATTTTTCATTTTAAATACACTTTAAAATGTTGTCTGCAATTTGTTTCAGCTTGGACCAGTCTAAAATTTTGTTGTCTGGTAATGGGTTAAACTACAAGGCAAAAAGGGAACAAGACACTGTGAAGAGAAAAATTGATGATAAGAGCAGTTTTTAGCTCCACTGGCCAAAGACAAAGAAGAAAATCTGTAAATATCTTCTTGTGACAAACCCAAGGGTATATGCCTTATTTGAGAAGAATTAATAGCCTGCCCTTGATAAACCATATAAGTTACAAATATACTCAGGTGAGCGATATAGGACCATCATGGTCCTCTTGTTAATTCGTATGTTGAGGTATCAGATGAGCCTTTTGCAATACGATCCAAACATGATGATCATGGGAGAAAAAAAGTTTTTGACTACAATGGGTATGCCCATTGCAGAACATTTTGTATCTTAACTCATTACCAAAGGACAAAATTTTAGGTTTGTCCAAATCGAAAGCATTTACAGACAACAAAGTAAAAGTGGCTGAAAATTTGAAATTTGTTTTGTGAAGGGTTGAAAACACTTTGGGAGAAGGAGAAAATGCGTTACCAGTTGAAATGTTTTCTAAAGGCCTCTTTCTCAAGGTCTTCTAAAGTAGGGATTGTGTGGTAATGGGTTAATGATCCCTATGATGAAAGCTTTTTAAAATTGGTGCCCTTACCACAATTTTTCCTGATAAGTCATAGTGTGGTATCATTGTCAGACAGAATTATGAAATGTGTTTGTTTTTATCTTTGCAGCTGTTCGAGCTGATGAATTTCATGGCAGAGAATTTTGTGTTTTTGTATATTGGAGTGTCTGTGTTCACATTCCAGAATGTAGAGTGGAACGTTTTCTTTATTCTTGCTGCTTTTGTATCCTTTCGTGTGTGAAATGTAGGAGCTTAGTTAATCCTTTACCTAGCAATCCCAGGTTTTCACGACCATGAAAAAGCAGCCCTCTGAAAACATTGTGGGAAAAGGAGAAAATGCTGGTTCCCAGCATTATCTCCTTTTCTCACAATGTTTTCTACCGTTCCCAAAAGAAATTTCAATTTTTGAGTCACATTAATTTTGTCGACTGCAAATGCTTTCAATTTGGACCAGTACTAAAATCATGTCATTTGGTTAACAGTAAAGACAAGGTTTTTGTGGGAAAGCAGCCAGATGTTGTGCAAAGTACTGGTAAAAGAAGCTCAATGGAAGCTTAGATCCAGTGTAGTTGATATAATTTTGGAAATGGCATTAAACACCAACAAACAATGACTGTAGGACAATGCATGATATATAGTTTTTACTATCCTACAGAAAACACTGCAACTAAAATGTTAATGAACCGTAGAAATATGTATTTTTTTCCCCAGAAAATATTCCTATAGGTGGTCTTCTATTGGACAAGTAAACCCTTTCCCAAACAATCCCTGGTTTTTACGACTCTGAGATAGAACCCTTTTTGAAAATATTATTTCCCACAATGTTTTCTACCCTGCTGGAAACTAATTTCAATTTTTGAATTATGTTTATTTTGCAGTCTGCAATTGCTTTCAATTTGGACCAGTCAGAAATTTTGTTGTTTGGTAAAGGATTAAAAAGTGTATGATCAATGAAGTAACGTACTTAGGTTAAATAAATTGAGGATATTTGTTTTTTACGGTGATAGTCGAAATTTGTTTCATCGAATGAACATCATCGGCAATATTTTCAGGAGTATCACAGCCCTGAGTGGAAATATTACCGATGATGATGTTCATGACACAAAAATAAAATCTATTTATTTCATGCTTTTAACCCTTTATGGGGGGATGATAATCAAAATCCAGTACAGTTCTTTTCCGTTATTCCCTGTGGTGTACACATTACATTAACTCTTTACCACACAAGAAAATTTTAGACTGGTCCAAGTTGAAAGCATTTGCAAAAAACAAAATAAAGATGACTGAAAAATTAAAATTTGGTTTTCGAAGGGTAGAAAACTCTGTGGGAAAAGGAGAAAATGCTGGTTACCAGCATTTTCTCCTTTTCCCACAGTGTTTTCAAAAGCTTTCTTTCTCAGGGTCGTTAAAAGTCGGGATTGTGTGGTAAAGAGTTAAGCATGAGAAATGCAAGGTAAATTATGTCACATTTCCATCTGGTTTTGAGGCAGGCACATTTTACCTAGGTAAGTAGTGTGCAGGAATAACTGTTTCCACCTTCAATTGATTTGAAAAGTTACAATACAAAAAATGGCATTTTCATTGTTTGTAACCGTGAAATATTGAAATATATTTCACCTATATTTCTCGATAACCTACCAGAAACCATGGAATAGTTTTTTCTTTATCTGTTCACATTAAATCTATCAATACTCTTTGAATAGCCACTTAAATGCATTGGCAAAAAGTATTGAGCCATGTCGGCCCTTGCCATCCATGCTGACACGGATTAAATCTTTTTGTTGTTGATCTAATTTCTGCATTTCAACGGACCACTCTTTCTCATGATTCAGTCAATTGCTAGACAAAATTGAATTTTATGTATTAATGATTATCTGATAATGCATGGCACAAGATATTGTAGATAGATATTGCACAGTTTTGAAGGTTATTCCCTTAACCATATACCAAGGTATCCATTATTATAGCTAGAGGCTTGAATGTTTATCCATTATCATTCCTGTTAAACTTGGGGAGAAGAAATAAGATTTCCGTAAATGCCATGCATATGATGATGTTTTCTGGTAAGTGCTTTATTACTAATCTCTTCAGCACTTAATCTTAGTATTAACGATCTTGGGGGAGGAAACCTTTTTTGAAAACATTGTGCTAAAAAGGAGAAAATGCTGGTTACCAGCATTTTCTGCTTTTACCACAATGTTTTTTACCCTTTTAGAGGCAGATTTCACTTAATGAGCCATTTTGATTTGTCTGCTTTGAATTTGGACTAGTGTAAAAGTTTGGTAAAGAGTTGAATTTTTAAAATATGACAAGTATTAGACTTGGCTAAGTTGAATACATTTACAGATGACATAAAAGATATATATTATGGAAAAGATATTGTTTAGGGAAGGCTAGAAACATTGTGGGAAATGGAGGTGCTTGGCCCTAGTATTTCTAGCTCACCTAAGCACAAAGTGCTAAAGATGAGCTTTTGTGATTGTGCTGTGTCCATACAGCATTGTCTGTTATGTGTCATCCATTGTAGACTTTTAGCTTGTGTATGTTTTAAATGCCAGTATTTTCTGCTTATTCTACAATGTTTTCAAAAAACCTCATTTTTAGTGTCATTAAAAATCGGTATTCTATGGTAAAGGATGAATACATTCCCAAATACCCTAACCCATTACCACACAATCCCTACTTTTGACGCCCTGAGAAAGAAGCCTTTTGAAAACACTGTGGGAAAAGGAGAAAATGCTGGTCACCAGCATTTTCTCCTTTTCCCACAGTGTTTTCTACCCTTCCCAGAACAAATTTCATATTTTCATTCACTTTTATTTTGTCGTCTGCAAATGCTTTCAATTTGAACCAGTCTAAAATTTTGACGTGTGGAGTTAAATCCTCTTTTCACAGGGTATGGCATATCTTTTAACTTTTATCCTTATGCAGGTGAGGTTCAACTCAAACCTAGTCTGTGCCGTAAGTGATTTATAAAGTATGTGAATAAATCAGAATTGCTGGTACTCTGTCAAAGGAGTAAGTTCATGTTATGTGCAAGTTTTGCTGATAATTGAACCTTTACCATGTATCGTTTCGATCCCTTAGGTTTGCGAGGTGCTATAGCGTATGCGCTTGCGATACGTAACACAGCAACAGAAGCCAGACAGCACATGTTATCTGCTACCATGGTGATTGTCCTAGTGACAGTGATGTTATGTGGAGGTTTTGTTACACCTATGTTACAGTTATTACAGATTAGGTGAGGTGTACCATATTTTTTGCTTGTTGACATGTTTTATACAGTTTTCAAATGTACTTCATTTGTCCTAAGGAAGAAGGATTTTGAAAAACGTGGGAAAAGGAGGAAATGCTGGCTACCAGCATTCTTCCTTTCGCCACAATGTTTGCTACTCTTTGAAAGACAAATCCCATAATTTGAGCAATCTTAATATTTAGACTGCATATGATGTAAACTGGATGAAGACTGAATATTTGATAAGTAAAGAGACGGTATTTTCAAATACAGCCTGCTGCAAGATTCAAAACATCATATGTATGTGGTCCCGTGATAACCTGTTCTAAAAATAGCTTGTCTTACCCACTCTCTGCCCTCCCACGTAATCAGTCAAAAATATCTTCAAGTATAATATAGAAACGGATCATGTAACCAAATAGTCTTTATGTCATGTATTGATTTGAAATCAGACAAGACTTGTGATGTACCAGTTAGTGTATCAGCTATTAGCTATATCTACTGATCCAGTGATGATGAGCAGCCCATACGTTGTGTGCAGCAATGGTTATAAAGTTTGAGTTGTATTTTCCTAAGGTCATGAAAATGACCCTGGTTATTTTCCAATCTTAGATAATTTGATTTCAGTTGTTTTCAAGAACATTAGCGAGTTCTGTTTGGCTAAAAAAAAATTTCATGGCTCCATGAAAAAAAGAAATCGCCCTGTGCCGGAACTACTTTTACTGCTTTGCTCATTTACTTTTATTATATTGGTTAATTTTCAGTATTTGGGATCTGAAAATTGCTTCCCTATTGTAATCTTGTGCCATACAAATATGAGTGGAAGGGACTGAAGAAACTCTAGCATTAGATTTAAAACTAATGAAAATGAATGCAGGCTGAATTTATTCCAGTGGGAGATGTTCTATGTAATATTAAATTATAAGGAATAAAGAGAATTTTATTTTTTTCATGCAGGTATGAAAAAAACAAACCCTAATCACACTTTTGTATGAAACCTCCATTCCTTAAATAATTAAACGTGGAATAGACAAGAATATAGAAAGCACAGGCTTTACATATTTTGTTCCATTCATTGTAGGGTTGGTGTGGAAGAGGATGAGGGGAACCAGTCAGGGGATGTAAGAAATGTAAGTAGACTGGTTTCCTGTTTAAAATAGTTTTATAAGCCATGCTATGTTATGCATAGCCCTTGATACAGGAGTTAACCCATTACCACACAATCCCTACTTTTGACGCCTGGGAGAAAGAAGCCTTTAAAAAACATTGTGGGAAAAGGACAAAATGCTGGTAACCAGCATTTTCTCCTTTTCCCACTATGTTTTCTACCCTTCACAAAACAAATTTTAAATTTTTATTCACTTTTATTTTCGTCTGCAAATGCTTTAAAATATTGTCGTTTGATAATGTGTTAAAATGATCTTCATTGACAACATTGACAAGGACAGTCTTTAACTCTTTACCAAATGACAAAATTTTGGACTAGTCCAAATTGAAAGCATTTATAGATGACAAAATAAATGCAATAAATTGAAATTTTATTTGGAAAGGGTAGAACACATGATGGAAGCATTTATAGATGACAAAATAAATGCGAATCAAAAATTGAAATTTTATTTGGAAAGAGTAGAACACATGATGGGAAAAGGAGAAAATGTTGTTTACCAGCATTTTCTCCTTTTCCACAATGTTTTCAAAGGCTTTCTTTCTCAGGGTTGTTAAAAGTCTGGGTTGTGTGGTAAAGTGTTAGAAATAAACTTGTAACTTGACAGATGTCTTCCTGATAAGTATTTTTAAAAAAGTTGTTGCAGTTTTCTCATAAGCTAAATTTTGAAAAGGCTATTTCCTCAAGATTTTAAAATCTGTCGATTTTGTGGTAGAGGGCTAAATGTTTACCACACAGTGACAAGTTTCTAAATACCCTGAAGAAAATGCTGATAACCAACATTTTCTTCTTTTTGTGCAAAGTCTTTTACCTTTCCCAATATGAATTTTCAATTCTTTAACCCTTTCCCGAACAAGCCCTTGTTTTTACGTGTCTGCAGTACAAGTCTTTTGAAAACACTGTTGGAAAAGGAGAAATTGCTTGTTACATGCAATTTCTCCTTTTCCCACAGTGTTTTCTACCCATTTGGACAACTTTCTACCATTTTTATCAAACATGAAATTGTCGTCTAGAAAATCCTTTGAGTTCAGAAGAATCTTAAAGTTGTCGTTTTGGAAAGGGTTAATAACTTTTATTTTGTAATCTGCAAATGCTTTCAATTTGGACAAGGGTAAAGTTTTGCTTGGAATTATAGTCGGGCATCAGACATGCAAGGGAACTTAAGCTCATAACCCTCTGCTTCTCATAACCTTATATCATCTAAATGAACTCAATTTTTATACCCCTGCAAAAAGAATGTTTTTAGCTCCACTGGCCGAAGGCCAGCGGGCTTATGTCATGGCCCGTTGTCCGTCATGCGTCCGTCCGTCCGTCTGTGTGTCCGTCCGTCCGTCCGTGCGTGCGTTAACTTTTATTTCAAACATCTTCTTCTCTGAAACTACCCATCCAATTTTGATGAAACTTCACAGAAATGATCCTGCCATGGTCCTCTTCAGAATTCCTTGAAAGAATTTTATTCCTTCAAAAACTCTGGTTGCCATGGCAACAAAACTGAAAAATATTGAAAATTTTTAAACATCTTCTTCTCTGAAACCATAAAGCCTAGGGCTACCAAATTTGGCATGTAGCTTTATCTAGTGGACCTCTACCAAGTTCCTTCAAATAATAGCCCTGGGGTCAAAATTGCCCCAACCCTGGGGGTCAAAAGTTTTATATGGGCTTTTATTGGGAAAACTTTAAAATCCTTCTGGTACCTAGCCATAGGGCCTAGGGCTACCAAATTTGGCATGTAGCTTTATCTAGTAGACCTCTACCCAGAGTGCCCAAATGATAGCCCAGAGGTCAAATTTGGCCTGGCCCGGGGGTCACAAGTTTTATATGGGCTTATATAGTGAAAACTTTAAAAATCTTTTCTTACCAAGCCATAAGGCCTAGGGCTACCAAATTTTGCATTATTATGTACATACCCAGTTATTCCTAGCTTTGTTCATGTGTGTATCTATTTTTGAATGGTTTTCCCCTGTTGCTATTTTTAGAACTGGATTCTCTCTTGTGGAATATTGTGCTGGAAGTTTCCAGGCCTTTATACAATTTGATTACTAGAAATTATGCAACTGATTTTAACATGAATTTTCTGGAAGTTTCCCTGTTATTATAAAAGGAAAAGCTTTTTACATCTCAGTGTTCACTAGTTAATACATGATTGCCAGACTACAGTGGGGATTATTTTGTGTTTGTGTCATAATTAGTGCTTGGATTACATTCAGTTGGATTAGGATCAGACTAGACTAAAGTGAGGATTATTTCATGTGCTTGAATTACATTCAGTTTGGATCAGGATCAGACTGGAATTAAGACTGGAATAGTTTGTCTTCTGAATTTAACGTCTAAGGTATTGTTTTGTACTATTGTAATACTGTCATTGATTATTTGATATTTTTGTTAATAAATTCTGTAAATTGTTATCGTTTGTTGCTGGCTTCTACTTTCTAGTTACGCCTGACTCGTAACAGCATGTAGCTTTATCTAGTGGGCCTCTACCAGGAGGGCCCAAATTATAGCCTTAGGGTCAAGTTTGTCCCCACACCAGGGGTCACAAGTTTTACATGGGCTTTTGTGGTGAAAACTTTCTAAGTCATCTTGTTACTAACCATAATAAAGACTAGGACCACTAAATTTAGCCTTTTCTCATGGATTTTATGTTTAACAGGGCCTTTTATTTAGAAAACTTTGAAAATCTTCTTGTTTATAACCACACATTCTAGACCTGTATTATTTAGTATGGGGCTTTATCTTGTAGACCTCCACCAGGATTCAAGTAATTATAGCTTTGTGGTCAAAATTGGATTTGCCCAGGGGTCACAACTTTTTTGTAGGTTTTTATGGAAAAAAATTGTATGCCCTCAAGTTTGAAACCAGTTGGCCAAATAATGTAATGTTTGGCTTGTAGTGTTTTTACAAATTAGCCAGTGGAGCGATACAGGGCCATGATGGCCCTCTTGTTTAAGGTATACTGGAATCAGCCTGTCTGTCTGTGTGTCAGTCTGTGTGTCTGTCCATGTGTCCATCTGTGTACAAAATACTGTCAAAGTGCTGGCGGGGGTATAAAGTCACATTCAGTGATAGCTCTAGTTTGGCTTTGTTTTTTTTGTACAATCTGATTGAAAAAGATAGGGTTGAAGGTGTTAGAAAAAATGATAGATATTTGTGAAACTTCGCTTTCTATTCTTTTTTGCTGTCCCCAAAGTATTTTCCTCCTGTATCTTCATTTTCCTAGCATGCACATTCTTATCAAAGTATTAACTGGTAGCATGTCTAAAGAGACATAGGTGCTTTGCAGTTGTTGTAGATAAAGATCAGACTGCATAGAATGTCCTATCAAATCTTTATTGTCAGACATTTGCACTGACTTATCTAATTTGAAATTTAGATAGTAACACAGTTTCTGATTAGTTTGAACATATTTATTTTACATCGATTGAGAAACAAGTTCTTACAGCTTAAACTAATCTCTATCACTTCTGCTTCCTGGGAACTACACCAGTTCTTGTATTGACTTTGTGGGCCGTTCAACAACCCCGAAAGTTGACACCTGCTCTTGGGTATTGGACTCGGGACCTTAAGGTTATGAGGCCTACGCTGTACCTCACAACCGTAGACACCTTATTTTCTCATTGGCATAACTATTTGGTTTGGCCAATCAGAATTTGAGTACCTTTGAAATTTAGAAACTGCCTGAGAGATTTAAAAAATTCTTGATAAAATATGATTAGAATACAATTGATGAATGCAGCCCTTTATGTTAACTCTTTACCAAACGACAAAATGTTAGACTGGTCTAAATTGAAAGAACTTGCAGACGACAAAATAAACACAACTCAAAAATTGAAATTTGTTTCCAGCAGGATAGAAAACATTGTGGGAAAAGGAGAAAATGCTGGTTACCAGCATTTTTTCCTTTCCCTACAATGTTTTCAAAAGGCCTCTGTCTCAGAGTCGTAAAAGCTAGGGACTGTTTCGTAAAGGGTTTATGTTACAGGTGAGCTATTTCAGGGCAGTCATTGCCTTCTGGTCTTACAATCATGCTTCTATAATATTTCATTCGGAGCTTTCTTTTTCTGGCTTAAGGCATTATCTAGACAAAGACAGTATAGCACAATGGAGGTGCCCCGAGGTGGAGGGGCTGCAGGATCACCCATAGATCAACAACCCCCCTCGGTTTGTAATTGTTGTACCCAAATGTACCAAATGTTCTTGTGCTTTGTTCAACAACACATGTGTCCAATAGATACCTTTCCTCAGGCCTTTGTACACAATACTATGCCAGTCACCAGCATTTTCTCCTTTTCTCACAGTCCTTCCCACCATTTTAGAAACTAATCAATCATTTAACCCTTTATGACACAATCCCGACTTTTGACGACTCTGAGAAAGAAGCCTTTTGGAAACATTTTGGGAAAAGGAGAAAATGCTGGTTACCAGCATTTTCTCCTTTTCCCACAATATTTTCTACCCTTCGCAAATCAAGTTTCTATTCCTCAGTCTTATCTATTTTGTCGTCTGCAAATGCTTTCAGTGTGGTCCAGTTTATACATTAGTTAGTTATAGAGTTAAACCACATTTTATTTGTTGTCTGCAAATGCTATCAATTTGGACAAGTCTAGAATGTTGTGGTTTTGTAAAGAGTTACTCTTTACCAAACGACATTTTAGCCTTGTACAAATCGAAAGTATTTGCAGATGACAAATTAGATTTTTTTTTTAAATGACACAATCTGCTTTATGAAGGGTAGAAAAACATAGTGGGAAGAGCAGAACCATCTTTGCAAAAGCTTTCTTTCTCAAGATTTCTCAAAATTGCTAAACCTTGGGTTTGTGTGATAAAGAGTTAAAGGTGGATTGTGTTGCCCACATTGTTTTGAAACACAAAAATCCTGCATCATTGATGCAATTTCAACTCGAATGACCCCCAAAATAATGACAGTGTGTCAACGGTGATGCAACTTTCCAAAATCTAAAATATCTACGAAACTGAAAAAGCTTCATTAATCCAAATCTATCCCTGCTTCAATATCAGACAAACACCATTCCTTTTTTAATGACTGGGTTAATCTTAGATAAAAGCAGTTTTCAGGTAATTTATGTATAGAAAAAGACAGGTTTACACATTATTGTCGTAAAGTACATTGGATATGTGTTGTAAATACAGACTAAGTCAAAATCTTGCTTTTGTTCTGTGTATTCCAAAGCTTATTTCATGCAACTTGTGGTAGATAAAAGTACACATTTCCAGTTTGTTCTGTTTGTGGAAAATAATATCACGATGAAGTAAACTAGCATTCCTTTTTATCGTCCGTTTCCTACAGCTGCCAATCAAACCACAACAAGCAGTGATTTTGCAACTAATGCTTTTTCAGCTTGTAAAAGTTAACCCATTACCACACAATCCCTACTTTTGACGCCCCTGAGAAAGACGCCTTTTGAAAACACTGTGGGAAAAGGAGAAAATGCTGGTGACCAGCATTTTCTCCTTTTCTCACAGTGTTTTCTACCCTTCCCAGAACAAATTCAATCTTTCAGTCACCTTTATTTTGTCGTCTGCAAATGCTTTCAATTTGGATGAGTCTAAAATTTTCTCGTGTGGTAAAGAGTTAAAGTTTTCAATTGACAAACAATACAATGTTTTTACAACTATGACAAAGACAATTCTAGTTTGACATGAATATGGCTAGTATTTGGTAATTCGCATGACTTTGGACCCACAATAATATCCACTTTTACTGTATAACATTTACAAGAAATGGACAAATTGTTGTTTGAACTTAGACCTGAACATTTGAACAATTTGACTTGTGGTGTGGATTTGTTTATGTTGTATTGTCAGGTGTGCTTGGTGATGGGTGTTTTGGCTTCTTTTTGCAGTTTCATCTGGTTTTTGTTTTTGATAATAACAAAGTGTTACTTTGAATGTACACTGCATTACCATGGTATATGCATTACATTGAACTTTTTTAACACCACAATTTTAGACCTGTTGGAATGACAATAAGATGGTAAGTATAAGAAAAGCATTGTTGGAAAAGGATAAAATGCCAGTCACCAGCATTCTTTACTTTTCTCACAATGTTTTCACGGCCCTGTTTCCTCTGGATCAATAACCCATGACTCTTCATCTGATGAGGACATTTCAGAGTGGTCCAAATTCAAGGCATTTGCAGAATTGACAGATTCAAAGTAGCTCAGATGATGTGTTCTGTCTTTGATAGGGTAGAAAACATTAGGGTCTCTTAACTCTTCCCAAATGAGAAATTTTAGACTCTTCCAAACTGAAAGAGTTTGCAGACAACAATTTCAAATTTGATGAAAATGGCAGAAAGTTCTCCAAATTGGTAGAAAACACTGTAGGAAAAGGAGAAATTGCTCGTCACGAGCAATTTCTACTTTTGCCACAGTGTTTTCAAAAGACTTGTACTGCAGACACGTAAAAAGAAGGGCTTGTTTGGGTAAGGGTTAACTCTTTACCACCGCAGAAAATTTTAGACCGGTTCAAATTGAAAGCATTTGCAGACGACAAAACAAAGGTGACTGAAAAATTGAAATTTGTTCTGGGAAGGGGAGAAAATACTGTGGGAAAAGGAGAAAATGCTGGTTATCAATATTTTCTCCTTTTCCCACGATGTTTTCAAAAGGCTTCTTTCATAGGGGCGTCAAAAGTAGGGATTATGTGGTAATGGATTAACCCTTTATCCCATTAGACATTTCTGTGGTATCTGTAATTGACCCTAAATAACAGCAAGGATGAAGCCATTTCTTATGTGTATATGACACCTTTTGATAGCATAAAAAACATTGTGACAAAAGGTGAAATTGCTTGTCAAGAGCAATTTCACCTTTTGCCACAATGTTTTCCAAAGGCTCCTACAAGCAATGTGTGGAAATGAGTATCTATGGAGTAAAGGGTTAAACTCATATTTGTGTATGTAATTAATGTGGGAATGGGAGGAACTGCCAGTTACCAGAGTTTACTCCTTTTCCCCAAATATTTTTTCTATCCTAAATTGAATTAGACATTACATGTATTAGACCTTTTGAAAGTTAAATTGTTCATTCTGATCTTGATCTACACAGTCCACAAAAGACCAGTGAGTCATGCCTAGCAGCCTAAGGCTTAACCCTTTACCACACAATCCCTAGTTTCAACGACCCTGAAAGAAAAGACTTTGGAAACATTTTTGGAAAAGGAGAAAATGTTTTCTACATGCTTTAGATTTGGTCTAGATTTAAATTTTGTTGTTTGGTAAAGAGTTAACTCTCTTAAACCTTTCCCAAACAACAAATTTTGGAGTCTTCTAAACTGAAAGAGTTTGCAGACGACAATTTTAGATTTCGAGAAAATTGCAGAAAGTCCTCAAAAAGGTTAGAAAACGCTGTAGGAAAAGGAGAAATTGCTTGTTACGTGCAATTTCTCCTTTTCCATGTTTTTAAAAGACTTTTACTGCAGACACGTAAAAACCAGGGCTTGTTTGGGAACGGGTTAATATCATTCCTAGTCTAATTCTTACGAATATTCTGATTCCAAAGTAAGGCAGGTTCTGATTGGCTAGTTGGTTTAACCAACCAGATACTGTGTTACTATTTAAATCTAGAATTGGATAAAAAATACAATATTCAGTGGTTTATGAATAAATGTTTGTGCTATTTCACCTACACTGATAAGATTAGTGCCAATCTTATGTTGGATATTTTCAGTATGACTTACCTACCATTTTTATTCATCAAATATCACCTTTACTAACAAGAGAAGTATAGTGTTATTACTTAAAACTGCATGAGTTTTTTTTTGTTTGGAGGAAGTTAAGAACGGTACACTGGTATTATTATGTTGTTACTTCTCCAGGTTACACCGGTATATATTATGTTGTTACTCTTACAGGTTACACCTGTATATATCATGTTGTTAATCCCTCTACAGGTTACACCGGTATATATCATGTTGTTAATCCTTCTACAGGTTACACTTGTACATTTACTATGTAGTAACTTCTTTAATAACTCTGCAGCAAATGACTTAGATGCTCATAATAACAATCCTGTTCTGAGACATTACTTGTTATGAACCGTTATGAACCATATATGTTTTTGTCGTAATGTCTTCAAAGATGAATTTTTGAAAGAAGGAAAAACTTACCAACTCTAGAAAATTTGATAATGGAGTAGTTATTGTGGAGTCATTGATATTTTGTTTGGTATCTTAAACTTAATGATAAATGAATACATTTCAATTTGATATGTAAATTAGTTGCCATCTGGCTAGGGTCAGGGCTAAGATCTAAGATCCTTTGCACAGAGAGCAAGGACCTAATGAGCCCATACTCTGCTCCACCCCACCTCTACTATTTAAAGCTGATTAACTCCTAGGTCACAAATAAAACGGAAGCCAGATGATTCATTCCAACTTTACCAATTCAAAGATCAAGATTGACATCGTCGAGGGGTTCGGGCAATTCAGTTTTAAGACATTTTGCTCAAGCAGTCAAAAATTAAAGAAGCACCAGATGGCAGTTTCTTCGGAAATGCCGTGTATGCACTTTTCAGTTCAGAAAAGCACTGAGCAGCGACCGGATGGACATTTGGCGCCAATCGGACTGCACCTTTACATACATCTTTGGGACTTTGTGTCACTCTCCAGCTACTGTCCGGTCACCAAGCTGTGTCTGTATGTTGATGGAGCCCGATGAGTTAATGGATTCTCTGATGGCTCAAAATTGCCCCATTGCTATCCATTTATAACTTTTTTCTAAGCGTCCCAAAATTAAACTGCCACCATTTAAATTGAACTGCCATCAAATAGTCCCCATGCGATCTCTCTATGATTGTGTCAAAACCTCCTGACAAGCTCACCATCCAGCAGCAGTTTGTTATTTGTGACTTGGGCCTAAGCAGGACAAAGCACTCTGGCGGGATAATGGGATATTAAACTAGAACAAGAAGTGGCATCAAGGGGATTTAAACTCTAGACTGCTTGCTCACAATGGAGTAGAAGATCTTTTCTTTAGTTGCACATTAATCCCCAACATTATGTTTACCACATGAAGCACACTGTTTGCCTTGCAAGAAATAGGTCAATGTTAGGCCGTAAACTGCCTCTGTTGAAGTATTTATCAGTTTGTTATGTGAGTGTATTTACTGGGAGTTAATCTATTTGAAGTAATCTATTCATCTATAGTATTTATGCTCTTAATCAAACCAATACTTTATTAACGCTTCCCATCCCTTCCCCCCACCCCCATTTTTAAGTTGAGGGCAGATTGAGGTTGAGCAGTGTTTTACGTCTTGTCTAGTTAGCTCTACTGGCTTTCAGCCAGCAGAGCTTATGTCATGGCATGGTTTCCGTCGTCCATCTGTACGCCCGTCCGTCTGTCCGTCCGTTAGTCTTTTTCTTGTTTACACGATATGCCCGATTTTCATGAAACTTGCACAGTTTGTTTATCTCATCAATATCTTTAACCCTATAGATTTTGAGAAAAATCCAACAAACAGTATGGGAAAAGTAGCCATTTCAAGTTGAAACTTTCGAATTCTTGTTTACGCGATAAAGTCTGCATTTGATGCCCGATTTTAGTGAGACTTGCACAGTTTGTTTATCTCATCAATAGCTTCAACCCTATTGATTTTGAAAAAAATCCAACAAACAGTATGGGAAAAGTAGCCATTTCAAGTTGAAAATTTCAAATCATTGTTTATGCAATAAAGTCTGCATTTGTTGCCTGATTTTCATGAAAATCACACAGTTTGTTTATCTTATCAGTACCTTCAACCCTATTGGTTTTGAGAAAAATCCAACAAAGAGTATGGGAAAAGTAGCCATTTCAAGTTGAAAATTTTAAATTCTTGTTTACGCGATAAAGTCTGCATTTGTTGCCTGATTTTTGTGATACTTGCACAGTTTGTTTATCTCATCAGTAGCTTCAACCCTATTGATTTTGAAAAAAATCCAACAAACAGTATGGGAAAAGTAGCCATTTTAAGTTGAAAATTTCTAATTCTTGTTTATGCAATAAAGTCTGCATTTGTTGCCTAATTTTCATGAAAATCACAGTTTGTTTATCTTATCAGTAGCTTCAACCCTATTGATTTTGAGAAAAATCCAACAAATAGTATGGAAAAAGTAGCAATTTCAAGTTGAAAATTTTGAATTCTTGTTTACGGGATAAAATGTGCATTTGTAATTAGATTTTTGTGAAACTTGCACAATTTGTTTATCTCATCAATAGCTTCAACCCTATCTATTTTGAAATAGATCCAACAAACAGTATGGGAAAAGAAACCATTTCAAGTTGAAAATTATCAGTTCTTGTTTTCGTGACAAAGTATGCATTTCTTGTCAGATTTTCATGAAAAAGCAAAATCGAATTCTCTGCCAGTAGAGCATATTCAGCCCCTTCAGGGCCTTCTAGTTTTTACATGAAAATTTCATTAAGTCAAATTTTTTGTTGCTGTTTATGTATTGCATTTTAGTTTTACCACACTATCCTGACTTTCAATGATCCTGAAAATATTGAGGGTAAAGGAGCAAATGCTGGTAATCAGCATTTCCTCCTTTTTACTACAATATTTTCAGGGTCACTAAAAGTCAGAATAGCGTCAAGAAATTGCCAGGCTATGACTTGTGCATTTCTCTATTTGCTTTATTGGCTTTAACTTTTTTACCAAACTGCAAAACTTTTGACTCGACCAAACTGAAAAGATTTGCTGATGATGAATTAACCCATTAGGGTAAAGTGATAGTGAGTCGGACACCCTCTTGCTATTTTTAGTGATTCTGTCTATATTTGGAAACATATCGGAGCCTGGTTTTCACTGGTACCCTGTTTGACATGCCTAGAAGCATAATGGAGGCTTTCATCGTCGGAAATAAGCGTATTTGTGGGGGAAAAACGTGTTTGTAGGAGGCAACCCCAGAATGATAATGACTCGGACAAAGTCGATGATGAGTCGGACATGCGTGATTTTGAGTCGGACGACAGATTTTACTACTTCATTTTGTATCTAACAAGTGGCTAAACCTTAATCGAACAATCCAATCTTATCGTTGTCTGCTTATGTCATATTATTCGAAGATTCGACCTTCTTATACCACGCATCACCCTCCCCGATATTCGGGAGTCTGTAGTATTACGCGCCATTAAGTAGTAATGGATAAAATGGCTTAATTATCAATACGTTTGAGGAGAAATCAAGCCTGTTTTAAGCCCATATTTCTCTATTTAAACTGCTGATTATATCTGAATGAATAGCACTAGGTAGCGTTTTATTAAGCAAACGTTTATTTTAGTTTTAAATTCATAGTAACGGTTGTCGCGTAGAAAATTACTCCGGTTCTGTACCCAGGATGCCCAAATTAGATAGATGAGTATTTGTAGAACGTACGTCCCTTTGTAGAATGCCATCTAGCGGGAGATGATGAGAGTTTTATCTATTTTGATCTAGAATGCTGGTAACTAACATTGTCTCCGCAGTTTTTTCCCATTATATCAGTCTGTTATTTGTTGCTAAAACAGTAGATGGTTAGTCAAAACCTCAAAGCTTTTGGAGATTTTATACTGTTTGCAATATTCCAGGGAAAGTCAAGGTTTCATGTTCTGTATCTACATTCCTCCGCGCACATTTATTTAAGAAATGATCTGTAATTTCGTAACTGCATTGCTGTCTGGAAGCTAGGTCACTATGACGCAGACCTGTTACAGAGCAACTATGAATGACTTTGTAATAAATGCCCTCTTTTCTCAAATAAGAAGTTGGGCGTAGTTTGATTGAATTCTGGATAATCATGACTGCAGCTGTATGTCATAATAATCTGTGTCTATGAAGGCTCCTTTCAAAGTTTTTGAAATAAATAATGATAAAAACAAAAAATATATTAAAAAAAGATGGCGTGAATTTGCCAGCAAATAGGCAAAATTGTATACCAATCATTGTCATCAGTATTAAAAAGTAGGTCAAAAGACAGCACATTCAGCTACGCCAAAATATAAAAAGTTTAGCTACTGAAATTGACTTCTCATCCAAGAAAGAGTTTAAAATCATGCTATGATCACACTGACCTCAAAAAATGCCATTTTCCCCTTTAATTTTACAATCCAAAAATAGTAGGTCTACAACATTTGAAGACAGTTTATGAGATAGAGTCAGTTGTAAAGTGTTTAAAAAGTTTTGAGTCTCGGGTGTTTTTTATTTAAACAATTTTGGCAGGGAATTTCAAAAGTTTTTTCACAGTAACACGGATCATTTTTTTATTGGATATTTATACGGTTATCGTCACGGATCACATTATTATAACATTATTACAGGAGATTTTTAAGTTTAGGCTACTTCATAATGAACCACGCTCTTTTAAAATGGGATCTTCATGATTCTAGAAAAGTGTATATATACCAATAGAAAGTTTCCTCCGACATTGGTCTGAGCAGACTGCTAGGGTTGACATTTGTCACAGGATCATGAATCCCACCTTGAACAACGTAGATCACATCCAAACACGTTTTAACAAAAAGTTAATGTCGTATTGGGCTTTATAAAACATATCGAAGCGAGATACTCATAGTATTGGCACTCCATTTCATATTTTTTATTTACCAGAAATGTTTTTGAAGTGGAAACCGGTGTACACGAAACCTGGACAGAGCGGATTTGCATACAAGCACAAGTTATAATCCGTTTTAATTTTCATGAGTGCAGATAGTGGTTTATTTATTGTATCCAGGAACGAAAATATTAAGGGATGATCCGTCAAGTTGGACTGTCCGACTCAATATAAAATCAACACTTTTCCGTGTCCGACATAATGTCAAATCATGTCCGACTCAACATCAAATCAATGGATAAAGTTAAATTGGAAAGTTTGGCGTTTTCACGCTGAAAAACCTTTCTCATTTGCCACTGAACGTCAAGTAGACTGTAAAAACCTTGAAATGACGTTATATGAATGTGTTCCGGGACAATAATCAGTGTAAAGAACCAATAACAAAATAACCAATCTAGATTTACAAAATGGCCAATCTTACTTTTTTGGCCAAATGAAATTTCCAAAATTGACTGCAAACGGTGTTTATGAAAACGGCTTCACCTAAGAGAGGAAATACATCACAAACTAGCAAGTGACGACTTTGCAGAGAATGAATATCGAGGTGTATCACATGGTAGCGTTTCTTATGTTTCGCGGCCAGTAACCGGTGCGAAATTACGCTGAAAAACGTCCGACTCTAGATCGTGTCCGACTCTCTATCACTTTACCCTACCACACAATCCCAACTTTTGACAACCCTGAAAAAGAAGTCTTTTGAAAACATTGAGAGAAAAGGAGAAATGCTGATAACCAGCATTTTCTCCTTTTCCCACAATGTTTTCTACCCTTCAAAAATCAAAACTCAATTTTTGATTCATTTTATTTTGTCATCTACAAGTGCTTTCGATTTGCATAAGTTTAAAATTTTGTGGTTTGGTAAGGAGTTAACTTATTACCGAAAGGCAAAATTTTACACTTGTCCAAATTGAAAGGTTTTGCAGACGACAAATTGAATGTGACTTAAATGATGAAATTTGTCTGTGACAAGGTAGAAAACATAGTGGGAAAAGGAGAAAATGGTTACCAGCATTTTTTCTTGTTCCCGTAATGTTTTCAAAAGGTGTCTTTCTCTGGGTCGTTAAAAGTTGGGATTGTGTGGTAAAGAGTTAAGTGTACCTCAAAAGACAACTTCTGTTTCAGGATAGAAAACATTGTGGGAAAAAAAGAAAACGCTGGAAACCAGCATTTTCTTGTTTTCCCTCAATGTTTTTTTAAAAGGCTTCCTTCTTATATTCGTCAAAACCTGGGATTACATGTTTATGAGTTAACCCATTACCACACAATCCCTACTTTTGACGCCCCTAAGAAAGAAGCCTTTTGAAAACACTGTAGGAAAAGGAGAAAATGCTGGTAACCAGCATTTTCTCCTTTTCCCACAATGTTTTCTACCCTTCCCAGAACAAATTTCAATTTTTCAGTCACCTTTATTTTGTTGTCTGCAAATGCTTTAAATTTGAACCAGTCTAAACTTTTGTCGTTTGGTAATGAGTTAAATTATAATGCATGACATAATGATTGTGTTGATGATAAAACTCTATTGAATTTTTTTAGGATGGAAGGCAGAATGAAATATTTGCATAGATTTTCAGACATAATTCTGATTGGTTTTATCACAGACAAAGTTATATGGCTGCTTTGAGGGAAACATTGTGTGAAAAGGAGCAATTGATGGAATTTTCTTAATTTGTTTATGATTTTTTAAACATTTCAAAAGCAGGGCTATGAAACTGAATGAAAATTTGTCCTTTCCTTATTTTCTACTCTCACAAAGACAAATCCATCATTTTAGACACACTTACCTGTTGTCTGCAAATGTTGGATTTAGAATAGTTTAACCCATTATAACACAATCCCTACTTTTGAGGCCCCTGAGAAAAAAGACTTTAGAAAATGTTGTGGGAAAAGGAGAAAATGCTGGTAACCAGCATTTTCTCCTTTTGCCACAATGTTTTCTACCCTTCACAAAACAAATTTCAAATTTTCAGTCACTTTTATTTTATAGTCTGCAAATGCCTTCGATTTGGACAGGCCTGGAATATTGTCGTTTGGTAATGAGTTAACCCTTTACCCCATAAGGCATTCCTATGGCATCTATAATTGACCATAAATAACAGGATGAAGCGGTTTCTTACGTGTAAATGACACCTTTTGATAACATAGAAAACATTTTGGCAAAATGTGAAATTGCTTGGCACGAGCAATTTCACCTTTTGCCACAATGTTTTTCCAAAGACTCCTAAAGCAATGTGTAGAAATGAGTATCTATGGACTAAATGGTTAAATAGGTTAACAAAAGAATGTGCAGAAACTTGATGTAGCTCATATGATTTGATTGGTTTTCATAAAAGTAGAAAACATTGTTGAAAAAGGAGAAAATCATAGTTACATTAAATTTTGGCTTTTCGTAGAATGTTTGTTCTAGGATTAACCTTTTTGCTTCATATGTTTTCAGTTGGGCAGCCAAGCAGAAGATGACATACAGACAAGATCGTTCGGAAAAGCTTATTTAGTTGCCAAGTGGTATAAATTTGATAGAAGGTAAGAACGAGTTGGAATACAGTCGACACTCATTATGTCGAAATCGCTTAGTCGAAGTCGAAACAATGTCTGAACTTTGAGACTCTTTATTTAATATTGATTTTAGTTTTTATCTTGAACCCGTGGCATCCCAAAACCTGTTATGCCGAAGTAATTTTGAGAGCAATTTCGAACATCAGATCATATTTTCATCTATATATCCGCTATGGTTTGTACATAATATGGTGCCGAATTCACACGATACTTCATTATCTTAATTGATTCAATAGATATCGGATTATAAAAGGTGCAAATAAGTTTGTAGTAGTGGTTCGTGTAAGACTTACACATCGTGAAAAATACACTGAACAGCAAGGCTTGTTAGTTTGTCTCTCTTGTTAATGGCTCATGTTTTAAGTCGGTCTTTGGTGTTTTAAGCGGGTCTGCACAAATACGGCCTATTCATTTGTTAAATGAGCATAAATGTCATCAGAAATGCAACTTAATTGTGCTTTTGCTGTGCTCAAGCAAACCAGCGAGGGACCTTTGAATTTCGGGGTTTTGTTCCACAGATCCACGATGATAATTTATCCCTGTTCTTATTTTATGTTTACTCCCGGTTTTCGAAGTCGGTCCTCGAATTCTTATATCGAACTCATGTTATGTCAAACTGTTTTTGTTGTCCCCAGAGATTCGAGATAACGAGAGTCGACTGTAGTTGGAAAAAAATACCATGGATAAGCCCCTTTTATTTCTTTTACCAAATGACAAACTATGGACCTGGCCAGTTTGAAATCATTTGCAGAAGACAACATAAAGATGGCCCAGAGGAAGAAATTTGTCTTTTATAGCTTAACTCATTACCAAGTCAAAAAATTTTAGGTTTGTCTTAATCGAAAGCGTTTGCTGGCAGCAAAATAAAAGTGACTGAAAATTTGAAATTTGTTTTGTGAAGGGTAGAAAACATTGTGGGAAAAGGAGAAAATGCTGGTTACCAGCATTTTCTCCTTTTCCCAAAATGTTTTCGAAAGGCTTCTTTCTCAGAGTTGTCAAAAGTAGGGATTGTGTGGTAACAGGTTAAACCACAGAGTAGGAAAAGGGGAATATGGTAATACTGGCAACCAGCATTTTCTCCTTTTCCTACAATGTTTAACTTTTTCCCAAACGACAAAAATTTAGACTGGTCCAAATCGAAATGATTTACAAACGACAAATGCAACTGGATTGATGATTTTTGTCTTGGACAGGGTAGAAAATGTGGGAAAAGAAGAAAATGCTGGTAACCAGCATTTTCTCCTTTTCTCACAAAAGGCTTTTCAAAAGCCTTCTTTTACAGGGTCGTTAAAACTCGGGATTGTGTGATAATGGGGAAAGAGTTCATGTTTGGTTCAGTGATGTAGGTCTCATGACATGGAAACCTGGGGTTCAAGCCTCACTGGCTCCACCAGGTTTTTCACAGGAGTGCCCTTTGGCATGACACCTCAGAGCCTTACCTTAGTAGTGTTAAAACCAGGAAAACATGTAAAACAGAGCTGTTGCTGTGATATTGTGATATGACAGAATCCCTGTGGGGTCCCGGGGTTTTTTTTTACTGAATAGAATAGGACCTAAACCTTTCTCTATGGCATGTCGTAGAAGGTGACTTACATTAGAGATGAATGGTTGCTTTCCTCGTAATTCATAGGATAGCAGCAGGCTGGGTAGTTCAAATCCTATATTTTTTTCTCGATGTAAATAAGGTTTGGAATGGGAATCAATTGGCCTGTGGGACCCTGTGTGGTTTAATTGGGGTATAAGAATAAACCACTGCAGTCCCGCAATCGTCACACATGCCATTTCATCTGGCGGAAAAAACGCTACAGCATGCATGTCGTAAAAGGCCACAAAATGGGCACCATTTGGTGTTTTGTCTATCCCTCATTTATCATGTTTGTCGTATGGTGTTGCACATGTATGTTATTTTCACCTCGCATTATTGTTTACTAAGTAAGTGCGCCCAGTATGACCTAAGTTGTCAATGGGCCTTAAAACGCTCTTCAATTAATCATTCATTATATGACAGAAGTAATGTTTAAAAGAGGTAAATTACAATTCAGTAGATCTTTCGGTTGATAAAAGTCTGGGTTGCATTGTAAAGAGCTATTTCTCAACACATGACAAAATTTTAGGCTCATCCAAACTGAAAGCATGTGTAGACCACAAGTAGAAAGTGTCTCAAATGATGAAATTCATCTGTGAAAGAGAAGAAAATTTTTGCCTTCATAAAGGAATTTCTGTATGTATGATTTTGTTCATTGTTTTTGGTACATGTAATTTGTTTTTGTTTTATTTTGCAGATTTTTAAAACCTTTACTGACTAACAGCAGACCCAATCTAATGGAGACATGTCCAGGTTGCTGTAAGCCTCTAGCTAGAATGTTAACTACAAAAGAACAAATGATGCAGGTAATGTTTTCATACATCCATAAAGTCGGCAATATGGGAAAAAATGTGGAAAATAAAGCAATATCTTGAACAAGAAATTTTTTGTTCACAGAAATTTTCCTTTTATTACTCAGTTATGTTAATCCATTACCACACAATCCCTACTTTTGACGCCCCTGAGAAAGAAGCCTTTTGAAAACACTGTAGGAAAAGGAGAAAATGCTGGTAACCAGCATTTTCTTCTTTTCCCACAGTGTTTTCTTCCCTTCCCAGATCTAATTTCAATTTTTCAGTCACCTTTATTTTGCTGTCTGCAAATGCTTTCAATTTGAAACAGTCTAAAATTTTGTCATATGGTAAAAAGCTAAACTTTTCACCAAATAGTGGCCAATAAAATAAATGAAACAATCATTTTATTGGATATATTATAGATTATGAAAGGACATATTTTAATTTTAATTTTATTAGTATGGCTGTTTTCGAAGATAACATCGATGTATTGTAGCAGCTCTGGCATCATAGTAATTTGAAGTCTGCATGGTTACGATGCAAAATTTGTGACATTTTGTAATATCTCTGTTACGTATGTTACTGAAGTTTGTTACTTCAAATTCTGACATGCTGTTAACTTTAAAAAGGGGAACCCAGACAGCAAGGCAGATGACCATTAGAGTATTTTTGACACAGTTATGCCCCATTTTTGACTGTATTTTCACTGAAAATCAAGCAGCTGCAGCCAGGCCTTGGTGTCCACATGCATTGCTAGTGTTATATTACCGCATGGGATGCTCTTGTTATATTGTCATTATTTTATTATTCTAGAGTGATATTCATCATGAACGGGACTCGGATACAGATATGATTATAGATCACAGCGAGATCTCCATCGGAGAGAACAATAGTAACCTCAGCGCTGTCTCGAGTCCAAATATTGACGATAAAGAACATACAGAGGTACCAGAAGTAATGATTTAAGTCTCTTAACCCTTTACCAAACAATCCCTGGTTTTTACAACCCAAAAGAAGAAGCCTTCTGAAAACACTGTGGGAAAAGGAGAAAATGCTGGTAACCAGCATTTTCTCCTTTTCCCACAATGTTTTCTACTCTCCTAAAGTCAAGTTTCAATTTTTGAGTCAGGTTTATTTTGTCTGCACATGTTTTGAGTTTGGACCAGTCTAAGATTTTGTTATTTGGTAAAGAGTTAAGGTCTTCCCAGAAAAAAACAGTTTTAGACTTTTCCTAGATGATGGGCAAAATGAAGTTCACATGAGGGCAATTATTTTTGAAAAAGAGAAAAAAAACATCAAGGGAAAAGAAGAAAATACTGGTTACTGGAATTACATTCTTTTTCCATGATCTTTCCCAAATTCTTCCTTCCTCCAGGTTGTTTGGTAAAGAGGTAAACCTGGATTTGACCCATGCCCTGTGAAAATGGAGTTTAACCCTTTCCCAAACAAGCCCTGGTTTTTACGTGTCTGCAGTAAAAGTCTTTGAAAAAGCTGTGGGAAAAGGAGAAGTTGCTTGTAACGAGCAATTTCTCCTTTTCCCACAGTGTTTTCTACCCATATTGAGATTTTTCTACAATTTTTTCCAAGTCAAAATTGTCGTCTGCAAACCCTTTCGGTTTGGAAGGGTACAAAATTTGTCATTTGGGAAAGGGTTAATGCATCAGCGAAAGGTATCGGCTTAGGTCAGCATGCATGGCCTGTGCAGACTAACCTGGGTTAAAATTTTTTCCTTTAAGTAAATTATCTGCAAATCTAAGGACCAGTCTATCTCATGATTAAGTAAGTGGTCAGAAAAAAAATTAATTGTAGGGGTTCATGATTACATGATGTCTTGTCATCACAGAAATGCATTAACTCTTTACCACACAATCCCGACTTTTAATGTCCCTGAGAAGGAAAGCCTTTTGAAAACACTGTGGGAAAAGGAGAAAATGCTGGTAACCAGCATTTTCTTCTTTTCCCACAGTGTTTTCTACCCTTCCCAGAACAAATTTCAATTTTTCAGTCACTTTTATTTTGTCGTCTGCAAAATGCTTTCAATTTGGGCTAGTCAAAAATTTTGTTGTTTGGTAAAGAGTTAAATCCCCTTTTGCCAGAGTATGGGTCTGATTATGATAACTGAACAAAAAAAGACATAATTATGAATGGTATAGTTGCTTTATTGGTTGAGATCTTGTCCTTGTAGCTTGTAGTATCATGATGTTGTTCCTCCATGTTAGTTGATGAATTTTTGTCTCCTTTTATGTTGTTTACTGTATAATCTCATTTATTCCATTGCAGAGTAATTAACTCTTTACCAAATGACAAAATTTTAGACTGATCCAAAGTGAAAGCATTAGCAGACGACAAAATAAAAGTGACAAGAAAATTGAAAATTGTTTCGGAAAGGGAAGAAAACTTAGTGGGAAAAGGAGAAAATGCTGGTTACCAGCATTTTCTCCTTTTCCCACAAGTTTTTCAAAAGGCTTTTTTCTCAGGGTCGTCAAAAGTAGGGATTGTGTGGTAATAGGTTAAAATGTGCTGCTATTTAAGTGTTTACTCGACAACAAAATTTTAGCCCAGTCCAAATTGAAAGCATTTGCAGACGAAATATCAAAATGTTACTTGAAACATAAAATTTTACCAATTAAATGGTAGAAAACATTGTGGGAAAAGAAAAAAATGCTGGTTATCAGAACAAAATGTATGAGTACTTTTTATTGATCATGCTTGCTTCATTTCATGCCAAAATTACGAGTGATTTTTTTTTTTGTCTTTTTTGTTTACTTTTAAAATTCAGAATAATTCTTGGTTGAATTTGGTAACTCTGTACCACACAATCCACAAACTTTTAACGACCCTGAGAAAGAAGGCTATGGAAAAAACATTGTTGGAAAGGAGAAAATGCTGCTACCCAACATTTTCTCCTTTTCCAACAATATTTTCTACACTATCAATGTCAGAAATCGTCGCATTACCAAGATTTGATTTGTTGTCTGCAGATGCTTTGTATTTGGTCTGGTCCAAAAATTTATTGTTTTTTACCAGACCACAAAGTTTCAGACTTGTCCATATTGAAAGCATTTGCAGAGGCTTTTATGGCTTAACCCTTTACCAAACAATCCCTGGTTTTCACGACCCTAGGAAAGAAAGCTTTTGAAAACAATGTGGGAAAAGGAGAAAATGCTGGTAACCAGCATTTTCTCCTTTTTCCACAATGTTTTCTGTTCTATCAGAGAGTTTAAGCTCAATTGTATCATTGTTAAATTAGTTGTGTGCTGATGTTTCGAATTTGAAAGAATCTAGTTTGTCGTTTGGAAAAGGGTTAAAGGATGGGATTTTTTAACAAAATGGTGGAAAACAATTTTTGGAAAAGGAGAAAATGTGGGTTACTTGGTTACAAGCACTTTTGCTTTTTCCCCCCTTAAAAAAATGCCTTTTTCCTCAGGGTTATTAAAACCCAAGATTGTTTGGTAAAGGTACCATTTCATATTATTTGCATGCAACCTTTTAACTCTTTACCACACAATCCCTACTTTTGATAACCCTGAGAAAGAAGCCTTTGGAAAACATTGTGGGAAAAGGAGAAAATGCTGGTAACCAGCATTTTCTCCTTTTCCCACAATGTTTTCTACCCTTCACAAAACAAATTTCAAATTTTCAGTCACCTTTATTTTGGCATCTGCAAATGCTTTCAATTTGGACCAGTCCAAAATTTTCTTGTGTGGTAATGAGTTAACTCCCTACCAAATGACAAAATTTTGGACTCGTCTAAATTGAAAGCATTTGCAGACCTCAAAATTAACTTAACTGAAAAATTGAAAATTGTTCTGGGAGGGTGGAAAACAATGTGGAAAAAGGAGAAAATGCTGGTTACCAGCATTTTCTCCTTTTCCCACAATGTTTTCAAAAGGCTTCTTTTCCAGGGTCGTAAAAATCAGGGATTGTTTTGGAAAGGGTTAAGTCTTTACCACACGACAAAATTTTAGAACTGGTTCAAAATGAAAGCATTTGCAGAAGACAATATAAAGGTGACTGAAAAATTGAAATTGGTTCTGGGAAGGGTAGAAAACACTGTGGGAAAAGGAGAAAATGCTGGTTACCAGCATTTTCTCCTTTTCCTACAGTGTTTTCAAAAGGCTTCTTTCTCAGGGTCGTCAAAAGTAGGGATTGTGTGGTAATGGGTTAAACCTTTATTTTACTTTTTCCTAGCCTGTTATCACCTGCAGACACTTTCTAGGTCACCTGAACACGTAATGCTCTAGATGAACTTTTGTTATCATGCCGTGTCTTTTGTTTGTCAAGTGGTTGTCAACGACTGCCAAAGCTAAATATTCAGCCTGATACCCATAAAACTCTGTCAAAATATTTGTTTTGATAATATTGTGGACAAGTTTAACATTGAGACACATCAGGTCAAAAAGTAAGTCACTGAGCTAAAGCCTAGAAAAAACTTGTGTGTTATGTAGAGGCCACTAGATTTTAGTCCATTACTCATGAAATTTTGTCAGAATTATGTCTTGATGAAATCTACTTCAAGTTCAAAATTTAGGTTTTGTCAGTTAAAAAAGTAAGCCATTTGGACAAGTCTGACAAAAATCTTGTATGCACTCTAGAGGCCAATTTTGAGCCAGATTAGAATGTTTGTCTTGATATATCTGTAATCAGATAAATTAAAAATGTGCCATGTCAGTCAGAAGGTAGGTCACGGGGACAAACACTGTGTCCAGTCTTGAGCTCAGAATTTCAGTCTAATACTCATGAAACATTGTCAGAATGTTTGTCTTGATTTAACCTTTGCCAATTTCAAAAATAGTTCAAATGAGTCAAAAAATATGTCATTTACAGTGATGTGTTTTACTTCATTACAACGAGGATCTCTTCAACTTTATCAATCCTTTTTGACTTAACTCAGATGAGAGTGCTTTAGGGACAATGGCTCCTTTTGTTTTTTCTCATAGCAGCATACCTATTTATTATACCCCTGCAAACTGAATGTTTTTGGGGGTATACTGGAATCAGCCTGTCTGTCTGTTTGTCAGTCTGTTTTTTTGTCTCTCCATGTGTCTGTCCGTGTGTCCATCTGTGTACAAATAATTGCCTGTTTCTGTCAAAGCTCTGTCGGGGGTATTAAGTTACATTCAATGACAGCTTTAGTTCAAACATGGGGGCAAGGTAGAAGAAAAAATAGTTCTTAACTCCAAATCGAAAGCATTTGCAGACAATAAAATAAAAGTGACTGAAAGTTTGAATTTGTTTAGTGAAGGGTAGAAAACATTGTAGGAAAAGGAGAAAATGCTGGTTACCAGCATTTTCTCCTTTTCTTGCAGTGTTTTCAAAAAGCTTCTTTCTCAGGGGCTTCAAAAGTAGGGATTGTGTGGTAATGGGTTAAGCAAACAGAATAGCTGGGGTTGCAATGATGCTATCAACATATAGATGTAGATTTGATATATATGTACATGTTAATAGTCACATATAGAAGTTCCTTTCAAAGGCACTACATATGTAAATTATTACACAAACTATGTTTAAAATTGCATGTGTTTACAACTTTCAAACAAGGTGTTTTTATTTTTAATAATAGAAGGGATTTTCCCAGGGGTTATTTTTAGCTGTCTATTGATAAGATTTTGCATGAAATGGATGTTTTTTTCAACCACCCGTTTATAACCCATGTGTTATTTATAGAGGTATTATTTATAAGCTTTCTTTCTGCATATTTATTTTGCTATATTTTATTTTTGAGATGGAAGAAGAAACTATTGACACAAAAAGTGATGAGGTTGCCTTGGTTCCTTGACATTGACCTTGACCTTTGCATGACCTGAATTTTCGTATAGAAGGTGATTTCAGAATTTTTTTAACCATTTTGATTGTAGTGAAATGAAATGCTAGTAACAAATACCATTACACACTGCATGCAATAATCCATCTGTCCTGTAGATAGAAAAATTCTTTTTGAATTTGACTTTTGTCATTCAGTTTATGTTATTGCATAGCTGAAAGTAAGACTGTATGGAGGGTATTTGTTTTTTATGGTGAAAGATTGAAATTTATTTTATTGAGGGAACATCATGGGTAATATTTTTATGAGTAAAAATATTACCAATGATGTTCACAAGATGAAGTAAATTTTGATCTTTCACTGAAAAAAAAAAAAAAGAAATATTCTATTTATTTCATGTTTTAATCCTTTCTAGCTTAACTAATCAAGATCTAGTACAGTTCTTTTCTGTTATTCCACATGGCATACATCCACCACACAGTTTCCATTGTCATGAGGTAGACCGTCTGCCTCATAACCTAAAGGTCCTGTGTTCGATACCGGGGAGCGGGTGTCAACTTTGGGATTTTTCACTGGCCCACGCATTCGGCGCGAGTACTGGTGTAGTTACCAGGAAGCAGAATCGAGAGAGATTAGTATAAGTTGTAAGAACTTGTTTCTCAATCGATGTAAAATAAATATGTTTAAACTAAACCACACAGTAACACATTACAATATTACGTCAAGCATGAAAAATGTAAGTTAAATAAATTGTCATATTTTCATCTGGTTGTGAGGCATGCGCATTTTACATGGGTAATTAGTACGCAAGAGTAGCTGTTTCTGCCTTCAAATGAAGAGTTAGAATACAAAAAATTGGTATTTTCACTGGTTGTAACCATGAAATATAGAAAAATATTTCACTGATATTTCTCGATAACCCTCCGGAAAGCATGAAATAAATAGAGGATATTTGTTTTTTTCGGTGAAAGATCAAAATTTATTTTATTGAGTGAACACCATTGGTAATATTTTCATGAGTGGTGCAACTGTGAGTGAAAATATTAACAATTGTGTTCACGAGATGAAATAAATTACAATCTTTCACTGAAAAACAAATATTCTATCTATTTCATGTCTTTAACCCTTTCTGGGAGGAGCTTTATCAAAATACACTTGAGTTCTTTTCTGTTATTCCCCGTGGTGTACCCCTCCCGCATAGCAACGCAATACAATATTATTTCTAGCGCAAGAAATCTAAGATAAATGACGTCATATTTCCTATCTGGTTGTGAGGCATGCGCAGTTTACCTAGGCAACAAGAACATAAAAATCGGTATTTTCACTGGTGGTACCAGTGTAAAATCGAAAAATATTTTCACTGCTATTTCTCAATATCCTACCGGAAAGCACAAAATAAAGAAAAATATTCAGTGATATTTCTCGATAACCTACCGGAAAGCATGAAATGAATTAAAGTATTTTTGTCCAGCCACATCTCAAGTAGGTGGATTTTTGCTTGTTAGTCCTTTGTTTTGACTTTTATGGGTGACATTGAGTCAAGGTTCCTCGTTTGATTTTATCAGAGATTAGTATTTTGCCTGATGCACAAACACACCATACAATTTACATAAACTCCGGCACCTGTATTGATCTTTGTAACCCTCAGAGTTGATACACAATGAATTGATCTACAGTGTGTCAACATGTGCACCTGAAAGTTTTATTGATATGGTTATTGTTGTTATTTGCAAGTTCTACATACTGATGCATTTGAGATACTGATCAGCTGCCAAAATAATAAGTTTGAAATATTAAACCTTTACCAAGCAATCCCATGCTTAAGCCATTACCACACCGGCCCTACTTTTGACGACCTTGAGAAAGAAGCCTATAGAAAAAATTGTGGGAAAAGGAGAAAAAATGCTGGTAACCAGCATTTTCTCCTTTTCCCACAATGTTTTCTACCCTTCATTAAACAAATTTAAAATTTTCAGTTACTTTTATTTTGACGTCTGCAAATGCTTTCGATAATTTTTCTCATGTGGTAATGGGTTAAGCCACCCTGAGCAAGCTATGTCATCCTCAAATTCTTACAAACTTCTTAGGCTTAAAATTTTATCAACTGGTGAAGTATTAAGGAAGTCTCTGTTTCTATGCAGTTTGTTTGCATGTTCCACACATTGATATTTTGCCACACTAACAGATATTGCTTCAAACCTTTATAAATAGATGTGGTCTTTGCAGTGAAACAAATGGTACCATGAACTAAAACATGTAGAACACTTATGGTCTATCTCTTGTTGGAGGATTCTGTACAAATTGTCTACTTTTTCTGTGTTAACCCTTTACAAAACAGTCCCTCACTTTTGCGACTCTGAGATGGAAGCTTTTTGAAAACGTTATGGGGAAAGAAGAAAACACGGGTAACCAGCGTTTTCCCCTTTTCCCTCAATGTTTTCTACCCTGATGGAAACAAATTTCAATTTTCAAATTTCAATTTTCAAGTTGTATTTAATTTGTTGTCTGGAAATGCTTTGAAACTTGGACTAGTCAAAACTTTTGTTTGATAAAGAGTTAAGGAGCAAGCGTTGAATTTTTGAGATTCTTGACCTAGAAAGTAGAAGGGGGAGGGTGTTTGTGTGACATACTATTTTCACCATGTCTGTTTGTCGGTCCATTCATTAGTGCTTGACTGAAAACTTGTTCAACCTACAACCCTGAAACTTTATACAAGTATGGCTCGTGACCCAGGGAGGTGCCCTATTATTTTTGGTCAGAGGTCAGACTTGGGTCAAAGGTCAAGCTGACAGGCAAACTTTGAAAATAGTTTCTCTGCTCTAACTCTTTAGTTGTTTGACCTAGGACTGAAACGACGTGTTGCTCATGACCGAAGGAGGTGCCGTATTATTTTTACGTCATATGATGGGTCAGAGGTGAAGGAGATTGGTGATCTTTTTTTTTTTTAATCATTTCTGTTCTCTGATTGTGCCGTTTGTGTGGGTTATTTGTCCGCTTGGTGACAGTTCTAGTCTTGTTTAGCTTATCTTAGTACAAAGTGTTGAACCCTTTTTCCAAACAATCCCTGGTTTTCACGACCCTAAGGAAGGAGCCTTTTGAAAACATTGTGGGAAAAGGAGAAAATGCTGGTAACCAGCATTTTCTCTTTTTCCCACAATGTTTTCGACCCTTGCCAAGTCAAATTTCACTTTATGATCTACAATTATTTTGTTGTCTGCAAATGCTTTCGATTAGGACTAGTCCAAAATCTTGTCATGTGGTAGAGAGTTAATTGAGCAGCAACTGACAGAGTATTGAGGTTGCCAGGTCCTTTGACTCGCAAAAAAATTAGCTAAGAGCAAAAAGTTTTCAGGGCAGACTGCACAGGCTGTTCTGGATCAATACGTTTTTTGAGGTGCAGTCCACCCCCTATTCACAGAGTAAGGCTCATTTTTGTGTTATCTCTTTACCACATAAGCAGATAATGTACTTATCCAAATGGAAAGCATTTGAAGACGACAATTTAGAAATAGCCCAAATAATGGAATTTGTCTTTGATAGAGTAGAGAACATTGTGGGAAAAGGAGAAAATGCTGGTTCTTCTTTTCCCACAATGTTTTCAAATTTTAAAGGCTTCTTTCTTATGGTTGTTAAGTCCAGATCATGTGGTATGAGATAGTAGTCTGTGTATGTGTTTCATTGGGATATATAGCTGTATTGATAATGTTCTAATCTGTGTGGCTTATTGGCTGTAAGATTCTCACTAATTTTAAACTGTAAGATTTTTATATCAATCATGTATTTAAGTGAATATTTTCCATATACGGCAAAATTTTGGACTGACCTTTTGCCACTTCGTAAGTTGTAACAAACTCTAAGAGAAAATCGTAATGAACATATTGTGGGAAAAGAAGAAAATGCTGGTTACCAGCATTTTCTGCAGGATTTTCTCCTTTTTCCCACATTTTCTACACTGTCAAAGACAAATTGCATGATTTGAGCCCGATCTAAAATACTGATTGCAAAATGTCTGCAATATGGACGTCTACATTTTTATTCACCCTAAGGGTTGTATTATTTTATGGCCACGGCCGGCCATAGGGCCGTCTGTCCACCTGTCTGTCCATTAGCATTTTCCTGTAAACGCAACTTCTACAATTTTCATCGGAATAAGTTCAAACTTACCACAATGAATCTCTATGATGTCTAGTTCTGCATATCACTTTTAAAATTTGGATATCTGCAGGTTATTTAGATTTAAACCCATTTCACTGACAAGTCTCTTTGGGAGTATATTCACTGCTTTGCAAAGCTAATGTTGTCATTTGTGAAAGAGTTAACTCTTTACCACTGGAGAAAATTTTAGACTGGTCCAAATTGAAAGCATTTGCAGACGACAAAATAAAGGTGACTGAAAAATTGAAATTTGTTCTGGGAAGGGTAGGAAACACTGTGGGAAAAGGAGAAAATACTGGTTACCAGCATTTTCTCTGTTTCCTACAATGTTTTCAAAAGCTTTCTTTCTTAGGGTCATTAAAAGTCGGGATTGTGTGGTAATGGGTTAAAATGGTTGATGAACACAGCACCCTGGTTGTCATTTCAGTAACCAAATGACAAAATTGGACAGGTTCAAATTGAAAGCATTTGCAGACAACAAAATAAATATAACTCAAAAATTGAAAATTTGCAGCAGGGTAGAAAACATTATGGGGAAAAGGAGAAAATGCTGGTAATTACAATCTTTTAACCTTTTACCCCATAAGGCATTTCTATGGTATCTCTAATTGACTCTAAATAACAGCGAGGATGAAGCAGTTCTTATGTGTATTATGACACCTTTGATAGCATAGAAAACATTGTGACAAAAGGTGAAATTGCTCGTCACGAGCAATTTCACCTTTTGCCGCAATGTTTTCCAAAGGCTACTACAAGCAGTGCGTAGAAATGAGTATCTGTGGAGTAAAGGGTTAAGTAAGTCTTCTACCTTAGGGTCATAAAAACCAGGGATTGTTTGGTAAAGGATTAATTTGCATACAGTTTGCTTATGTGTTATTGTATTGTTGTTATGATTTTTTGTTTAAATTTCATAATTTTTTATGTTCTATTTCATCGTGTTTGTCATCTAGGTAGAGCTACATGCTGTGTAAGGTGAGAAATATCCCTAGTTGCAGCCCCTTAGATGTGTCTTGTGGGCCCATACTAACAATCTTTTCAAAATACTTCGTTAGATTCTCAAGAACATTCTTACTTGAAAAGTTACACAATTTCTGATTGGCTTACCCTTTACCACACAATCCTGACAGTTAATGACCCTGAAGAAGAGTGATTGAAAACGTTGTAGAAAAAAAAAAAAGAAAATGCTGGTAACCAGCATTTTCTCCCTTTTCAAACAATATTTTCTGCTCTATCGTAGACAAGAATTCTCGTTTAACCTACATATGTTTTGTTGTCTAGAAATGCTTTTAGTTTGGTCTAGTCATTAATTTGGTGTTTGGTAAACTGTTTAACTCTTTACCAAATGACAAAATCTTAGACTGGTCCAAGTTGAAATCATTTAAAGAATGACAAAATAAATGTGACGCAAAATTGAAACTTGGGTTTAGGTATGTAGAAAACATTGTGGCAGAAGGAGAAAATGCTGGTTACCAGCATTATCTCCTTTTCCCACAGTGTTTTTAGGTTTCTTCCTCAGGGTAAAAAAAAAAAAAAAAAAGGGATTGTTTGGTTAAAGGTCAATAAACAGTGTAGAGGCTACCAGAAATTTTGTAGTTTTCTAAATTAGGAGTTGGACTGATATTCGGAATAGTTAGTGAATACGGGTCCTGCTTTGCTGACCATGTGTGATTGACGAATTAGACAGTAACAAAATTTCTCATTTGCATAATCATTTGGCTAAGGCCGTCAGATATTGTGTTACTTAGAATTTTAGGAAATCTTTATAAATTAGGGTCACAATACAATTTGGAATGGTTGGTAAATGGTTGCTGTCCGTGGATTTGGTAGTTCAACCAGTTCTGAATCTAATACAAGATATAAAATAGCCCCAGGGTCAATTCATTCTAAATTCTGCAAGGCTAACCTTTTACCTCATGACAAAAATTTATACCAGTCCAAATTGAGAGCCGTTCCAGGTGACAGTTTCAGTGTGACTCTAATGATATGATTCTTTGTTTGATATTGAAGAAAACATTGTAGGAAATTAAGAAAATGCTGGTTACCAGCATTTTTCTCCGTTTCTCATAATGTTTTCAAAATGCTTCTTCATCGGGGTGGTTAAGTCGTCATTGTGTGGTAACGAGTTAACTCTTTACCAAACGACAAAATTTTAGACTGGTCCAAATTGAAAGCATTTGTGGACAAAAAAATAAAGGTGACTGAAAAATTAAAATTTGGTTTGGGAAGGGTTGAAAACACTGTGGGAAAAGGAGAAAATGCTGGTTACCAGCATTTTCTCCTTTTCCCACAGTGTTTTCAAAAGGCTTCTTTCTTGGGGTTGTCAAAAGTAGGGATTGTGTGGTAAAGGGTTAAACTGACTTTCTTTGCCAGTCAGATGCTGAACCCTGAAATTAAGGTTCAGAATTGACATAGAAGGAATGAAGTTGCAGAGCACCAGAGAAAGGCATCTTCGTGAGCCAAGTTTACGATCACTACGTGGATTTTACCTTGGATGAATGAGCCGCATTTTGAGATTCCTGTGATGCGCCCTCTATTGGATGCTGGTTATTACTCCCCATTATATTATGTTTCTAAAAGAGAATGAAGTATCATTTTACAAACCGCTTACAAATACACATGAAGCGATAAGCAGACATCCATGTGAGTTTCCATGTTTTACCTTTTACTCGAAAGGTAGAGACCTTGTTCTATTTTTATCAAAGATGAAATGCTATGAGCGATTTCATTTGTTGCAGCTACAGCTGGCTGCATCCAATGAAAAAGTGTATCGGGAGAACGTAAAAATCAAGCTCAATCTGCCAAGGGCAGAGTAACGTAGTGAATCGTCAGCCTTGGCTTGCGAAGATGGAGAAAGGGAGTGATGTTGATTTCAAGGTTGAAAATATTGATAATCCACTAAATTGTCATATGTTATGGATACTCATTAGAATCATCTCATCCAGACAATTCTAATGAGTACCCACAACATAGGGTTTAGAAGAGAAACAATGGATTTAGAATACCATCACTCCCTCTTATCTGGAGCTCTAATGTTGAAAAGATTGGATAAAGCCCAAGAAAGCAAATAATGAGTTCAATCTATGGCAACCCTTTCCCAACTGATCTAATGGTTTCATGCTCCTTAGGTTGAAGGTAAATCCTGGCATTTTTGCCCCCTTTCATTTTTTTGTAAACAAAGCATTTAAAGATGGGCAATACTTAACCCTTTACTCCACAGATACTCATTTCTACGCATTGCTTGTAAGAGCCTGTAGAAAACATTGTGCTAAAAGGTGAAATTGCTCGTGACGAGCAATTTCACCTTTTGTCACAATGTTTTCTATGCTATCTAAAGGTGTCATATACACAAAAGAAACTGCTTAATCCTTGGTGTTATTTAGGGTCAGTTAGAGATACCATGGAAATGCCTTATGGGGTAAAGGGTTAAAACAAGAAATATCTTCAAAAAAGCATAAACTGCATGAATTTGCTAGCAACCCTGTGCATATGTTTCTAAGATTAATGGTAATGAAGCACCTCCCAATATGCATGAAAACTTCACTCCAATTAGCAACAAAGGCTTTGCTAATAAGATTTGTTCCTATAGAGGAATGAACTGCCCCAACATATCAGGGATACAGAGAGTTTTCTTATTTCAAACCCAGATTAAAAAGTTACTGGTAACAGTTGTTATGCGTCTTTATTCGAGAAATGTTGTTTACTGTAAAAGGTCATATTTCAAATAGTCATTTGTTGCGATTATTTATTGTAAGTTAACTGTGATTTTGTCAAGTACGAGGCATATCCTCCTGTATCACACTATTAATTTTTAATTTATCATTATTTCAAGGACCACAATGGAAAAAAGGGATTTAAAATCCCTTTTTTGTGTCATCCTTTGTATTTAGATATAGTTTGTCATAATTCATTATCATGTACATATAATCTTATATATATTACTTTATGATGTCATAGATATATATTTTATACAGAAATACATCTATCTAATAGACAAGGGTGCATAAAGTAAACAAGTTATATATTTGTCCAATCACAAATCTCTATTTATTCATTTGTTATTAGTGTCAGAAAAAAAGGTTAAAAGCCAGCACATTTAGGCACACTGGATAACTTCTTTTTTAAAAAGACTTTGTAGGGAAATTCTGTATTGGATTCAGGCATGTACTGTGGAACCCCCCCATTTACAGGTAGATCTGTACACTTACAGAACTAATGCTATTCAGTATTGAAAGGTTGTGATGTTTGTCTTCTTGAAATTTTAAATTTTCACTATCTTTACAGTTTATCTTACTATCGAAATTACATTTAACTCATTACCAAATGGCAAAATTTTAGACTATCCATAGCATTGATAGCAGATGATAGAAGACGTGGTTGAAAAATTGAAGTTTGTTTTGGGAAAGATGAAAAATGGGATTCAAGTAATTATAACTCGTAATTATGAATTATGAAATAATTATAGGTTGTAAGTGGACTCATCCTGGCATCACAACTTTCCCATGGGCTTTATTAGAGAAAACTTTATATGTCTCTGTATTTGTAATGTTTGGTGTGGAAGCTTCGTACTTTTTATACGCCCGAAGGGTCGTATTATGTTATACCCCCGGTCGTCCGTCCGTCCGTCCGTCCGTCCGTCCGTCCGTCCGTCTGTCTGTCCGTCCGTCCGTCCGTCCGTCCGTCCGTTAGCAATTTCTTGTGTGCGCAACTCCTCCTACAGTTTTCATCGGAATTATTTGAAACTTGCCACAATGAATCTCCATGATGTCTAGTTGTGCACCTGGGTCTTAGAATTTTGATCGCTGTTTCCGTTCCAAAATTATCTGCCCTTGATTTCTGAAATGCCCAACTTTTCACTTTGAATTTTTGTTCAGGCCATAACTTCCATACCATAAAAGGTATTAAATTGAAACTACATACACTGATAGAACACATTATGGACAAGTGCAGTGCACAAGAACCATAACTCTGCCACTTTTATTTTTTGAGTTACAGCCCTTTGTTAATTTTCAGTTTGAATTTTTGTCCAGGCCATAACTTCTAAACTATAGAAGCTATTAACTTTGAACTTCATACACTGATAGATAACATTGTGGAGAAGTGCATCGCATATGAACCATAACTCTGCCACTTTTATTTTTTGAGTTATTGCCCTTTGTTAATTTTCAGTTTGAATTTTTGTTCAGGCCATAACTTCCAAACTATAAAAGCTAATAACTTGCAACTTCATACACCGATAGAACACTTTATGGAGAAGTGCAGTGCACATGAACCGTAACTCGGCGACTTTTATTTTTTTAGTTATTGCCCTCTGTTAATTTTTTAGTTTGAATTTTTGTCCAGGCAATAACTCCCAAACTTTAAAACCTATCATCTTGAAACTTCAAAGACTTATAGAACACATTATAAAGAAGTGCACTACACAAGAACCATAACTCTGCCATCCTTCTTTTTTTAGTTATTGCCCTTTGTTAGTTTTCTCTTTGAATTTTCGTCTGGGCCATAATTTCTAAAATATAAAAGCTATGATCTTGAACCTTTCAAAACTGATAGAACACCTTGTGGAGAACAGCAATTTACAAAATTTGTAACTGTGCCACCCTTTCTTTTTTTAGTTATTGCCCTTTAATATTTTTCACATATCATGGAGATTAACTACTCTTCATTCATGGCCCTTCCGTCATTTCAACTCATTTCACTGACAAGCCCCTTCGGGCGTATATGCGCCGCTTTGCGAAGCTCTTGTTTAACTACATGGGTGATACATGGCTTTCATAGCCCTCTTGTTATTCATAATGGTGCTTTAACCCTTTACCACACAATCCCGACTTTTAACACCCCTGTGAAAGAAGCCTTTTGAAAACACTGTGGGAAAAGGAGAAAATGCTGGTAACCAGCATTTTCTCCTTTTCCCACAATGATTTCTTCCTTTTCTAGATCAAAATTCAATTCTTTAGTCACATTCATTTTGTCGTCTGTGAATGCTTTCAATCTGAACCAGTTTGAAATTTTGTCGTTTGGTAAAGAGTTAAATCATTGTCATAGGTTTGTTTCAGAAAAAAATAAATCACTTGTTACGAGCAGGTTTTCTTTATACTACAATGTTTTGATATTTATGTTTGTCAAGACAAAAATCTTGTCTGCAAGAGGTGCGGAGTTATGTAATTGCTTTGCTAATTTTTTTCATGTATTGTTTGCTACTAACAACCTCACCCTATACCTCTTAACCAAACATCAAAATTTTGGACTGGTTCAAATTGGAAGCATCTGCAGATGTCACTGAAATGATTGAATTTTTATCTCATAGGTTAGAAAACATAGTGGGAAAGGAGAAAATGCTGGTTACCAGCATTTTCTCCTTTTTCCGCAATCATTTTCAAATGGCCTCTTTCTCAAGGTTGTCAAAAGTTGGAATTGTATGGTAGAGAGTTAATAAGTAACCGTGTGATTTTACATGTCTACAAAGGTAGCCTTGTGCAAACAATGTGGAAAAAGAAGAAATTGCAAATAGAAAGCAGTATTATCTGTTTCCACAATGTTTTTTTTTTTCTTTCAGAGAATTTCAGCTTACTTCTGCCTATTTGAAATTTGCCATATATAGTTCCTTTCAATTTGACTCTTTACCACACAATCCTAAATTTTAACACCCCTTCTCTGTGAAAGAAACCTTCTGAAAACATTGTGGGAAAAGGAGAAAATGTTGATAACCAGCATTTTCTCCATGTTCCACAATGTTTTCTTCCCTTTTTATAACAAATTTCAATTCTTCAGCCACATTCATTTTGTCGTCTGCAAATAGTTTCAGTTTGGACGAGTCTATAATTTTGTCGTTTGGTAAAGAGTTAACTCTTTACCAATTTTAATCTGGTCCAAATTAAAAACATTTGCAGACAACAAAATAAAAGTGACTGACAATTTGAAATTTGTTTTGTGAAGGGTAGAAAACATTGTGGTATCCAGCATTTTCTCCTTTTCCCACAATGTTCTCAAAAGGTTTCTATCTCAGAGTCATAATAACCAGTGATTGTTTGGTAATGGGTTAAAAGAGTTCTGAAATCATTTTAGAAAGAATTTACATTTTAACCTGACCTTGTACCTTGTAGAGTTTACTAAAAAAGTCTGACCTTGTACCTTGTAGAGTTTACTAAAAAAGTCAAAGTCGGACAAAAGGAAAAAGCATGGATCTGACTACAAATAGCATGCAAGTAACACTACAGATTAACCCATTACCACACAATCCCTACTTTTGAAGACCCTGAGAAAGAGGCCTTTAGAAAACATTGTGGGTAAAGGAGAAAATGCTGGTCCTGTTTCCCACTATGTTTTCTAATCATCACAAAACAAATTTCAAATTTTCAATCTCTTTTATTTTGTCGTCTGCAAATGCTTTCGATTCGGACAAGCCTAAAAGTTTGTCATTTGGTAATGGGTTAACCAGATATTTTAGGAAGCTTCATTGTATCATGCAGCCATATATAAACCTCTATTAAGTCCTTACCACACAATCCTGACTTTTAATGTCCTCGAAGAAGACAGCTTTTGAAAACATTATGGGAAAAGGAGAAAATGCTGGTAACCAGCATTTTTTCCTTTTCCCACAGTGTTTTTTACCATATCAAAGACAAATTTTATCATTTGAGCTACCTTTTATTTGTGGTTTGCAAATGCTTTCAATTTGGACCCGTCCAAAATGTTGCCATTTGATAAAGAGCTAACCTTTTACCACAGAATTTTGTGGAGGAAAGTCTTTGAAAACAATGTGTGAAAAGAAGAAAAGTGCTGGTAACCAGCATTTTCCCCTTTTCTCACAATGTTTACTACCCTCTGTAGCAGCAGCTACATATTAACCTCAATCCTTAATCCATTCCCAAACAGTCCCTGGTTTTCAAGACCCTGGTAAAGAAACCTTTTGAAAACATTGTGGGAAAAGGAGCTGGTAGCCAGCATTTTCTCCTTTTCCCACAATAGTTTTTGGTTAAGAGTTAAGAACAGTGTTTTCAAGAAAGAAAGCCTTTGAAAACAGTGTGTGGAGAGGGGAACAATTCTGGTAACCTTAATTTTCTTCTTTTCTTACAAAGTATTTACCTCCTTCGACCACAGCCACATGTTTATCATTATTAACCCTTAAGCACAGAATTTTCAAGATAGAAACCTTTGAAAACATTGTGTGAAATGAAAAAAAATTCTTGGAACCTTAATAATTTCCTTTTCTCACAATGTTTTCTACCCTCTGTGGCCACAGCCACATCTTAACTCATTACCACGCTGCAAAATTTTAGACCTATACACATTGAAAGCATTTACAGGCGACAATCTGAAATGACTTAAATGGTGTAATTTTGCTTTGATAGGGTGGAAAACTCTGTGGGAAAAGGAGAAAATGCTGGTTACCAACTCCTTTTCCCACAATGTTTTTAAAAGGTAATGGGTTAAACTCTGCCAAAAAGTAAACAAGTGGTAGAGTGACTTCGCAACTATTTCGTCCAGCAAAATACTCCAACCTAACAAAAACAAACTCAAAATATACACACAGTGTTCCTATATACATGTATCTGAAGTTGCACATGTACAATTTCCATGACAAAGCTACACTTTGTTATGGAATTATCTCCCGTTATATATATTGTATTATGTATATTATATTTGTATTTGACATTCAAATTTTGTGAGAAAGACAATTATTTTGAATTATTGTATGTTCAGGGCTTCAAAGAAACCACTTGGAAAGAATGTAATTCTGTAGTCCTTGAGATTACTGAAGGCTTTTTTGGAAGGAATGATAATTATGTAGCAAAACTTGTCAATTTTCTTACTGCTACAAGGTTTTCATGGATCTAAATTACGTTCAAGGAAGGAATTCTGATTTCTGTCTAAAGTAGGGATGGCAACGGTTAGTACATTCGCTAACCAGTTAACCGTTCAATCTTTCGATCGGTTAACCGGTTAACCAAACGACCATGTAAAAACATTTAAGATGAAGTTCCTGCTCGATATGTCAACTTTGACAACTGGTGCGTGAGTAATGCATTCCCGTGATGTTTACTATTTCTGTACTTTAGCGCAAAAGACAGTCAATCTATCGATGATCTCTCACCCTCTCGGCAATAAAATCATTTTTCCACAATGTTTCCTCTAGAGGACTAGAAATTATCAGGCCATTTCAGTGTTTCCACTACGCAAATTATTGCGTAAATCACCTAATAGAACTGAAATTCACGTAAAAAAACGTTTGGTTTCACGTGAGACCTCACGTTAGAAAGGAAAAAAAAAACATTATCTTCTTAACTTGTGTAAAATACCAGGATTTGAAGTTACTTGCTACCCATTTCGATAAATTATTGTCAAATCAGGCGGAAATACCTATCCGTAAATTAAAACACATGAAAAAATGCTAGATGCAAGAAACATGGAAATCCATGACAGAACAAAATGTTCCTTTCAACACTGGCCGATCAGAGTCACTTCAGATCGTCCTTTCAGCTTTTAAATGACTAGTAAATTTCCATAGATATATTAATAACAGACTTTAGTGCTGCATCGAAAGAAAAACTAGTGGGATCACTGCTATTAATAACTTCAAAAAAATCTACAAACAGAATCATACGTGGTATGGTTATTGATCGTCAAACGAAGCGGCTATCGCTAAGTGAACAGGTGTTAGTCATCGCCCAAACGACAGGTTTAAATTTTAGACTCTCCCAAATTCAAAGCCTCTGCACTATACTATGATTTTCGAAGATACTTATCAAAGTGATTATGAACAAACGAAGAGAAACCGCTATGTCTGCTTGAACACAGATTGACTGACTTTATAAATTTCAATCCCTCTCATGCTGATTGGTCAATCCATGCATATATTTGATTAGGGGCGGGTACTTTATTAAATAATCCAAGCAAATCAATAACTCTAAGCCAGTGCCTTTCATCCAAAGAGGACACATGTTTGATTGTTTATTATCGGAGACTGGGGACTAATTAGCGAATTAACAATGTTTAATATTGCACAGACATGTCAAATTGTATATCACACCCTCGCCGCGTCTTGGCGACATTGGATGTGCGTATGATGCAGTTTGGTTGTCATAACCGGCAAAGTTAACTTTGTATTTTCTTTATTATGATGATTATTTTGGTAAACTTTTTATAATATAGGCCTATATTTGTTTCTGGTTAACCGGTTACCAATTTCCTAACCGGTTAATCAGTCATTCGATCGGTTAACCCATTACCACACAATCCCTACTTTTGACGCCCCTGAAAAAGAATCCTTTAGAAAACATTGTGGGAAAAGGAGAAAATGCTTGTAACCAGCAATTTCTCCTCTCGCCACAATGTTTTCTACCCTTTACAAAACAAATTTCAAATTTTCAATCACTTTTATTCTGTCATCTGCAAATACTTTCGATTTGGACAAGCCTAAAATCTTGTCGTTTGGTAATGAGTTAACTGGTTAACCGTTGCCATCCCTAGTCTAAAGCCATCACATAACAGAATTTTATTTTTACTTTCAACATCTTTCTGGGAAACCAAAGTGGATGAAAGAGAAAAGTCTAGCAACCATCTCTTTTTCACTTTAATTTTAAACAAATTCATAGGAAGTGAAGGGGGGGGGGGGGGGGGGAGAGAAAGCCATCTGAAAACATTGTGGCAAAAGGAGAAAATGCTGGTCACCAACATTTTATCCTTTTCCCACAATGTTTTCTACTCTTTGAAAATAAAGTTATAATATTTGAGTCAAATTTATGTTATCAGCAAAATTAATGCTTTCAATTTGGACAAGTCCAAAATTTTGCCGTTTGAGAGTTTAGCATTAAAGTAGATTATGTTGTGAATCTCTCCCATTTGATGAGTTTTTTTTTTTTTCAGAGGCCTAATTTTTTTCTTTGGCGCATCTAAGATATAGTACCCTTTGCTTTTTAGCTCACCTGAGCACAGCATGCTCAAGGGGAGCTTTTAGGATCACCGTCAACAAGTCTTTAAACATCAACTCCTCCTAAACCGCTGGGCTGATTTGGACCAAACTTGGCTGGAATGTTCCTTGGGAGGTCCTCTTTAAAATTGTTCACAGAATTTGATTCTGTCAAAAACTCTGGTTGCCATGCCAACCAAATGGAATTTTTTAAGAAATTCTTTAAAAATCTTCTTCTCTGAAACCGCTGGCCAGATTTTAAGATAATTTCACAGAGATGTTCCTTGGGTAACCCTTTTCAGAAATTGTTAATGAAATTTTGATCTGTCAAGAAGTATGGCTCTGGTGAATGGGGGCTACTTGCACTATACAGAAATGAAGAAATCCTTAAAAAATCTTCTGAAACCGACGGTCAGATTTTAAAATAATTTCACAGAGATGTTCTTTGAGTGACCCTTTTCAAAATTGTTCACAAAATTTTGATTCGTCAAGAAACATGGCTCTGGTGAATATTCCTTGAATGGCCCTTTTCAAAAATTGTTCGCAAAATGAAGATATGTCAAGAAACATGGCTCTGGTGAATGGGGGCTGCTTGCACTCTACGGAACTTAAGAAACTCCTAAAAATTCTTCTTTTCTGAAACTGCTGATCAGATTTTGAAAGGACTTTCACAGGTGACCTTTTGAAAATTGCTTGGCAAAATAATGATTTTGTTTCTAGTGTTTCAATTCCTCAAAAAGAAATTGGCTATGATCCTGTCAAAAATTCAGGTGAGCAATCCAGGGCCATCTTGGCCCTCTTGTTTCATATAAATTTCAGTAATATATTTTTTTTAATTTGGTGAGATGTGAAAAATATAGATACTCACCCTTAATACCTAAATGTTTAACATCTTTTTTCTTGCAGTTTCCACAGTACCAAGAAGACATTTCAGGTGACCTTGGGATTGGCCAAAGAAGTCAGCCAATGAGATTACAAGTCAACTTTGGGTCGCCTACCGGAGAACAGTTGTGATATATTTGTGAATAACGTATTTAATCAAATGACACTTCACAGTGTTGGATTTTTGTACAGTTTGATGATGGGTTTTTTCCTACATGCAATGCAGGAAGTTGGGTAATTACATTAAATAAAGATAAAATTTTGGATCTGACAGCTTTGAATTGCTTTGCAAAAGCAATTTTATATCTCTATGTTCTGCGAGAAGTGTTGTAGTGAACTTTATAAACTGAACTGTAATGCTGATATCATTAACCCATTACCACACAATCCCTACTTTTGACAGCCCTGAGAAATAAGCCTTTAGGAAACATTTGGGAAAAGGAGAATATGCTGGTAACCAGCATTTTCTCCTTTTTCCACAATGTTTTCTACTCTTCACAAAACAAATTTCAAATTTTCAGTCACTTTTATTTTGTTGTCTGCAAATGCTTTTGTTTTGTACAAGCCTAAAAAATAGTGAAATATTGTTGTTTGGTAATGAGTTAATTATTTCCCAAACAACAGAATATTGGACCAGTCCAAAATCAAATCATTTGCAGACGACAAAATAAATGTGATGTAAACATGGAAATTTGTTCAGGGAAGGATATAAAAATTGTTGGAAAAGGAGAAAATGCTGGTTACCAGCATTTTCTCCTTTTCCAACAATGTTTTCAAAAGGTTTCATACTCGGTGTGTTAAAAGTAGAGATTGTGTGGTAATGGGGTAATTTGCGTCTTAGTATCCGCCTTTTACTCTTCTACCCCTTACATAAATATTTTCAGACTTACCCGAACTGAGAGCCATTGCAGACAACAAAAAATGTGTCATAAAAATTCAAATTGTGTCTGGACGGGTAGAAAACTTTGTTGAAAAGGAGTAAAATGGTTACCAGCATTTTCTCCCTTTTTCTGCTATGTTTTCAGGGGTTGTTTTCTTCAGGGGCACAGAGTTTTACGATGCAGCAGACCTGTTTTGAAAACATTCTGTGTAAAAATAGAAAACAACTTCCCTGTTGCCTGAATGTTTTTAAACGTAGTAATGTATCCTTAACATATACTCATGTTCATCATCCCATATTTTATATGGATAGTTTTCAGGGGTAACAACCTATGTCATAGCATACGTCATCGGAGACATTTTAATGCCGCCATTTTGATTTTAAAAAGGTAAGTTTTTCAGCTTGTACATTATTTATTGAAGATCTGTCCAAACAAAGCAGTGCATATGGTACCTGACAACTTTCTTCATTAGTATACATTAATATTTTGTTCATTAGTTTCGTTGATTTTGCAATTACCTCCACACAATTTTCAAAGCCGGTGACACATGTGCGATTTAAACATAGATGTTGTATACAATGCCCTTAAGAGTAATTGTGTTGAAATGTTTAGAGCTACAACATTGTTTCATGGCATTTTGATTTCACGAATAGGACAAATATATTTACCGTCACCAGATGACGTAGGTATTCTAAGTAAATTTTAGATACATATATCTTTTTAAAGTAATTAATCTGCACTTTGTAAACAAAATGGCGGCTATTCCGACATCTCTGCTATGACGTAGTTTGTCACCTTGGTTTTAGTGTAATTCTCTACAAATTTGTATCAGAATGTTACGGGTCAAAAGGACTAGCTGAAATTACTTACCATGAAAGACATTTTATATGCTGAAAATATATGTAATTAACACACTTGGCACAAAGTGCTAAGGTGAAAGCTTATGATATTGCTCTGTTTTGTGTCCATTGTGTGTCAACTGTTGTGAATTGTCCAGGCGTCAGCAATTACCTTGTGTAAACTCTAGAGGCCACATTTGTTGTCACTTATTCATGAAACTTGTCAGAATGTTTGTCTTTATGATGTTTCGGACAACATCAAAATTAGGTTACATCAGGTCAAGAACTAGGTCACAGGGCAAAATCTTTGAAAGACCATGTGTCCTCTGTAGACGCCACATTTTCAGCTCAACACTCTTTAAAGTTAGTCACAGTAAGTTTGAAAATGGGTCAGGTAAAACCTCATGTACACTCTAGAGGCCACTTTTTCGTCCTGAACGACTTTTATTATCTTTTAATACAGATATACAAGCTAAATGATCAAAGCTGTCGATACTCCATAAAACAACATTCATTCATTCATTCAGCCTGAAACTCTTGAAACTTGGTAGGAATATTTGTCTTGATGACATACACGAATCTATCAAGTTTGAAATTGGGCCACATTGGATCAAAATGTAGGTCACAGGGCTAAGTTTTAGAAAAAGCTAGTGTGCAGTCTAGAGGCTACATTTTGGTAATATTTTCATGAGTGGCTGCACCAATCGTGAAAATATTAGCATTTTAATCTTTTACCATGAAAAACAAATATTTCATTATTTCATGCTTTTAACCCATTCTGGAAGAAATTTGATCAAAATCCAATTCTTTTCTGTTATTCCCCATGGATATTTCCATCTTGTTGTGAGGCATGCACATTTTACCTTGGTAACTAGTGCGTGAGAACAAGAGCTACTGTTTCTACCTTTGATTGAAGAGTTAGAGTATAGAAATTAGTTTTTAGCTCCACTGAATGAAGGCCAGCAGGCTCATGTCATGGCCTGGTGTCTGTCATTGGTCTGTCTGTCTGTCCCTCCCTCCGTCCGTGTGTCCGTGTGTTAACTTTTAGTTCAAACATCTTCTCAGAAACTGCCCATCCAATTTTGATGAAACCTCACAGAAATGATCTTGCCATGGTGCTTCTCAGATTTCCTTGAAAGAATTTGATTCCTTCAAAAACTGAATATATTTGAAAATCTTTGGAAACCGTAAGGCCGAGGGCTATCAAATTTGGCATGTAGCTTTATCTAGTGGACATCTACCAGGTTTATTCAAATTTTATCCCAGGGGTCAAAGTAGCCCCACCTAAGGGGTCACAAGTTTTACATGGACATATATAGGGAGAACTTTAACACTCTTCCTCTACCTAGAGATAGAGCCAATTTGTTTGCGAAATTTTGATCCGTCTAGAAACATGGCTGTGGTGAATGGGGTCAACTTGCACTATACATACATGAAAAAATTCTTGAAAATTCTTCTTCTTTGAAACGGCTGGTCCAATTTTGAAATAATTTCACAGAAATGTTCCTTTAATGACCTTTTTAAAAAGATATTTGCAAAATTTTGATCCATCAAGAAACATGGCTCTTGTGAAGGGGGGTTACTTGCACAATATGAAAATTGAGAAATTCTTAAATATTCTTCTTTTCTGAAACTGATGGTCAGATTTTGAAATGACCTTTACAGGTAACCTTTAGAAAATTGCTTGGCAAAATAATGATTATGTTTCCAATGTTTCAATACCTCAAAAAAGAAAATGGCTATGGTCTCTTAAAAAATTCAGGTAAGCGATCAAGGGCCATCTTGGCCCTCTTGTGTAATATATCTTCCTGTGACTAACCATAAGACCTAGGGCTAACCTGTCTCATGAGTCTCACGTTTCCTTCATCCATCTGCAAAAAGTATCAGCACATGTCAACCTGTCCACTATGCACAGGTTCACATGGTTCAGACCTTGTGCTATGGGTCAAACTTCTCCATTTCCATGGACTATTCAACCTTGTGATTATGTGCAGTTGTTAACCTTTTACCACATGATCCGGACGAAAGGCGGCTTTTGAAAACATTGTGGAAACATTGCTGGTTACAGCATTTTCTCCTTTTCTCACGTTTTCAGAAGGCTTCTACCTCGTGATCATAAAAACCAGGGATTGTTTAGTAAAGAGTACAATATTATATTGTAAAAATCTGCCCATTAAAATTACAGATCAATGCATATCCCCTACATGCATTATGACATTATACATATTTGGAACCATATTTCACAGTATTTGGACTGCAAAACGCAAAAAGGGGCATTTAGACATTTGTGTAAAATGTCTTAACCTTTTCCCAAACAATCCCTGGTTTTTACGGGTCTAGGATGGAAGCCTTTTGAAAACATTGTTGGAAAAGGAGAAAATGCTGGTAACCAGCATTTTCTCCTTTTCCCACAATGTTTTCTACCCTATCATATAGAAAAATAATCTCTTTAGCAACTGTTAAGTTGTCATCTGCAGAATGCTTTCAGTTTGGTGTGGTCCAAAATCTGCCATTTGGGAAAGGGTTAAGAGGTCAAACTGCGCTCTTAATGCAGGCTTATCAGAAACGACACCTTTGGTTTTCGTGTAATTTTCTGTTTTGCGCAAATCTACTGTAGCACAAAATCTTATGTAGTCGTAAAGTCTTGTCTTGGGTAGCCTGCACAGTGACGATCTGAGATGACACTTTACTCAAATGTCCGAATGTCCCTTTTGGCGTGTTGCAAATCATTTAGCTAGAGATTCCTATTCTGTTGTGTGATATTTTATCAGTGTGTGATACATGTGTTTTAGCTGGAAATTTTTCAAGTATGTTGTAATTTACCCCATTACCAAACGACAATATTTTAGACTGGTCCAAATTGAAAGCATTTGCAGACAACAAAATAAAAGTGACTGGAAATTTGAAATTTGTTTTGTGAAGGGTAGAAAACATAGTGGGGAAAATGAGAAAATGCTGGTTACCAGCATTTTCTCCTTTTCCCACAATGTTTTCTAAAGGCTTCTTTCTCAGGGGCATCAAAAGTAGGGATTGAGTAGTAATGGGTTAACTCTTTCCCAAACAAGCCCTGGTTTTTACGTGTCTGCAGTAAAAGTCTTTTGAAAACACTGTGGGAAGAGGAGAAATTGCTCGAAATGAGCAATTTCTCCTTTTCCCACAGTGTTTTCTACCCTTTTTGAGAACTTTCTGCCATTTTTTCAAAATCTAATATTGTCGTCTGCAAACTCTCTCAGTTTGGAAGAGTCCAAAATTTGTTGTTTGGGAAAGGGTTAAAAACCCTTTTGGAAACATTGTCAGAAAAACAGAAAGTGCTCAAGACCAGCACTTTCCCCTTTTTTCCACAATGTTTCTACCTTCTCATAGACAGACATCATCACTTAGCTACATTTGACGTACATGTATTACGTAAAAATGCTTTCTTATTGGACGAGTTTAAAAAAATTCATTGTCTATTAAAGCATAAAGCCATATACAGCTTCACTTTATTGTTTTTGTTGTCAACTTATTACATTGTACATTAGTAATTTAAATCAAAGATGTTAAAAAAACAATTTTATTCAGTAATAAAGAGCACAATTGATCATCTATGTACTGCAGTCTGTGTGGTCATTATTATACATCTGAAGGGTCATATATTGTAGCCCTGGTCGTCTGTCTGTCCATCCATCCCTTAGCAATTTCTTGTGCATCTTCCTCCTACAGTTTTCACTGGAATAAGTTCAAACTTACCATAATGAATCTCTATGATGCGTAGTTGTTCATGTGTCTTTTAAAATTTGGATATCTGCAAGCGTTCTTGATTTTAACTCTTTACCACACGACAAAAATTTAGACTGGTTCAAACTGAAAGCATTTGCAGACGACAAAATAAAGGTGACTGAAAAATTGAAATTTGTTATGGGAAGGGTAGAAAACACTGTGGGAAAAGGAGAAAATGCTGGTTACCAGCATTTTCTCCTTTTCCTACAGTGTTTTCAAAAGGCGTCTTTCTCAGGGGCATCAAATGTAGGGATTGTGTGGTAATGGGTTAAGCCAATTCACTGACAAGCACCTTTGGGCATATATGCACAGCTTTGCGAAGCTCTTGTCTTTGTAATGGTTTACTAACACAGTTCGGAATGTTGCTTGACTGTCTGGCTAAGTGTTGTTGCAAAATTCTTGCTAAATACTAGAGTGGCCATTATATTAAGTGGTGGTTTACAAATAGAGATTGTTTTGTTTCGTTTCTACTGGTTCATAATGTTTTAGTGCTTATTACAAGCAAGTTCTCTTTTCCCCACAATGTTTTACATACATTTTTTGGTGAGATTTGTCAAGTTAACCCTTTACCCCATAAGGCATTTCTATGGTATCTCTAATTAACCCTAAATAACAGCAAGGATGAAGCTGTTTCTTATGTGTATATGACACCATTTGACACTATAGAAAACATTGTGGCAAAAGGTGAAATTGCTCGTCACGAGCAATTTCACGTTTTGCCACAATGTTTTCCAAAGGCTCCTACAAGCAATGCGTACAAATGAGTATCTATGGAGTAAAGGGTTAAACTTCATGAATTAGAAATATTAAATGAGCCCCATGGAGTGGAGTTATGGATGATGTATGAAAAAAAGGCAAAACAAAATTAGTAATGTTAACATTAATTGAGTACAACCAGCATCCTGATATTATGTTACGATAGACAAAGATGTAGGGCTCGTACTCACCAACCATTCTCAAGAACATTCTCAGTCTTATTCTCAAGAATTTTCTAAATTTGAAAGTAACACCACTTCTGTTTGGCAAAACCAAATGGTTTAGCCAATCAGAAGTGGTGTTACTTTCAAATTAAGAAAATCTTGGATAATATGATTATGAGTGGTTGGTGAATAGGGGCCCTGTTTGTCTTTTTCTCCTGAAACTGATTGCTTATCAACAAAGGTCCACCTAGAACGTTCCATATATTATAACGATAAAGTGTCCACCTTTACCTTTGAAGTTCACTTTACCACACAACCCCGACCTTGCACGACCCTGAGAATGAAAGCTTTTAAAAACATTGGGGGAAAATGCTGGTAACCTGCATTTTCTCCTTTTCCCACAATGTTTTCTACCCTTCCAAAATTGAATACCCAATTTTGAGTCGCTTTATTTTGTCGTCTGTATGTTTTGAATTTGGACCAGCCTAGAATATAGTTGTGTGGTAAAGTGTTAATAAGATGTATGATCTTGTAAGTCCTCATTGTCTATAGATATTTGTGACCCGTCACTCAAAAAGGGACCATCTGGGAATTCTGGACATAAATTAGACAAAAGCAGATCCACAATAGTGCAGGTCAGTATAAGCTGATAGTTCAGAAATTATTGTACAACAAAGTAGAAATATTTCTCTTACAGAAAATGTCATGAAAGTAAATTTTTTTTACCCTGGTCAGCCTGCGCAATTCGCTGACCAGGGTTGACCAATTTTGCAGTTCCCAGATGTTCCCTATCTGCCTGAAGGGTCACATTTATCAAATGGCAATCAATTAATATTTGGTATGTTCTTCATTTACGGATCAGGTTCCAAACCCCATGTACCTGATGTAAAGTCTTTTGATGTTATCGGAAATTACGTCATCAGGAACGACGCTACTAGACTTAATATTTACGTCTTTCCCAGGCCAATTTGTTCCCCGAATATGAACCTCGTTTAGCACTTATATCAGCCACATCAATAACACCTCTGCAGCTAGGTTCATGATCGAAACGCCATACTCATTGACGTAATAAAATGTTAAGTCGGGTTCATGGGGTCTACAATAGGTGTGATGTTGGTCCGTAAGCATGTGGGTACAACAAATATTAACTTACTATCAAGTAATTTACAAGTATCTGGAGGGGAAAAAAATGGATTTGTCACATTTTTACTGAGATTCATAGCACTCATGAATAATAAGTATATCTGAAGAGGGGAATAAATGAATTTGTCACACTTTTACTAAGATTCATAGCACTCATAAATAAATAAGTATATTTGAAAAGGGGAAAAAATGGATTTGTAACACTTTTGCTAAGATTCAGAGCACTCATAAATGAATATCTGAGAAGGAAAAAAAAAGAATTTTTCACACTTTTACTAAGATTCTTAGCACTCATGAATAAATATCTGAAGAGAAAAAAAATGAATTTATCACATTGTAACTGAGATTCATAGCACTCATAAATAAATAAGTATACCTGAAGAGGGGGAAAATGGATTTGTCACACTTTTTTAGCTCACCTGACCACGAAGTCCTCAGAGTGAGCTATTGTGATAGTGCTGTGTCCGGCGTTGACTTTTACGTTGTGTACGCTCTAGAGGGCACATTTTCAGTCCAATACTCATGAAAGTTGGTCAGAATGTTTGCCTCGATAAAATCTCGAAACAAGTTTGAAAATGGGTCATGTCGGGTCAAAAGCTAGGTCACAAGGTCAAATCTTAGAAAACCCTTGTGTACGCTCTAGAGGCCACATTTTCAGTTCGATACTTATGAAAGTTGGTCAGAATGTTTGCCTCAATGATATCTCGGACGAGTTTGAAAATGGGTCATGTTGGGTCAAAAACTAGGTCACTAGGTCAAATCTTAGAAAAACCTTGTGTATGCTCTAGAGGCCACATTTTCAGTCTGATACTTATGAAAGTTGGTCAGAATGTTTGCCTCGATGATAGCTCAGATGACTTTGAAAATGGGTCATGTCGGGTAAAAAACTAGGTCACTAGGTCAAATCTTACAAAAACCCTGTGTACGCTGTAGAGGCCACAGGCCAAACCACTTGAAAGTTGATCAGAATGATTGTCTTGATGATATCTAGGACGAGTTTGAAAATAGCTCATGTCGGATCAAAAACTAGGTCACCAGGTCAAATGTTTGAAAAACCTCTTATACGCTCTGGATGCCACATTTTCAGTCCAAAACTCTTGTAAGTTAGTCAGAATGTTTGTCTTGATGATATCTCGGATGAGTTTGAAATGGGTCATGTCGGGTCAAAAACTAGGTTACCAGGTTTAATCTTGGAAAAACCTTGTATACACTCTGGATGCCACATTTTCAGTCCAACATTCTTGAAAATTGGTCAGAATGTTTGCCTTGATAATATATCGGATGTGTTTGAAAATGGGTCAAAAACTAGGTCAATAGGTCAAATGTTATAAAAACCTTGTGTATGCTCTGGATGACACATTTTCAGTCTGATACTCCTGAAATTTGTTCATAATATTTGTCTTGGTGATACCTTGAATGAGTTTGAAAATGGGTCATGTGGAGTTAAAAATTAGGTCACTGGGTCAAATATTAGAAAAACCTTGTGTACACTCTAGAGGCCACATTTTCTGCCTGATACTCTTCAAACTTGGTCAGAATGTTTGTTTTGGTGATGTCTCAAAAGAGTTTGATAATGGGTAATTGGTCAGGTCCAAAACTAGGTCACTTGGTCAAATCTTAGAAAAACCTTTTGTATGCTGTAGAGGCCACATTTTTAGTCCAGTACTCATGAAACTTGGTCAGAATGTTGGTATTATTGATATCTCAAAAGTGTTTGATAATGGGTAATGTCTGATAAAAAAAAAACTAGGTCACTGGGAAAGTAGATTGAAAATGGTTCATGTTTGGTCAATAGACTCAGGTGAGCGATTTCAAGGCCATCATTGCCCTCTTGTACTAAGATTCATAACACTCATAAATAAATATCTGAAGAGAAAAAAAATGAATTTGTCACACTTTTACTGTGATTCATAGCACTCATAAATAAATATCTGAAGAGAAAAAAATGACTTTGTCGTACTTTTAATAAGATTCATAGCACTCATAAATAAGTATCTGAAGAGAAAAAAGTGAATTTGTCACACTTTTACTGAGATTCATAGCACTCATAAATAAGTAAGTATATCTGAAAAAGGGAATAAATGAATTTGTCACACTTTTACTGAGATTCATAGCACTCATAAATAAATAAGTATATCTGAAGAGGGGAAAAAATGACTTTGTCACACTTTTACTAGGATTCATAGCACTCATAAATAAATATCTGAAGAGAAAAAATGAATTTGTCACACTTTTACTAAGATTCATAGCACTTGTGAATAAAAAAGTATCTGAAGAGGGGAAGAAATGGATTTGTCACACTTTTGCTAAGATTCATAGCACTCATAAATAAATATCTGAAGAGGAAAAAAATGATTTTGTCACATTTTTACTGTGATTCATAGCACTCATAAATAAATAAGTATATCTGAAGAGGGGTAAAAATGGATTTGTCACACTTTTACTAAGATTCATAGCACTCATAAAGATGTGTTGTGGCATTTAGGCCACATGGGCTTGCAACACACGAAAATGGGCATTCGAGGATTTCCGGAGAGTGTGGTCTCGGATCAGCCTTGGCAGTCCAGGCATGCTAATCCGAGACAGCACTTTACGCCATAGAGATTTAGATACATGTATGCTCTTTTCATTCAAGCCATCCCTTTAATTTGGATGTAGACGAAGCATGGCGTTTGTACGAGTGCTCAGTTTGATCTACATGTAGTCAAACTCACACACATCGTAATTCATATAACCAATTAAGATACGAAGCACAGTAGAGTCGATATTGACTTCTTCATTAATCATGAATACGTAGGTTGGATCTGACGTTATGGTTATCAGTGAAGTCATATTAACGTTTGTACTTGTCGAAATTGTAACCAGGGTAACTCCCGAATCTCGTAGGGACTTGGCTACATTGTAGGCGTCTGCGTAATCTGTAAAAAATCCATTCGTGAAGAAGAGAAGAACCTTTCGATGTCCAGATCGTGCGCCTCTTGTTTCCGCAAAACCTTCTTTATAAAAATAATTCAGTGCATAACTCGCATTTGTGGTGCCTTGTAACTCGGGTATAATTGCCTGCATGGCCGTTATAACTCCGTCTATGCTTGTGTGCAAGTTGAAAGGAAATACTTCTTGCACACGAGAACCGTATGTTGTGTAACTAATTCGTATGCCGTTTTGACTCACAGCTGTAGTGGAGAGAAGAACTTGTAGCGCAGATACACGATCGTAGAATTCTGAACGCGGTATATCACCAGACATTTCCATTGCAATAGCGACATCCGAGTAGTTGCGATAGCAATCTGGAACGATCATCATTAAACAATAAGAACCTATTTATTGATACAATTTAGGTAACTCTTCGAGTTAAAGTTACATTTAGACCTACATGTACTAATTGCACCATGTATAAAACAAAATTCATTTGCGTTTTATACGAGGTACAGTCACAAGCAAACATCTGTACCGAAGGAGGCACATTTCAGTCATCCTCGGATACCCCGGGGTCTCCCTATTTGTTACGCTACATCGACGTAGCGTAGCAAATAGGGAGACCCCGGGGTATCCGAGGATGCATTTCAGTGCGATGTAGAATCTATATAAGCACTGGTAAATTGAGACTTCCATATATCATTTTCTATTCTCATTGTAGGTCAGGTAACTATTTGTCCACATTATGGGCACCGTGTTGGTCCCGATACTATCGCGCTATCTCGCGAGACTCGTTCATCTCCTTCTGCAAGGATCCCAAAGAGAGGTAACTCTGTCGGGCTGGCAACAATAAGTATTATACGAGATAGTTAAGAACAATTACGGCTCCTGAACTGGCCACCGTTGTACATATACCGTGTCACTCTCTTGCACTCCGGATCATTACATTCACCTCTGTAGTGGGCTCAGAAAGTAGTCCGTCATTATGCGATACTTTCGTCACATGACCAGAACTCAAAATGGCGACACAAACGCCGGTGAAAGAAAGACCAATATCGATTACTTTGTGTGCTGTTGAAACAGCATACGGCCAATCAGACTAAGTGGTAGGCAATGTGAAAAAGACGGATTTTCTGGAAATCTTAAATGTCTTTTAAAGAACCATAACTTGTTTTTTAATCTTATAACCTAAGATTTATTGGTATGTCAAAACTGTTGTCATAATTCATGGGCGCAGCCATTTTTGTTAAACTTGGCGTAAGATTCTGATCAGTAAAGAGGCTCGAAAAAAAATAGTTCCATTTTATAGAGGTAAATTCATCAGTTATAATGTATCCAGAATCATAATTATTTCCGTTGTCTACCTTACAATTTTACACACGAAACAGTTAAACAGTAACAAAACATCTTTTCCTCGGTTTGACAAGATTCTTTTCATTTAGCCCATCGCAGAGATGTATGTGAGAGTAACGAACGATAACTCTGCTCGGAGATTGATACGTGTATTACGTACTATACACGTAGTAGTATCAGGGGCGGTAACCAGTCTATTACAGCTCCCTCTACCTCCAATAACAAGTTATACATATTTAATCCTTTGACAAGCAATCCCGAATTTTAAAAATCCTAAAAAAGAGGCCTTTTACAAACATTGTTGGCAATAGAGGAACTGCCGGTAGCAAGCCTTTTCTTTTTTCCCACAATATATTTTGAGCCATCGAAGACATAGTCACAGGAGATGCATTAACCCTTTCCCAAACTCGCCCTGGTTTTTACGTGTATGCAGTAAAAGTCTTTTGAAAACATTCGTAACGAGCAATTTCTCCTTTTCCCCCAGTGTTTTCTGCCCTGTTTGAGAACTTTCTGGCATTTTTCTCAAAATCTGAAATTGTCGTCTGCAAACTCTTTTGGCTTGGAAGAGTCCAAAATTTGTCGTTTGGGAAAGGGTTCAACCTTTTGCCAGAGCATGGTTCATTTGGTTTAGCAGGTTTGTCAATTAGAAGTTGTGTTACTTTCAAGTTTAGAAAATTCTTTAGAAACAGGCCTAGGAACTTAAAGATGGCTATTTAGAATTTTCACATCACACCAAATCAAAAAATTTATATATCACTGAAATTTATATAAAAAACAATACAAATCATCTATAATTAAAAATCATAAAATTACCAAAAAAACTTTTTGATGGTATTCCCTTAAAAGATTACGTAGCCTCTTAAGCTATTTTTAGATTTTGCGCCAAAAATAAAAAAATGCATTGTGGGAATGTTAAGTGACTTGCACGTGACTAATGGCGCTATTACGTAACAAACATGTAATTGTTTTTCATAATATCTTCCTCGGACGCTATGTTTGAAGCTTCGTCTGTGTATTTCCGGTATGTGAATGAGCGAGTTGTTCATGTAAAAATAGAACGTGCTTCCCGTCGATGTCGACCTTGGGCGTAGTAAATATCTAATTTCTTGTGTTGTCGGATGGTTTTCGACTACTTGGGTTTTATGAATGACGATTATAAGGCTTTGCCAGTACATGTATAAGGATGATATTTTTGTATTTTTGTAAAATTTTCGTCCCAAAATTCTGAAGGGCAACCTTTAAGAATATTTTCAGTCTTATTCTTCAGAATTTTATGCGTGTAAAAGTAGCAGAACTTCTAATTGGCTAAACCATTTGGTTTAGCCAAACAGAAGGTCTGTTACTTTCCAAGTCGGAAAATCTTAAAGATTAAGCCAAAGAACGTTCTTAAGAATGGTTGGTGGATTCGGGCCCTGGTTTATCTAGTTGGCAGCAGCAGACTGTATGGACGTTGGTTAACTTTAACCACTGGGGTAAAATTCTGTCAACCCTTTACCACACAATCCCTACTTTTGACGACCCTGAGAAAGGAGCCTTCTGAAAACATTGTGGGAAAAGGAGAAATGCTGGTAACCAGCATTTTCTCCTTTTCGCACAATGTTTTCTTCCCTTCCCAAAACAATTTTCAATTTTCCTGTCACTTTTATTTTGTCGTCTGCAGATGCTTTCAGTTAGGACCAGTCTAAAATTTTGTCGTTCGGTAAAGAGTTAAGGACAGACTTTTCATAAACTTATTTGTTATCGATAGCAATAGTGAAGAATCATCATAATCATTCCACTCATGTTTTAATATATGAGCATGAGGGGATATGTGCATGATGTTAGCGTGTGAAAAACTTGGAAAGGAAAGAGACTGGTAAGGTAACCAAACTGGTTAGAAGTTAACCCACAGTTAGACTTGAACCCTGGGTTAATTTAACCAACGTTTATACAGTCGGGTGCTAGAGACTAAAATGAAACAAAAAATGTTTGCCTAAATTACGTACCTGGACAGGTAGCCATGACGTTGCGCTTTAAGATGGTGTTTACGCCATCTTTATTGTAAGGAGAGAACACTCTAAATGGAGATCCAGTAAGCCCAACAAGTTCCCCGTGGTGAATGGAGTCGCCAAAGCAAATCGCAAAGACATTGACGTTATTTAATCGAAGGTTCATTGCTCGAAGTCTAGCATCAGGCAAATTTGAGGACAAACCGTCTGTCATTATTATCACGTACTTTACAGACGAGTTTCGCGCGCCATTTATTGGGGTTAACATGTTCTCGTGCACGATTTGTAGGGCGTCTCCTGTAGATAAAATATAAACAATCGTCCGTGTATAACACTAGCTTGATATACCTTTCATTAAAGCAGTTTACATCACTGTTAGGTTTTTTTTTTTTTGTTCCTTTTGTTTTCAAATCTAAAACCACAAACCCCCATACAGTGACGAGATAGTATAAACATTAAAGTCCAAATAGCGTCCAACTGATTTTAAACAAACTGTAAGAGGTCAGCATCAATGTTTTCAAATAGATTATTGGCTTTCAATTTCAATATACGTGTATTTTGGCACATGTATGTAACCGGGCTTTCAGTCCTTTGATACCGTTCCTGCACTCTAACCAACTGAGCTACCGAAACACATGTCGATACGGCCGCACGATATAACACCAAATACATGTACCCGACTACATTATACCTTTACATCTATCTATGGGATAGACCAGTATACTACATGTTAACAAACGAGTAGAAAAGCAGCCGCGTAGAAACCTCATATGCTTTACATGACGGTAATTTGACCTTCTTGTCGCTTTTTCAAGTAGCATGTTCTTGTCCAGCGGTCTTCTTTCTCTTTTTTAACAAAATTCTTCTAATCCTTTCTTCTGCTTGGAATATTTGCTTAATAAAAAAAAAACTACAATTATTAGAGAGGTTATTTGCAGCCAGGGCAACTTACTAAATTAAATCTTTTCCGAAATTCGTCATGTATAAAAATAAACCACGTCTATTTCTTGTTTCGGTTTTTTATTTCGCTTTATTTACAAAACCATGACGAAACAGAATGTGTATCAGAACAATTACGCTGGAAGATGGCAAATTCTGTGGCAGTCTGCCTTTTAAAATCACCCGTGACTGTTGGAGAGGTCCAATAACCTCTTCAATAAAAGTACAATTCATTTTTACCATGTAAAAATATTGCGTTTATCATGAATTTCGCGATATGTAAAAGTGCAGTTCGCAAAAGTTCCAGTCAGTGGCAGCAAAAAGAATTTTGTATTCGTGATATACAAGGGGTACACCAATGCGCTATAAGTGTTCGATGATCTATCAATGACAATTTTCGTCTTCCGTGACTGATTAATGGAGCTTCAAAGGCCTGTTGTAGACTCGACCTTATTCGTCGGCTTAACTCTTTACCAGAAACTCTTGAGAAATACTTCTCAGTTCCACAAGACTTAGTGGGACTCTTCAAATTAAAGGAGCATTTACACTTACTGCATGTGGACAAAAGTCCATGACATTATACATATGACGTACAATCAGGACCTATAATTGAGACACATTTCACTGCCATGGGAACCGTGTCTAATAAATATAGTTGGGCTTTCATTTCTCATTTGTTATTCTCGGTATGGTATCTCGGTAGTTTTAGCATTTTTCCAACGTCAGGGGTACGTCATATTGGTCCTCTCTCACTCTCTTACCTAGTTCGCTGGTTCCTTCCTCAAACACCAAGTCATCCACAGCAGCTATTAAAGATGTATTATCACTGTGACTGGCCAGATGAAAATGAGTTTTTGCAGCGAAAGAGTAGGAAATACAACCGATCTGTGTTGAGTTCGGTCCAATGGGAAATTGAGAAACGAAGTCCCGAATGTAGTCCTTTACCTTGATCACGCTGGAAGTCTGGCTGAGTGACGTGTCCACAACGAATATGACGTCAATACCTCCGCCGTGGATCGGGCTGCACATATCTGAACAAGAAAAAAATGTTGCACGTCTACAGTTCTAAAATAATCATACTAGTTAATGTGAAAACTAAATGGAAGCGCTGATGTGACATATAGGCAATGTTTTTTTTTTGTATTCATCTCGTTCCCACGAGATAATAATTCACTTTCGAGATTTTTTTTCAAAAAAAAATCTTGCAAAAACAAAGTTCGATTTCTCGAGTTTTTTTGTTTTTTATTCATCTATTAAAAAGAAGATTACGCAAAAATAATTCGTTTTCTCGATTTTCTTTACAAACAAAGATGGTAGTTTACATCCACATATGTTTCAGAATTAGGTTGGCTGGTTTTCTCATTCTAACGAGACAATATGTCGTGTTTTTGCATAATTTCTTATTATTAAAAAAAAAAAATGAGAATAAAGAGAATGACATTTTCTTTTTTTTTGCAAAATTGTTTATTCACCCATTACCACACAATCCCTACTTTTGACGCCCCTGAGAAAGAAGCCTGTAGGAAACATTGTGGGAAAAGGAGAAAATGCTGGTCCAGTCTAAAATATTGTCGTTTGGTAATGGGTTAAAAAAAATGAGCGAACGAATTTTGTTTTTTGCACAACTTTTTATTACAAAAAAAATACCTCTTGAATACGAAGTTTGTATTTTGCAAATCTTAAAAAAAAACATAATTCAAGAAAACGAATTATCAAATCGTGGGAACGAGATGAATAAAAAAAAATTCACATGTCACCTCTGCAACCATAGAAAACAGATCTTTATGAATGAATTTGAAAAAAAATGGAAAGTATATTTACAAGTAGAACTATATATTTTCGGAAGACGGAGAAAATTGAAATAGACAATTGAGAGTGAACTTTCATTCATTGCCTCAGGCATTCATAGTCTCATTGTAAAAAAAGTTCCTTTTCTGTATTTCGAAAATTCGCATGACTATCATTATGCACCTGTCTCGCAGTTTATTCCAGTGTAATGTGGCTCACAGTAACACGTATACCCAGCAAGCTCGTCTATGCACGTGCCACCATTCTGACATGGGTTACTCTCGCATTCATCGATCTCTGAAAATAAAGAAAAAAATATTTATTACCACACACATTGTTGTTTAGATAAGCTTTAAAAACGTGGCAAGAAAAGGTGCAATTGTTCTACACTGTCGTTTCTGTAAAATTTAGAAATTTAGAGTTTGGAGTTATACGGGATAAACAGTTCTACAGACAGTAAATAAAGGTAAAGCTAGACCTTTGGTCACATACAGAACCTTTCATAGTTAAATCACATCATTTCTCAGAAAAAAGGAGTAAAGGGGTTTCTGCGTGACTCAATGGTAAGTGTAGGATTCGTAACCTGTATCATTGGAACCAGGTTCGAGCCTCGCTGAACCTTATTGGGGTTTTCGTTAGAGTGTCTTTGGACAAGACACAGACACGTCTGATTTTCAGCTCGTACTGATGAAACCAATGAAGTATTACGAAGAAGCGAACTGTTATTGTGATAATTATGACTGAAATAATTGTTAAAGAGGCATAAAACAGCTTTAATCCATGCATGCATCCATTCATCGTGTACATCCATCCATCCATCCATCAATCCATCAATCAATCAATCAATCAATCAGTCAGTCAGTCAGTCAATCAATCGCTCTGTAATAAAAGGACTTTATTCATTTGCAAAACATACTTGTAGATAAATGATAGCCTGGGCAGTGTACACAGGCTGATACTGATCGAAAATTTTCGCAATTGGTAAATTTTCTGCACCTTTAATCCATACATGTATCCATTCATCGTGTCCATCCATCCATTCTTCAATCAATCAATCAATCAATCAATCAATCGCTCTGTAATAAGAGGACTTAATTCATTTGCAAAACATACATGTAGATCAATGATAGCCTGGGCAGTGTACGCAGGCTGATACTGATCGAAAATTTTTCGCAATTGGTAAATTTTCTGCATGTCTAAGGGTCAGACTAAATCAGCCAGCTATTGGACAAAACACATTTTATGGACCCTTTCTCACGTGATAACTTGTTTGGTATAATGAAGATCACAGAGATGCATTAAGCTCCCTTTTATATGAGTATAGCTCAAATGTCATACCTCTATCGCACTGGGCTCCGGTGTATCCTACGTTACATGTACAGTTGTAGGAACTTCCGGTGTTGGTACAGTTCCCATAGTTACAAGGACTGTAACTGCATGCTGTTAGATTTAAATAAAAAAAAGGAGTTTAGTAAGTTTGTAAACAGTTTATGATAGGCCTACATCTGGGCCCGTATTCAACAACTATTTTTCAGAACGTTCTTTGTCTTACTATCTAGAACTTTCCACATTTGTAAGTAACACAACTTCTGATTGGCTAAACCATTAGGTTTAGCCAATCAGAAGTTGTGTTACTTACAAATTTAGAAAACCTTTGAGAATAAGACTAAGAATATTCCCAAGAATGGTTGGTGAATACGGGCCCTGCTAGACTATAACTTGATAAACTTTTCACTATTAGTTTGAATTATTGTTTGGTTTTAAGAACACAATTGTTTGGTTTTAAGAACACAGGTTTAGAACCACGAACAGAATAGTGTTATCATTTAGGTAAGACCTGTGTAATGCATTTCTCGTGAAAATTCTAATTGGTTGATAAATAAGGATAAATAAGGATTTATGCAGAAATCATTTTTGCACATTTCTAACGGATCAGAAATTCCGTTTATGTCTATCTTGAAATTATTTTTGATACTTTTGTTAGTTTTCTGAAAAGACTGAAAAGAGAGGTAATTATAATCTCTTTTTGAATTGAGAATATAGTGGTTTTAGATTTATAAATGATTATTTAAAGAAGGAAAAAGTGAGGGGTGGGGGGGGGGAATGAATCGTTGAAAGTAGTTCAATAATACTCATTTTTGATTATAGTTAATTTTGTAGGATGATATTTTAGTGGAAATAGCTGTTTTCCATTACACAGGTCTTACCTTAATGAGCTGGATTCATAAATCATCTCGTCAAGATACTCGTAAGTGATTTTAAACTCGTTATCCCAAACACAAATCAAAGCGTTTAGAACGCTGAAGTGGTATTTGTCAAGGAACCCATTGCGTGGAATCAATAGTTTGAAAGAAAAAGAGATATTTTGTTCAAATACTGGCTTAAAAGCAAATGAATAGCTTTTCGGTTGAAGGGATAGTACTCATGTACCTTAAAACTATAATTTTGAAATATCTTTAGCCTTTTATATTCAATTTCCAACATTACAATCAATTACTTCGATCTATAAATATTCACGAGCAATCAAATGGAGTAGCGCGCAATCACAGGACGAACAAGCCATGGAACGTATTGGTTTTGGAACGAAAAAGCGCAGGGTCAGTAGGCAAATTTGTATCATTGTGCAAATAAAAGGCTATGAGTGAGAGAAGCTATTTTCAATCAAAAATAAGTATCTCAACGATCGATGGCCTCGCCCAATGTATTTTAAAATACCATTTCAAATTACATATCTGTGTGCCACCGAAAAACTCATTTGCCTGAGAAAGAATGAGTTTAACTGGGTTTATTTCCTTCGGCTTTGCACAAAATAAGATGCATGGTAATCGAAATTCAATCTTGAACTCAGAGTGGTATTGTCTTCGACAAATACCACAACAATGATTTATAAACTGATAATGAAAGGTTTTTCAACTGAGGGCTAAACTTGTCGTAAAAAAAGAAAGCTTCTCGAATCTTAATTTTTATCCTGGTAAATGTATCAACCCTTTCCAAAACAATCTCTGGTCCTTACGATGCTGGGAAAGAACGCTTTTGAAAACACTGTAGGAAAAGGAGAAAATGCTGGTAACCAGCATTTTCTCCTTTTCCCACAATATTTTCTATCCTTTCATAGACAAAAATCTTCATTTGCATTATTTTTTTATTTGTCGTCTGTAAATGCTTTCAATTTGGTCTTGTCCAAAATTTTGTTGTTTGGGAGAGGGTTAGATAAAACGTTCAAACCAGTAGTAACTGTTACTTCAAACATCTTTTTGAGAAAAGTGTCTCCTTAACGGAAAGTTAAGATCACGATCACACTGCACTGAACTTGCAGTCTGATCTTGATCTACACTGTCCGCAATAGGTCTGGGAGTCGCGCCTAGCAGCTTGATGGTTAACTCATTGAGAGCTGTGTGAACTCAACTGAAATTTCTATCCTAAAAGTACGACCCGAATATTCGCAGTTTCTTGGTTGCTCAAAGATTTCTACAGTGTATCAGCAAAACTGACCGTTCAAGGACAAGGCTGCACTTTTTGTGCAGCCTGCTAACGTCTGTATTCACCTACCATTCTTAGGAACGTTCCCAGTATATTTCTCCAAAATTTTCCAAATTTGAAATTAACATGACTTCAGATTGGCTGAACCAAATGGTTTAGCCAATCAGAAACTCGTGTTACTTTCGAATTTAGAAAATTATTTAAAGCAAGACTGTGAATATTCTTAAGAATAGTTGAAGAATAGTTGATGAATACTTCCACAGGGTCCGTATTTACCATTTAATTTTGAGAATATTATTTGTCTTATACCCCAAGAGTTTCTAATATGAATGTAACATCTCTTTTGATTGGCTAAACCACATTGTTCAGCCAATCTTAATTCCAAATCTAGAGAATTCTGGAGGCTAAGACCAAAAACGTTCTTAAGGCCTTGTTTACTGGCAAGAGGTAGCCGACATTTTCTCTTTTTCCCACAAAATTTTCTATCCTTTCAAAAGGATTATAAAACATTTTTGTGTAGCAAAGAAAGAACAAACTTACGTGGAGGAGGTGGAGCACGTCGGGTCCTATAGAGACTTATCCGAAACAACCCAGATTTCTTTTCTTTCTTCCTCCTTGGTCTAATGTTTGATTGAACTTCTAAACATGAATCATCGTCTTCTGTCGCCGTGTTCTGGTAAAAAAAAAAAACAACAGAAATACAGGAATCTTGATATACCATTGAATGGTGGAAGAAAATGATTTTGAAAGGCTCACGTCGGCGCTTCGTTCATGATGAAAGTATTGTTTTTCTGCAATGAATTATGATATTGGCCAACATTATACACGATGCATTGAATACAGGTTTTTTGACATTGTGTTTTCCCTACAAAATTGCTCTGAATAATAATCCGTCATAGAAAAGTTTTTAACTCGCCATTTTGTGTGTGTGTGTGGGGGGGGGGGGGGGGGGGGGGGGGGTTTGTGTGTGTGTTTGCGGGTGTCGAGTTTTACGGGGCTGAGGATCGCCCTGAAACCACTTGTAATGCCAATTTAAATATGTGAACCATCACGCAAAAAGGGACCATCTGGGAATTCTGTACATCAATTACATGAAACAGATCAAAGATAGAGCAGGTCAGTTTAATTTGATAATTCAAAAATGATAGTATAACAAGGTACAATGGCCACGTTTTCATACAGAAAATGTTATTAGGGCGAAAAGTGTCAACGCTGGTCAGCCCGCGCAAAATGCACAGTCTAACCAGGGCCGACATTTTTCGCAGTTCCCAAAAGGTCGCTAGATAATTTGATTTTCATTTAACCCTTTGCCAAACAATCCCTGGTTTTTACGACCCTGAGATAGAAGCCTCTTGAAAACCTTGCGGGAAAAAGAGAAAATGCTGGTTACCCGCATTTTCTCCTTTTCCCACAATGTTTTCTATCCTGCTGGAAACAAATTTCAATTTTTGAGTTTCGATTATTTTGTTGTCTGCACATGCTTTCAATCTGGACCCATCTAAAATTTTGTCGTTTGGTAAAGGGTTAATTTTGTCGTCTGAAAATTCTTTGAACACAGACAAGTCTAAAAGTTGTTTTTCCTCTGGAAAAAGAGTTGAATAACATGTATAGTCAGACAATTTACCTTATTTCCAGGTCGAATTCCTTTGTCTGTCGTGTAAAGAGGTGGTTCGAATAGGAGAATGTTTGCTTCTTTTGTGTATGGATTCAGAGTGTGTCCTCTCAAGAAATCTACTGATGCACTTCTGGACTGAAAGATTCCACCATCTGTTTTAAATTAAAAAAAAAAAACAAGATCAATAAGCCTTATCCTGCTGAATAAGTCAACTCTTTACCTAAAAACAAAATTTTAGACTTGTCCTAATTGAAAGCATTTGCAGACGACAAAATAAAGGTGAATGAAAATTTGAAATTTGTTCTGGAAAGGGAAGAAACAACTGTGGGAAAAGGAGAAAATGCTGGTTACCAGCATTTTCTCCTTTTCCTACAGTGTTTTCAAAAGGCTTCTTTCTCAGGGGCGTCAAAAGTAGGGATTGTGTGGTAATGGGTTAATTAAACGATCCCTTTAACCCTCACCACACAATGATGGCTTTTAGCGTCTCTGGGAAAGAAGCCTTTTGAAAATATTGTTTTCTACCCATCAAAGAAAACTTGCACCATTTATCGTCTACAAATGGTTTTAATTTGGACAAGGCTAAATTCTTGTCATCTTGTAAAGGGCTGGAGCGATAGCATAAACCAGAAATATTGCTATTCCAGTCTTTTTTGCGGGGGTGGAATAATATCTCTTGACCGGACAGTGCAGATTCAAGATCAGACTGCAAGTCCTGTGCAGTCTGATTTTGATCTTCACTGTCCGCTAAATGCCCTGGAATTGCGCTTGACACCCTAAGGTTCATATTAAATTATCTCTTTCGGCGTAGCTGACTTCTTGGAATTGTTATGCCGGTAAAAATAAATGGCATGGTGCGATTGGTCACATGTTTTGACACGTTTATTCTGCGGGCTCACTCCTGTGGGCAAATTTACCCCGTCTGTCGTTTTTCCAAAGATATCTTTTTTCTAGATGTCTTTTTTTGTCACTTGCTACCAACATTTGTTTACTTCTCCTTTTTATGAAATTTTATCTTATTTTAGTCTTTTGATTATATCTACTAGATCAATACAACTTGTAAAACTTTGTGGTTATTTTTTCCATTCTTCAATTCCTTCGCCTAATAGTCTATCCACAAATTTATTCATTCGTTCGTCGACCGTCGGTCTATGCCTGCGTCCATCTATCCACCTACTCACTCACTCACTCACCCGACAATCCACCCACTCACTCACTCACTCACTCGATCACTCGATCACTCGATCACTCGATCACTCACTCACTCACTCACTCACTCATTCACTCACTCACTCACAAACCCACCCACTCACTCACTCACTCACTCACTCACCCATATTACTTAACATATTCATTCATTCATTCATTCATTCATTCAAGTGACATAACAAACAGACTTCACATACCTTCGAAAGCTGAAACAGTCGTTAGACATAAACATATTCCTATAGCAAATGCTATTGTTATACATGTAATTTCAATTTTTTGACCCATTGTATTCACAGCTAGGTGTCTTTTCTAAATAACTGAATGATTTACCGCTACTCCTGCTAAATATAAATAGTGTATTGATAGGAAAAAATGAAATATACGGGGAATTCCCATATATTTACCTTTCACATAATGATGATTTGCCAATAAAGCGTTGGTTTACACTTTATCTTTTTGAAACTGATATAATTTTTAAAAAAAAAAAAGCACTGGATACAGAAATAAAAGTAGTTCGGTGTTAGAAAAACCTGCTTTGTAAGAAATACTTTTTAAAGTGTGTTTACAAAAGATAATACAAGAAAAGGAAACTTGTAAACGTTTTATTAATTGTTTTTCAAAGATTGGGAAGCGTTTTCAGGCCAGGAAGAGAAAAAAAATATATATTTTTGTGTTTATTATTTAAGCACTTCACCCTTCAAAAAAGGTCGGGTTTATCCATATATTTGGCGCTTAACTCATTACCGAACAACAGTACTTTAGGCTTGTCCAAATCGAAAGCATTTGCAGACGACAAAATAAAAGTGAGTGGAAATTTGATTTTTTTTTTGTGAAGGGTAGAAAACATTGTCGGAAAAGGAGAAAATGCTGGTTACCAGCATTTTCTCCTTTTCCCACAATGTTTTCGAAAGGCTTCTTTCTCAGTAGGGATCATGTGGTAATGGTTTAAAGTGTTTAACCCTTATCCTCCTAAATAACTAAAATGAAATTTTCAATTCGATATTGAACGCCCAAATATTACTATTTTACGTTTTATGTATAAGTATCTTCTCATCGGATAGTGTAGTTTCAAGATCAGACTGCGCGTTCTGTGCAGTCTGATCTTGATCTACACTGTCTGCAACAGGTCTGTGAGTCGCGCTTAGCACCCTAAGGGTTAGTTCTTTACCAAACTACTTTTTTTTACTCGAATAACTTGGAAGCAATTGCAAGCAACAAAATAAGTCAAATGAATATTTCTGTCTTAGATAGGGTAGAAAACATCATGGGAAAAAGAGAAAATGCTGGTTACCAGCATTTTCTCCTCTTACCACAATGTTTTCTAAAGGGTTTTTCCTCCGGGTGGTTCATATTCATACTTGTGTGTGATAGGGTAGAAAATATTGCCGGTGTAATGCAGAGAAATGACCCTCCCCTACAAAATGACCCGGGTCATTATTCTACGTAGAGAAATGACCCCCAGAAGTCATTTCACTACGTAGAGGAATGACCCAGGTCATAATTCTAAACAGAGAAATGAGGAATGACCCAGTTCATAATTCTACATGGAGAAATGATCCTCTGGGGTCATTTCTCTACGTAGAATAATGACCTGGGTCATTCCTCTACGTAGAGAAATGACCCATGGGTCATTTTGTAGGGAAGGGTCATTTCTCTGCAATACACAGGAAAAAAAAAGAAAATGGTACAGATCCGTATTTTCTTATTTGCCACAATGTCTTCCACGGGCTTCTTCCTCAGGGTCATTTAAACATTGGATTAACGGGTTAAAAATCCTTGCGAAATATCGCCAATCAGTCTGTAATTTATAGGGGATATGGACAAGAACTCGTGTGAAAACATTGTGAAAAAAGGTGAAATACCGGCATCACCGTTTGCCACATTTAATTTTCAAAGATTTCAATTTTAAAAAGATATTTCACGGTGCAACTGTTTGGATGGTAAATCAATTAAAATCATGTTTTACTGCTCTAAAAATTCAAATTGGGCAATTCAATATTTTCCATCTCCCAGAATATTTCATTCCATTTGGCAGTGTTACTAAAAGATCAGAAGCTATAGTGTTTTAAGTCTGATCTCTACCTAGTTTGCCCACAAGTGCCTACAAGTGCTTTCTAGACCAATTTCCTCTTGCAGACGAATTGTTGTTGGCTGTTCCTGTCGTCATCATTATTGTTGTTATTCTGGTCGCTGCCGTTCTAACACAGCAAACCAGCATTTTACACTTTTTCCACAGTGTTTTCAAGCCATTCAAAGACAAACCTCATGATGCATGTTTGTCGTCTGCAGTTGCTTTCAAATTTTGAAAAGTCTTGATTTTTGTCTGTTGGTCATTAATTAAGAGGGAATATTATCACTTTGTTACTTTTCAGTAAAAAGTAATCAATATTCTTTTTGTAATGTAACTCTATATATTGAAATTTATCTTTCTATATGAGCCATTCTTTGGCGATTGGGAAGAGGTGGGGGATGGGGATGGGGGTGGGGGAGGGGGTGTTGATGTATCTTCTTGATCCACGGTACAAAGCAAGTCATCACATACTTATTGATCCATATCATCCACTTTTTGTAACAAACGACTGAATCATGAGGTAGACTGGTCCTTGGTCACACAGAAAAATGACCAATAGCGAAAAGTTTCGGCCCAGGTCAGCCTGCGCGGAGTGCGCAGGCTGACCTGAATCGATACTTTTCGCAGAAGCATGAAGCCCCCTTTTCACATAGCACGATTCACATACAGTACTTTGTATCTCACAAGGGTATGGCTTTGTTGTTGCTGCTGCTGTTGTTGTTGTTGTGTTGGTGGTTATCATAGCCATCGTCGTAGTCGTCGCAGTGGTCGTACTGGTCGTAGTGATCGTTGTACTTGTCGTCGTGATCTTCGTTATGGTCGTAGTCGTCGTAGTGGTTGTATTGGTCGTGGTGGTCGTTGTTCTTGTCGTCGTGAACTTCGTTATGGTCGTAGTCGTCGCAGTGATCGTATTGGTCGTGGTGGTCGTTGTTCTTGTCGTCGTGAACTTCGTTATGGTCGTAGTCGTCGCAGTGGTCGTATTGGTCGTGGTGGTCGTTGTGCTTGATGTCGTGATCTTCGTTATGGTCGTAGTCGTCGCAGGGGTCGTATTGGTCGTAGTGGTCGTTGTACTTGTCGTGATTTTCGTTAACGTCATAGTCGTCGCAGTGGCCGTAGCGGTCGTTGTACTTGCCGTTGTGATCTTCGATATGGCGTAGGAGTCGCAACAGACGAATTTTAAAGTATTCCTGTAAAATATGGGTACTGGACAGACATTGAGATTTACTATTGTTATAAATATATATATGCAAGCAGAGCGGAAACATTTAAAATGCTGGTCAGGAGCAGTTCGTCACAAGCATTTTTTCTCTTTTTTTCCAAAAGTTTGTAAAAGAAGTCTGCTGCTAGAAGCAAGACAGTCCGTGGATGGTGTTATCGAAAGGACAATGCTAGATGGATGGATGGATGGATGGATGGATGGATGGATGGATGGATGGAATGAGAGAGGGAGGGAGAGATGGATGGAAGGAGGAGGAGGGAGGGAGAGATGGATGGATGGATGGAATGAGGGAGGGAGGGTTGAAGGGAGGGAGGGATAGATGGATGGATGGATGGATATGGTCTTAAACAGTACAAAACATTGTGGGAAAAGAAGATAAATGCTGGTTACCAGTATTTTCTCCTTTTCCCCAATGATTTCAAAGTTAATTCTAAGAAGTCATTAAAACCCAAGGATTGTGTGGTTACGGTTTAAATAACGAAGACAATGGCCTTGAATTCTAGCAGGAAGATTTAAGTCTATTTTTAAAGTACAATTATTTCTGTTTTCATTCCATTGGTTAATTTTGTTCTGGCCAGTCAGACATTCGAATTAGAAAAATCGATTTCCGATTCGTTCGGCAATCATTATCGAAATGATCTCCATGGGTCATATTTCGAGCCTTGACATAAAAAAATATGCAATTTAAATGTTCTTCGGTCATTATATTGAGCACGTGACATGTAAAATTTTGTCACATGAGCGCAGAAACATTGTATTAACCCGTTACCCTACAATGCCAACTTTTAACAACCATATGAAAAAACCCTTTTGAAAACACTGTGGAAAAAGGAGAAAACGCTGGTAACCAGCATTTTCTCCTTTTTCCACAATGTTTTCTATCCTATCATTAAAAAATTGCACACTTTTAGTCACTTTGGAGTTGTCGTCTGCAAATGCTGTCAATTCAGACAAGGCTAAAGTTTTGTCATCTGGTAAAGGATTAAAATAGTTTTCACTGAGCTTAACCCTCTCCCAAACGAAAAACTTTTGAAAGCATTTGCAGACGACAATTCAACTCTTGCTGAAAAGATGATTTCTGTCTATGATAGGGCAGAAAACATTGTGGGAAAAGGAGAAAATGCTGGTTACCAGCATTTTCTCCTTTTCCCACAATGTTTTCAAAAGGCTACTATTCCAGACCCGTAAAAACCAGGGATTGTTTGGGAAAAGGTTAATGTTATGAACTCATGCCAGTTTTGATAAAGTCATATTTGAAAGGACCAGTAGCGACCAAAGTACAAAAGTACAGTAGCGACCAAAATACAAAAGTACAGTAGCGACCAAAGTACAAAAGTACAATAGCGACCAAAGTACAAACGTACAATAGCGACCAAAGTACAAAAGTACAATAGCGACCAAAGTAAAGAGTGCGAGTGTTAAAATGCCTTTAAATTCAATTTTTTTTTTAAAGAAAATTATTGTAGAGATGACAATTTGCAACCGTACAGTCGACCTAAGTGTTAATTGCTGGCCAAAAAATGAAATGAGCCATGCTCTAGCTAAAAGGGGCTTAGTGCATCTCCGTGCATGAGACTAAGCATGCCATCACAGTATAATGTATCCATTATGGCTCCTTTTTTTAAAAACTTAATCATGAGGTAGACTGGTCTTTGGATATTTGGAAAATTGACCAATAGTGCAAAGTTTCGGCCAAGGTCAGCCTGCGCGGGCCGCGCAGGCTGACCTTGGTCGATACTTTTCGCAGATGTACTTGGCCCCCTTTTCAAAGACCATAGTTCAAATCTTAGACTAAGTGAAAAGTAAATAAAAGACACAACGACCGGGCAACTTGTGACTTACTAATAGTCATTTTTTTCTGCCAGCGACTAGCAATTGAACCGACCGAATAGTAATAGACTGGCTTCCTAACAATACTTTCCATACTTTTAAATCATATTATTTTAATTAAGATACATATTTACACCCGCATTGTCAAAGTCTGTAAATTTGAACATTTTGACATGATTCAGATCTCTGTCGTTTGGGTAGAATTATGTACGTAACAGAAAACAATAGGAACTAGGTCTTCAAAGGGAAACATGTATTCTAAAAAAAAATGCTTGTTTATGCATCAAATTTCAACGTACATCTAGTTGGCTAGGGGCCAACGGCGCCTAGCGTTAGTAACCACGTTTCAGACTTTAGCATGAAAGCTGCAACCACTTTTCACATCATGTATAAATGCGCGCTATTCGCTGTCTCTGATTTGCTGGAACTGTAACTGCCGTTTCTCATTGGCTTTAAACAACACACCCCTCAAAATCGCCTTACACCTTACTAGTTATATATCCGTGATGTGAAATAGAAATTGAAAGTGGGGCTCGTGTCTACATTTATCGAGAAAATGCCAAAGGGAATACATGTATTTTGAAATCAGAAGTTTTTAATAGCGTTCGTTGTTGTGTTGAATTTTAAATGAGAACACTTAAAACAGAAAGAAAATTCTCCCCTTTATTTCACCAGATACACATGTAGGGCATGACACAACAAACGCCCGTGTTAACCTCGGGTCGTTCTATGTGCACACCTTTGGAAGTACTGTATATGAAAAGTGGCAAAATTGACATTTGATTGATAAAACCCTGTATGGTGTGTATCCAATTAACCAAACACCGGCTCCGCCCACTCAAAAACCAATCAGCCAACCAGCATTTCCCATCAGCGCGGAAGCCGTCTCGCCGTTATCAAAACCTAGACATTCTGCATTGGAAGTAGATATTTTGTCGTTGTAACAGATAAATTGTGTTAACAAATCAATGATTTTAGGACATGTTAAAGGAGTACGATTATAATGTAAATACAAGATCACATTCAGAGTTATAAAACTGCGTTTTTCAATTGACTTCTCATGGGCGGATCCAGAGGGGAGGACCGGGGGTCCGGACCCCCCCTGGAATTTTGGCAAAAATGTGGTTATGAAAATGAATTAAAAGAAAAAAAAGTTCTAAATGTGGAGAACTCCTCATGGTTAGAACTGGAAACATTGACTTTTTTTGTAAACGGCTAACATCAGCTGAAATCCGGAAATCAATTAAAGTATCATATAATAGGACGAGTGCGTTTTCGGTCGGACCCCCCCCCCCTCGAGAAAAATATCTGGATCCGCGCATGCTTCTAGATAAGCCAGCCTCTATTTCAATTTTCACATTCCATAACTTCGGTAAACCTAATACAAAAGAAGTAAGTGTCTTTTCTTAAACATGCTTATGTTATCTAGAAAAATAGTTTTACGGTAGAAAATTCTCCCAGTAAGTTTCATATATCTCCAAGCTAAGCCCAGGTGTCTGTGTTGTTTGTCCCGAATTCCTGATTCGCGTACCACGTGACATCAGTGGGAGGACCGATCTATCGTCTGGCGTTTGGTTAATTACTTTATACATATGTACTCGTACTTGGGCTGTTTCTAAAGCTTATAGGGGTGTGTTTACAATTATTGGTGCTTAGATTACATACTGGCTAACCGTTGCTAGATAAGTCTTGCCATGTAGCATTTTATTTCAGAACTCGAAGTAACTGTTGCAGTTTGAAAAGAAGCCCGAATCTGTGCCCAGAATCCCCCAAAAAGAGATAGGATGAGTTTGAAAAAAAGCCACCAAGTGGAACATATTACTTTATTACACTGCAAAGAAATTTCTTGTGATCTGATTGGTTAACATGCCAGGAACATATATATCATGTACCCTGGCAAAAACCTCGTAAAGCCAATTTCCCTTTTGAGTGCCCAGTAAACATCACACACTTGCAACACAACATCCAAAATGGCGGCGGCAATCGATCACTAGACTGCACATTTATGCACCAAACTGCACGTTTTAGTGACGTCATTTTCCAGTGACGTCAGTTTTCATTGAATTGGGGCACACAGAAGGGAATTTCTATTTCGTCAGCATACTCGATTTGTGAAATTATAAAACAGGAAAATTTCGCTTAATGCGTTTTGAAAGGGTAGAACTTTGCAGTATAATAAATTCGTTGTACGGTCAGGTGGCAGGGGACTTCGATACTTGTTCACGGCTGTGGTGAATCATGTCGCCGCCTCGCCTTCGGCTCGGGGCGACATGATTAACCACAGCCGTGAACAAGTTTCCAAGTCCTCTGCCACCTGACGGTACAACTAATAATCTGCCCGGCATGTTAACCAATGAGATCACGAGAAATTTCTTTGCAGTATAATAAATTCGTTGTACGGTCAGGTGGCAGGGGACTTGTTCACGGCTGTGGTGAATCATGTCGCCGCCTCGCCTTCGGCTCGGGGCGACATAATTAACCACAGCCGTGAACAAGTTTCAAGTCCCCCGCGACCTGACCGTACAACTAATAGTATTTAGGCTGTTCAGACTGTGTCGTCCGTGGTCAAACATAGTGCAGAGAAAACCGTACAACTAATAGTATTTAGGCTGTTCAGACTGTGTCATCTGTGGTCAAACATAGTGCAGAGAAAACATCTTCTGTTTAGACATATACAGGAAATTATAAATGATCCTATCTTGAGGCCTATGGCGTCGAAGAAGTCTGGTAAGAAGCATAATCGAACAGTTCATTATAATTCCTCACTATTTTTGGAAATAGGTCAAAGAATAAATTTGCTATGGCGTAACCGTTACTATCATGCTTTTGGTATGAAAAAAGTCTTCGTGTCTTGCACCACGTTACATGGAACATTTACGCATGGTTGGAAAGTTATCGTCTTTTTATGACTCTTAAACATGGCTTCTGACCATAGTCCTTTTTTTAACATCATAAATGAAAAAATATATATCTATAACTTTTCTCACAAAACAACAAAGCTGATTCACTGGGAGTTTTGACTGGTGTGTCTATCTAAAACTTCTATATATCTATTCACCCAGTCACTTGGTGAAACTGGCTCTGATTCCCCGACTGCGGCAAGTCCTTGTGCCATGTCTAATAGTCCTCTTTCGAGTGTTGGATTCGAGCATCCGGGTATGTCCCATGTACGAATCTTTTTTGATCCTGCCGAGAAAAATATAAAGATGCTTGGTTATGCTTTAATTACAAAATGCTGTTTTACACCCCATTGGGGGGCATATGGTGTTACCACTGCCCATGTGTATGTATATATGTGTGTGTGTGTGTGTGGGGGGGGGGGAGGGGGAGTGTGTGTAACTAAACATTGCTGTTCATATCTGCCCAATAACAGGTGCATGGTCCGATTCTGAAATGGCACAAACGATCACCACGGCGTTTCGCGCACTACAACCGTGTCGCCTGTTCAAAGATCAAGGTCGTGGACATCCATGTAGGCGACACATTTTTAGATTTTTTACTGTTTGGGGGAGAACGGACTTCAAATGTAAACTGTGTTGTCGGTTGCCTTTCTTGAGAAGTTATGGCCTCACGTGTACTATAGAAGAAATTGGTTAGCTGTCATTCTATTCTGGATCATATTTGGGGTTAAGCCTACGCTTTTTTAGGTCCAGAAAAATAAAACAACTTCTGATTGGTTAATTCCTTTTCTTAAAGGTCGGTATTTGGAATTTTCACATCACACCAAATCAAAACATATATACATATCACTGAAATTTATATGAATAAACAATACAAATCGTCAATTATTAGGAATCATAAAATTACAACAACAAAAAAATTGGAGGTTGTATTCCCTTAAGAGGCTACGTAGCCTCTTAAGCTATTTTTAGGTTTCGCGCCAAAAACTTTAAAAAAAGCATTGTGGGAATGTTAATTGACTGGCACGTGACTAATGACGCTTAAAAATTCCATTACATAACAAACATGTAATTATTTTTCATAACATCTTCCTCAAACGCTGTTTGAAGTTTTATCTGTGTATTTCCGGTGTGTACATGAGCGAGTTGCTCATGTAAAAATAGAACGTGTTTCCCGTCGATGTCGACCTGGGCCGTAGTAAATCTCTAATTTCTGTTATTGTAGGATGGTTTTCGACTACTGGGGTTTCACGAATGACAATTATAAGGCTTTGGGAGTATAAGGATGACATTTTTGTATTTTTGTAAAATTTCGTCCCAAATTCTGAAGGGACACCTTTAAACCAGTTGGAAAAGAATGTAGCCAACCAAAGGTTGTGTTACTTTCAGGTTTAGGAAATTCTTTAGATTCAGACTATGAATGTCTTTTAGAATGGTTGGTAAATATGGACCAAGGTACTGTATAATATGGCTTGCAATACGCGAAAAGTGGCATTTGGATATTTGCGTAAAGTCTCGTCTCGGATCAGCCTGCGCAGTCCGCGCAGACTAATCCAAGACGACACTTTACAATATTATTAGATTTTGTGCCACAATAGACCTGTGCAAAACAGAAAATGTCATTAAAACGGAAAGTGTCGTCTCGGATTAGCCTGCGCGTACTGCGCAGGCTGATCCGAGACGACACTTTACGCAAATGTCCGAATGTCCCTTTTCGACCGTTGCAACCGAATTATTATTATATCATGGGTATTTTTAAGATTCGACCTGTCTGCTATGACGCATTGGGAAAAATACGGCTTATACCGAAGCTATAGTTAGCCTATTACCTAAGCCTGTGGGGTCTATTTTAATAAATGGCCGTTGCATAGGTTACATGCTAGCCGATCATAGCTGAATGACTCGCACCAGGTAGCGTTTTATTGAGTAAATATTTATTTCATTTTGGAATTCAAAGTAACTGTTGTTGTTATGAAAGATTAGTCCGCTTCTGTACCCAGAGTGCCCAAATGAGATAGATGTGTATTTGTAGAATGCCATCTAGCGTGAGACAATTTCCTCTTACCTTTATATTCGTCTATATAGAACCCATCATAGCCGATAGCTGGGGGTGGCCGGGTACCCTCTGTCGGCAGATTGTCCTTAATAAATTGATAATTTTGGCTTGGACACCGAATTATCCATACAGGGTTTGGTATTCCGCAGTACAGGTGCATCACCACGCGATACGATGATGTGTCGGTCTGTGCTGAAAGTAAGGTAACTAAATAGAGGATATTTTGGGGTTTTTTTTTCGGTGAAAGATCGAAATCTATTTCATCTCGTGAACATCATCGGTAATATTTTCACTCGTGGCGCAGCCATGAGTGGAAATATTACCGATGGTGTTCACGAGATGAAATAAATTTCGATCTTTCACCGAAAAAAACAAAACAAATATTCTATTTATTTCCTGCTTTTAACCCTTTCTGGGAGGAGCTTTATAAAATCAAGTGCAGTTCTTTTCCGTTATTCCCCGTGGCATACCCCTCCCGCACAGCAACGCATTACAATATTACGTCATGCGCGAGAAATGTAAGGTAAATGACGTCATATTTCCATCCGGTTGTGAGACCTAGGCAACAAGAACATGAAAATCGGTATTTACACTGGTGGTACCATGGCATGTAAGATCGAAAAATATTTTCACTGCTATTTCTCGGTATCCCACCGGAAAGCATGAAATAAAGAAAAATATTCACTGCTATTTCTCGATATCCTACCGGAAAGCATGAAATAAACATTCTCACTCTTCCAATACCTTAGCTCTTTACAAAAATTTTGTACTTGACCAAACTGAAAGCATTTGCAGACGACAACTTGAATGTGGCTAAAATAATAATTTCTGTCTTCGGTAGGGTAGAAAACATGTCGTTTGGTAATGAGTTAAATCCATTTTGCTCAATAATCGTGCTGAATCCTCGGGGTAGAATGGTCCTTGGACATGCCAGCATACGCTGACTGCACAGGCTGATCTGAGTCGATACTATTTGTGGTAACATTAACCCTTTCCCAAACAAGCCCTTGTTTTTACGTATCTGCAGTACAAGTCCTTTGAAAACACTGTGGGAAAAGGAGAAACTGCTCGTAACCATTTGGAGAACTTTCTGCCATTTTTATCAAATTTGAAATTGTCGTCTGCAAACTCTTTGAGTTTGGAAGAGTCTAAAATGTGTCGTTTGGGAAAGGGTTAAATTTTTTTTTACATAGCATGGGTCATTTATATGTACGTAACTAGATTTATATAGATCTATATCTATTTCAGGGACAAACCGCATTAGTTTACGTATTATTCCGTTTGTCGTCTGCAAATACTCTCGATTGGATTGGGTCTAAAACTTTGACGTCTGGCAAGACGAAAACGCTGATAAATATCTGCGAAAAAGATACACAGCGTAAGATTTCCAGCTAAATATGCAGAGGCCCTTAGAAGAAACCTGTCTACTTTTTTTATCAGTCACCAATTTCTGTTTTATTTGTTATAGTACCAAGAACTAGGTCAAAAGCCAGCATATGTCGAAAAAATATCCTTTATAGAAATAAACAAAAACATGAACACGAGTAAAAACATAGAGACAAAAGGAAAAATTGCTCGTGACGAGCAATTTTTCCTTTTGTCACTGTGTTTTCAAATGCGTTCTGACGCATAAGGCAAAAAATCGTGTTAAAGAAGTTATGACTGGAACACTTACCTATTTTAGGTTGTCGAAGAGGAAACATTTTCCACCATGGGCGGGGAGATGACATTAACGCTCGGTAAACAGCCTGTTCTGTCTCTGAAAGGGATGAGACAGAACTATGTTTGTGTAGAAAATACGTAGAACAAAATATTTTGGTGAAGTCATTAAAGGGGCATTAAAACTGATTTTGACCCAAAACTTTTTAGAGCGGACAAAGATGATACTCCGAAAGAAACATCATACGGAGGTGTCTGTTTACCTCATATTGTAAAAAATGCTAAATGAAATTCTTCCAGTGGAACTCCAAGCCATTGTCTTCAAAATCATAGTCGAAGATTCTAACACTATAGTGTAAGTAGCCCCATTTACCAGAGCCATGTTTCTTGACAGATCAAAATTTCGCAAACAAATTTTGAAAAGGGTCACCCAAAGAACATTTCTGTGAAATTATTTTAAAATCTGACCAGCAGTTTCAGAGAAGAATTTTTAAGAATTCCTCATTTCCCTATTGTACCCCCATTCACCAGAGTCACATTTCTTGACGGATCAAAATTTCACGAAAAGGGTCACCCAAGGAATATCTCTGTGAAACTATTTCAAAATGTGACCAGCGGTTACAGAGCAGAATATTTATAAAGAATTTCCTAGAAAATTGTATTTGGTTGCCATGGCAACCAGAGTTCTAGATGGAATCAAATTCTGTGACCAATTTTTAAAGAGGACCTCCCAAGAAACATACCAGTCAAGTTTGGTCCAAATTGGCCCAGCGGTTTAATAGGAGTTGATGTTTAAAGAATTGTTGATGACGCACTAACCGTGATACACGACGGACGACGGACACCGGGTGATCCTAAAAGCTTCCCTTGAGCACGTTGTGCTCCGGTGAGCTAAAAATTCGAATAATTTACTGTAGCTAGTACAGTAGATTGTCTGGTTAATTTTGACAAGGCACGAAATGAATAGAAGTATGTTAAACATAAAGAACTTTAAAATCAGTCGGAGAAAAGGAGAATCCGTAAGGTTGTAGACAAAGATATAGGTACCACGAATGTCACATGTGGGCATGTAAGCACGTAACCAGCATTTTCTCCTTTTCCCTCAAATGTTTTCTACTCTCCTAAAGTCAAATTTCAATATTTGCAATCATGTTTATTTCATAGTCTGCATTAGCCTTGTATTTGGACCAGTCTTAAATCTAAATGTTTGGTACAGACTTACGAGCTCCAGATAGAGGGAGTATTTTTTGTTTATTTCAAAATTAAAGATAATGACAATTCTCCACTAAACCCTATGTTATGGGTACTCATTAAGACGATTCTAATGAGTACCCACAGCATAGGATTTGGAAGAGAAATAATGGATTTAGAATACCATCACTCCCTCTTATCTGGAGCTCTGATTAGTCTCTTAGGTGTTTAACACAGACACCCAAATAATGTCCTTTTCATCTGTCTATTTCACTTTAAAACCCCGCAGTGTGTATCTAGTGTCAGAATGCACGGTATGTACAGTCTGGTATTGAACATCACTTTTTGTAAACTACGCGATTACGCCATAACAACAGTTAATAAACTCACAACTCTGCGACTAATTCTACCACAATCTACACGAGTATTCAACTTTACACAATTCTGTAATGTCTGCCGATTCAGTGTCTGGATCCAGGTCTTCAGAGAATATGAGAACACACAGAAATCAAAGTACTTACTTTATAAATCGATACTCGTTCCAACGTCCTTATAACTGCTGTCTGGTATCCGCGGCGGCATTTCAGACGTATTCATAATTATTGAAACCGTTTGCAGACGAAAAATTGAATTTGGGCCCAAAAATATCGGATTCGTGTTTGTCACGAAGCAAAATTTGGTGGGAAAGGAGACAACGCTAATAATAAACTCCATTCTATACGAAAGTCAGCCCTTATTTTATTTCGTGATTGTTTCTCCGCTGCTGTTGCAGCAGCCGTTCTTAAATGCTTCTGGAAATTTCAAAAATCTTACAGCTCATCTGTCAGCCAGATGTCTTTTATTTCCTTGTCAGCTATTAACTCGTTACCAAACGACAAAATTTTAGGTTTGTCCAAATCGAAGGCATTTGCAGATGACAAAATAAAAGTGACTGAAAATTTGAATTTTGTTTTGTGAAGGGTGGAAAGCATTGTGGGAAAAGGAGAAAATGCTGGTTACCAGCATTTTCTCCTTTTCCTACAATGTTTTCTAAAGGCTTCTATCTCAGGGGCGTCAAAAGTACGGATTGTGTGGTAATGGGTTAACCCTTTGGCTGCTAAGCCCCACTCACTGATCGTTCACGGATAGTGTAGATCAAGATAAGACTGCACAGAAGGTGCAGTCTGATCTTGGATCCACATTGTCCGATATTTAGATATTATTCCACGAAACATAACTTCGAAATAGCAACATTTAGTTTATTTTCTCATAAACACAGCATCGTTCTCTCTGTACCAGACGAATAGGTTTTTAACTAATTCGTGGCGAAACCATTTGCAGACGACAAACTGAAAGTTGCCCAAGTGAAATAAATTGTCTCTGAAAGGATAGCAAAAACTGGAAGAAACCCTTCAGTCATGTACGCCCAAAATCGTAAATGATGCCCCAGCCATAGTCAGCCGAACACTGCAGCTACCAAAGCACAATTTACTGTTGTGGCAGATCTGATCACAGTGTCCCAGTCTTACAGTGAGACAAACAGCCGTTGTCTGTGCTTGTCATATTCTTCGAAGAAGCTATGACGCGTAACTGATCTCATATGCTAGGAAAAAGTAGGGCTAACATCGGAGATATTATCCAAACCTGTAGGGGCTGTTCTAATAAATGGCCGGAGCAAAGGTTACAATGTAACATGTTCATGTACATGTCATTCTAGCTGAATTTCGAAAATCATGTATCGTATTTTGAGCAAAGCCAAAGGAAATAAACTCGATTAAACTAAATTTTTGTCGTGCAAATGACTTATTTATACAAAATCATAGTTTTCAAGTTCAAACTTAATTCTGTTCGATACATTCAAATGGTTTTTCTCTCTATCCACCATGCATCTTGCTGTCAAGTAACGTTACTCCTGACTCCTCCCAATGATCAAAGGAGGACCACCAATACACAAATAATCCGAGCTTTGTCCTGAGTACTCTCCCTTCAACCAAACTGATATTCATTTGCTTAGTAGGTTGACTTTCAATCTAACAATTTAATAATATTTCTCTTTTTCTGAAAAAGTATCACTTTCACACAATGGGTTCCTTGACAAATACCTCTTCAGCGTTCTCAATGCTTTGATTTATTGAGAAAACGTTTATTTTAGTTTGAAAGTCAGAGTTACGCTTGTTGCAAAGAAAAGATGTATGGTTATGTACCCAGAATGCCCATATTAGATAGATGTGTATTTTTATATTCCGTCTTGCGGAAGATAATGGATAAATAGCTGACAGTGTTGACCACAGTAAGTCAATGGGGTCAGTTAATATGACTATTATCTCAAAAGACAATCGAAAAGAAGGACTGGACATGTATTTAGGAAAGTAAAATACATACCTCTCCACATTTTGTATGACGAAATACTACCATAGGACACATATCGAAAATGGAGAAGTAAACTCTCTCTCCTTTTTCCTCTCTCTCCTTTATCCTCTCTCTCTCTCTCTCTCTCTCTCTCTCTCTCTCTCTCTCTCTCTTTTCCTTGACACCTCTCCTACCTCGCTCCCACTCACTCTCTACCTCTCCTTCCTCTGTCGCTTCTTCCTCCCCCCTCTATCTCTCTCTCTCTCTCTCTCTCTCTCTCTCTCCCTCTCTCTCCCTCTTTCTCTCTCTCTCTCTCTCTTAAAACTGAGAAATTTAGTTCTCGAGGATCATGACAAGAAGGTAACAAACGAATTACCAGGGTTTAATCCAGGCAAGTTAAAAGCTTAGAGAAACGTTTACATTACATTTACTTAAATGGGTGAATAGATCTTTGCAAAAGGGCAAAATTTTGCTCTGTCCAAAATGAAAGAATTTGCTGACGACTTCTGTAATGTGACTCAGTTAATAGGATATAATTATCATTAAGATTGTAGAAATCATTGTGAGAAAAGGAGAAAATGCTGGTTACCAGCATTTTCTCCTTTTCTCATGATGTTTTCAAAATCAAATTTCAACTGAAATTTAGACTGTTTGGTAAAGGGTATTAAAAACGTAAATGACATTTCATACATGTATTAGGTAATGGCTTCGACTATTCATAAAACGTCAGTCAATTTTGTCGCAGACGACTTCACCCTTCATCACTGGACAAAAAAATTTAGACATGCCCAAATTGAAAACATTTGCAGAAGACTATAATGCAGGGTAGAAAACATTATGGGAAAAGGAGAAAATGCTGGTTACCAGCATTTTCTCCTTTTCCCACAATGATTTCAAAAGGCTTCTTTCTCCGAGTCGTCAAAAAACACTGGTTGTTTGGAAAAGGGTAAACAGACAGAGTAGCTCAAGATCAGACTGCACAAAACGTACAGTCTGATCTTGGGTCAACACGATTGGATATGATATTGATGTTTTCAGTGAAAGAAAAAAAAACAGATCTACAGATCTAAAAGTTGCAATAGATCTATTTTCATTTCTGCTGTACGTCTGGTAGTATCGATTTGACTCTTTACCAAACGACAAAATTTTAGACCGGTCCAAATTGAAAGCACTTGCAGACGACAAAATTAACATAACTCAAAAATTGAGATTGGTTTTTTGAGAAGGGTAGAAATTAGAAAACATTGTGGGAAAAGGAGAAAATGCTAGTTACCAGCATTTTCTCCTTTTCCCACAATGTTTTCAAAAGGATCCTGTCTCAGGGTCGTAAAAACCAGGGATTGTTTGGTAAAGGGTTAAATAATTCTGCCGTTTAACCCTTTTATTGGGCAACAAACTTGAGACCTATCCAAGTTCAAAGCATTTATAAATAGCAAAGTCAATTTAACTGAAATGATAGTTGTTTTTAAAAGGGTGGGGCAGATAATGGGAAAAGGAGAAAATACTGATTCCAGCATTTTCTCCTTTTCCCACAATCTTTTCATATACCTTCTTTTCTCAGTGTCATTAAATATGACATTAGTGGGTTAACCCTTTACCAAACAATCCCTGGTTTTTATGACCCTGAGATAGAAGCCTTTTGAAAACAATGTGGGAAAAGGAGAAAATGCTGGTATCCAACACTTTCTCCTTTTCCCACAATGTTTACAACTCTTCTAAAGTCAAGTTTCAATTTTTGAGACACTTTTATTTTGTCATCTGCAAATGTATTCAATTTGGACCACTCTAAAATACTGTTGTTTGGTAACGAGTTCAGGGTTTGGGGGGTCAAAAGAATACATGTAGATCTACATTTACGTCATATGTATAGGTCATTGAACACGAAGCAGTTTAACTAGTACGAATATTTTCTTTTGTTGTTCATTGAACCAGTGGTATAATAGTCTAATAGTCAGAAAAAAAGAGAACAGTAAAGTACCAAAATGTCGCTTAAGAAACGTAAAGATATATTGTCGAATAACCTTGAAATGGAAACGAAATTACTCGACGCTAAAACAGTGTTAGAAAGAAATATACGTTCGGTAAAAAACGAGTTGGTGATATTGAACGAAGCTTCCGTTAAACTTTCTAAAGAAACTGGGGAAATTCGGAAACGTATGGCGAAAAACAGCGACGACCTAAAAGAACGGATTGATAAATATATTGATAAAATAGATGCGAATATAGAAGCAACGTATCAACAGAATATTGCTGATATAGAAAGTCATAGACAAGTGTTAGAAGAGAAAGTTAGATCGTGGGATACCGATATTTACAAATGTGAAACGGCTTTGAAGAAAGCAACAGCAAACATGGAGACCATGGTAAGTGAGAGAAAAGTGCTGCAGATGGTTTTAGATTCAGTTGATACCAGTTTTGTTAAACCAGAGCTGAAACTTACTCGAGCGGCATTTCTGGAAAAGGATCCTTCGTTCAAGGACGAAAAACTCGAGGAATTGGTTGGCGACTTGGACAAGAAAGAAGAGAACTTGGAGGAAATTCGGCATGACCTGTTCGAAATTGCATCCTTCCCTTGTCCTAAATTTGAAGTAAACGCGATTGCATGTGACCCGGAAGATCGAAGTGTGTGGACATGTATGGGGAGCCATCTTGAAATTGTCAATTTTGACGTCAGTGGTGACGTAAATAAAACGATTGAAGTCGATTTTAAGACGGATGATATCGCCATGGCTACTGATGGTGGTATCCTAACAACATCTCCAGATGGTCACTCAGTTATCAAAATTACAACAAAATTACGAGAAATGGGAGACATCATTGCAAAGGAGATTTACAGCAATGGCGATTATTTGCACGGAATTAATTTGTCAATGGATAGGTCGAAGGTATTATTGTGTGCAACGGATAAACCCAACTATTCGGATTCTAAAACAAACGAAACCTCAATCATAGAATTACGCCTAGACGGCACTTTTGTACGGAAAGTAACTCTGGGGAAATATAAAGGGAAGGTTTATAGAATTGCTGAAAATAGTAATGGTGAATACGTTTTAACTTTCCCAAAGGAAGGCTGCGTTCTTTCTGTTGATTGCCATGGAAATATCAAATCAGCTTTCAGTAAACAGACAGGAAGTCCAAATAAAGTGATAGACAGAGGCCGGATGTCGACGCTCAAGGAATTCTGGCCTACTGGTGTGTGCTGCAATAGTAAAGGGAGAATATTTGTGACGGACTGGTTAGGAAAACGGGTTATCGGTCTTGATTCAACATGCAGATTTGTCCGCTATATTGGCACAAATTACAATAATCCAAACGCTATCTGCGTTAATCTTAATCTGGATACGATTTGGATAGGAGATAAAGGTAGAATACATGTCTGGCAGACTTAACAGATCGGGGAATGGCCGGACTGATGTCTCACGTGATTAATATACGCATTATTGTATATAGTACAGTCTCCTTGTGTTCTCATTTTGACATTTACAAAACAATCCTTTCCTTTTTACGACCTTAAGACTGACGATTTTTCTAAAAAAAAAATGTCGGAAAAGGAGAGAATGTTTATCACTAGAATTTGTTTTTCCTTTTCCTTCTGTCCCACCGTGGTAACACATGACATGTACCTTTCACAAAACTGCGTGCGCACTAAATCAGCGTGCGTAGTATTTGTAAGCAAGCATCAAGTCTGGAAACAAGTTTCACTGCACTACAGTGGAAAGCTTTACGATTTGAGTAAATATTTGCATAACTTTACACAAGTTCATTTATTTGGGATATTACAAGAGACCACTCTTTCATGCATGGCTTTCTCCTGATTTAACCCAATTCCACACAATCCGTACTTTTGACGCCCCTGAAAATGAAGCCTTTTGAAAACACTGTGGGAAAAAGAGAAAATGCTGGTAACCAGCATTTTCTCCTTTTCCCACAGTGTTTTCTACCCTTCCCAGAATAAATTTCAATTTTTCAGTCACCTTTATTTTGTCGTCTGCAAATGTTTTCAGTTTGAACCAGTCTAAAATGTTGTCGCGTGGTAAAGAGTTAAATACAATACCTAATAACTGTGTTTGGGGGAAATCTATTTAGCTCAGTGGTTAAGGTATTGGCCTTTCGTCCGGGCATTCTAGGGTTCGAATCCTGCCCGGTCCCTGTATCTCTGCCATGCATATTTCGGGCATTCTAGGGTTCGAATCCTGCCTGGTCCTTGTATCTCTGTCATGCATATTTCGGGCATTCTAGGGTTCGAATCCTGCCCGGTCCCTGTATCTTTGACATGCATATTTCGGGCATTCTAGGGTTCGAGATCCTGCCCGGTCCTTGAATCTCTGCCATGCATATTGCGGGCATTCTAGAATTCGAATCCTGCCCGGTCCTTGTATCTCTGCCATGCATATTGCAGGCATTCTAGAATTCGAATTCTGCCCGGTCCTTGAATCTCTGCCATGCATATTGCAGGCATTCTAGAATTCGAATCCTGCCCGGTCCCTGTATCTCTGCCATGCATTTGTTCATTTGTTTCTTTGTTACGGACTTTGATCGTGAGAGGGTAAAGAAGTGATCGTGTAGACGAGCGTATATATTCAGTCCCCAAAAATTTCATGTAAATGTAGGCAGTAGCAAAATAAACCCCTGGTTTTGTATTCACCAATCAAAATTTTGTAAATGTGAAAGTAACACAACTTCTGATTGGCTAAACAACTCGGTTAAGCCAATCAGAAGTTTTGTTTCTTTCATACTAATTTGTTATCATTTGAGCCATATTTAATATGTCGTCTGCGATTGCTTTCAATTTGGAAAACTCTAAGACTCTGTCATACATTTTACTCTTCAAAACACTATGTGCCCGCCCGGGTGGCTCAGTGGTGAGCGTGTCTGACTCATGACCGGGTGGTTGTGAGTTCGATACCTGGTTGAGGCAAACTTTCTTTCCGGTGTATTTTCGCCTCTCACCTCTGCTGTAGCATGTGAGAAAAGTAGTCGGTGGCTTTGGAAAGAAAGTTGTGTTAGTACCGGTGCGAGAAAGCCAGGAAACACATGTGCGTCACCGGCCGCCATGATATGACCTTAGCTGTTAAAGTGGCATTAAACCCCAATACAACCAACCTATCAAAACACTATGTTTAGATATTTAGACTGTTCATACTGAAAGCATTTGCAGACGACAATTTTAAAGTGACTCATATGACGGAGATTGTCTTTGATAGAAAAGAAAACTTGTGGAAAAGGGAGAATTTTAACTGTCTTTTATCCGTTTTTCTCCTTTGCCTTCATTGTTTTCAAAAGCTTTTTGCCTCGTGGCTGCTTATATTTTTCCTACAATGTTTCTACCCGTTCAACCCTTTCCCAAACAAGCCCTGGTTTTTACGTGTCTGCAGTAAAAGTCTTTTGAAAACACTGTGGGAAAAAGAGAAATTGCTCGTAACGAGCAATTTCTCCTTTTCCCACACTGTTTTCTACCCGTTTTGATAACTTTCCGGTATTTTCTACAAATTCAAAATTGTCGTCTGCAAACACTTTTGGTTTGGAAAAGTCCAAAATTTGTCGTTTGGGAAACAGTTAAAGTCTGGTCTCTCTCTTTTGACATTTATTTTGTAGTTTGCAAGTTCTTTCAATGTGGACAAATCTCACATTTTGTTGTCTGGTAAGGAATTTTAAGTACTTTTTTTACGTGTCTGCAGTAAAAGTCTTTTGAAAACACTGTGGGAAAAGGAGAAATTGGTTGTAACGAGCAATATCTCTTTTTCCCACAGTGTTTTCTACCCTTTTTGAAAACTTTCCGGCATTTTTTCCAAATTTAAAATTGTCGTCTGCAAACTTTTTTGGTTTGGAAAAGTCCAAAATTTGTCGTTTGGGAAAGGGTTAAAGTCTGGACTCTCTCTCTCTCTCTCTCTCTCTCTCTCTCTCTCTCTCTCTCTCTCTCTCTTGATATTTATTTTGTCGTTTGCGAGTTCTTTCAATTTGGACAAATCTCACGTTTTGTTGTCTGGTGAAGGATTTTAATTACGTTTTTTTTTCACCTTTACTCACCACTTTTGCACCTGTTTGGGAACGGCTAAAACTGTAATCTGTAAATATTGGGATTAATCAGATTACAGAACTTGATTTTTGAAACGAAAGGTCAGAAGGTAAGCGTGCGATCCAACAAGGGAAGTAACTTATATGTATCTTGAAATAAAATAGAGCAACATTTGTCTCCCTTGTTATTCTTCAACTTTCCGAAACCTGACATCGTTAGACCATTCGTGTTGGTCTCCCTTTGTTTCTCGTTTCCCCCCCCCCTTCCCCCCGTTTCTTTTTTTTATTTAACAAGGAATGAATCAAAATTTTCAAACTTATTTTCACGCTTAAGAATAACATTATTTAGGTAAAAGAAGATAGGAACTGATTCAAAAGCAGGGAGTTCCCTTTTTTCCTATCTTCTGTTGGGCCCCTTTGCTGGAGACACTCCTCCCATTTGTAGTCTTGTTTAACCCTTTACCCTTCCCGAATTTCGCCGACCCTACCAGACAACCTTTTTGAAAAACATTGTGGGAAAAGAAAAATGCTGGTTACCAGCATTTTTTTCCTTTTTGCGCAATGTTTTATACTCTTTAAAATGTGAATTTCTAGCTTTGGGTGTTTTTTATGGCTGTCATGTGCAAATGCTTTCAACTTTGACAAGTCTAATATTTTGTCGTGTGGTAAAGAGGCAAAGCCTTATCTAACGTATAAAAGTTTACAAATACCCAATTTTTCATTAACAGAAATACTGTTGGACCACAGATTCTTCGAGTTTAGTGTCGTTCTGTCATCCACATCATGTGAACGATGTTAACGACACAAAATATTGGGTAAAAGTGCCAAACCTGTATGAATCATTATAAGCATAGATCAAAATCAGAGAGAGAGAGAGAGAGAGAGAGAGAGAGCGAAAAAGGCGGTTAACTCATTACCAAATTTTAGGCTTGTCCAAATTGAAGGGATTTGCAGACAACAAAATAAAAGTGACTGAAAGTTTGAAATTTCTCTTATGGAGGGTAGAAAATATTGTGGGAAAAGGTTAAAATGCTGGTAACCAGCATTTTCTCCTTTTCCCACAATGTTTTCTACAGGCCTCTTTCCCAGGGTCGTCAAAAGTAGGGACTGTGTGGTCATGGGTTAACTCATTACCACACAATCCCTACTTTTGACGCCCCTGAGAAAGAAGCTTTTAGAAAACACTGTGGGAAAAGGAGAAAATGCTGGTAACCAGCATTTCTCCTTTTCCCACAATGTTTTACTACTCTTCACAAAACAAATTTCAATTTTTCAGTCACTTTTATTTTGTCGTCTGCAAATGCTTTCGATTTGGACAAGCCTAAGATATTGTCGTTTGGTAATGAGTTAATGGATAAACTAAGATGAGCAGGTGTATAATGAAGGAATATTATGAGAAAATAAAGCACTTGCAGCCTAATCTTAATCTTCACTATCCACACAAGCCATTTCACCTGGATTCAGCACGACAATGCTCAATTGTCGCGTTTTTGTTTCCATGGTTTCTATACTGTTTGTACACCTCATGTTTCAAAAACACGCTCCCTTTTTTTTTAAACGTCTATGACGTCAATGGGAATTTTCAGTTATTTTTGGTCGGGTTTTCTTCTTGAACTTTTAAGGTAAGATCTGTGTAATGGAAAACAGCTATTTCCACTAACATATCATCCTGCAAAATTAGCTGTAATTAAAAATGAGTATTATTGAAATACTTTCACCGATTCATTTGTTCTATTTTTTCCTTCTTTGAATTATCATTTATAAATCTAAAACCACTATATTCTCAATTCAAAAAGAGACAATAATTATCTCCCTTTTCAGAAAACTAACAAAAGTATTAAAAAATAATTTCAAGATAGACATAAACGGAATTTCTGACCCGTTAGAAATGTGCAAAAATATTCTTTCTGCATAAATCCTTATTTATCCTTATTTATCAACCATTTAGAATTTTCACCGGAAGTGCATTACACAGGTCTTACCTTACGCACACGACAAAATTTTTAGGATTTTCTATAGTGACATATTTCTGCCCCGAGATTCGAGATAGCCATTGCGAAAATTTATGAAAACCATCGTGATAAAGCAAAGTTTCCTGGAAATATTATATAGATAGTAAAAATTATCACGATAAAGATATCGCGAAAGTTCAAACGATAACCCTTTCCCAAACAACAGATTTTGGACTCTTCCAAACGAAAAGAGTTTGCAGACGACAATTTTTGATTTGGAGAAAATGCCAGAAAGTTCTCAAAAAGGGCAGAAAACACTGTGGGAAAAGGAGAAATTGCTCGTTACGAGCAATTTCTCCTTTTCCCACAGTGTTTTCAAAAGACTTTTACTGCAGACACGTAAAAACCAGGGCTTGTTTGGGAAAGGGATAAGACGTGCCTTTGAAACATCCTCGGATACCCCGGGGTCTCCCTATTTGCTACGCTACGTCGATGTAGCGTAGCAAATATGGAGACCCCGGGGTATCCGAGGATGCCTTTGAAAGGGTAGATAAAGATTGTGGGAAAAGAGATGATGATTGTTGCCAGCATCTGCTTCTTTCCCCGCAGTGTATAGAAAAAAGCCTTCAAGTTCGTTGTTTAACTGGAGATTTTTTGATAAATAATTGAAGCCCTTATTACCACCCATTACCACACAATCCCTACTTTTGACGAACCTGACAAAGAAGCTTTTAGAAAACTTTGTGGGACAAGGAGAAAATGCTGGTAATCAGCATGTTCTCCTTTTCCCCACAATGTATTCTACTCTTCACAAAACAGATTTCAAATTTCCAGTCACTTTTATTTTTTCGTCTGCGAATACTTTCGATTTGGACAAGCCTAAAATATTGTCGTTTGTTAATGAGACAATAACAAGAGGGAAGGGGTTAATTAGGAAAACAGACTAAACTTCGTTTTAACTTCGTAATTAGAGGCATACTCTGTGAAAAGGGGGCTTAATACATAAGCAAGAAAAGTATCGACCAAGGTCAGCCTGCACAGTCCGTGCAGGCTGACCTGAGTCGAATCTTTTTGCCATGGATATTTTTTGTTTTGCAAAAGACCATTCTACCTCGAGATTCAGTCGGTTGTTAAGCAAGATAGATTTAACTCATTACCAAAAGACAATATTTTAGGTTTGTCCAAATTAAAAGCATTTTCAGATGACAAAATAAAAGTGACTGAAAATTTGAAATTTGTCTTGTGAAGGGTAGAAAATATTGTGGAAAAAGGAGAAAATGCTGGTAACCAGCATTTTCTCCTTTTCCCACAATGTTTTTAAAAGTCTTCTTTTTCAGGGTCGTCAAAAGTAGGGACGGTGTGCGTGGTAATGGGTTAAATTAAGGGGTCAATAATTAACTGATAACTAGCTTAGTGCAATGCGTCACATAGGTTGTATTAACTTATTACCAAACGACAATTTCGGGTTGTCCAAATCGAAAGCATTTGCAGACGACAAAAGAAAAGGGACAAAAAATTTGAAATTTGCTTTGTAAAGGTTAGAAAACAATGTGGGAAAAGGAGAAAAGGAGAAATTCCTGGTTACCAGCATTTTTTTCCTTTTCCCACAATGTTTTCTAAGGGCTTCTTTCTCAGGGTCGTCAAAAGAAGGGATTGTGTGGTGATGGGTTAACTCTTTACTAAATGACATTTTTTTGCTCTGGACCAAATTCATAGCAACCGCAGACAACATATAAATCTTGTTAATATGATTATTTCTGACTTTGGTAGGGTAGAACATATTGTGGGAAAATGCTGGTAACCAGCATTTTCTCCTTGTCTGACAATCTTTTCTATAAGCTTCTTTCTCTGACATTTGTTTGCTCTGGACCAAATTCAAAACAACTGCAGACAACATATAAATCTTGTTAATATGATTATTTCTGACTTTGGTAGGGTAGAACATATTGTGGGAAAATGAGAAAATGCTGGTAACCAGCATTTTCTCCTTGTCTCACAATCTTTTCTATAAGCTTCTTTCTCTGGGTCGTTAAACTTAGGGATTGTATGGTAAAGCCCCCTTTTGCCACACGGCATTGCTCGTTTGCGGACGACAAATTCAATGCTGGTCAGTTAAGGTAAGTTTTCTTAACTTGAAAGACTAGGAACATTGTGGGAAAGGAAGAAAATGCCGTTTACCGAAGTGGTGGACAGTGTGGATCCATGATCAGACTGCAAGTTCTGTGCAATCTTATCTTGGTCTACACGGTCCACTGAAACAATTTAAGTTGGTTCAAGCACTTTAACTCTATACCAAACAATCCCTGGTTTTTACGACCCTGAGATAGAAGCCTTTTGAAAACATAGTGGGAAAAGGGGAAAATGCTGGTAACCAGCATTTTCTCGTTTTCCCACTATGTTTTCTACCCTGTCGAAAACAAATTTAATTCTTTTAGTAATGTTTATTTTTTTGTTGTCTGCAACTGCTTTCGATTTGGACCAATAAAAAAATTTTGACATTTGATAACGGGTTGAGGTTTAACCTTTTTCCAAACAAGCCCTTGTTTTTACGTGTCTGCAGTACAAGTCTTTTGAAAATACTGTGGGAAAAGGGAGAGATTGCTTGTAACGAGCAATTTCTCCTTTTCCCACAGTATTTTCTGTCCCTTCGGATAATTTTCTGCCATTGTTATGAAAGATGAAATGGTCGTCTGCAAACTCTTTGGGTTTGGAAGAGTCTAAAATTTGTCGTTTGGGAAAGGTTTAAGTAAGTCATCTGTATGCATACTGGGTATTTTCAGATTAAATCGTTTTTAATTAGTGGTAACTTCCCATTTTCTAAAGGTGAATTGGATTCACATAATCATGAAAATACAATTTCACTTTTGAATAATGTGCAAAACGGTTAGGAAAAGTAGGCAACGGTACTGATGGCGAGGCTACATTATCATTTTTCGTTATATCGAACAGCAAATGAATTTCCAAATTTTCATTACAGTGTCTTTTAGTCCGTCTATACTTTTTTTTCTAAAAGATATATTCTTTTTTCTTTTTATCACCTTGTAGATTGAAATCCGGACACGCGTCCACCTTTTAATTTTTTTACAGGATCGATATGAGAAGGAAATATTTCATAATAAGTGACTGAGTTAATGCAACAACTTTTAAGCTCCCGGATCTTGAAAAAATCTCTAAAAAACTTTTATCATTTTTCTTCCGGGACACTGTATAAACTCATTACCGCACAATCCCTACTTTTGACGACCCTGAGAAAGAAGCCTATAGAAAACATTGTGGGAAAAGGAGAAAATGCTGGTAACCAGCATTTTCTCCTTTTCCCACAATGTTTTCTACCCTTCACAAAACCAGTTTCAAATTTTCAGTCACTTTTATTTTGTTGTCTGCGAATGCTTTCGATTTGGACAAGCCTAAAATATTCATCCTCGGATACCCCAGGGTCTCCCTATTTGCTACGCTACATCGACCCCTGGGACAATTAGTTGAATTTCCCTCGCTTTACCGCTGGCCGAATGCTGGCTTTTCATTGGTTCCATCATCATTTTGTGATGGGAGAGTGTACTGTACGCTATGACGTTTCGTATCGATTTTCGGCGGCTCGCTTTACCGCTGGCCGAATGCTGGCTTTTCATTGGTTCTATCATCATTTTGTGATGGGCGAGTGGACTGTACGGTATGACGTTTCGTATCGATTTTCGGCGGCTGATTCAAAGTTTTATTAGTCAATTGTCCCAGGGTCGATGTAGCGTAGCAAATAGGGAGACCCTGGGGTATCCGAGGATGAAAATATTGTCGTTTGGTAAAGAGTTAAGATGCGCATAGTACAGAAGGGCGGGTATATATTAGACTGGTTACCGCCCCTGATACTACTACGTGTATACAACGGTGGCCAGTTCAGGTATATATGAGAGAATGTGGGGTGGAATAAAAACAGTTATACACCCATAAAACGACTAGAATCGGCATGTCCGACAGTATACCTATATGTGTCGGTCTCTAACGCAACATTGATACTGGTCATTACCTGGTGATGATTGATATAGCACTGTATAGTTTAAACATATTTTATTGCCAATTGTATACATAGTTTTCTATATAACAAAGACAGTAATCATCCAAATAAGGCAAAAGGGTCTGGCCACAAGCTCTCACAACTTAGCTTCGGTCATTCCCTTTTGTTTAACTTGCACCGAATAAGGTCTCCAATAATACCTGAAATATTTAAAAAAAAAACATACAATAAATAAATTTCGGGCTAGTATGTAGAGAAGACCGTGTCTTTCCAGTCATGAACAGAAACAACATGCATACAAATGAAAATTTGTTACAGAAATAAGTCAATCAAAAGGAACAAAAGTAAATAAGGAAACAAAAATAGGATGAAAGTATAGCACTGTAAACTCCTCCCGCAATATTTCTAGCTTATCTGAGCACAAAGTGCTTAACTCTTAACCACACGACAAAATTTCAGATGAAAGCATTTGTAGATCAGGCCAGTAGGAAGCAATTTTGGATTGGGGGTAAAAATTTTCAGAATCGGCAAGTCCCGATTTGACATAATATTGTGTTTGGTTATGCAGAGAGAAATAACCCTCCTACTAATACCAGGGACCGAAATAAAAGGACATTTGTTCAACAAGGTGGTGATTTATGAGTTTTGGAGAAAAAATAAAGCAGAAAATCACACTGAATGAAATATGACATCAGGAATTGTTTAGTGTACGTCAGATAATAAAAGTAGAAGAAAAATTTTCCGTGGTTTGTTTAACTGCTTTAATTCATTTGAAATTTTCTATAAGCGTATGGACAGAAAGCTACTCTGAAATATTATTTCATCCTCTTCATGTACGATGATTGTCTAACAATATTCAGCCAAACACGGACATCGTAATTTTACTTGGTTATCAAATTATTTGGGGTGAGGGAGGGGGGAGGCATTTTCTCCATTTCCCACAATATTTTCCTACCTTCAAAAAAAAAAAGAAACAACTCTTTTGTCACATTAATTTTGTCCTCTGCAGATGCTCTCAATTTGGACCAGTCTAAAATTTTGTCGTTTGGTAAAGAGTTAAGAGACCGGATGTCTAGCGTTTCGCATTGAAGAGTTATGTTGCTTTGAAGTTTGAGAGTTCGGTGCGTAATGCACCTCTGATGCATGTGAGAAAAGTAGTCAGTAACTTCAAAGTGTTAGTACTGGTGCGAGAAAGCCAGGAAACACAAGCGTGTTTCTACTGGCCTCTGTGAGAGACCCTAAACTTAAAATGGTGTTAAACTCAAATACAATCAATCTCCACCAACGTCGGCATTTTTGCCTTTTCTCCTAATGTTTTTTAGAGGCCTTTGTCCTCAATGTCGTTAATACTAGGGAGTGTGCTATGAATGATTAACTCTTTACCACACGACAAAATTTTAGACTGGTTCAAATTGAAAGCATTTGCAGACGGCAAAATAGAGGCGACTGAAAAATTGAAATTTGTTCTGGGAAGGGTAGAAAACACTGTGGGAAAAGGAGAAAATGCTGGTTACCAGCATTTTCTCCTTTTCCTACAGTGTTTTCAAAAGGCTTCTCTCTTAAGGGCGTCAAAAGTAGGGATTGTGTGGTAATGGGTTAATCTTACGATTAAAACAAAATTGGTGAATGGCGGAAATACGATGACATACAGCTCGGCATGCCAGATCAGTGAGGACATTGTTGCTAAGCACAATTTTAACCCTTCTCTAATTTCCCTTAGATGATAATGGGTATCCTTATCTATATTGATGGCCTTTTAAGTAAATTATGCATTAGGCTATTGTAAATTTGATGTTATTTGAGAGTTTGTAGATAAAAAATAAATTCTGACGCTAGTCTAGGTGGATAATTTAAGATTGTCCATAGTAATATCTATTATAAACTGTTTTGCTGAACGTAGACTGTGCAAAGAAACGTTGATGAAATGTAACAAATCACAAAAAATGTTTAATTGAAAAGTTTAATTAGAACATGTATTTTGAGAGAGGAAATTTAAAATAATCTTAAATTACGTGCAAGATACTGAGTACGTGACGCACATTCAACATCGCCCACTGAGCTAGACGATGACGTCGAGAAATTGATTATTCGTGAAGGATATTTGTCTGAGCCGCGTATAATACAGTGATAGTAAACCACAATACTACAACAGTGAAATTTACAAATTTAAGCGACTAAGATCAATTTAATGTTCTCTCTAATATAGGAATAATGGAAACTGAAGTTGAGATTTCCCCTGATGAAATTCAAAGACTGTTAGCCTATGACAGGTAAGAATATTATCGTATTTTAAACAACGCGTCTCCTGAAACTCCATTCATTCATTAACAACCATGCCCGTTTAGTCGAAAGAATACGGTGGTTTCAGTTTGGAACTTTCTCAGAATTCTCAGACAGGCTCCATGTTTAAATAAGTATCGATCTGAAAAGCATTTTAGAATAGAATATACTCATTGTGCTCAGTGATCTAGTGGGTACTTTGATTAATAATTGGCCTGTAAAATTGTTCGATAAACGGGTGGTTAATCCCAATGCTTAGCCCAGGAACCTTTGACCTAATTTTAGACTTCCCTCAGTCAGGCTATACAATTTAGATTTACAATCTGAGAGACAGAAATTCTGCTTTGTCTTTGCTATCTTGAGTTAAAGTAAGCAATAGAAAGCTTTACAAACCTGTCAGGATGGCATTTGAACAAAATTTGACCTAAAAATAAATCTAGGTCAAATAGGCTTTCCTTTATTTTGATACTAATTATAGACTTTCTGGTGTATGACTTTCCCAGGATCAACATTGCATTCAAAGTCAATTCTTTAACCCTTTACTTCACAATGTCATCTGTTAACGACCCTGGGAAAAAAGCCATTTAAAAATATTGTGGGAGAAGGGAAAAATACTGTTAAGCAACATTCTCTCCTTTTCCTGCAATGTTTTCTATCCCAACGAAGAAAGGTTGTATCATTTGAGCCACTTTGAACTTGGTGTCTGCAAATGCTGTCAGTTTTAGACAAGGGTGAAACATTGTCATCTCGTAAAGGGACCAGATGACAAAATTTTAGACTTGTCAGCATTGAAAGCAATTTTCAGACAATAAATCAAGCATGACTCAAATTATGAGATTTGTCTGTTAACCCATCACCACACAATCCCTACTTTTGACGCCCCTGAGAAAGAAGCCTTTTGAAAACCTTGTGGGAAAAGGAGAAAATGCTGGTAACCAGCATTTTCTCCTTTTCCCACAGTGTTTTCTACCCTTCCCAGAACAAATTTCTAGTTTTCAGTCACATTTATTTTGTCGTCTGCAAATGCTTTCAATTTGGACCAGTCTAAATTTTTCTTGTGTGGTAAAGGGTTAACCCTTTGCTACACAATCCCTACTTTTGACGCCCCCAAGAAAGAAGCCTCTAGAAAACACTGTAGGAAAAGGAGAAAATGCTGGTAAACCAGTATTTTCTCCTTTTCCCACAAAGTTTTCTATCCTTTACAGAAGTTTTAAATTTTCAATCACTTTTATTTTCTTCTGCAAAAGCTTTCAATTTGGACAAGCCTAAAATTTGTTCATTTGGTAATGAATTAGAGGATAGAACAGCTTGTAGGAAAAGGTAGTTACCAGTGTTTTTTCCTTTTTCCATGATGTTTTCAGTTGCCATCTTTCCTAAGGTAGTTTAACCGTTACCACAAGGTAAACTTCTGATGACCCTGTGATAGAAGCCTTTTGAAAAAAAATGTGGGGAAAGGAGAAAATTCTGGTAACAAGCATTTTCTCCTTTTTCCACAATGCTTTGTTCTCTTCTGAAGTCATGTTTCAGTTTTTTGAGTGCAATTTATCGATTTGTCAGCAAATGAATGCTTTCAATTTGGACACATCTAAAATTCTGTTGTCTGGTAAAGAGTTAAACTTGCCATTGTGTGGTAAGGAGTTACATTGCCTAAAGTTGCCTCTGTTGCATAATAGATCAAGATCAGACATTACAAAAGGTACAGCCTGATCTTTGATATACACTGTCTGGTTTGTTGAGACATTCTTAACCCTTTATCTTACAATCTGACTTTAAATGATCCTAAGATAGAAGCCTTTTGAAACCATTGTGGGAAGAGGAGGAAATGCTGGTAACCAGGATTTTCTCCTTTTGCCACAATGTTTTCTATCTATAAAATTAAAGAAGAATTGTGTCATCTGAGCCAATAAAAATTGTTGTCTGCAAAATTCGATAGGTGAGTGCAACACTATTCTAAGTGCCTGTATAATGTAGAAGCACTTATAATAGTGTTGCACTCACCCATCAATATGCTTTTGAATTGGATAGTTTAAGAAATTTGCAGTGTGGTAAAGGGTTAACAGAATGGATATTGATATTTTATTTATTTGGATATTGTTTCTAGATTTCAAAAGTCTGTGGTTTATACCAGGCTTTTGGGATTAATTGAAACTTTTATTTATTGAAGCTGATACAAATAAACATGTAAAATAAAGAATAACAATACAGAACTCCAGATGGAGGGAGTAATTTTGATTTCAAAATTGAAATATTAATTATTCTCCACTTAACCCTATATTGTGGGTACTCATTAGAATCGTCTGGATAAAATGATTCAGTTGAGTACCCACAACATAGGGTTTGGAAGAAAACTAACAGATTTAGTATACTACCACTCCCTATTACCTGCAGCTCTGTAATACATGGTACAACAAGTTGCAAAGGTTGACAAATAGGATTGGGAAACAAGGTATGAATAACTAATGTAAATTTCTCTCTTGGGATTCACACTTAACCCATTACCAAATAATCCCTGGTTTTTACGACTCTTGCGATAGAAGCTTTTTGAAAACATTGTGGGAAAAGGAGAAAATGCTGGTAGTCTCAATATATAGATTGATTGATTGTACACATGGTGTTTCATGCCATTTTCAACAATCTCGTATTTCAGTAATATCGTGGCAGCCAGTGCACCTATCCATGCTTTCTTTGAGTCTCTTTAACCAATGCTCTGTACAATATTCTTTCCAAGCCACTGGCTGCTTTCTTACATAACCTTTGCCAAAACAATGGCCAGCAGTTGAAGAGGAATGAATCCTGCCTGTCACAATGACTATCACCAACTTCGGGAAAGAAATTGGCCCAGCCAGGGATCGAGCCCATGACCTGCCATTCTCAATTACTGCACCTTACCTACTGTGCCACTAGGGCTCGGCACTATATAAAAGAAGTTAGGACGAGTGTGGAATACTTGTAAACAGTTAGCCCTTTACCACACAATCCAGACTTTTAACGACCCTGAGAAAGAAGCCATCTGAAAACATTGTGGGAAAAGGAGAAAATGCTGGTAACCAGCATTTTCTCTTTTTCCCACAATGTTTTCTACCCTATCAATAAACAATTGCACCATTTGAGCCACATTGAAATTGTCGTCTGCAAATGCTTTCAATATGGACAGGGCTAAAATTTTGTTGTCTGGTTAAGGGTTAATACTTTTTAATATTTGGAGATATTTTCAAGCTTTGCATTTCGGCTTTAAAGACTTTTTCATTGGCTGAGTTCTGGGTACATCAATACCAAGCGACAAAATTTTAGACTTTTCCAAATTGAAAGCGATGATTCGCAAACAAAACATTAGATAAGGCTCAGACTGAAGGGTTTGTTTTTGAAAAGACAGAAACACATTTTGGGAATAGGAGAAAATGCAGGTTACAAGCATCTTCTCTTTTCCTACAATGTTTTCAAAAGCCATTAATTCAAGGTCTTCAAAACTTGGGATCATGTGTTAATGGATTAACCTCTTATTATACAATAGACTTTTAATGATCCTGGAATAGAAGCCTTTTGAAAACATTGCAGGAAAAGGAGAAAATGCCGATAACCAGTATTTTCTCCTTTTCCCACATTGTTTTCTATCCGATTGAAAAAAAAAAAATCACAGTAACCCTTTACTCCATAAATACTCATTTTTACGCATTGCTTCTAGGAGTCTTTGGAAAACATTGTGGCAAAAGGTGAAATTGCTCGCGACAAGCAATTTCACCTTTTGCCACAATGTTTTCTACACTATCAAAAGGTGTAATATATACATAAGAAACGGCTTCATCCTTGATGTTATTTAGGGTCAGTTAGAGATACCATAGAAATGCCTTATGGGGTAAAGGGTTAAATTTCCTCTGCAAATGCTTTCAATTTGGACAAGGCTAAAATTTTGTTGTCTGGTATAGAGTAATACCACTGCTTCCCCTCACACACCTGATGATGGCATCAAATTTAACACAACAGGAAACAAATACTCGAATCCAGCTTCAAACTTTTGACTCTACACTTTACAAAACAACCCCAAGTTTTGAAGACCTTGATAAACTAGACTTCCAAAAACAGGGTGGATAAAGGAGAAAAAGCGCATAATCAGCATTTTTTCCATCTCCAACGGTGTTTTCTTCTATCTTCTTTCTACACTTTCAGAGACAAATTCACCACTTGAGCCATGTTTAGTTTTGTCACTTGCAAAACTAAACCCTTTCCCAAACAATCCCTGGTTTTTACAACCCAGAGGAAAAAGCCTTCAGAAAACATTGGGGGAAAAGGAGAAAATGCTGGTAACCAGCATTTTATCCTTTTTTCCACAATGTTTTCTACTCTTCGAAAGCCTTTGTTTCAATTTTTGAGTCATGTCTATTTTGTTGTCTACAAATGCTTTCAATGTGGACTAGTCTATAATTTTGTCCTTTGGTAAAGGGTTGATAATGCTTTCAGTTTGGTAAAATATAATTATGTCCTTTAGAAAAAAAATCACCGTTTCCTGCTTATAACAGGGAGGGAAATGGCTTTTGAAAAAATATCATGGGACTAGGTATGATTCCTGCAACTGGCAGTTTACATCCTTTTCCCCTTTGCTCTTCTTCCTTACAAAAGCAAATACAATTGCTTTGTCGTTGTCTGCGCATGTTATATTCTTCGAAGATTCGACCTGTCTTATATGATACATCACTAGCCCCAAAAGCTGGCCAGCAGACTGTAATATTACGCTCTATAAAGTAGCAATGTAGAAAATAGCTTTTATCAATGTTTGAGGAAAATGAGACCTGCTTTAGCTTCAGATTTCTCTAAACTGCTGATCGTAGCTGAGTGAATTTGCACTACGTAGCGTTTTATTGAGCGAATCTTTATTTTAGTTTGAAATTCAAAGTAATGTTTGTCGCATAGGAAAGTGGTTCGGTTCTGTACCCAGGATGCCCAAATTAGATAGATGAGCATTTATAGAATGCCATCTAGTGGGAGATAATGATTGCTTTGTACGGTAATTTGTTCAGTTCAAATGTTCTCTTTGTTCACAGATAAATCTAACATTTTATCATTTGGTAAAGGCGCCCTTACAAACAAACTGCTACATTTTGCTCTATTCTTATACTGCAATATTGTGTAACTTGTATACATACAAAAATCTAAAAAACAACGCTGAACGGGTAATTTCCACTTTGTAAAGACATAGTTACGGCCTTACTGAGTGACACACTAGATCCCTGTTATCCTATGCAGGATTGTAGAAACAGCTTGACAAGTGTAAACACTGAACATAATTTATCCATAGAAAAGTTTTATTTATTGACATGTAGACATTTATTGAGAAAATATAAAGAAAATCATGGATACTTTCAGTTTTTTTTTATCCTGAAAATAACAAAACTAGTTTGGTAATGAAACAGGAGTTTATTTCATAGCTGTTATAGCATCAATACTTTTACAGGCATATCATATTTGTTTACCTTTTTGTCAAATTTTATACTGATTACATCATTTCAAGAATGATTTTAACTCCGGGTGGCTCAGTGGTGAGTGTGTCGGACTCATGACCAGGTGGTTGTGAGTTCGATACGCGGTTGAGGCGAACTTTCTCTATGGCGTATTTTCGCCTCTCACCTCTGCTGAAGCACGTGAGAAAAGTAGCTGGTGGCTTTGGAAAGAAAGTTGTGTTAGTACTGGTGTGAGAAAGCCAGGAAACACATGTGTGTCACCGACTGCCATGATATGACCTTAGCTGTTGAAGTGGTGTTAAACCCCAATACAACCAACCAACTTTTAACACCACTGAGAAAGAAGCATGTAGAAAACATTGCTGGAAAAGGAGAAAATGCTGGTAACCAGCATTTTCTCCTTTTCCCACAATGTTTTCTACCATGCTGGAAACAAATTTCAATTTTTGAGTTACATTTATTTTGTCATCTGCAAGTGCTTTCAATTGGACCAGTCTAAAATTTTGTCGTTTGATAAAAAGAGTTAAGGACATAGGCCTCTATATATTGACATTGGAGTATGACAATTTTCGTTTGCTGGAAAGCTGAATATGGCTATTTTGTTAGAGGGAGTGATGGCATTCTAAATCCATTATTTCTATTTGAAACCATATGTTGTGGGTACTCATCACAGAGGTCAATGCATGTATTCAAGCATTGCAGAGCTTCTGGCAGAACTCTTTGACTTCAAAATTGTATATATTTATCACTATTCACTACATCCTATGTTGTTGGTACTCATCACGGAGGTCAATGCATTTGTTCAAGCAATTTGCCCGAGTTTCTTAACTCTTTACCGAACTACAAAAATTTGGATTGGTCCAAATTGAAAGGATTTGCAGACAACAATTAAATGTAACTGAAATGATGATTTTTGTTTTGGATGAGGAAGAAAATATTGTGGGAAAAGGAGAAAATGCTGGTTACCAGCATTTTCTCCTTTTCCCACAATGTTTTCAAAACCCCTCTCCTATATGGTCATTAAAACTCAGGATTGTTTGGTAAAGGGTTAACTATTATTAAGAACAATGCTCTGAATCCATTCATAGTCTTGCATGGTCCTGACAAAGTGTATGACTGGTAACCTGGTGGCCATGGGTTTGAGCCTGACACTGGAAGCGGTGTCTTTTCTAGGGAGTGTCTGTGGGCGTGAATCTTCCCAGCCCTCAGACTTGTACTATGGAAAACTACAACATGCATGAATAAGCGAGCTACGACTGAAATTATGTTGAAAGTTGTATATAACCCTCCACCACACAATCCCAAACTTTAACGACCCTGTGAAAGAAGTCTTTTTAAAAATATTGTGGAAAAAGGAGAAAAATTCTGATAACCAGCATTTTCTCCTTTTCTCACAATGTTTTCCACCCCTCCCAAAACAAATTTCAGTTTGTTTAGTTCTAGTAATGGCGCCATCCGCAAATGATTTCTATTGGGACTATTCTTTTGAAAATTTTCTGTATGGTAGAAAGTTAACACCATTACCACACAATCCCTACTATTGACGCCCCTGAGAAAATAGCCTTTAGAAAACATTGTGGGAAAAGGAGAAAATGCTGGTAACCAGCAAATTCTCCTTTTCCCACAATGTTTTCTACCCTTCACAAAACAAATTTCAAATTTTCAGTCACTTTTATTTTGTCGTCAGCAAATGCTTTCAATTTGGACCAGTCTAAAGTATTGTCGTTTGTAATCGGTTAACACCATTCAAACAATCCATTTAATCCCTTCCCCAAGCCTCCGGCTACTATCCATATGACTTAGTGCTGTGTTCAGCATTTTGGAGGGGGGGAGGAATCTTGTGAAACTGATTTTTTGAATATGGAGAAAGTTTTTTGAGAGCTGCTTGTGAAAGGTATAGAGGGAAGCGGTATTATGTTTATTTATATCAATTTCTTACATGGTATGAATAATAAACATTGCTACTGCATTTATTTAGAAAGATGTAAACAACACCATACCACACCTTGAATGTTGAAATCCTAGAATTGACTAGGTGCTTTTATGTGCAGTAGCTAAATGGTTTTATTTCAGTAACTCCTTACTAATATGGTCACCCTTTGGAAACAAGTAAAGTTTTTATTTCCGAGTAAAAATTTTAATGGACTCTGAAAAAAGAATAATGAAAACATCAAAGGTACCCAGTATTTTCTCTTTCCCCTACAATGTATTGTATTCTCTCAGACTCTACATGAAATATTATTACCTAGTGCTTAGTTAATTACCACACAATCCTGAGTTCTAACAGCCAAGAGGAAAAAGGCCCTTGAAAAGAAAACACTGTTGGAAAAGGAGGTAAATTAATGCTGGACTATATAAGCTCTCAATACTGTTTTGTGCCAATCTTTGAATGACTCTCATACAGACCATAGAACAAATTTGACATACTGAAAGTTTAAAAAAAGATTTCTCAACCACTAGGCTGTAAGTGGCATGGCAGAAAAACAGGCTAATGGGAAACACCACCTCCTTAACAATTATTTGTGAATTTAAAGCAAAAAATTAAGGTTATATTTTGTTGGAGACTTAATATAGAATGAAATAACATCATGCGCGGATCCAGATATCTTTCTCAGGGAGGGTCCCACCGAAAACGCTTATTATATGAGACTTTGATTTCTGGATTTCAGTGGATGTATGCCGTTTAAAAGAAAATTCAATGTTTCCAGTTCTAACCATAAGGAGGTCTCCACATTTAGAACCTTTATTTCAATTTATGACTGTATTTTACATAAATACTGTGCAATATCAAACCAGTACCATTTCATGAATCCGATAACCACATTTTTGCCAAAATTCCCCGGTCCACCTCTCTGGATCCGCCCATGAACATCTTCATACAATTATGAAATATGTGAAAATTAATGTCCTGCCACTAAAGATGTTATGCTTAAAAAAATTTGTCTTGGAGTTTTTTGACAACCCTCGTACAGTGTTTCAGAAGCGTTTAAATATGAAACATCTAAGCACCTGAAATTTTATTCTTCATAGGTTTCACTGAAATCTTTATTTTGTCCTGTGAAGCATTCACCTCCAACAGATTTACAACGTTTCGATCTTGGGATTCAATCTTTGAAGTGCTTAGATGCGTTAATATTTGAGGACTTCTTGTCTTGATAATGTGCTGGCTTTAGACAAATGAAAAGACACAGATTAGTGATAGTTAAAGACATGTTTATTCTATGGGCCACTGTGCTAAAAAATGTAGATATGTTTATTTTTGGGAGCCCCTGCCTAATTGCAGACAAACCTATGCTATTTTTAATTAATTTAAGACTGAATTTTTCTTACGGAATTTTTTCAGCAATCTTAACCCATTACCACACAATCCCTGAGAAAGAGGCCTTTTGAGAACACTCTAGGAAAAGGAGAAAAAGCTGGTGACCAGCATTTTCTCCTTTTCCCACAGTGTTTTCTACCTTTCCGAGAACAAATTTCATTATTTCAGTCACCTTTATTTTGTTGTTTGCAAATGCTTTCAATTTGAACCAGTCTAAAATTTTGTCGTGTCGTAGAGTTAAGAAGAGTTAGTCAGAATTGTTGCCTCCTGGAAAGGTTTGAAAACAGTGTGAGAAATTGCTGGTAACCAGCATTTTCTCAATTTCACACAATGTTTTCAAAAACTCTTGTCCTTCAAGGTTATTAGAATTTGAGATTGTTTGGTAAAGGGTGAAAAAGTGGATGATATAATAATGAGTTTCAATTAGAAAGATTAGTCATAACAATTAGGCTTTGAGGAAGAACATGGCATTTTTTTTTATCAGAGTTGATATCAAAACAAACTTTATGGTTATTCTTTATCCCTCTATCAAACCGTCCTTAATTCTTTACGATACTAGACTGTGTTTAACAACCCTTGAAGTTGTATTTTTAGAACATAGTGGGAAAAGAAGAAAACAGCTGGCAATAGGCATTTTGATACCATCATTTTCTCCTTTCCCCATAATGATCTCTATCCAATAAGAGAATTTCAGCTTATTACTTAGCCTGGCAATCAGGCCCTACGTTAAATCAAACATTCAGTTTCCATTTTGCAGTTTTACTTGATGATTTTGTTTAACTCTTTATCAAATGACAAAATTTTGGACTGTTCCAAATTGAAAGCATTAATTTTGCAGATGACAAAATAAATGTGACTTAAATATTGAAATTTATTTTGGGAAGGGTAGAAAACACTTTGGGAATAAAGGAGAAAATGCTGGTTACTAGCATTTTCTCCTTTTCCCACAGTGTTTTCAAAAGGCTTCTTTCTTAGGGTTGTTAAAAGTCGGGATTGTGTGGTAAAGAGTTTACCCCTTACCACACAATCCCTACTTTTGACAACCCCGAGAAAGAAGCCTATAGAAAACATTGTGGGAAAAGGAGAAGAAAAAAATGCTGGTAACCAGCTTTTTCACCATTGTACCTGCAATCTTTTCTTTTCATTCAAAGAACAATCATGTGAAATGAGATCTATTTAATTTGTCGTCTGCAAACACTTTCACTTTTGACAAGCCTATAATGATTTGGTTGTCTGGTAAAAAGTTAATTGTTAAAATTTGATTTTCTAACCCCTTACTATGACAAAATTTCAGCCTTGTCTAAAATGAAATGATAATTTGCAGATGACAATTTCAGTGTGGCTCAAAACTTAAAGGTGCAACTTTTCTTTTATAGAAGAAAAAAACTTGAGGGAAAAAGAACATTTCGTCTTTTTCACACAATGTTTCTCAAAAGGCTTCTTCCTCAGGGACGTTAAAAGTCATCATTGTGTGTTAAAGCATTAAATTAGATTTTCTAACCCCTGACCCATGATCAATTATCATGAGATAATAGGCTGTCAGTATTCTATTTTTACTTTTCAGAAACTGAAAGTACCTGATATTTAACTCTTTACCAAACAATAAAATTTTAGACCTGTCTAATTTGAATCCACTTGCAGATGTCATAATGAATGTGACTGAAAAAATGATATTAATTTTGTCTTTGGAGGGGTAGAAAACATTGTGGGAACAGGAGAAAATGCTCTTTACCAGCATATTCTGCTTTTTGGCTATCTTTTCCAATAAGGCTTCTCTCTCAGGGTCATTAAAAGTTGGGATTGTGTGGTAAAGGAATAACTCTTTTACTAGTGCAAAAATTGTTTACTGCTGATTACCAGAATTACTTCCTTTTCCCAGAAAGGTATCACGTTTTCTTCCTCAATGTCATTAAAATCTGGATTAACCCCTTACCACACAATGACAACTTTAACCCATTACCACACAATAAAAATTTAGATTGGTCCAAATTTAAAGCATTTGCAGAAGACAAAATGAAGGTGACTGAAAAATTGAAATTTGCTCTGGGAGGGGTAGAAAATACTGTGGGAAAAGGAGAAAATGCTGGTTACCAGCATTTTCTCCTTTTCCTACAGTGTTTTCAAAAGGCTTTCTTTCTCGGGGGTGTCAAAAGTAGGGATTGTGTGGTAATGGGTTAAACAACCCAGTGGAAGAAGCCTGTGGAAAACATTGTTGGAAAAGGAGAAAATGCTGGTAACCAGCATTTTCTCCTTTTCCCACAAAGTTTTCTACCCTTTAAAAGCAAAATTGCACCATTTGAGCCACTTTGAAATTGTCGTCTGCATTTGCTTTCAATTTGGATAGGTCTAAAATTTTGCTGTGTGGTAATGGGTTAATTGATAATGGTTTCTGTAATCTTTGAAAGGGTGGAAAACATTGAGGCAAAAGAGAAAATGCTGGTAAGTAGGGTCTTTAGCTCTATACCAAGCGATAAAATCTTGTACTTGTCTATAGGGAAGGCATTTGCAGATGACAAAATAATGGTAACTCAAATTTTAAATTGTTTCCAGCAGGATAGAAAACAGTCTGAGAAAAGGAGAAAATGCTAGTTACCAGCTTTTTCTCTTTTTCCCACAATGTTGTCAAAAGGCTTCTATCTCTGGGTCGTAAAATCCAGGTTTTTTGGTTTCATCTTTACCAATATGACAATGATTTAGACAGGTCCTAATTTGAACATTAATTTTGTAGTCATCAAATTAGATGTTTTGCTCAAATGATTTGATATGCTTCTGAAAGATGTACCTGCCTTTTTCTCCACATAGGCTTTCAAGTCGAATTTCCAAGGTTTTTAAAACTCAGGACTGTCTGCTTAGGGGCTAAAATATTGGATTGTTTAGTTAATGATTAACTCTTTACCACACAATTCTGAGTTTTAATGACCCTGAAATAGAATCTGTTTGAAAACACTGTGGTAAAGGAGAAAATGCTAGTTACCACAATGTTTTCTTCCCTATCAAAGACAGGAATCAAAATTTGAAATACAACAAAATTGTCGTCTGCAACTGCTTTCAATTTGGCACAGTCTAGAATTTTGTCTTCTGGTAAACAGTTAGTCCATTGATTCAGAAACATGATGGTTTCTGTGAAGAGCTTTTGAAAAAATTGCTCGAGCAATAATTGCTCTCTGCCCGTCTTATCACTAATAAAAACATTGAACTATCTTTTCATTGCTTAGGCATAGTTTTTTGTCTGAAATGAAAGTACTTTTGAAATCATTTCGATAAAAGGTGAAACTTCTCTTTCAGCAGTGTTCCGAAAGTGTCAAAAATACGTTGGCAAAAGGATAGAAATGCTGGCTCTTTACCCAATTTGTTTTCAAAAGCCCTTTTTGTCAAGAACGTTAAAATGATGTTTGGTAAAGGGTTAATAGATTGAAATGCTTTATACGTAATGCTTCCTGTTTGGTTACATTTTCATGTTTGATGTCATACCAGTGGGAGTGTCGGAGTTATTTTTATCTGGGAATTTCCCATGCTCCCTCTGCCGACTTTTCCTTTTTACCAAACAACAACATTTCACGTCTGTCCAAATTGAAATCACTTGCAGATGACGAAATAAATGTCATGGAAAGATGGAGTTAGTTTTAGGAAAGGTAGAAAACATTGTGGGAAAAGGAGTACCAGCATTTTCTCCTTTTCCCGCAATGGTTTCAATAAGCTTCTCTCTCTGAGTGTCATGAAAAGTCAGGATTGTGTGGTAGAGTTAACTTTTTACCAAACCAGAAAATTTTGGACTAGTTCAAATTAGAGGAACTTGCAGTTGTTATTATATATGTGAATGAAAAATTGAATTTTGATTTTAAGGTAGAAAACATTGCTAGAAAAGGAGAAAATGCTGGTTACCAGTATTTTCTCCTTTTCCCACAATGTTTTCAATAAACGTCTCTCTCAGAGTCATGAAAAGCCAGGATTGTGTAGTAGAGTTATACACTTTTCCAAGAAATTAATGTTTCTGACAAAAGAGGCTTTTGAAAGCATTGTGTTGATGGAAAGGAGAAAATGCTTGTAACTAGCAGTGGCTCCTTTTGCCACAATCTTTTCCACCCTTTCAATATCACATCATCACCATTGTAGCCTCACTTGTCATCTGCCAATGCTAATATGGCCAAGTGTAAAAGTTTTCCATCGGGTTAACTCTTTAACTGAGAAGAAAAAAAATGCTAATTACCAGTATTTTCTCCTTTTTCCACAATGTTTTCCAAAAGGCTTCTTTCTGAATGTTGTTAAAAGTTGGGACTGTTTGGTAAAGATTTCGTTCTTTGTATCTACGCGCACTCATTAACTCTTTACCAAACAACAAAATTTTAGACTGGTCTAGATTGAAAGCATTTGCAGACGACAAAATAAACACAAGTCAAAAATTGAAATTTGTTTCCAGCAGTTTAGAAAACATTGTAGGAAAAGGAGAAAATGCTGGTTAACAGCATTTTCGCCTTTTCCCCACAATGTTTTCTATAAGCTTCTCTCTCAAGGTTGTTAAAAGTCGGATTGTGTGGTAACAAGTTAGGACTAGCAGACGCCAAACTTGATTTAACTTTAATAGTGGGATTTACCCTTGAAATGTTAGAAAGCATTGTGAGTAAATAAATTTTGCTTTCTTTTAAAGGGTTGTTTTCATTGTTTAGTAAAGGGTAATGATTTACGTCATTTTTCTGAAGTGTTGCAGCTGCACTTGATAAAATATTAAAATAGTCAAGAAATGGGGATTTATCTCGACACTTTACCAAAGAACAAAATATCACGATGGTCCAAATCCAAAGCTTTTGCAGACAACGAAATGATTTTCAAATGATGGAATTTTTATCAGAAAGAGTACTCGGTACTAATTACCATTTTCTCCTTTGCCCACAATGTTTTCCAAAAAAAACTTCTTGCTCAGGGTCATTAAAGCTTGCGATCATGTGTGGTATAGGTTTGAAGTAAAGTACCGGTATGCAGTATGAATTTAACCAATGATCTCATAGATTATTTTTAGAAACACTTCAAAAAAGATTATTATCTGTGACATTCTCCTTGTTTTTTCGAAAGAGCATGTCCTTAACCCTTTACTCCATAGATACCCATTTCTATGCATTGCTTGTAGGAGCCTTTGGAAAACATTGTGGCAAAAGGTTAATTGCTCGTGACGAGCAACTTCACTCTTTGTCACTTTGTTTTCTATGCTATCAAAAGGTGTCATATACACATAAGAAACAGCTTCATCCTTGCTGTTAATTACAGTCAGTTAGAGATACAATAAAAATGGGGTAAAGGAATAAAAGAGTTGGGAAAAGAGGGTTTGTTTTGTCAAGGATTAAAGTCACAGTAAAGATCAAATGTAAAAAGGCCAATTATAAAATAAAAGTACCGTAAATTTCATTTTTACCATGCAAAAATATATTGGTTATTATGACTTAAATGATATGTAAAGGTGCAGTTCCTAAAAGTTGCAGTCAGTGACAGAAAAAAGAATTTTGAAACTAGAACAGGTCCTATCATGTTACATCATTTTGTTTACATCGATTATTGCCGATGATTAGCGGACTTTCTTCGTTAATTTTCACAGTGATGTAATAGTGACATAAACACCAGGGGATAATTCAATGCATCATGACAAAATTTTCTGTCACTTGATTGTTTTGTCCCCATTTTAGGTTTGAAAAATTGAATTTACTGACATTATAAACAAAAATGACGACACAGGCTGATTGTTACGAATTTGTTTATCATCGATACAGGTTGAGTTTACTACATTGAAATAAGAAAAGAGGTTCAGAAAAAGTAATCTTATTCTCAGATGACATAGTATTGGAAGTTTAAACAATAGTCCCGTGTTCTAGGTCATGGCACAAATGAGGTGCAATTTTATCACATGACTTTCTCAAGGACCTAGTTCGAATAGGAACAATAACGAAGGTTGTCTTAATCAATGGCATACCTGAAATCGATGGGCTTCTCCATGCATTTTCGCCGGTGGATCGTTGATGATCACAGATAATTCGGCATGGTAGGATCTGTTCTAGTTTTGAAATTTTTTTTCCTACCATTGATTGGAACTTTTACAAACCACAATTGTACATATCCTAAAGTCCTAATAATCACCTTATTTTTACATGGTAAAAATGAAATTTACTTTTGTATTATAAACATGCCTCTTTTCATTTGAACTTTACTGAGACTTTTTAACTTTCAACCAAATTATCCAAAGGCTTAACTATACCTTTAAATGGAAAGCTTTGGAAAATATTTTGGGAACAGGAGAAAATGTTGGTAACCAGCATTTTTTCTCCATTTCCCACAATTTTTTCTACACTTTCTCACACATCTTTGCTCATTTGAACTGCATTAATACTCGTTGGTATGAAATTTCTTTTAATTCAGACAATTCCAAAACTTTTCAATGTGGATAAAGAGTTAACCAAACAATAAAATTTTAGATTAGACCATATTGAAAGCATTTGAAGATGACCAATGAATGTAACTAAGCTCCAATTAAGATTCTGTCTCCGACAGGGTAGAGAAAATTGTGGAAAAAGGAGGAAATGTTTTGCCTTTATCCACAGATGTGTTCAAATCTGGCTGCTTCTTCAGGGTCATTAAAATTGGAATTTTATTGTAAATGGTTTATGTGTTTTAAGGTTTTGTGCTCTTTTTTCATTTCAGTTGCTCCTTTGGATTCCTTAAGTTAGACAAACCAGAAGAAGTAGGAACTAAACAACTTTTACAAAAGGTAACTTAGCTGAAATCTTTATTTTCCCAGGTGTACCCTTGTCTTCCTTTTCCCCAATTTTTATATCGCTACCTTTTTAGCTTTCAGGAGGTCAGTCTGTTTGGTTCATTAGTCTTTTTTGATGTATGATCAATGCTTTACATGTACATTCACATCAGATAATGTGCACTTTCTCAATTTGTTTCTGCTGAACATGGGCGAAAAATTAAAAACTTGCATAAAACTTCTACTTTAAAATAACTTACTGAATTTAATTCCAAATTGGTGCTTATGCTCTTTAGTAGGGCTCTTGATAAAAATGCTGTAATTCTTTAGCATTATTGTCTAAGGGATAGAACTCTTTCTGTGACAGATCTGTGACCATTTACCTCCTGTGATTATCATATATTAACCTTTTCCCAAACAAGCTCTTGTTACCAGCATTTTCTCCTTTTTCTACAATATTTTCTACCCTTCACATAACAAATTTTAAATTTTTAGTCACTTTTATTTTGTCGTCTGCAAATGGTTTTGATTTGGACAAGCGTAAAATTTTGTCGTTTGGTAATGAGTCAAATGTAGCTCAAAATTTAATGATGATTTTTTTTTTCTTTTATAGAATCTATAACATTGTAGGAAAATGAGGTATTGCTGGTTACCAGCATTTTCTCCTTTTCTCACAATGTCTTCAAAAGGCTTCTTTCTCTTGGTCATTAAAAGTCCGCATTGTGTGGTTAAGAGATTAGAAATGTGGTAAAAGGGGTAATTTTGCCGTTTTCCATTTCAGGGGGTTAAGTACTATGAGTCCATCATAAAGTCTGCAGTGAGGGTTGCAAAAGAGGAGAACAGAAAACCTCACGTTGATGCTGGGATCTTCTGTCGACTTGGCCATGTACTACTGCTCCTGGACAACTTCGAAAAAGGTAGACTGCTCCGGCTGCTCAGGGGTGTTATTGGTGTCTTTTGGTTGAAATATGAGAGGAAGGAAACAAAGGATTTTCCTTTTTTTTTGGTGAAAATTGAAATTTATTTTGTGGAGTGAACATTATAGGTAATATTTTCATGAGTAGCAAAGCCATTGAAATGTTACTGATGATGTTTGCTTGATGAAATAAATATTGATCTTTCACCAAAAAAAAAAGAAAGAATCTATTCATTTCATGTTTCTTATCCCCCTTTTTTTTTTTTAGCTCACCTGACCTTGAAGTGCTCAAGGGTGAGCTTTTGTGATTGCCCAATGTGTGTCGTCTGTCGTGCATCGTCCACAATTTCTTTAAACATCTTCTTCTCCTAAACCACAGGGCCAATCTTGATGAAACTTGGCAGGGATGTTCCTTGGTTCAAGCTCAACCAAAGTTGTTCAACAGATTGAATTCCGTCCATAACTCTTAGCAACTAAAAGAAAAAAACATAGCAAACTCTTTGAAAATCTTCTTCTCTGAAACTAGAAGGCATAGAGCTTTGATATTTGGTATGTAGCATCCTAGTGGACCTGTACCAAGTTTGTGCATATGATGCCCCTGGGCTCAAAAACTGGCCCCACCCGGGGGGGTCACAAGTTCGAAACATAAGAACAAAGAAAGAAAACTTTAAAATTCTTTTTCTGTCAAACTAGCTGATGTAGAACTAGCTGTGATATTTTGTATGTAGCATCTTCTAGTAGACCTCTGCCAAGTTTGTTCATATGATGCCCCTTGGGTCCAAACTGGGTGCGCCCAAGGGGGCACAAGTTTTAACATGGGAACAAAGAAAATTTTCAAATTCTTCTTCTCTGAAACTAGGTGTTGAGCTTTGATATTTGGTAAGTATACCAAGTTTATTCATATTATGTGCATGGGGTCAAAACTGGCCCCGCCCCGGGGGCCATAAATTCGAAACATAGGAACAAAAAAGGAAAACTTTAAAATTCTTCATTTCGGAAACTAGAAGGTGTAGAACTGATATATTATAAGTAGTATCTCCTAGTAGACCTCTGCCAAGTTTGTTCATATGATGCCCTAGGGGTTCAAACTGGCCCGGCTTCGTTACGAGCAGTTTCTTCTTTTCTCAAAGTGTTTTTCAAAGACTCGTACTGAAGACACGTAAAAACCAGGGCTTGTTTGGTTAAACTTGAGTCACTTCAGATTAAAAAGTAGGTCACTGGGGCAAACTCAAAGAAATCTTGTGTGCCTCTAGAGACCTTTTCCCGTGACCCTTTACCACACAGTGACAACTTTTGACGACTCTGAGGAAAAAACCTTTTGAAAACATTGTAGGAAAAGGAGAAAATGCTGGTAACCAGCATTTTCTCCTTTTCCCACAAAGTTTTCTACCCTTTGAAAACAAAATTGCGTAATTTGAGCCAGTGTGAAATTCTCATCTGCAAATGCTCTAAATTTGGATAGGTCTAAAATTTTGCCAAGAGGTAAAGGATTCAAAACTTTCAAAAGCCCTTTCCTTTTGGGTTGTTAGAATACAGGATTATATGATTACTACAACTAACATGAAATTTTTGGTAAATCGGGGTGAAATTTTAGTTGCAAAAAGGACTTGGCTCATTTTCACTGAGTCAGTGTGTCATTGTGGCTAATGTTTTAGGATGTAAATACATGTTTTCTGGTGATAATGAGTCAAGTGATTGGTTTTCGGGAAAAAGAGTTTTGGATTTTTTTTATAAAGATAGATTGAAAGGGGGAAAAAAGTCAATAGATGTCAAGTGCATGCAGGAGACAAAATAATTGTCAAGTGCATAATCATGACATGACTTTTCGATATGATCTTTTTGTTACAAGTCATGTGAATGTTCTGCATGACTGTGTCGAGCAATTTGACACTGTCTTTCGAAACAAACCAAAGTTAAAATTGTCCTTGAAGAGAAACTTTTTGAAAAGACTGCGAAAATAGGAGAAAATGCTGGTTACTAGCATTTTCTCCGCTTACCACAAAAACATTGTAAAAGTAGGAGAAAATGTTTGTTACCCGCATTTTCTACTTTTACCACAATGTTTTCTGCCCTTTCAGAGAGATTACCATCCTATAACCCCATTGTAAAATTTGTGAATCTGCAAACTGTGTCAGTCTCTACGAATCAGAAATTTTGTCACTGGATGAAGAGTAACATTTACATTTGCAATCAAACAATGAGACCACTTGAGCATGATTTAAAAAGTGGGAATTCACCCGCCCCCATTCTATATCAAGAGTTGTAAATTCATTTTTTTTCCTGAGTGATTCATATTACAGTGAATTGAGTATCCTAGATCTGATTGAACGATACTGATGCTGAACCAAGAAACAGGAAGGTTATTGACCAATCAGAAGACCTCACAGATACTTATCAACCTACTCAGCCCTCTGATTGGTTAAGATTTTAATTCCTTGACCAGATTACCAAAGTTTAGACCTCCCCAACTTCATTTGAAGGCAAATTAGATATAATTAAAATATTTCTGGTGTCTCGTAGAAAGAACAGAGAATAATGTGGGAAAAGGAGAAAATGCTAGTTACTAGTATTGCCTTATTTTCTCGAAATGTTTTATAAGCCTTCTAGTTCAGGGTTGTAAATACTCTAGATTGTGTAGTAAAGGGTTACTCTTCTGAATTAAAAGCATTATAAATGTGACTAATTAAGTGAGACTTAACTCTTTACCAAATGACAAAATTTTAGATTTGTCCAAATTGAAAACATTTGCAGACAACATAACAAACCTTATTAAAAGATTAAATGTTGACTTTGGGAGGGGGGAAAACATTGTTGGAAAGGAAGGAAATGCTGGTTACCAGCATTTCCTCCTTTTCCTACAGTGTTTTCAGAAGGCTTCTTTCTCAGGGTCATTAAAAGTCAGGATTGTATTGTAAAGAGTTAAATCACGGAAATTGCCTATTCAAGGGTTTATAAACATTTTGGGAAAAAGTAGTTTAATGAAAGACTTTGTGAGAAAGTGGGTTAATGAAACATTTTGCGAAAAAGTGGGTTGATGAAACAATTTTGGGAAAAAGGAGAAATTATTGGAAAAGCAATATTTGACCTCTTGCCTCACAATATTTCATCTTTAGAGTTGAAAATACAAAGAATATTGAAAGAAGAAAAAGTAGGTGTTAGGTGCATGCATGTGAATGTGGATAAAAATAACAGACATTGCCTTTGATAGGGTAGAAAACATTGTGGGAAAAGGAGAAAATGCTGGTTACCAGCATTTTCTCCTTTTCCCACATTATTTTCAAAGGTTTCGTTTTTGGGTTTTTTAAAAGTGGGAATTATTTAAAGTGTTAAATTACTTTTTCAGCACTGTCAGCCTATCAGAAGTATTACCAATTACAGGAAGACCATTGGAAGGTAAGCTTTAGATATAGCCTTGTAAAGTTCAAACTACAAGGACCTTGTAGAATGGGATTCAAAATCAGGAAAAAAAAACATGATTGTCTGCACCTTTCATTTTCTTGAAAGATTGACCTATTCGACATGACATATTACTGTCCCGTATAGGGTAGATATTATATGTGGTGCACCATCTTTGCAAGCCAAGGGTGACAATCCACTACGCTACTCTACCCTTGGCGGATCGAGCTTGATTTTGACATTCCCATGATACACATTTTCATTGGTTGCAGCTAGCTCTAACTGCACGAATCTAATCGCTTGTAGCATTTTATCTTTGATAAAAATAGAACAAGGTCCCGACCTTTCGAATAAAAATAGATAGTGAATATGGATACATCCGTGCTTGTGTGCTGGAACTGTAATAATTTTTAACCCTCCCAAAAAAAGTGCATGTACAATATTTACAGAAAGTAACCAATCAATTATTGGAGGTTTTAGGCCATATTCCAGTACCTGACGATGGAATGTCAAAGTATGTTTATGGTTATTGCTTCATGTTTAATTATTGTATTTGTAAGCGGTTTGTAAAACAATATTTCATTGGCAATAAGGAATACGATGTAAAGGGGGATAATAACTAGCATCCAATAGGGGCTGTATCGTGGGAATCTTGAAATCGGCCTTGATCAACGTAGTGATCGTAATCTTGGCTTGCAAAGATGGTGGTGCACATAACTCAAAACTTTACAGCTAAACAGTAGCAAGTGAAAAATTGATATAATTTATACATCTGTTGAGAAATTGAGACTGTTTTTTGCTCAACTTATTACAAATATAAGAATTTTAAATGGAAAAAACAATTCTGAAAAAAGCCATTGTGTATTCCAAATCTTTGTACACAGTTTCTAAATATAAATTTAGGGAAAATGTTCTAAACAATTTGCAGCATTCATTGTCATCTTGAAAAACAGCCTGGTTCTGTCCCCAGATGCTCAGATCAGGGCCTGTATTCACCAACCATTCTTAAGAATGTTCTTGGCCTTATATTTCCAGATTTGTAAGTAATACAACTTCTGATTGGTTAAACCATTCGGTTTAGCCAATCAGAAGTTGTGTTACTTACAAATTTAGAAAAACTTGGAGAATAAGACTGAGAATATTCTCAAGAATGTTTGGTGAATACTGGCCCGATAGGTCAGTATTCGAATAATGCCACGTAGTGAAAGATAGTGGGAAAGAACAGGCCAACAATTTCTGTTTCAAGGTGTTTATTGCCCGTAAAGTCTGAATATAGTGTACAATCTAGATCAAAGATCAGACCTCTATATTTATTGCTGTCTGACCTTCATCCAGATTGTCTGGAATGGCAGCCATGGTTGTGATATGGGCTTGATAAGAAATGAAAAGTATGTAGTTGAATGGGTATTGGTTGCTGCCATTCTAGGTAAACGAGAAAATGCTTGTCTCCATCATTTTCTCCATTTCTAATAATGTTTACGAAGGTTTTCTACCATTTGTTGGGGGTCCTGCATGGCTCAGTGGTAAAGTGCAGGGCTTGTAACCTGAAGACTCCTGGTTTGAGCTGCAGCTAAAGGTTGATTTTGATCCCTTTAACCCTTTCCCAAACAAGCCCTTATTTTTACGTGTATGCAGTACAAGTCTTTTGAAAACACTGTGGGAAAAAGAGAAATTGCTCGTAACGAGCAATTTCTCCTTTTCCCACAGTGTTTTCTACCCAATCAGAGAACCTGCCATTTTTATCAAATTTGAAGTTGTCGTCTGCAAACTCTTTGAGTTTGGAAGAGTCTAAAATTTATTGTTTGGGAAAGGGTTAACAATGCTCACACTAGTTTGTTGATTATATCTACGATTATTTTTCCTTTTCAGAATTCTCCCTTCCTGTACGGACTTGGATTTGTCTACTTTCACTTCAATGCCTACCAACTGTAAGTTACATTCATTAATCAGCTTTCTGTACAGTTGCAATTTTTTTTAATAACAGTGAATTGGCTATTAAAAAAAACTTTACCAATATGGAAACAAAGAGATGCCAGTATAACCTGGTTTTTGTCAGATACAAAATCAGTGACAAATATCAACTGTTTATTAATAAAATTGTTAGTAATCAAGAGATTTTGTGTAGATAGAATTATAGGCCCCCTATCAGGTATTAGCCCCCCACCTTCAGCTTTAGAAATTGTAACCCAGGCTTTGGATCCATAGGAAATTACTGAAGTCTTTCGATAATTATTCAATCATACTGCAAAGAATTTTCTTGTGATCTATACTGGTAAAACTTTGCAGTATAATAAATTTGTTGTACAGTCAGATTGCCGTGGACTTGGAAACTTGTTCATGGCTGTTGTGAATCATGTCGCCACCTTGCCTTCGGCCATACAACTGTAATATTATCATACTGCAAAGAAATTTCTCGTGATCTGATTGGTTAACATGCCGGGAACATAATATCATGTTCCCTGGCAAAAACCATTTAAAACCAGTTTCCCTTTTGAGTGCCCTGTAAACATCACTACACATGCAATACATCATCCAAAATGGTGGCGTCGATCGATCACTAGACTGCACATTTATGCACCAAACTGCACGTCTTAGTGACGTCAGTTTCCAGTGATGTCAGTTTTGATTAAATTGGGGCACACAGATGGGAATTTCTATTTCGTCAGCATACTCGATTCGTGAAATTATAAAACAGGAAAATTTTGCTAGACACGCTTCGAAAAGGTAAAACTTTGCAGTATAATAAATTTGGTGTACGGTCAGGTGGCAGGGGACTTGGAAACTTGTTCATGGCTGTTGTGAATCATGTCGCCACCTCGCCTTCGTGGCAGTGGACTTGGAACTGAAGGCGAGGTGGCGACATTATTCAATACAGCCGTGAACAAGTTTCCAAGTCCCCTGTCACCTGACCGTACAACTAATTATGTACAGAAATGATATATACGTTGAAACCTGTGTTAGAGGTCAGTTGCATTCACCCATTGCCGTAAACTATTTTTGAACATGTACATGTTGAAAATAAAGCTGATTACAAATTGAAAGTTGACGAACATTGTGGGAAATTGAGAAAATGTTGGTTACCAGCTGTATCACCAATCCCAACAAGTTGAAAGCCTCTGTCCTCTTGGTTGTTTAACTCTTTACAAAACGACAAAATTTTAGACTGGTCCAAATTGAAAGCACTTGCAGATGACAAAATAAATGTAACTCAAGGATGGAAATTTGGTTCCAGCAGGGTAGAAACAAACTTTACTCAAAAATTAAACCTTGACTTTGGGAGAGTAGAAACACTGTGAGAAAAGGAGAAAATGCCGGTTACCAGCGTTTTCTCCTTTTCCCTCAATGTTTTCTTCAGGCTTCTTTCTAAGGGATGTTAAAAGTCGGGATTGTATGGTAAAGAGTGAAGTAAGGGATTGTTATAAAGGCTCTTTTGAAAAGTTTAAACATGTTGTTGGCTGCTAAAGAGTTAAATGACAGTTATTTAAGTGGCTGAATTTGAGTATTTCCCTTTATTAAACAGTCACTTGCATTTAGAAGCCAGTGTTCCTTGTGATGTTGTCTGGCCTAGAAATATAGGTTTGTCTGTTTAGATCTGTTAACCTGCCCTTACCTGGGCTATTTAAGACCACCATAATGTGAGTTTATTGACTGATTGATTTTCAGCAATTGAGCATTGATATCAAGACATAATTTGCCCATGTGGGCAATGCCAGGCACACAGAAACCTTTGTTAACTCTTTACTTAACGAAAAATTTATTGACTGCAGGTCCAAATTGAAAGCATTTGCAGACGATGAACTAATTGTGACCTTAAAATCGAAATTTGATTTGGGAAGGGTAGAAAACAGTGTGGGAACAGGAGAAAATGCTGGTCACCAGCATTTTCTCATTTTCCCACAATGTTTTCAAAAGCTTTCTTTCGCAGGGTCATTAAAAGTCAGGATTATGTGGTAAAGAGTTAAACCCTTTAGGACACAATCCATACTTTTCATGACCTGAGAAAGTAACCTTTAAAAAACAGACTGTGAAAAGGAGAAAATTCTCGTAACAAGCATTTTCTCCTTTTCCTATTATGTTCTACACAAGATGTGCAGTCTGATTTTTGATCTACGCTATCCACTTTGCGAGATGTTGTGGACAACCTTGATAATGGTCTTATTATGATGTTGGGTTTGTTTAGTGCAATATAGATGAAGTCAGTTTTGCCAATTGTAACTTGGTAGCCTATCAACCCATTGCCACACAATCCCTACTTTTGATGCCCCTGAGAAAAAAGCCTTTAGAAAACATTGTGGGAAAAGGAGAGAATGCTGGTAACCAGCATTTTCTCCTTTTCCCACAGTGTTTTCTACCCTTCACAAAACAAATTTCAAATTTTCAGTCACTTTTTTTTTTTGTTTGTCGTCTGCAAATGCTTTTGATTTGGACAAGCCTAAAATATTGTCGTTTGGTAATGAGTTAAGACAGTTATATGGAGGTTGTGGGAAAATTTAAATGTTTCTTCTTAACACTTTACCACACAATGCCGAGTTTTAACGGTCTTGCAAAATAAGCCTTTTAAAAACATTGTGACAGAAGGAGAAAATGCTGGAAACAAGCATTTTCTCCATTCCCCTCTAACTTTATCTCTATTTTCAGAACCAATTTCGGGCTTTTTTTTGGCATTTATTCTGGAGTCTGTAGTTGTTTTCAATTTGGACAAGTCTTAAATTTGGCATCTGGTAAAGACTTAAGCTTTCTTATGGTTAGACCCCCATGGCTTTATGTACTGAGAGGTGGAACTAAGCTAATATTGACATGTACTGGTTCAGAGAGAGTGTATAAGGGAAATAACTCTGTTGCACAGGTTTTCAGAACTCAAAGATGAATTAGATACGACTGTTAACTCTTAACTCTCTACTTGACTAAAATATTCTGGAATTATCCATATTTAAAATATTTGCTACACATGTACTAGCGCAGAGAGTTTATAAGGGAAATAACTCTGTTGTACAGGTTTTCAGAACTCGGACATGAATGAAATAACTCTTAACCCTTTACTCCATAGATACTCATTTCTATGCATTGCTTGTGCAAGCCTTTGGAAAATGCTCATCATGAGCAATTTAACCTTTTGTCACAATGTTTTCTATGCTATCAAAAGGTGTCATAATCACATAAGAAACTGCTTCATCCATGCTGTTATTTAGGGTCAATTAGAGATACAGTTGAAATGCCTTATTAGGTAAAGGGTTAATCCTTTCCCAAGCAACAAATAATAGACTGGTCCAAATTTAAAGCACTTGCAAACGACAAGAAAAACATAACTCGAAAATTGAAGTTTGTTTCCAGAAGGGTAGAAAACATTGTTGGAAAGGAAGAAAATGCTGTTTACCAGCATTTTCTCCTTTTCCCACAGTGTTTTCAAAGGCTTTCTTCCTCAGGTTCGTCAAAAGTCGGGATTGTGTGGAAAGAGTTTAACTCCCTACTGTACTGTAACATTCCGGAATTATCCAAATTCATAATATTTGCTATGGAATGTATAAATGCGACTTACACTGTGAAAAAATTTTGTGGAAGAGGAGAAAACATCGTGGGAAAGGAGAAAATGCTGTTCACCTGCATTTTATTCTTTTCCAATAATGTTATCAGAATTTTTAAATTCTAGCAATGGTGAAAAATCAGGATTGTTTAATACAGAGTAACCCTGGTTTTTACTACTCTGATATAGAAGCCTTTTGAAAACATTCTGGGAAAGGGAGAAAATGCTAGTAACCAGGTGAAAGGTGCTTAAACAGTGTGGACTACCTCATTTAACCCATTACCAAATGACAAGTTGTTGGACTGGACCAAATTCATAGCATTAAATCTTGGTATTTTGATGATTTCTGACTTTGGTAGGGTAGAAAATATTGTGGGAAAAGGAGAAAATGCTGGTTAGCAACATTTTTCTCCTTTTCCCACTATGTTTTCAGGGTCGTTAAAAGTTGGGATAGTGTGATAAGAGATATTGTAGATTACAAATTAGATGTTGCAAAATTGGTGATATCTGTATCTAATAGGGTAGAAAACAATGTGTGAAAAGGTGAAAATGCTGGTTAGCAGCATTTTCTCCTTTTCCCCAAATGTTTTCAAAAGGCTTCTTTCTGAAATGTTAAAACTCAGGATTGTGCTGTAAGTAATTAACAGTTAAATGTTCTGAGGAATTCTTTTGCCAAATTAAAAGGCAGAAACTTGTTTTAACCTTTCCCCAAACAATCTCTGGTTTTTTCATGACCTTGGGAAAGAAGCCTTTTGAAAACATCCCAGGAAAAGTTGAAAATGCTGGTAATCAGCATTTTTCCTTTTTCCCAAAGTGTTTTTTACCCTCCCAGAATGAATTTCAATTTTTGAGTCATGTTAATTTAATCATCTGTAAAAGCTTTCAATTTGGATCAGTCTAAAATTCTGTCATTTAATAAAGAGTTAAAGCTCAAAAGTAACTTGAAAGTCCAATTCTTCAACCATAAACATTTTCTTTGTCCCGAATGAGAACAAAGAGAGTATTTCGCAGGAAGTTACACGGCTCCGGTTGGATGACCTTTGACCTTTGACACAGTTGTAAAGTTGTGCCCTCTGAGTTTTGTTTAACAACTGAGCTACCATACATTATTATCGTAAAAAACCTGCCTGAGGTTTTTTATGGGCAAGTTTGTCTACGTGAGTGCAAAAAAATTAGGTGGATATATTTTTAAGCTTTTTTTTTTATGTTCTGCCCTTCTACTAGATGTAGATATGCCTTACTAGATTAATATTTTGGTAAAATAAAGTGCCTGTATTAAATGAATGGATTTTTTTTTTTTGATTCTGTAGATTTATTTTTGACTGACTTGTCAGATATAAATAACTTTTTTCTTTTGAAAGTATGGGAAGAAATTCATAAATCATATCATTATTCACATTCTGTGTTTAGGAAAAAATACTTATTTTTTTTCTGTGTTGACATTAACATTAAGTAATTATCATTAGTGTTGTGCATAATATACGGAATATTTGTACACTAAATCATCTCATTTTCTCTGAAGGTATGTTAAAACTTGTTTCTATTGTAATTTAATAGATATTTTGTTCTTAACACTTTCCCAAACGACAAATTTTGGACTCTTCCAAACCAAAAGAGTTTGCAGACAACAATTTTAGATTTGGAGAAAATGGCAGAAGTTCTCTAAAAGGGTAGAAAACACTGTGGGAAAAGGAGAAATTGCTCGTAACGAGCAATTTCTCCTTTTCCCACAGTGTTTTCAAAAGACTTTTACTGCAGACACGTGAAAACCAGGGCTTGTTTGGGAAAGGGTTAACACTTTGCCAGACAACATTTTTTTCTTTTATTTCTAGCTTGAAAGAATCAAACAAGAAACTGGCTCTTCACCACAAGACCAAATTTTCGACTGGTGCAAATTGAAAGCATTTGCAGACGACAAATTAAATGTTGCTTGAATGGTACAATTTGTCTGTAAACCCTATACCTCACAACCTTGAGTTTCAATGACCCTTCAGTTGTTTTGATTCCAATATTTTGTCATTTGGTCAAGTGTTAACGGGTGGAAAACATTGTGGGCACTAGGGATAGTTAATTATCCCATTACCACACAATCCCTACTTTTGACGCCCCTGAGAAAGAAACCTTTTGAAAACACTGTGGGAACCAGCATTTTCTCCTTTTCCCACAGTGTTTTCTACCCTTCCCAGACCAAATTTCACTTTTTCAGTCACCTTTATTTTGTCGTCTGCAAATGCTTTCAATTTGAACCAGTCTAATTTTTTCTCGTATGGTAATGGGTTATGTGAGTTTGTGGATAAATCTCTGAACATACAATATTGAGCTTATACCTTTTCCCAGATGAGAAAATGTCAGCCTTTTCCAAATTGAATTGAAAGCGTTTGCAGACGACAATTTCAAGGTGGACAAATGGTGCATTTTTTTCTTTAACTCTACCAAAAGACAAAATTTTAGACTTGTCAAAATTGAAAGCATTTGCTGACAACAAAATAAATGGACAATACTTTAAAATTGATATTGGTGTCCAGCAAGGTAAAAAAAACATCATGGGAAAGGGAGAAAATGCTGGTAATCAGCATTTTCTCCTTTTCCCACAGTGTTTTTAGAAGGCTTTTTTTTCTTAGGGTCTTGAAAACCCGGGATTGTTTGGTAAAGGGTTAACAGGGAAGAAATATTGTTGAAAAGGACAAAATGCTGTTTTCCAACATTTTCTCTTTTTCCGACAATGTTTTCAAAAGGATTCTTTCCCAGGATTATGAAAAGTTGGCATTGTGTGGTAAAGAGTTAAAGATCTAGGGTCCTTGATGGCTTGGTCACAATCATAAGGTGTTGGACTTGTAACCTGGTAGTTCAGGGTGTGGTCCTCTTGCAGACCTGGGGTATACATGAGTGTCCATGGGCAAGACTCTTCAAAACCCCAGCCTAATGCTAGTGAAATTTTACCCCTACAATGTTCTCTCAACATTTAATAACATATTTCATCATTAACTCATTACCACACAATCCCGAGTCTTTGCAATTCTGGGAAAGAAGCCTTTTGAAAACATGGTGGAAAAAGGAGAAAATGCTGGTAACCTATAATGTTTTTTACCCTTCACAAAGCAAATTTGAATTTTAGATCATATTTATTTTGTCGTCTGCATTATGCTTTTAATTTGGGCAAGTCTACAATTTTGTCGTTTGGTACTGAGTTAAACGATTTAAACTCTTCACCAAACCATCCTGACCTTGGTAAAAAGGCTTTTTAAAACATTGAGGGAAAGGGAAAAATGCTCTTATGCTAGCATTTTGTCTTTTTCCTTCATTGTTTCAATAGCTTTTCTTTCTCAGGGTTATTAAAATCTTGGACTTGTGCAGTATAAGGGCAATCACTCACTGGAGAAAGGGTAACCAGTGGTGTAAGCTTACCTGTAAATTTGCTTACCTTTCAGTTTTCTTTTAAATGCTTAGATTCCCTGAATAACTGGAAAAAACATTAGACAGACATTTTCTTCTGTTTATTCATTAAATGCACTTCACAGTTACTGCATGGTAGACCCTCACCTAAAGTCTTCGACAGTTTAGGTCCAAGATCAGATTGCGTGTTCCTTGCTGTCTGATCTTCATCATTACTGTAACTATAGTCATCTGAAGTTGTTGTAGCTATAATTGTGAAGTGTTTACTTGTATCGAGTTTGACATGCCCAGACTAGTGAAGTGCACATACTTAACTATTGTAACTCGGTAAGCCTTCACTAAACAAGTGCCTGTTTTGAACAACCGACAAATAAGGCAGAACATTATGAAAAATATTGTGGTAAAAGGAGAAAATGCTGGTTACCAGCATTTTCTCCTTTTCCCACAACATTTTCAACCCTTACAGATACGAACCCCATTCTTAGCACTATATTTAGCTGTTGCCTGCAAAATTTTTTTGTTTTCAGTTTGGCAGACACAAAAGTTTTGTCATTTGATGCGGACAATATTTTAAACTGCTTCATTTCGGCCGTATTTTTAGATGAGAAATTTGATATGGCCTTATTACCAAAGGCATTTGTTTCTGATAGGGTAGAAACAATTTTGTATAAACATTGTGTATAAAGGAGAAAATACAGGGTAGAAATAATTTTGTATAAACATTAGTGGTGGGCCGATGATCGACTATAGTCGAAAGTCAGTTGGTTTTGGCATCCGATTCCGATAATCGATTGAGAAATCCAGGAATCGATGGTAGTCGGTTGATAAGCTGGCTTTGTGCCAAAACTTGAATTCGGCAAGCTTCCCTGAGCCTGGGTTTTGACATTTGGAAATTTGAAATGACCTGTCTTTGACAGTGAAAGATATCTGCCTAAATGTCAATCTGAGGCATGAAATTATCGTCTAGAACTTCATATAACCTAGCTTGCGTGCATCCGGTAGAAAAATGGATTAAACACGATCAGTATAAAATGCGAAGGGCACCCGGATGATAATGAAGCTGGCGAGTCTATTATGACAGTGTAACGAAGGTGTTATTCCTCTTATCTAGTGTAAAGTGACAGCATTTTAAGTTACTTGCTATTTAAACTGACTAAATGATGTCAAATCATGTAGTAATACTTCTCCAGAAACTAACTATCTATTAAAAAATAGATCGCCAAAAAAGCGCGAAAACTCATGACACTACAGTGAGCAGCATAGCATCGTCCGATCAGAGAGACTTCAAACCATCTTCTTATCTTAAGTAAGGAATTTTAACAGTGAATTTACGCGAATTTCTGAATAAAGTAATAGTAGAAGTTAAAATTCTGTTCATGAATGGAAAAAATGTTTTATGAAATGAAAATTTATAGTTGGGGGGAAAGAGGGTCGTCTGCAAATGTTTGAACTATAAGGTATATGTCTGATTCTTTTTTAACTCGTTTGGAAATTATAAGGAACAAAATGAATGATTTTGATTAAAGTGCAGAATACAACATCTTCATGAATTTAATACATGAAGACTGTCATGTTTACAATATTGTCAAATTATTTTAAGCAAAAAGTCATTCTCAGTAAAATGGAGTGACAGTCTAAACCGATTGTACTATCGATAGCTAGTTGGTTTGCTCTTCCGATTACAAAGCGATAATCGATTGAGATTTTAAACCGATTGCCCAACACTAATAAACATTGTGGATAAAGGAGAAAATACTGGTTGCCAGCATTTCCACATATTCCACAATGATTTCCGTTACGTTCAGTGTTGTCAGGGGTAAGCCCCTTAACCCTTTACTCCGTAGATACTCATTTCTATGCACTGCTTGTAGGAGCCTTTGGAAAACATTGTGGCAAAAGGTGAAACTGCTCATGACGAGCAATTTCACCTTTTGTCACAATGATTTCTATGCTATCAAAAGGTGTCATATACATAATAAGAAACGGCTTCATCCTTGCTGTTATTTATGGTCATTTAGAGATACTATAGAAATGCCTTGTGGGGTGAAGGGTTAACAAGACAACTAAAGCCACTTCATGTTGAAAGTGAAGGCCTCTACAGACACCAAATTTTATGAGGCTCAGATGATAGATACTGTCTTGGGGAAAGAGTAGGAAACATGTGGGAAAAGGAGAAATTGCTGGTTACCAGAATTTTATGCTTTATCTACAATGTTTTCATAAGTTCTTTATCTCAGGGTTGTTTTTCTCTTTACCACACAATCCCGACTTTTAACACTCCTGTGAAAGAAGCCCCCTAAAAACATTGTTGGAAAAGGAGAAAATGCTGTTACCGAGCATTTTCTCCCTTTCCCACAATGTTTTCTTCCCCTCCTAAAACAAAATTCAATTCTTTACTTACATTTATTTTGTCAACTGCAAATGCTTTTAATTTAGACAAGTGTGAAATTGTGTCGTCTGGTAAACGGTTTAACTCCGGATTGTATGACAAGGGATGAAGTCACAATACATCCTGAAAGAAGTTTGCCCAGATGACTTTTAATGTAAAATACCCTTGTAATATATGAACAAGCATTCAACTTTAATTTATCTTGCCGCAGTTTTACTTTTCATGTGTATTTAAAATTTACTAACTTAGATTTAACCAATGACCACACAATCCCTACTTTTGATGATCCTGAGAAAGACGGCTTTAGAAAACATTGTGGGAAAAGAAGAAAATGCTGATTTCTAGCCTTTTCTCCGATTCCAACAAAGTTTTCTCAACTTTAAGAGACATCCAATAAATTGATCAATATGTTATTTTTCCTCTGAAAATTCTTACAATATTGGCAAGTCCTAAATATTTACGTGTGGTAAAGTATTTACCAAATGAGCCCAGATCGATGGGTAAGTGCAAGACTATTGTAAGTGCATATACATTGTACATGTATATGCACTTACAATAGTCTTGCACTTACCTATCGGCTGATGTATAGTCTGTAGAATCGCCATCTCATTAAATTGCCTATGTTGCGATAGGATTGATTTCCCTCTTTCACCTGATTCTTGTTTTGATGGTGGTTATGTGGGAAAGCAGCCAGTGGCATTGGGAAAAAATGTTATTCAAAATAGTTGTCTAGGAAACTCAAGGTAAGCATGGATGAGTGCACTGGCCTTCATGATAGAAATGAAAGAGTATAAAAAGGAGAAACTGCTGTTAACCAACATTTACCAGCCGATATAGTTCAGTAGGTAGAGCGTAGGATTCATGAGCAATGAATGACATACTGGCGAACATTTTGCACTCTTGAATGATTTGATAGGGCCCCAATTACGATGTTTACGTTCAAGTTTCTTTTTTATAGTAATTTAAGCCATTAAATAGCGATGTGACGGCGTTCTGAACAGATCGCCACAGATCTTTGTGCAAGGGAGTTGACTGATGGCGATCTTGGAGATCCATTAAAGATCTGTTAGCGCTCTTGGTGCTCTGCATGTTGATCGATGGCGCTCTGTGAGAGCGCCATAGAAAGCCGCCCGGTGGAATGGGGGTATTAGGTACTGGAATTTTAATCAGAAACTCCCAATTAGATCTCTTCCTGCACATTGGACCGTACAACCTTCAAAAGCACATCCTAGCCCAAATTAGTCCTGAGCACAACCATGAAATATTAAAAAGTGAGTTAACTATCCCTGTGTTTTGACTCCCAAATTCTCTTAACCTTTTCCCAAACAAGCCCTTCTTTTTACGTGTCTGCAGTACAAGTCTTTTGAAAACACTGTGGGAAAAGGAGAAATTGCTCGTAACAAGCAATTTCTCCTTTTTCCACACCATTTTGTACCATTTGGAGAACTTTCTGCCATTTTCATCAGATTTGAAATTGTTTTCTGCAAACTCTGAGTTTGGAAGAGTCTAGAATATGTCGTTTGGGAAAGGGTTAAAATAGCTTTAAAACTCTTCTGAGAAGACATGTAAAGATAGCTGGTGGGTTACTGTTTAACCTTAAGAAGTAGCTACGTTTTTTTGTCACTGATAGATGATGGTCGGCTGACTCTCACCAGCCTGGCACCTCGACAAATGTTACAGTTATTTTCACACAAAGACGGGTCTAAAAATAGCCACCGAAACATCTGTGAAAACCGTTATTTAAATCAGGCTATTGTTTGTTTGGTCCTGTCTGATACCAGTATCCCTTTACCTCATTGGGTTCTATCATAAACTTTACCATGTGGCAGAAATTTCAGACCTATGCAAATTGAAAGCATTTGCAGACAATTTCATAGTGGCTTTATATGAAGCAATTTTTCTTTGGTGAGGTAGAAAACTTTGTGGGAAAAGGAGAGAATGCTGGCTACCAGCATTTTCTCCTTTTCTCACTATGTTTTCAAAAGGCTTTTCCTTAGGGGCGTTAAGTCTTCATTGTGTGTTTAAAGGGTTAAGCATTCAATAAACCCAAAATATATTTTCAGTATAGAAAATTAACCCATTACTGCACAATCCCTACTTTTGACGCCCCTGACAAAGAAGCCTTTAGAAAACATTGTGGGCAAAGGAGAAAATGCTGGTTACCAGCATTTTCTCCTTTTCCCATAATGTTTTCTACCCTTCACAAAACAAATTTCAATTTTTCAGTCACTTTTCTTTTGTCGTCTGCAAATGCTTTCAATTTGGACCAGCCTAAAATATTGTTGTTTGGTAATGGGTTAATAGTAACCAAAGAATTACAAAGTATTTCAGCAGAACCCTTTTCCAAATGACAAAATTTTAGACGGGTCTAAATTTAAAGGGTTTGCAGAAGACAAAATGAATGGGACTAAAGAATTAAAATTTGTTTTAGGAAGGATAGAAAACATTGTGGGAGAAGGAGGAAATGCTGATTACCAGTCTAGAATTTTCTCGTGTGGTAACAAGTTAACAGCATGAAAACGTTTTACCACACAAAAAAGCATTGACTCCAGTCCAAATCGAAAGCATTAAATTTTGCAGATGACAGAATGTGGCTCAACCCTTTAGCACATAATCCTGACTTTTAATGAACTTCAGAAGGAGATCCTTATGAAAACACTGTAGAAAAAAGAGAAAAGGCTGGGAAAGAGCATTTTCTCCTTTTGCAACAATGTTTTTTATCCTTCCCAAAACAAATTTCAACCTTTCAATCACATTTATTTTTGCCTTTGCAACTAATTGTAATCTGGATTAGTCATAAACTTTGGTGTCTGGTAAAGGTTTAAGATTTTGTTTTGGCAAGGGTAGAAAACATTGTAGGAAAAGGAGAAAATGCTGGTTACCAGCATTTTCTCCTTTTCAAACAATGTTTTCAAAAGGCTTTTTTCTGAGGGTCATCAAAAGTCAGGATTGTGTTGGAAAGAGTAAGTGCATTATTTAGGTCTTATCTCTAGGCTCTAAGGGGAAAACATGACATCAACAGCATGTCGGTAAAGTTGTTTCTTGATAAGTCAAGTGAGGTCTTGCAATTAGACAAGAAAATCTGGAAGCCATTAGCGGTTATCTCTTCACCACACGATCTTAAGAAGAAAACCTTTTGAAAACATGTTGGGAAAAGGAGAAAATGCTGGTAAGCAGCATTTTCTCCATTTTCTACCATGTTTTCTGCTATATCAAACACTTAATTCATCATTTGAACTTCATTTCTTTGATTGTAAGCAAATGCTTTCCAATTTGATTGAGTCCAAAATTCAGTCGTTTGGTAAAGAGTTATGTCAACATGTTCTTGAAGATAAAAACCTGAAAAAGCTCGGGCCCTTGACCTTGGTGTTTATGTTATAGTGCCAGACTATTGAAAACAGTGTAGTAATTGTACATGATGCTGAAGATAAACAATTTTGCTATGTAGAGCATCATTTTTTGCCATGTAGAGCATCATTTTTTGCCATGTAGAGCATCATTTTTCTTGCTCATTCTTGCATCATTTTAATTGTTTGCATTTATAAATGTTTTTTTTTTTAGGGGGTGGGGGCTGGTTTGGTAGCTCAGTTGACAGTGTATCTGACTCTTTACCAGTGTTCCTGGGTTCTTATATCTGGTTGAACCAAACTTTCCTTTCGATGATATTTGGCCACCGCCTCTGATGTATGTGAGAAAAGTAGTCAGTAACTTGGAAAGACATCTGATGAGTATTGGTGAGCAAAACCCAGGAAACGCACGCATATGTGCACAGACCACTGTGATATTGTCTAAGCTGTTAAAATGGGCATTTAACTTCAATCAAGCTATATATTTTGGTGAAGGGCTAAGCATAATACCATGGATTCTTTGCAGTGCAAATATAAGCTGTCAACTCCTTTTGCTACAATGTTTTCAAAAGCTGGTTCCCTGCAAGATGTTACAAGTCCTGTAGCAGGTATACGGACTTAACCGTTTACCATTTAATCCTGAATTTTAATAGCCTCTATGATTTTGAAAACTTTGTGGTAAAAGGACAAAAATGCTGCTAACCTTTTTTTCTCAATGTTTTTTACTCTATCATGTATAAATTCCATCATTTGAGATACATTTTACATTGTCGTCTGCAAGTGCTCTGAATTTGGACAAATCCCAAATTTTGTTGTTAGTTATAGAGTTAAATATGATGCTTGGAAGTTTTTGATGGAGCTTTATGGGAAAGAAAAGTGTATGATTATTGACTTAGTACATTTTACAGTCTTGACATGTCTGCGGAATATAGGACGGGCTGGTGGCACAGTTAACAGTGATCTATTTTTGCCCTGTAGTTTGCGTAAGAAGTTGCAATTTGCCTGTGTGAAAAATTCCGGAATATTTCTGTCTCTGTTCACAATGATGGGAAAGTAAGTCAGGGAGAAACGATAATGGAAATCCCTGATCTCTCAAGCTGGTTCAGACATTGAGTCTAAAAGTCTCAAAACTTTTTACCAAACGACAAAATTTTAGACTCCTCCAAATTGAAACCATTTGCAGACGACAAAATAGAACAGACTGAAAATTTGAAATTTGTTTTGTAAATGGTAGAAAACATTGTTGGAAAAGGAGAAAATGCTGGTTACCAGCATTTTCTCCTTTTCCCACAATGATTTCAGAAGGCTTCTATCTCAGAGTCATAAAACACAAGGAATTGTTTGGTATTGAGTTAGCTGTCTACCAAGCGACATAAAATTGTTTAACCCTTTACCACACAATTCTGACTTTAAATGATCCTGAAAAATTAGCCTCTTGAAAACATTGTGGGAAAAGGAGAAAATGCTGGTAACCAGCATTTTCTTCTTTTCCCAATGTTTTCTACCCTTCACAAAACAAATTTCAAATTTTCAGTCACTTTTATTTTGTCGTCTGCAAATTCTTTCAATTTGGACCAGTCTAAAATATCGTAGTTTGGTAATGGGTTAACTGTCTACCAAACGACAAAAAATTGTTTAACCCTTTACCACTTAACCCATTACCACTCAATCCCTACTTTTGACGCCCCTGAGAAAGAAGCCTTTTGAAAACACTGTGGGAAAAGGAGAAAATGCTGGTAACCAGCATTTTCTCCTTTTCCCACAGTGTTTTCTACCCTTCCCAGAACAAATTGCAATTTTTCAGTCACCTTTATTTTGTCGTCTGCAAATGCTTTCAATTTGAACCAGTCCAAAATTTTGTCGTGTGGTAAAGAGTTAATTCTTGACTTTTAATGATCCTGAAAAAGCAGCCTCTTGAGTACATTGTGGAAAAAGGAGAAAACACTGGTAACCAGCATTTTCTTCTTTTCCCACAATGTTTTCTACCTTTCCCAAAACAAACTTTGAAATTTGAGTCACATTTATTATATTGCCTGCAAAAGCTTCAAACATGGACTAGTCTTAGTCTTTTTTTTTGTTAGAGCTAAACCTGTGTCATACATCAAAATATTAAACTTGTTCAATATAAAAGCATTCACAGACGTTAAAGTAAATGTGTCTAAAAACTGAAATTTGTTTTGGGAATGTTGAAAAAAACACTGTAGCAAAAAAGGAGAAAATGCCGGTACCTACCTTTTCTTCTTTTCCCACAACATTTTGAAAGGCCTTCTTTCTTAAGGTCCTTAACTCTTTGTAACTAACTAATCGACAAAATTTTACACTGGTCCAAATTGAAAGCATTAATTTTGCAGATGACAGATTAAATTTTGTTGAAATGGTGAATTCTTTTTTTTGATGGGTAGAAAGTGTTTTGGGAAAAGGAGAAAATGGTGCTTACCAGCATTTTCTCCTTTTCACATAATGTTTTCAAAGGGCGTCTTTCCCAGGGTTGTTTAAAAAGTCAGGATTGTGTGTTAAAAGGTTAGCTCTGTACCAAACGACAAAATTTCAGACTGGTCCAAATTGAAGGCACTAGCAGACGACAAAATAAAACATAACTCAAAGTTGACATTTGTTTCCGGCAGGGTAGAAAACATTGTGGGAAAAGGAGAAAATGCTGGTTACCAGCATTTTCTCTTTTTCCCATAATGTTTTCAAAATTCTTCTTTCTGACGGTGGGATTGTGTGGTAATGGGTTAAAACATGGGATTGTTTTGTAAATAGTTCATAATCCAGATGAACATTCTATGTCTACAAATGGATCACAAATAATAGCAGTCTCAAATTTTCTTTTGTCGAGAATGTCTAAGTATGTTCTCTGCCGTCTGACCTTGATCCATGCTGGCTGCAATGGAAATTTTAAAGGACAAAAGACCTTTTACTAAGTTATCAAATGAACTTGGGTATTTTGTATATAATAAAGCCGAATTCAATGTCGGGGCTGTTTCAAATAGGATTATCTCATGAAATATCAGATATTTTAGATTCAAAAATCAGATAAGGTTGTTTATATTGTTATCAAAGGAAGAATGTTATTAAAATTTTAATGATAGATCTATTTACTGTAAGTATTGATAGATATGCATGTTGAAAATTTGTGAATAACCCACTACAAATATTTTACTACAGAAATGTTTGCAGATTCAAAACTTTTGTTACTTGTTGGTATACTTGTCGTACAATAACAAATGAACAGAAATGTTTGTGAAGTTTTTTGGATTTGCAAAATCACAAACATTTCCACATAGCAAAACTTTCCACTTGTACAGTATGGTTTATTATATACATCATGTACCCTTGCAAAAACCACGTAAAGCTAGTTTCTCTTTCGAGTGCCCCGTCATCACACCACTTGCAACACAACATCCAAAATGGCAGTGTTGTTCGATCACCAGACTGCATGTTTATGCACCAAGCAGCACGTTTTAGTGACAGCAGTTTTAAGTGACATCTGTTTTCATTGAATAGGGGAACTCAGAAAGGAATTTCCATTTCGTCAGCATACTCGATTTGTGAGATTATAAAACGAAAAATTTTGCTAAACACGCTTTGAAAGGGTAAAACTTTGCAGTGTAATAAATTTGTTGTACGTTCAGGTGATAGGGGACTTGGAAACTTGTTCACGGCTGTGGTGAATCACGTCGGCAAGCCGTGGTGGCGACATGATTCGACACAGCTGTGAACAAGTTTCCAAGTCCCCTGCCACTTGACCATACAACTGATAATGGCATAATGGAGATAGCTTGTCACTTGGTAATGGTAAGCCCTAATCATTTGTCACTTGGTAATAGTAAAGAGAGTTTTCAGAAGCCTTTTCTCACAATGTTGTCTACTCTCCTAAAGTTACATTTCAATTTTTGAGACGCGTTTATGTTGTTGTGTGCACATGCTTTCAATTTGCAAGTTTGAAATGTAACCCTTTTCAGCATTATGCTGACTTTTAACAACCCTAGGAAAGAAGTCTTTTAAAAAATATAGTTGGAAAAGGAGAAAATGCTTATAAACCAGCAGTTTCTCCATTTCCCACAATGTTTTCTACCCATCATTGAAAAATTGCACCTTTTTTGCCACATTGAAATGGCTATCTGCAAATGCTTTCAATTGTGACAAAGTTAAAATTTTGTCATCTGGTAAAAGGTTTATTAATAGGATAAAATTGAAATGAATCCCTTAAATGATCTGTGTTATTGGAGAAAATTGTAAATAACTGTGAAATTCATAATACCCTATCTGTGGTGTTGTTTTGGTTTGTTTATGTGTAAACAAGAGACATGGTGTCAACATTTAAGTATTATAGTAAACAAAATTCAGCTTGCCTTTTGTTTACTATGGTAAAGGCCATTGGCTTTAATAATACTAGCAAAGGGAGATAACCAAATAAGCATCGAGGGTATGTCCAACCTTTTCTCATAATAATTATCAACATGGACAAGTGCATAACTGTATGTTTGTATTATCTATGGAGCTGTGTAATATACATGTTTGTTTGGGATTATGAGGATAGATAAACCTTGCAAGACAATCTTGTGTTAAAACTTTTTACCAAACCACAAAATTTTAGACCGGTCCAAATTGAAAGCATTTGCAGACGACGAAATTAGTGTGACTCAAAATTTGAAATTTGTTTTGGGAAGGGAAGAAAACATTGTGGGTAAGGGAGAAAATGCTGGTCACCAGCATTTTCTCCTTTTCCCACAATGTTTTTCAGAAGGCTTCTTCCTTAGAGTCATTAAAAGTCGGGATTGTGTGGTAATGGGTTAAAGGCTTCTGATTAATAGCAGCTATTGAAAGTATTGTGGAAAAAGAAGAGAACTTAAAGTTACCAGCATTTTCTTCTTTTCCCATGGCATATTGGACTCCATCCGAGTCGAATCTGTCTATTTTGAGATTGACATGCAATTTTTTGTCCGCAAATGCTTTGAATTTGGACAAGTCTAAAATGCGGTTGTCTGGCAAAGAGTTAGCCCTTTACCGCACAACAAAACTTTAAACTAATACAATCCAAAGGCATATGTAGAGGACAAATTAAATGTGACCAAAATTGTTGAAGTTGTCTTTGATAGGGAAGAAAATAATGTGGGAAAAGGAGAAAATGCTGGTTACCAGCATTTTCTGCTTTTCCCACAGTGTTTTCAAAAGGCTTCTTTCACAGGGGTGTTAAAAGTCGGGATTGTATGGTAAAGAGTTAAGGGGTCTGGATTTTAGACTCCGATAAAGTATTGTTCTATACCACTGATAATGGATGCATGATGATAAAGTAGAAGATCCCTTATAACTCTTCACCAAATGACAAAATTTAAGACTGGTCCAAATTGAAAACATTTGCAGACGACAAAATAAATGTGACTGAAAATTTAAAATTTGTTACTGAAAGGGAAGAAAACATTGTGGGAAAAGGAGAAAATGCTGGTTACCAGCATTTTCTCCTTTCCCTGCAATGTTTTCTAAAGGCATCTTTCTCTGGGTTGTCCAAAAGTAGGGATTGTGTGGTAATGGGTTAACTCTTAAAGTATTTTCAAGGAAATTTTCTTGCAAAATGAGACAATCCTGATGCAAGTTTATAAAGCATTGCCAAGTTAAATTTAACTGTAAGTAACAATGTTTTCAAAAGTGGTTTGCAGCAAGCCTGAAAGAGTTACTTTCCCTGTGGTAATTCGTTTTGGTGAAAGGAAAAAAATGACAGGAACATGAGATTTCACAAATAACTTGATTCTCGGATAATACCATCCCTTGAGACTCAGAGATTATGCTAGAAAGACTTCGACTGGAGCAAAAACTTTTATAAAATTTAATGTACCGCAAATTAGGTCCCTTTTTGAGGCTTCGCATTTTTTCCCCTGAAAATGCGCCTACCTAACAGCCAATCTGTTGATAAAGCTGAAATAAATAAGCTAGGATTAAGTAACAGCATTGAAATAATTCTTATTACATGTACTTCTCAAATTGATGTCATTAGCACCGGACTTAGCAAATAATGAAGCATTTCAGAGTACTTTGTAAATTTTTGGTAGCATAAGAAGTGCTAGAACTGAATGAAAGCGTATCAAAGATAAGTGTCCCTATTGACTGTGGATGCTATTTTATGTCAAAATGAATCATAATCTGAGGTAATAGCATAAAATACAATGGGCTACTTTCATGGCAGTGGTTTCACCATCAACACTTACTAAAACTCAGGGGACAGCGTTATGGATGTCCTTGTAAAATCCTAAATTTTACTATTTTCATGAATAATTGCCCCAATTTTAGAAAGTATTAATTGAGGCAATACAATATCAAACAACTGTAATTATTATTGCATTACACATAGCTATATTTAAGTGACAATTCCTTCCATTGAAACTTTAATGTACAACTTTAAACTGCACTAACTGAAGATGTACAAGATGTGAAGAATGATATTGTTGTTTTCTCTAGAAATTGACTTTTTGTTTTTTGGTGTTTACTGTTTTTGATTGAAAAAAAAAAAACAGCCATGCATCATGGGAAAGGGCTTGGTCGGAAAACATATGTTTATTGTAGTAAAGTAGGGATTTACTAAGTTCATCATAGTTTGATGTGGCTTCTTACGGCATTCTTGAAGGGCAATCAAGCATAAGATTGTACTTGATTAGAATGACTTATTGATTCAACTGAGTTGTTCGTTGGTTAACCCTTTACTCCATAGATACTCATTTCTACGCATTGCTTGTAGGAACCTTTGGAAAACATTGTGGCAAAAGGTGAAATTGCTCGTGACGAGCAATTTCACCTTTTGTCACAATGTTTTCTATGCTATCAAAAGGTGTCACATAAGAAACAGCTTCATCCTTGCTGTTATTTAGGGTCAATTAAAGATACCATAGAAAAGCCTTATGGGGTAAAGGATTAAGTTCTGTTCATAACATAAGAGTTTACTGAGTGCAGATTGAAAAGCTGCATCATTCACCCTATACAACACTGTCCTGAGTTTTAATGGCCTTCAGAAGGAAGGCTTATGAAAACATGGTTACCAGCATTTTCTCCTCTTCCCACAGTGTTTTCTTCCTTTCCAAAAGACAAATTCTTTCGTTTGAGCGTTTAGAATGTTGTATGCAAGTGCTTTCACTTTGCTGGGTGAACATTTTTAGACCGGTCCAAATTGAAAGCACTTGCAGACAACAAAATAAACGTAACTCAGAATTTGAAATTTGTTTCCAGCAGGGTAGAAAACATTCTTGGAGAAGGAGAAAATGCTGGTTACTAGCATTTTCTCCTTTTCCCACAATGTTTTTAACCCTTTACTCCATAGATACTTGTTTCTACGCATTGCTTGTAGGAGCCTTTGGAAAACATTGTAGCAAAAGGTGAAATTGCTCGTGACAAGCATTTTCACCTTTTGTCACAATGTTTTCTATGCAACAAAAGGTGTCATATACACATAAGACAACGGCTTTATCCTTGCTGTTATTAAGGGTCAGTTAGAGATTACATAGAAATGCCTAATGGTGTAAAGGGTTAAAAAGCCTCTATCTCAGGGTTGTAAAAACCAGGAATTGTATGGTAAAGGGTTAAATTGTGTTCAAGCTTTGGGTTACATGCATTGTGGCTAAATTTTTGCGCACTAAAAAAACATTGACAGTGCAGATGAAATTGATGTTACTCATGATTGCTTTGTTTGTAAATAGCTTTTTTTTCCCACTTGAAAAATTAAAAAAAAACCAGAAATCATGATAGCCCTGCTTTTTTCCCCCCCTGCAATTTGGTATTTCTTCCTTAATTAACTCATTACCAAACAACAATATTTTAGACTGGTCCAAATTGGAAGCATTTGCAGATGACAAAATGGATATGAACCAAAAATTGAAATTTGATTTGGAAAGGGTAGAAAACATTTTGGGAAAAGGCTTGCCCAAATCGAAAGCATTTGCAGACAACAAAATGAAAGTGACTGAAAATTTGAAATTGGTTCTGTGAAGGGTAGAAAACATTGTGAGAAAAGGAGAAAATGCTGGTTACCAGCATATTCTCCTTTTCCCACAATGTTTTCAAAAGGCTTCTTTTCCAGGGCCGTCAAAAGTAGGGATTGTGTGGTAATTGGTTAACCCATTACCACTCAATCCCTACTTTTGACGCCCCTGAGAAAGAAGCCTTTTGAAAACACTGTTGGAAAAGGAGAAAATGCTGGTAACCATCATTTTCTCCTTTTCCAACAGTGTTTTCTACCCTTCCCAGAAAAAAATTCTATTTTTCAGTCACCTGTATTTTGTCGTCTGCAAATGCTTTCAACTTGGACCAGTCCAAAATTTTCTCGTGTGGTAATGAGTTAAACGTTATATAAGTGAGGTGTATAATATTACATCAAGGTACTTTGTATCTTTATCGGAGTTATCAAAAAATATGATTCACATGAACTTTTATATGATTCCAGATGACAAAGCTTTGGGCTTGTCTTAAAATCATTGAAAGCACTTGCAGATGACATATTAACCCCTGGTTAGACTCAGAGATGGAAGAATTTTGAAAACATTGTGGGAAAAAGACAAAATGCTGGTAACCAGCACTTTCTCCTTTTCCCAGAACGTTTTGTACCCTGATGGAGACAAATTTCAAGTTTTAAGTTAATATGTTTATTTTGTCGTCTGCAAGTGTTGTGAACTTTGACCAGTCTTTAATTTCATTGTTTGGTAAGGAGTAAATAACCGCTAGTTTATGATCATAATTTATGGCTATTATCTGCAGGCTGCTGCTGTTATCTTGCAGATGCCTTAAGTGATCAAACAGTGAGGCAAAAGGAGAAATTGCTTGTGACAAAGTGGAAGCCCTACCATTTGAGCCACATTGATAGCACTGGGCTTTTGGTGGGAGTGTCCTTGAGTAAGACATCTTGTACTATTGCAAGTTTGAAACCCAAGACATACATAAATAGGCCAGCTGTTGCAGTGGTTCGGTTGAAATAATGTTGAAAGTGGCATAAGATACTTTTCAATCAATATTGATAAATCTTGAACATTACCCTTTCAAACACAACTGCTATCATTTGAGGAGTTCAAAATGAAACAAACTGAAAGTTTTGGAGAAATGCTTAATAGAATCCCTGATTCATCAATTTTGTATTGCAACCGAATTTCATCTCTTATAAAGTGCCAAGATAGTAAACTCTGATGTATGTAGTACTCTGGTATTTTTAAACCTCTTCCAAGTTTAACTTGTTATCCCTTATGCTGCCTTTTGGGACTGGATATATTTTGTGGAGAGTATAAAGCAAGATCAGCCAGCTAATATGTGGTGTCTGATCTTGCTGTACACTCTCTGCTGCTTTAGCAGTTGTTTGGTTCATATGAATCTATTTCAGTGTCAATAATTTCAATCACTGTCTTTATAAATGTACAAACAATTTGCATTGGGCACCATAAGGGTTAATGCTATTTTTGTCCCCTTTGAAGATGAGCTGCACTATGCAAGAGGGTACTGTAATATTTTCAGTTACCATTTTAACTCTGCCAAATAACAAAATTTTAGACTGGTCCAAATGAAAAGCAATTGCAGATGACAAAATAAACATTTTGCTAGAAAACATTGTGGAAAAAGAAGAAAATGCTGGTTACCAGCATTTTCTCCTTTTCCCACAATGTTTTCAAGAGGATTTTATCTGAGGGTCGTAAACCAGGGATTGTTTGGTAAAGGGTTAAATCAAAGATATTGACTTACCAAGGATTCCTTGTTATGCCTTACTTACCCCCAACCCTGCCCACAAAGTAATACTTCTCAAGTTGCTCTCTAAAAATGGACTTGCCCAACATCTAATCTGTTCACCAAGTTGAAATAAATCAGCTGATTGAACTATAAAGATAAAAATTATCTCGATAACTTCAGAAAAATTGATTACTTTAACTCTTTACCACACAATGCCGACTTTTAACGACCCTGAGAAAGAAGCCTTTTGAAAACATTGTGGGAAAAGGAGAAAATGCTGATAACCAGCATTTTCTCATTTTTCCACAATGCTTCCTGTCCTTCCCAATCCAACTTCAATTTTTCAGTCACTTTTATTTTGTTGTCTGCAAATGCTTTCGTTTTGGACAATCCTAAAATATTGTCGTTTGGTAATGAGTTAATAATATCTGATTACCCCCATATAATCACTCTTCCCATTATAGTGTACGAGGGACACTTTTTAGGTTCATAGAATAGGGCGGTCTTTTTAAAACAGCTTGAAATATCAAAATTTTATTTATCTAAGACCTTAGAAATATGCCCCGTCTGCCTCCACACATTTTACACGGATCTACCCATTTCCCGAATGCCGCCTGGTAGTCCTCTTTAGGTATATGTTGCAGACACTGCAAGTAGACGGCACTGCCTATACCACAACGGGATTCAAAACAGTGCCCTGCCAGCATTTCGTTTAGTCTTTGGAACAACCAAAAGTCACAGGGGGACAGGTCAGGGCTGTATGGGGGATGATCCAAGACATTGAGCCCAGATTCTTTCAGATATTCCTGTACCGTAGCGGATTTATGGGTTGGCGTTGTCATGGAGTAATTTGATGCCGCGGACACCGGTGCGCGGTCTGCGTTTCTGATAGAAATCAACAAGTTGAGTAAGAACACTTTCTCTGTAAAACTTTCCAGGGACAGAACTACCTTTCGGGACTGGAATTTGAAGGACTGGACCTTTTGAATCAAAGAATTATCGCATACAACATGTGATTTGATGTTTTGCAATGGCGTGCAATGACAGGTCTGTTGCCCTCGGATAAAAAACCCAAACCTTATTTTTAGCCTTAGAATCAGGTTGAAAATGATAGATCCAGGTTTCATCACCTGTAACTATCTCTTCCAAACGACGCGGGTCACATTTATCATAGTTTTCTATATATAACTTGCGATGAAAGTCTAACCCAACTTTGTTTCTGCTTGTCAGTGAGCTTGTATAAACCATGTGTTGAAAATACCCAGTGCAGCACGCACGTGGAGCTCGTGCGCCGCATACCGTGACACCGTTCGAGAGAGGAATGATTATGCAAGTTCTGTGTAAAAAATCTTGCAACTTCATAATCGCATTAAAAAGTTATAGGCTTACTCTACGAACCTAAAAAGTGTCTAGTAACAAAGTCGTCATTTACATGTCCAAAACAATCATGATAAGATATAGAATCGGTAGAACATGGATAAGTTTATTCTACTCTCTTAGGGTTTATTATCAAGCAAACAAAATCAAATAATAGAGACAAATTTTGACTCGTCAGTGCTTGCAGAAGGTAAATAGGAGTTTTCTATGGATTTTGAATGTTCACATCACTGCAAATCTGTCTTTCATAAACAATGGTATTGATTAACATTCTCCTGGCAGGTGATTCTTGCCTCATTGAACAGGCAGCTGTGAAATATTTGTCACCTGTTGAATGTCTGGATTGGGTTTTTTAGATGTCTAAGTAAATGAACAATGCTCTGTTAAAATGGGGTTTAATGCATCTGGGAAAAAGTATTGACCAATAGGAAACGGTTTCAGCCCAGGTCAGCCTGCATTGTCTGTGCAAGCTGATCTTGATTAACTCTTTACCAAATGACAAAATTTTGGACTGGTCCACATTGGTTGGTTGGTGTATGGGGGTTTAACGCCACTTTAACAGCTAAGGTTATATCGTGGCAGTCGATGACATGCATGCGTTTCCTGGCTTTTTCACACCAGTACTAACTCAACTTTCTTTCCAAAGCCACCGACTACTTTTCTCACATGTTTCAGCAGAGGTGAGAGGCAAAAATTACGCTGGAAAGAAAGGTTGCCTAAACTGGGTATTGAACTCACAACCACCAGGTCATAGGTCAGACAAGCTCACCACTAATCGAGCCACCGGGATGGGGGTCAAAATTGAAACCATTTGCAGACATCAAAGTAAAAGTGACTGAAAAATTTGAAATTGTATTGGGAAGAGTAAAAAACATTGTTTGAAAAGGAGAGAATGCTGGTTACTTGCATTTTCTCCTTTTTGCAGTTTTCCCACAATGTTTTAACCCATTACTACACAATCTCTACTTTTCACGCCTTTGAGAAAGAAGCCTTTTGAAAACACTGTAAGAAAAGGAGAAAATGCAGGTATCCAGCATTTTCTACCCTTCCCAGAACAAATTTCAATTTTTCAGTCGCCTTTGTTTTGTCGTCTGCAAATGCTTTCAATTTGAACCAGTCTAAATAAGGCTTCTTTGTCAGGTCGTCAGAAGTTGGCATTGTGTGGTAAAGGCTTAAACACTTTTCCTATTGGTCAATTTTCAGCATGTCCATTGACCAGTCTACCTCATGATTCAGTCGATTGTCAAACAAAAAGGATTATATGGATCCATTATATAACGTGATGACTTGTTTGGTGTAATGTATCCAGGGCTCCAGATAAGAGGGAGTGATGGTTTTCTAAATCCGTTATTTCTCTTCCAAACCCTATGTTTTGGGTACTCATTAGAATCCTCTCGATGAAACGATTCTAATGAGTACCCATAACATAGGGTTTAATGGACAATTATTTATATTACAACTTTGATATCAAAATTACTCCCTCTGGTGCTCTGCATAGATAAATCAGACTCCTTTTTGCCAGAGTGCCAGTTGTAGAAAAAAAACAGAATATTACTCATACAAGGAAGTTGAGCCCTTAGGATGCTAATTAACCCTTTACCATACAGTCCTGAGTTTGAATGAGTAAGAGGCCTTTTGAGAACATTGTGGAAAAAGGAGAAAATGCTGGTAATCAGCATTTTCTCCTTTTTATTATACGCCCGTCGAAGACGGGACGTATTATGGGATCACCCATGGCGGGCGGGCGGGCGGGCGTCCGGGCGGGCGGGCGGCGTCCAGTTCTTTGTCCGGAGCATATCTCCAAAACTATACAAGCTAGGGTTATGAAATTTTATGGGTGGATAGATCTCATCGAGGCGGAGTGCAGTGCACAGGAATCATAACTCTTGCTTGCTTAATTTTTGAGTTATTGCCCTTTGTTGTTTTTCATACTTAAATTTTGTCCGGAGTATATCTCCAAAACTATACTAGCTAGGGTTATGAAATTTCATGGGTGGATAGATCTCATCGAGGGGGAGTGCAGTGCACAAGAATCATAACTCTTGCTTGCTTAATTTTTGAGTTATTGCCCTTTGTTGTTTTTCATACTTGAATTTTGTCCGGAGCATATCTCCAAAACTATACTACCTAGGGTTATGAAATTTCATGGGTGGATAGATCTTATTGAGGGGGAGTGCAGTGCACAGGAATCATAACTCTTGCTTGCTTAATTTTTGAGTTATTGCCCTTTGTTGTTTTTCATACTTAAATTTTGTCCGGAGCATATCTCCAAAACTATACTAGCTACGGTTATGAAATTTTATGGGTGGATAGATCTCATCGAGGGAGAGTGCAGTACACAAGAATCATAACTCTTGCTTGCTTAATTTTTGAGTTATTGCCCTTTGGTTTTTTTTCATACTTGAATTCTGTCCGGAGCATATCTTCAGAACTATAGTAGCTAGGGTTATGAAATTTCATGGGTGGATAGATCTCACTGAGGGGGAGTGCAGTGCACAAGAATCATAACTCTTGCTCGCTTAATTTTTGAGTTATTGCCCTTTGTCGTTTTTTATACTTGAATTTTGTCCGGTGAATATCTCCAAAACTATACTAGCTAGGGTTATGAAATTTCATGGGTGGATAGATCTCACCGAGGCAGAGTGCAGTGCACAGGAATCATAACTCTTGCTTGCTTAATTTTTGAGTTATTGCCCTTTGTTGTTTTTCATACTTGATTTTTGTCCGAAACATATCTCCAATACTATACTACCTAGGGTTATGAAATTTCATGGGTGGATAGATCTCATCAATGGGGAGTGCAGTGCACACAAATCACAACTCTTGCCTGCTTAATTTTTGAGTTATTGCCCTTTGTTGTTTTTCATACTTGAATTTTGTCCGGAGCATATCTTCAGAACTATAGTATCTAGGGTTATGAAATTTCATGGGTGGATAGATCTCACTGAGGGCGAGTGCAGTGCACAAGAATCATAACTCTTGCTTTCTTAATTTTTCAGTTATTGCCCTTTGTCATTTTTTATACTTGAATTTTGTCCGGTGAATATCTCCAAAACGATACTAGCTAGGGTTATGAAATTTCATGGGTGGATAGATCTCATCAAGGGGGAGTGCAGTGCATAGGAATCATAACTCTTGCTTGCTTAATTTTTGAGTTATTGCCCTTTGTTGTTTTTCATACTTGAATTTTGTCCGGACCATATCTCTAAAAGTATACTAGCTAGGGTTATGAAATTTCATGGGTGGATAGATCTCATCAAGGGGGAGTGCAGTGCACAGAAATCACAACTCTTGCTTGCTTAATTTTTGAGTTATTGCCCTTTGTTGTTTTTCATACTTGAATTTTGTCCGGTGCATGCCCCAGCTTTACAACTTGGGGTAAGACGGGCGTATCTTGCGACAATTTGCCGCTCTTGTTCCTCAATATTTTCTCTCCCTTTCCAAGTATAAACTTCATTTGAGTTACAATTATGTTGTTGTCTGTAAATGCTTTCGATTGGCACAAGTCTAAAGTTTTGTTGTTTTGGTAAAGAGTTAAACTGATGGGACATTTTGTACCTTGAAATGAAACCCAAGTAATAATTTGTAATTTCAAGGCTGCTTTTGTCTAGTATGACATTGTTTAACCCTTTACCAAACAACAAAATTTTACACTGGTCCAAATTGAAAGCATTTGCAGATAATAAATGAAGGTAATTCAAAAATTGAAATTTGATTTGGAAGGGTAGAAAACACTGTGGGAAAAGGAAAAAATGCTCCAGCATTTTTTCCTTTTCCCACAGTGTTTTCAAAAGGATTCTTTCTCAGGGTGGTTAAAAGTCGGGATTGTGTGGTAAAGAGTTAAGCTTTGTTTGTTATTGGAATTAACTGCTGTTTTAAAAGCTTAGGTCATATCATGACAATGCACCAATGTAAGTTTGCCTCAACCAGGTATCAAATTTACAACCACCACTGGTCAAGGGTCACATGCTCTAATCATTGAGCTACCAGGGCTGGCAATGTCCAAGTAAAGCTGACAGTGTAGATCATGTAGATCAAAGATGAGACTGAATGTTCAGTGGGTTCTCTGATCTTTGATTTACACTATAACATATGTTTTGAGCTATTGACATTCTGGCCTCGGAGACCGCCTAGTTGTGGATGCGATATTAACACTTTGACTGCTTATCGCGACTCACTGACCATTTGCGGACAGTATAGGTCAAGATCAGACTGCACAGAATGTGCAGTCTGATTTTGGTATCTAAACTTTCTGATATGGAGATATTACCTAAACCATAACCTTGAAATAGTAATATTTGGGTTTTTACCATCGAATAAAAAATGTCATTTTAGTTATTTAGCAGGATAAGAGTTAAAGGTTGATGGGCATTCTGGTGTTACCTACATTGTCTACTTAACCCTATACTCCATAGATACTCATTTCTACGCATTGCTTGCAGGAGCCTTAGGAAAACATTGTGGCAAAAGGTGAAATTGCTTGTGATGAGCAATTTCACCTTTTGCCACAATGTTTTCTATGCTATCAAAAGGTGTCATATACACATAAGAAATGGCTTCATCCTTGCTATCATTTAGGGTCAATTAGAGATGCCATAGAAACGCCTTATGGGGTAAGGGGTTAAGTCTTCTGTTGCATTCTGCATACTAGGACACCCCAGTACATCATGTAACATTCATTCTTTCCTTGCTTAGTCACAGACAATTTTTGGACAGACGGTTCTTTTATGATTGAACTTAACATAAGGGGGCCAAAATTGTGGGAAAACAGGCTTGATTCAGTGACCTGTATAACCCTGTTATTTTTTTTTCTAAATTTAGTTGTTGTAATTCACTTTAACCACACAAATTCAAGTTTTGGTATCCATCAGAAAGACAGTTTTTGAAACATACTCAGAAAGGAAGAAAAAGCTAGTAGCAAGCATTTACCATTTGTAACCCCAGAAGTTTCTCACACCTTTCTAAGGTGTATCAAGTCATATTGAGCTGCACTTGATTTGTGGACTGCATATTCTTTGAATTTGGACAATACTAAAATTTTATGTAATGGAGTCAATGTATGGTAAAGAATCAACTCTACTAAATGCCATTTTGACAAGGCAATCTTTTGTAGGCCATAAACTCATCAGGGATCAAATGATAGTTTTGTCTTTGGGTTGAAAAGGTCGTGCAAAAAGGAGAATTCTCCTTTTCCCACAGTCTTTTCAAAAACCTTTCTCAGGGTCAATTTTGGAAGCTTTTGTACACTAGATAAACTCATCATGTATCAAATGACAGTTTTGTTGTTGGGTTGAAAAGGTTGTGCAAAAAGGAGAAAATGCTGATAATCAGCATTTTCTCCTTTTTGCACAATCTTTTCAAAAACCTCTCTCTGGGTCTTTTAAAGCTTGAGATTGAGAAGTAAAGGATTAATAAGGGCGCAAATCTTGGAGAAAACAGACTTGATCCAGTAACCTGTATAACCTCGGAGCTGGCTGCCTGCCATGACAGGGTTTATATTTGGCAGGTATGTGAAGAAGGTATTCAGTATGCAGGAAGACAAGAATGTATACCAGATGCTACCTCTGGTTCTCTGGGTATGAAGTGAAAATCTGGACCTGTACTCACCAACCATTCTTGAGAACATTCTTAGTCTTATTCTCCAAGGTTTTCGAAATTTATAAGTAACAGAACTTTGATGGGCTAAACTGAATGGTTTAGCCAATCAGAAGTTGTGTTACTTACAAATGTAGAAAATTCTGGAGAATAAGACAAAGAACCGAATGGTTTAGCCAATCAGGAGTTGTGTTACTTATAAATGTAGAAAATTCTTGAGAATAAGACAAAGAACATTCTTAAGAATTGTTGGTGAATACTGGCCTGGACTCATTATTAACTCTTTATCACACAATCCTGACTTAAAAGACCCTGGGAAAGAAAGCCTTTGAAAATATTGTGGGAAAAGGAGAAAATGCTGGTAATCAGCATTTTCTCCTTTTCCCACAAAGTTTTCTACTCTTTCCAAATCAAATTTCAATTTTTTATTCACATTCATTTTGTAGTCTGCAAATGTTTTCAGTTTTGGCCAGTCCAAAATTTTGTCGTTTGGTAATGAGAATTTTAACTCTTTACCAAACGACAAAATCCCTCCCGAGTGGCTCAGTACCAGTGAACGTGTTGGACTCATGACCTGGTGGTTGTGAGTTCGATACCTGCTTGAGGCGAACTTTCTTTCCGGCGTATTTTTGCCTCTCACCTCTGCTGAAGCATTTGAGAAAAAGTAGTTGGTGGCTTTGGAAAGAAAGTTGTGTTGGTGCTGGTGTGAAAAAACATGTGTCACCGACCGCCATGATAGGACCTTTGCTGTTAAAGTGGCGTTAAACCCCAATACACCCAGCCAAATGATAAAATTTTAGGTTTGTCCAAATTGAAAGCATTTGCAGACTACAAAATAAACGTGACTGAAAATTTGAAATTTAAATTAAACTCACTCCCTCTGTCTGGAGCTCTTTAACCACACAGTGTAGAACCAAGAATCCAGATTGTATGTTCCGTGCAGTCTGAAGTTTATCAAAGGCTCCTGTCAAATGCTAGATGGCACTGAAAGGGTAAATTCAGGTAAACAGCAGCAGTTGTTGTCTTTACCTAAATATTGGTCAAATATTTACATAGGGCATTCAACCTGGCCACACCATAGGCTCTCATCAAATTAGAGAACCATTTCATTTATGTAAGACATTCACTTTTACACAGCCATTCTTTTTGCCATTTTGTTTTCATGCAAACTCATTTATTTGCCCTTTAATGATGACAAATTTTTAGCTCCACTGGCCAAAGGCCAGCGGGCTTATGTCATGGCCTGGTGTCCATTGTGCATGCTTGCATCCGTCCGTGCGTATAGTAACTTTTATTTCAAACATCTTCTTCTCTGAAATTACCCATCCAATTTTGATGAAACTTCACAGAAATGATCCTGACATGGTTTTCTTCAGAATTCCTTGAAAAAATTTTATTCCTTCAAAAACTCTGGTTGCCATTGCAACAAAACTGACAAAATTGAAAATTTTTAAAAATCTTCTTCTCTGAAACTGTAAGGCCTAGGGCTACCAAATTTGGCATGTAGCTTTATCTAGTAGACTTCTACCAAGTTCCTTCAAATAATAGCCCTGGGGTCAAAATTGGCCCCTCCCACGGGGGTCACAAGTTTTATATGGGCTTATATAGGGAAAACTTTGAAATCCGTCTGGTACCTAGCCATGGTGCCTAGGGCTATGTATCTTTATTAAGTGATTGTCTACCAAGAGTGCCCAAATGATAGCCCAGGAGTCAAATTTGACCAGGCCCCAGGGTCACAAGTTTTATTTGGACTTACATAGGGAAAACTTTAAAAGTCTCCTCGTACCAAGCCATAAGGCCTAGGGCTACTCAATTTTGCATCTAGCTTTATCAAGTGGTTATCTACCAAAGGTTACCAAACATAGCCCAGTGGGATTAAATTCTGAGAAAGAAGCCTATACAGAAAACATTATGGGAAAAAGAGAAAGTACTAGTAACAGCATTTTGTCCTTTTCCCTCAATAGTTTCTACCCTATCATAGTGACAGAAACGGTCATGTTAACAAGCTTTAATTTGTTGTCTGCAGATGTTTTGAATTTGGTCCAAATTGCAGACAACAAAATATATGTGACTTAAAAAAATGAAATTTGTTTTGGGAAGGAAAGAAAATATTGTGGGAAAAGGATAAAAGGCTGGTTACCAGCATTTTCTCCTTTTCCAATAGTTTTTTTTCAAAAGGCTTCAAACTCAAGTTTGTGAAAAACAGGGATTGTTAAGTCAAGGGTTAAAACAAATTTTGAGAAAGGGAGAAAAAGCTCAGTACCCAGCATTTTCTCCTCCCAGTGACTCTACTTTTGGAGAAACAGATCCTATTATACAAGCAGCATTCAATTTTGTCAAGCTTAAAATTGAACATTTATACAGTTTGTTGATCTGATGAAGATTAAATAGATGAAGTACAAAATAGATCTTATACTTTGAAATTGGGTCATAACCTAGAAATGAAAGAAAATATAGTTCAATGACTTCAGACATACTGTAGGAGGAGGGAAGTGCAGAATAATCAATGACCAGATTCTTCTCAATAGGACACTGACCTGAACTTATAATCGTTATTTCTAGAAATAGCTAGCCTATGGTCTACCGTGGGTAAGTAAATGAGCCGTCTTCTGACAAAAGGGGGCTTAATGCATCTGTTTGATGTTTGATACCAAAAGAATCATAAAAAATTATGCATCCTTAACCCTTTGCCATACAATCTCTGGTTTTTACAACCCTGGGATAGAAGCCTTCTGAAACATTGTTGGAAAAGGAAAAAATGCATTTTCTCTTTTTTCCCAAAATGTTTTCTACCCTGCTGGAAACAAATATCAAACTTTGAGTTACGTTTATTTTGTTGTGTGCAAGTGCTTTCAATTTGGACCTGTATGAAATTTTGTTAAAGATTAAAATCACTGGCTCTGGTGGTAGAATGATCGTTTGTCCGATGCTGTAAATCGATCAAAAGCAAAAAAGTATCAGCCCATGTGAGCCTGAGCAGACTGTATATGCTGACATGGGTTGATACTTTTTGGAGATGCATTTAGCCCCCTTTTCACAGAGCATGGCTCAAATGTAATTACTCATTATTTTCTGTATCTGTATTCACCAATGACTCTCATGGTGCGTACTAACAAGACTAGTCAGTAACTAGCTGTGCCCAGTAACTTGGCTGCTGACATAATGATAGGTGAGTGCAACACTATTCTAAGTGCCTGTACAGTGTACAGGCACTTAGAATAGTGTTGCACTCAACCATCGATAATAGGACTAGAATCACAGGCTGTGCTAGATTGGGACCGGCAGCTCTGTACTTGCAATAGTTTTGATTTCATTGAATCAATAAATAAAAACATTCCATTATTAGATAACTCTTATCATTCGAACTTGGGTTTACCATGCATCAGGATATTCATAAGAGAAGCTTCCTTTATTTATGTCCTTTTAACATCTTATTTATCAAATTGATCAGTTGACCCGGTGGTCAGTGGTACATGTACAGACTGCTGTAAATTCTCAAATGTGGGTAAGCATTCCATTTGACAATTTACTGCTTAATAATTTAAAGCTATTCTTGCTTGAAATTGATGTCAGTAACCTATGAAAGATTTGATCTGAATTTGACTTCCTCTGGTTAGGTATCGATTGGTCATTGCTGAAGTAATACTTAGTCTGACCCATTATCTCCCACGAGATAGCATTCTATAAATACTCACCTATCTAATTTAGGCATCCTGGGTACAGATCCAAACCACTTTCCTACGCAACAACCATTACTTTGAATTTCAAACTAAAGTAAATGTTTACTCAATAAAACGCTACCTCATGCAATTCACTCAGCTATGATCAGCAGTTTAGAGAAATCTGGAGCTAAAGCAGGTCTTATTTCTCCTCAAACTTATTGATAAAAGTGATTTTCTACACTGCTACTTTATAGAGCGTAATATTTCAGTCAGCCCGCTTTCGGGTCTTATGATGCGTCATATAAGACAATCGAATCTTCGAAGAATATGACATGCGCAGACAACCTAGTCTGACCAGGTCGTCATTGAGATGGAAATACAATCCCTGCCCATAGAGACGTAACTTTTGTAGTGTGCTACATGGTATGTATATTCCCACCCAGAGCTCTAGATAAGAGCGAGTGACAGTATTCTAAATCCATCGTATCTTCCAAATCCTATGTTGTAGGTACACATTAGAATCGTCTCGAAAAGACGATTCTAATATGTACCCATTACATAGCGTTTGTAATAGAGAATATTTGATATTTTTAATTTTTAAATCAAAATCACTCCCTCTATCTGGAGCTCTGTTCCCAGAATGTGGAAACGATGCAGATTTTGTTATTTTCATTGATGTTTGTGTCAGAATTTTAGGAGAAGTAGGGGACAGTATAGATCTAAGATCAAACAGCATGTTCTATGCAGTCTGATTTTGATCTACATATATATATCTGCAAATGCTTTATGAGTTATAAGCTGAAGGACCTCATTATGTATTACGTAATCTAGTGTGTTTTCACTATTCTATCAATTTAACCTTTCAATGAATGTTGAAATTTTAGACTTGTCCAATTCAAAATTATTTGCTGAGGACAAACTGAATGTAGCTGAAATGATGGTAATTGTTTTTGGAGCTGTAGAAAAACTTGTGAGAAAAGGAGATATTGCTGCTTGCCAGTATTTGCTTCTTATCTCAATATGTATTGAAAGAGTCATAATTCCCAGTCTCTCAGCTTGTGATTGTGTTAGCCTTTTTACCACACAGTCCTGAGTTTTCATGCCTGCCCTGGTGGCTCAGTGGTGAGCGTGTTGGACTGATGACCTGGTGGTTGTGAGTTTGATACCTGGTTGAGTTGAACTTTCTTTCCGGTGTATTTTTGCCTCTCACCTCTGCTAAAGCATGTGAGAAAAGTAGTCGGTGGCTTTGTAAAGAAAGTTGTGTTAGTACCGGTGTGAGAAAGCCAGGAAACACATATGTGTCGTGTCAGACCGCGGTGATATGACCTTAGCTGTTAAAGTGGCATTAAACCCCAATACAACCAACCAACCTGAGTTTTCAGGACCTTGAGGGAGGATACTTTTGAAAACATTGTTGGAAAAGGAGAACATACTAGTCACCAGCATTTTCTCCATTCCTCATGGTGTTTCCTATCCTTCCAGACACTGAGTTACCACCATTAGAGTGGCATTTAATTTGTCGTCTGCAAATCCTTTAGATATGGACAAGTCCACAACTTTGTGGTTTGGTTAACCCTTTACTCCATAGATACTCATTTCTACGCATTTTTTGTAGGACCCTTTGGAAAACATTGTTGCAAAAGGTGAAATTGTTCGTGATGAGCAATTTCACCTTTTGCCACAATATTTTCTATACTATCAAAAGGTGTCATGTACACATAAGAAACGGCTTCATCCTTGCTGTTATTTAGGGTCAGTTAGAGATGCCATAGAAATGCTTTATGGGGTTAAGGATTAAGTGAAAAATGATGCATGTATGGAATCGATCCTGGATAAAGTATAAAACTGTCAGAACATTAGAAAGTTTTTGCCATTTTATAAGAAAAAAAAAAGATTTTGGAAAAATGTAATACAGAAAGAAATACATCTCAAGAGACCTAAAGAAGGTTAGAGTATGGAAATATTCCGAGAAAGATTCTGTTTTATTTGAGAAAGATAATTTGGTTTATTGGAGCTCTGTAGTGTGGTTACAAGATTTATTCTACAACTGTTACAGCTTAAACTCTTTACCACACAATGCCGACTTTTAACGACCTGGGAAAGAAGCTGTTTGAAAACATTGTGGGAAAAGGAGAAAATGCTGGTTTCCCACAATGTTTTCTACCCTATCAAAGAATAATTGCACCATTAAAGCGATATGGAAATTGTTGTCTGCAAATACTTTCAAATGTCGTCTGGTAAAGGGTTAAGTCTCAATACCACATTGTATCCTGGTTTTTTGCTGCAGACGTCTTTAACTAGTAATGGGTGAACTAGTACTTTTTGGCTTTACATTCTTGCAAACAAAGCCATGGTTTGGTACCAGCCAAGTCATCTGTGCCTTTCTGGTCTGAAAACTCAACATTTTCCTCACATTTCTATCATTTTTGAAGATGCATACTTTAATCCATGAGCAATCAATCCCTGGTTTTTACGTTACTGAGATAGAAGCCTTTGGAAAACATTGTGGAAAAAGTGTCCAACATTTAAGTTTTCTACCTTTTCTACCCTGTCACAGACAAATTTTGATCATTTAAGTCGCATTCGATTTGTTGTCTGCAAAACCTTTCAATTTGAACAAACTTAACCCTTTCTTAAACGACAAAGTTGTAGACTGGTCCAAATTGAAAGCACTTGCAGACGACAAAATAAACGTAATTCAAAAATTGAAATTTGTTTCCGGTAGGGTAGAAAACATTGTGGGAAAAGGAGAAAATGCTGGTTATCAGCATTTTCTTCTTTTCCCACAATGTTTTCAAAAGCCTTCATTTTCAGGCCCATAAAAAAACAGGGATTGTTTGGTAAAGGGTTAAGATATTGTCGTATGGTAACATGTTAAATGTGGATTGGTTGGTAAGCATCAAAAGAGAAACTCTTTGACAAGGGCAGGTTCCCTGGTGACCAGCATTTTCTTCTTTTCCCACAATGTTTTCAAGAGCCCTCATCCTTCTAGTCATTAGAACAGTGGATTGTTTTGTAAAGGGAAAACAAATCAAAATTTTGTCACGTTGTAATTTAACCCATTACTACACAATCCCTACTTTTGATGACCCGGAGAAAGAAGCCTTTAGAAAACATTGTGGGAAAAGGAGAAAATGCTGGTAACCAGCATTTTCTCCTTTTCCCACAATGTTTTGTACCTTTTCAAAAAACAAATTTCAAATTTTAAGTCACTTTTATGTTGTCGTCTGCAAATGCTTTCGATTTGGACTAGCCTAAAATACTGTCGTTTGGTAATGGGTTGAAACTGTGGATTTTTTTGTAAAGGGATAACAAATCAACATTTTGTCACATTGTAATTTAAGACTTTATCTGGACATGTCTAAAATTTGGCTGTCTGGTAGACACTGAAGTATGAAAACACCCATGGTGCTGTTGAGATAAGAGGACTGGTGCACACTGCATTATTATATGCAACAATCCTGTGTATACCGTAATGTGTCTTACCATCACCCCTCGTCTAATTAATGCTCCCCAAATTTTTTTTTTACGAAAAAAAATGGGCTTACTAGACAGCCAATTACTATACATAAAGTCGAAATGAATCAACGAGAACAAACTTGCAGCATATACATAATCCTAATTACTTCACAAATAAATGTCATTAACATCAGAATGTAGGTACCCATCCAATAACATTATGAACTTCTAATAAGACGAAAGTTTTTTGACCAACTTACAGAAATTTTAACCCATTACCACACAATCCCTACTATTGACACCCCTGAAAAATAAGCCTTTAGAAAACACTGTGGGAAAAGGAGAAAATGCTGGTAACCAGCATTTTCTCCTTTTCCCACAGTGTTTTCTACCCTTCCCAAAACAAATTTCAATTTTTCAGTCACATTTATTTTGTCGTTTGCAAATGCTTTGAACTTGGACCAGTCTAAATTTTTCTCGTGTGGTAATGGGTTAAGAAAGTTAAAGTATGGAAAACCAATGTTTCACTCTGATCTTGAATGCTATTTAATGTCCAAATGAATCCTGATCAGCTGCCGTAAAACTGCTATTCTGCATAAATATAGTGGGTTTCTTGTACAGGGATCACTTTGCAGTCAGTACTGATTGAAACTCAAATGGTAATGTTACTTGCATCCATGAAAAATTCTCTGTTGCTTTGTCTTTATTATTTACCTTCCTTTGAAAAATGTAAGACCTGGGGTGTGTTAAAAAGAAACAATATGGTATTTTAGAAAAATGTCTTTTCCTGGAACATCTTCATCTGATGAAAATTTGCTGACTTGTCAGATTGAAACACCCTTCAAGCCATTTTATTGATGTACTTGTTAACTCTTTTTCCATACAATACACCAAATTTAGACTTGGCTAAATTCAAAGTATTCACTGAAAATAAAACCAACGGTAGCTACTTCACCAAACAACTGAATTTTAAGACTTTTCTAAATTGAAAGCATTTACAGACAACAAACAAACATGACTCAAAAATTGAAACTAGGCTTTGAAAGAGTACAAAACATTGTGGGAAAGAGGAGAAAGTGCTGATTACCAGCATTTTCTCCTTTCCCACAGTGTTTTCAGAAGGCTTCTTCCTTAGGGTCGTTAAAACCAGGAGTTGTTTGGCAAAGGGTTAAAATAATGGAACCTGTCTAAATTAAAGTAGTTTATGGTCATTTTCAATGATTCCTTTTTTTTCCACAATGATTTTAAATGCTTGCTTTCTCTGGGTTTGTATAAAAAGAGCCCCGGTAGCAAAGTGGCGTAAAGGACTTGAGAAGAGGGGATTGCCAGTTTGATTTCCGGCTGGTCTAATTTCCTTTCAAGGATTGATGATAGTCATTGCATCAGGATTCATTCCTCTCTCACTGCTGTCCATCATTTTGAAGTAGTGTGCAGAGCGGTAGTGTAAAACTAGGAAAGCATGGATAGGTGCACTGGCTGCTGCAATGTAACTGAAATAATGTTGGAAATGGCCCTAGACACCATACAATCAATCAATTAATGATTAACTCTTTACTAAATGACAAGATTTGAGACCAGTCCAACTGGAAAGTATTTGCAGGCGACAAAATAGAGGCAACACCAATTACAAAGATTGTTTTGGAAAGAGTAGAAAAAATTTTCGGAAAAGGAAGAAGCCTTCTGAAAACATTGTGGGAAAAGAAGAAAATGCTGGTAGCCAGCATTTTCTCCTTTTCCCACAATGTTTTCTACTCTTCTAAAGTCAAGTTTCAATTTTTGAGTCATGTTTATTTTGTTGTCTGCAAATGCTTTCAATTTGGACAAAACCAAAATTTTGTTGTTTGGTTAAGAGTAAATTTACTGTATGTAAATTGCTTTCAGTGAGAACTAGGTTCAAATATTCTCATTTGGTACAAAGTTAATGGCTGTGAGAAGGAAGGCTTTTCAAAACGTGATGGGATTTGGGGAAAATGCTTTTAGCCCTTTATCACACCACAAAATTTTAGACCAGTCCAAATTGAAAGCATTTGCAGATGACTGTTTCAGTGTGGCTCATATTAAATGGTTTTTCTTTGATAGGGTAGAAAACATTGTGGGAAAAGGAGAAAGTGCAGGTAACCAGCATTTTATTCTTTTCCCACAATACTTTCATAAGCTTTTATCCTCAGGGTCGTTAAAAGTTGGGATTGTGTGGTAAAGGGGTAACCAACATTTCCTCCTTTTTCCCAAATTTTTTTTAACCTTTTCAACCACACATCAAATGAAACGCTATCAGTACAAGCAAGTGTAAAATTTTATAGGTTTGTAAAGGGAAAGAGAATGCACAGAATGGTATAAACTGCACAGTTAAGATCAATGTTGAGTCCCTCATTGTTTATGAGTTGAGCTAATGTGAATGGGAGGAATGCGCTTCATATTTATAGTCTGTTTCGTTGAAGGTACCGGTAGCCCAGTTGAACCTTTTACAACATAATCCTTAGTTTTATTAGTACTCAGACAAAAAGCATAATGCTGTTACCCAGTATTTTCTGTACCAGCATTTCTCCTCTCCCAACAGTGTTTTTTTCAATCCCATAAAAGAGAAAATATTTCATTTCATGAGTCACATTTTGATTTGTTAATTTATTTTTAATTTGGACAAGTCTGTCCAGTTAACCCATTACCACACAATCCTGACTTTTAACGACCCTGAGAAAGATTAAGCCTTTAGAAAACATTGTTGGAAAAGGAGAAAATGCTGGTGCTGGTAACCAGCATTTATTCTCTTTTCCCACAATGTTTTATATCCTTTACAAAACAAGTTTCAAATGTTCAATCACTTTTATTTTGTTGTCTGCAAATGCTTTCGATTTGGACAAGCCTAAAATTTTGTTGTTTGGTGGTAATGAGTTAAAGTTCAATATGCTGTTCTGTTGGATCTTGGCCTACACTTGTCTACTGCAGTAAGTTGTGCATAATCTTTGTAGTGTTTATCACAGCTGAGGTTCTTTTTGCAGTCTGGTCTTGAACCAAGATTGTTACACCAAGATACACATCAACTGCTGAGAGAAATGCTTTGAAATTACAATAATTTGAGTCTTTATTGTACCCCCAACAAGCTTGATTTGACCCCCTCCAACTTGTTTTGGGGAGGGGGAGGGTTTAGTCACTATAGTGGAATCACATTGTCCATCTGTGCTTCCCTTCTAATTCTGTCTTCCTGTAATGTTTTCTACCTTTCCTAAAACAAATTTTAATTTTTGAGTCATGTTTAATTTGTGATCTGCAAATGCTTTCAGTTTGGACAAGTCTAACATTTTGTCGTTTGGTAAAGAGTTAACACTTATATGCTGCTAATTGCGACTGGACAAGCTTTTGCGGATGACATAGATCAAGATCAGCTTCTGCTACCTGCTACTAAACTCTTACCAAAATGTCTTCAGTTGTAGTAGGTATCTAGATCTACTTTTTCAAAAACTAGGCAAGCTGTGTTATTTTATTTGGCAGCCAAAGTTAGGAGGGACAGTTTGAATATCAGCAATACCCTCCATCATTAATGACTATTGCATATTGGAGAAATATGCTGACTCTGAAATAACTCATTGGAGCTGAGTCAAGATGGGTGATAATGACTGTGGTTTTGTGTATTGATGATACAGACTATAGTTTCAATGTTATGTGTATTGATTCTTCGTAGCCAATCAGCTGTGGCCATTGGATGTTTGGTGGACTGGAAACAGGTCGGAGGGGTTGGTGTGTAGAATTGTGCCCTTTTCTTTATTTGGGACCCCAAAAGGGGCCAGGATTGTGAGATATATTTGGATATACCCCAGTGGAAGTGCATGCAAAGTTTGGTTGGATGAAAGTTCCTAGTCTTGCAGATTTTGAGGTGAGAAGGAAGACAGAGGTTTGAACTATGGGAAATTTTGTGTGTACATGAATATTTGCATGTAGTGGTGGTGGTGTACATGTTTCTTTTACTGGTATGTTTATAAATAGTTCAGTGATCAAGAGGAGAATATTTTATTGGGTTTTCTGAGATTGCTTCCCCTCCAGGAATGCAAATCTAGACTGATATTGATGAATGGCCTGGTATCAGTTTACATGACCCTCTGCATAGCAATCATGTAGCAGTATGGCACATTCAGTCCAGAATTAACTCATTACCAAACGAGAAAAATTTAGACTGGTCCAAATTGAAAGCATTTGCAGATGACAAAATAAAGGTGACTGAAAAATTGAAATTTGTTCTGGGAAGGGTAGAAAACACTATGGGAAAAGGAGAAAATGCTGGTTACCAGCAGTTTCTCCCTTTCCCATAGTGTTTTCAAAAGGCTTCTTTCTCAGGGGCTTTAAAAGTAGGGATTGTGTGGTAATGGGTTAACTCATTACCAAACGTCAAAATTTTGGCTTGTTCAAACCCAAAGTATTTGCAGACGACAAAATAAAGATGGCTGAAAAATTGAAATTTGTTTTATGAAGGGTAGAAAACAATGTGGGAAAAGGAGAAAATGATGGTTACCAGCATTTTCTCCTTTTCTGCCACTGTTTTCTAAAGGCTTCTTTCTCAGGGTTGTCAAAAGTAGGGATTATGTGGTAATGGGTTAATCCTAACCTAGACCACAAAATTTTAGCCTCGTCCAGTCTGAAAGTATCTGCAGATGACAATTTCAGTATTACTTAAATGGTGTAATTTTTCTTAGATTCGGTAGAAAACAATGTGTGAAAAGGAGAAATGCTGCCTACCAGCATAAAAATTTCTCCTTTTTCCCACACAATGTATTGAAAAGGGTTCTTTCCCAGGGTCATTGAAGGTTGGCATTTTGCAGTAAAGGCTTTATTCTTAGCACAGGGATTAAAAGCCAAAGGAAGCTTTGTGCAGAAAATAAGACCAAAGATGAGTGCAGTTTCAAAATTGCTTTTGTTGGAAATGTTCTGTTACACTCTGTGCAGCCTGATCTAGCCTGGCATTCAGGCCCTGCATTTAGCCCTTTCCCCAACAATCCCTGGTTTTTATGACCAAGAGATAGAAGCCCTTTGAAAACATTGTAGGAAAAGGAGAAAATGCTGGTAACCAGCATTTTCTCCTTTTCCCACAGTGTTTTCTACTCTGTCATGAACAAAAATCATTTACATTACATTTGATTCGTCATCTGCAAATGCTTTTAATTTGGTCTAGTGTCGTTTTGGAAAGGGTTTGATAAACAAGGTACACAACTTTAGTAAACTCACTGAAATGTGTTATTTGCCCTTCATGTGAAATAAAGAGACATTCAGAACATTGAGAACAAAGAGTATTTGTATTGCAGATTTTTTTTTAATGAAAATGCCCAATGTAATGGACTGATACCAGTCTACAGTCAGATCTTAATATATATATGCTGGCTGCAAAGGCAACTTTAGTTGTGAAAGATACCGTAGTGGTTGACTCAACTCTTTACCAAACAACAAAATTTTACACTCATCCAAATTGAAAGCATTTGGTGACGACAAAATAAATGTGACTAAAGAATTGAAATTTGTTTTAGGAAGGGAAGAAAACATTGTGGGGAAAGGAAAAAAAAGGAAAAAATGCTGGTTACCAGCATTTTCTCCTTTTGCCACAATGTTTTTAAAAGGCTTCTTTCCTAGGAGTGTTTAAAGTTGGGATTGTGTGGTGAAGGGTTAATATGGATTAGAAAGCAAATAGGCATGTCAGACAATAGGAATTTTGACTGAACTTTTTACCAAATGACAAAAGTTTTTAATTTTTCCAAATTGAAAGCATTTGCAGATGACAAAAAAAGAGAATGTTTTTGCCAAGTTTTTACCAACTGTAGGAAAGAAGCCATTTGAAAACATTGTAGGAAGAGGAGAAAATGCTGGTCACTAGCATTTCTCCTTTTCCCACAATGTTTTCTGTCCTTTTGAGTACAAATTGCTCCATTTAAGCCAGGTTGAAATTGTTGTCTGCAAATACTATCAATTTGGAAAACGCTGAAATTTTGTCAATTGGAGACTCGTGAAAGGCTGTCAGACATGTGACATTGAAAGTGTCATTCGGGGACCTAGATCTATATCGACTAAATAGATAATATCTAAATACTACACACTGTATATGTATGTTTGTAGATCTGACTTGTCAAAAGTCCTTACATAACAGATATTATCTGTCCTGATAAGCTATTTATATCCCATATTTTAACATTGTTTTATAAATATGATTTTGTCCTTCCTCCATGATCAATGTCCACTTTTAGTATGACCTCGTTTTCAGAAAGTATTTTGGAATTTTTTAAGCTCTCAGTCGCGGCCAAAAGTAAACAATGGATAAATTTAAATCCTACCACCAAATTAATGGAAATACTTGTTAACCCTTTACTCCATAGATACTCATTTCTACGCATTGCTTGTTGGAGCCTTTGGAAAACATTGTGGCAAAAGGTGAAATTGCTCGTCACGAGCAATTTCACCTTTTGCCACAATGTTTTCTACACTATCAAAAGGTGTCATTTACACATAAGAAACGGCTTCATCCTTGCTATTATTTAGGGTCAATTAGAGATACCATAGAAATGCCTTATGGGGTAAAGGGTTAAGATGACAATCTACTATTGTATGGTCGAGTTCAAGTATTAGTTGCCGACTGAAAAATCAGGCTCAAAGTATGGGATTTGTTTAACTCTTTACCAAACAACAAAATTTTAGACTTGTCCAAATTCAAAGCATTTGCAGACGACGAAATTAATGTGACTCAAAAATTGAAACTGGACTTTAGATAAGTAGAAAACATAGTGGGAAAAGGAGAAAATGCTGCATTACCAGCATTTTCTCCTTTTCCAACAATGTTTTCAAAAGGCTTCTTTTCCAGGGTTGTTAAAAGTCGGGATTGTGTGGTAAAGAGTTAAGTGAAAATAAAACATGGTGGAAAACATGTTTCCACAATGTTTTCAAAAGGCTTTTAACCCATTATCACACAATCCCTACTTTTGACACCCCTGAGAAAGAAGCCTTTAGAAAACACTGTGGGAAAAGGAGAAAATGCTGGTAACCAGCATTTTCTCCTTTTCCCACAATGTTTTCCACCCTTTACAAAACAAATTTCAAATTTTCAGTCACTTTTATTTTGTCACCTGCAAATGCTTTCAATTTGGATAAGGTTAAATTCTTGTCGTTTGGTAATGAGTTCAGTGAAAATAAAACATTGTGGAAAACATGTCAACAATGTTTTCAAAAGGCTTTTAACCCATTACCACACAATCCCTACTTTTGACGCCCCTGAGAAAGAAGCCTATAGAAAACATTGTGGGAAAAGGAGAAAATGCTGGTAACCAGCATTTTCTCCTTTTCCCACAATGTTTTCTACCCTTTCCAAATCAAGTTTCATTTTTTGATTCACATTTATTTTGTCGTCTGCAAATGCTTTTAATTTGGACTAGGCAAAAAATTTATCGTGTGGTAAAGAGTTAAACAATCATGATTTTGTATGAATAGTTTACCTATTTAACTCTTTACCACACATGAAAAGTTTAGACTGGTTGAAATTGAAAGCATTAATTTTGCAGATGACAAAATGAAGGTGACTGAAAAATTTAAATTTGGTATGGGAAGGGTAGAAAACACTGTGGGAAAAGGAGAAAATGCTGGTTACCAGCATTTTCTTCGTTTCCTACAGTGTTTTCAAAAGGCTTCTTTCTGAGGGTACTTTAAAGTCAGGAATGTGAGGTAAAGAGTTAACCTTTATCTGCTAGATAAGTGATAGGAATATTTCAAAACCTTTTTAAAAACCCAGTATTTATTATTTATAAAAACCCAGTATTTATTATTTCAATGGTGTCTTTTTTTTTTGGAAAAATATCACCTGAGAGGACAGAGTAGTACCAATCCAAGACCAGACTGCACCTTTTGTGAAGTCTGGTCTTGGCCCACACCGTCTGCAAAAAGTCCTTGATTTACACATTATTTAAACCAGTTGAAGAGTTAACCCTTTCCCAAATGACAAATTTTAGACTGTCCCAAACTCAAAGTGTTTGCAGATGACAATTTTGAATTTGATGAGAATGGTAGAAAGTTTTCCAATAGGCTAAAAAACACTGTGGGAAATAGAGAAATTGCTCGTTACGAGCAATTTCTCCTTTTCCCACAGTGTTTTCCAAAGACTTGTACTGCAGACACGTAAAAACCAGAGATTCTTTGGGAAAGAGTTAAGGCACTGAAAGGACTAATACTTCAATCCAAATGCAAACACATGTTCTATCTCCCACTAGATGCCCCTGACCTGCTTTCTCACAGCCAATGGCCAACAGTCAATGACCATTTTATCACTAGGCTTGTCGGTTTGACCATTTGGTTTGAAATTTGGAAGACTGCAGGCATGGGAAAGGAATGGTTATGAATATTACTAGCATAGAGGTTAACAAGATTTTGAAAGTGATATTTTGATAAATTTATGGATTTGTGGTTTGGACATAGGGATATATGATTATGAACTCAGGTAAGGTTCTTTGCCCATGGGTCGATTATTGGTAAATCTAACCATATACATGTAGCACAGGTTATGAACTCTATAAAAATGGCAAGAATGTAATGTCATGACATGGGGGGGGGGGGCATAGCAAGTGCATTCAGAGGACATTGCACACACACAGCTACTGAACTGTTAACCTCGATGTGTTCTAGACATGGCTTCAAGGCATTGAAATTAGTATGTTTGATGAGCTTTTGCATTATAGTTAGTCCAAATATTTCGACGTACACTACCTTCAGTCTGAAGGTGTCTGCTCCGATGCTATTTTTGTGACTGGTCTTCGCTAACACCTTCAGTCCAGCCATTCATTCAAGGCTTCTGGAAAAAATATGATTTTACCCGCATCCTTTCGAACAGCTCTATGCGACAGAATTTCAAATGACAACTAATAAAATGGGCATGGATTGTTAGATAAATGATTAATCTTTACAAAAAAACTGATGTTAGTTAATATCCAACTCTTACCTTTGCGCAAATCTGTACTTTTCAACGTAAATAATCGTTGACCTACTTCACCAGAAATCAAAACATGGTGATCTTTTCAATGCGCATGTCTCGGCAGAAATCGCAGTATCTCTGACACGCTACAGGATGGTTTAGTTGTGAATTTTGCTGTAAACAAACCCACCTTGATCGAACTTGGCTGTATACGGTTAGGGAACCAGACTGTACAAATTTCAAATTCCGTTGAGTGCGCATGCCTGACTAACGGAAGTCGCCGTGTTAGTTGTTTACAAATTATGCTGGATTTATTTACGTTGGGAAAAAGGTAAATTCCCGTTGATTTAATTGGTATTTTGCAGCATATTTTGTGTGCTCTTAAAGATTAATCATTTATCTAACGATCCATACCCATTTTATTAGCTGTCATTGGAAATTTTGTCGCATTGAGCCGTTCGAAAAGATGCGGGTAACATCTTATTTTTTCCAGAAGCCTTGAATGAATGGCTGGACTGAAGGTGTTAGCGAAGACCAGTCACAAAAATAGCATCGGAGCAGACACCTTCAGGCTGAAGGTAGACGTACACATGCTAAATGTTTGCCGTTCAACATTTTATCAGTCTGACATTTCACATTTTACTTTTCTTTTGCATGTTACGATGAATGTCAAAATGTGAAATAACGTAGGTAGGGTCTTATAAATAGGACTACATTATAGTATGCTTAACTCTTGGTTAGGGCTTGCCAAGGGATGGCTTTTCGATACAGATGGTAGCTCAGATGTTATATTTGTGATTGTATATCCTCTTTTATTGGAGACACAAGAGCCAAAAATAACATGGAAGCTAAACTCAGACTTAGCAACAATTCAAGGGCACCCCACAAAACAACAAGTGCTTCCTGTGAGGATGAAACCTAGGTTATCTAGGTTAGAAGTGGTACACTTTACCACTGGGCCCCCAGGACCCAAGCAAAATGGAAAAAAATGGAATTTTCTTCTTTTTCTGCAGTATTCTCTTTGCTGTCTGAGACTACTTGGATCATTTGAACCAATTTTGTTGTTATGTACAACTTCCAGAACTTCGGAATTCGGAATGGTCTAGAGTTTTTTATTTGGTGGAGAGTTCATATGGGTATTGTTTGGTAAATGGAAATGATTAAGGAACACAAAACGGGGTTATGCACCAGGCTAGGCTGCATAATGTTTTACAAAAAGGCTGACACCCGACATTAATTAGACAGGTAGGGCAATGATCAGAGGTTGACCTAGATACCTACCACTCTTTTGACCCATTTTGACAGGTAAATCATACCTACGTAAAGCTGAAATGCTGTATATTGTGTTTGTTTACACACTTCACTAGCACATTTTCATGTACATGACTGTATGCTTCGATATTAGCTCATGATTAAAGACTGAATCTTATATTCTTTTGGTGAATCAACCAGCCCAAATAGCTCATGTGGTACCGTAGAACATATGACTTTCAAGGTCTTTAGCTACTTGAGAGTGTGGGTTCGAGTCTCAACTGGCAAGTTACGTAGAATTAGTGTCTTTTGGATAAGATGTTAAACCATTACCACACAATCCCTACTTTTGACGCCCCTGAGAAAGGAGCCTTTTGAAAACACTGTGGGAAAAGGAGAAAATGCTGGTAACCAGCATTTTCTCCTTTTCCCACAGTGTTTTCTACCATTCCCAGAACAAATTTCTATTTTTAAGTCATGTTTACTTTGCCGTCTGCAAATGCTTTCAATTTGGACCAGTCCAAAATTTTCTCGTGTGGTAATGAGTTAAACCGATGTTCTTTGTGACGAGGTCCTGTGTGTAGTGCTACACACAGAGCGTGTTTAACTCTTTACCACACAATCCGGACTTTTAACGACTTGAGGAATAAAAGCCTTTGAAAACATTGTAGGAAAAGGAGAAAATGCTGGTGACCACAAGGTTTTCTACACCTTCCCAGCACAAATTTCAATTTTTGTGTCACATCTATATTGTTGTCTGCAAAATGCTTTCAATGTGAAGAAGTCTAAATTTTTTTTGTTTGGTAAAGAGTTAATTAACTTTTAACCACAGGGCAAAATTTGAGATAGATCCAAATTGGAAGCATTTGCAGACGACACAATAAATGTAGCTCAAGATTGAAAATCGTTTTGAGAAGGGTAGAAAACATTGTGGGAAAAGGAAAAAATAATGCTGATTACTAGTATTTTGTCCTTTTCTTAACATGTTTTCATACGGCTTCTTTCTCAGGATCATTAAAAGTCAGGATTGTGTGGTAAAGACTTAACAGCATTTTCTCCTTTTCCCACAGCGTTGCAAAAATCTTCTTCCTCAGTGTTGCTAAACTCGTATTGTGTGGTAAAGGGCTTTCGAGCCTTGGAAGAGGAGGAAAAAACTGCTTACAGGTTTTTTTCTCCTTTATCCACAATGGTTTAAAAAGCTATTTTCCCTCTTTGTTGTTTAACCCTGTACTTAACAATCCCTGGTTTTTACGACTTGGAGGAAGAAGCCTTCTGAAACATTTTGCGAAAAGTAGATAATGTCAAGTTTCAATTTTTGCATTGCAGTAATTTTGTCATCTGCAAATGCTTTCAGTTTGGACCAGTCTAAAGTTTTTATTGTTTGTAAAGAGTTTTAACACAGGATCATTTTGTAAAAGATTAGGTGTTTAGCACACGGTCCAGACTATTAATGACTTTGTAGGAGGAATGTGGCTTTTAAAATAACACCAATCAATCACGACTGTGGGAAAACATTGTGGGTAAAGGAGAAAATGCTGGTTACTAGCATTTTTGCCTTTTCCTGCAATATTTTCTACCCAATCAAAGTCAGAATTGATTATATTACCAAGATTTAACCCATTACCAAACAACATTATTTCAGGCTTGTCAAAAACGAAAGCATTTGCAGACGACACAATAAAAGTGACTTAAAATTTGATGTTTGTTTTGTGAAGAGAAGAAAACATTGTGGGAAAAGGAGAAAATGCTAGTAACCAGCATTTTCTCCTTCTCTCACATTGTTTTCTAACGGCTTCTTTCTCAGGGTCGTCAAAAGTAGGGATTGTGTGGTAATGGGTCAACCCCATACCACACAATTATGACTTGACAACCCTGAGAAAGAAGTCTTTTGAAAACACCGGGGAAAAGGAGGAAATGCTGGTTACCACTATTTCTCCTTTTCCCATAATGTTTTCTACCCTTCATGAAACAAATTAAAAATGTTCATCCACTTTTATTTTTGTCGTCTGCAAATGCTTTCGATTTGGACAAGCCTAAAAGTTTGTCGTTTGGTAATGAGTTAATTGGTTGTCTGTAGATGCTATGAATTTGGTACAGTCCAAAAATTTGTCATTTGGTAAAGTGCTTAACAAGAGCATGCATGTTTTTTCCCAGATAAGAAAAGCCAGCGTCTAATAGAGGCCTTTGTCTGGATGACCCTCTTTATGCTGTTATCACTTCAGTGATCTTTATCATGCTCCTGTTTTCTTGTAAAACATAATTCGCCATTATGTTACCTTTGTTTCTTACAAGTGTGGCATTTCCTGGTGCATCAGTTTAACCCCTCACCGCAAAATCCTGACTTGAAAAGGCATGTGGGAAGAATGAATCATGGGCGGAAAATGACTTGAAAAGGCCTTGGGAAAGATGCCTTTTGAAATAATAGAATCATTGAGAGAAAAGGAGAAAATGTCAGTAACCACAGTGTGTGTTATGCTTTTTCCAGATGGAGGTTTGTGCAGTTAACCCATTACCATGTAATCTCTACTTTTGACGCCCCTGAGAAAGAAGCCTTTAGAAAACATTGTGGGAAAAGGAGAAAATGCTGGTTACCAGCATTTTCTCCTTTTCCCACAATGTTTTCTACCCTTAACAAAACAATTTTCAAAAATTCAGTCAGTTTTGTCGTCTGCAAATGCTTTCGATTTGGACAACCTTAAAATATTGTCGTTTGGTAATGAGTTAATGGTAACAAGTTCGGGATATGTAAACAAATACAAAAACGCCCAGCTGGCTGAAACTTTGCAACCATTTACTTGTCTGCACATCCAAGGACCACTCGTGATTTAGTAGATTTTCGACAAAATAGACCTATATGATTCAACGTCTTTGCAGTATTTGAAATTCCCAGATATTTACTTGCTAAATGCAAGTCAGAATCGGAAATTGCGAGTTGAAGTTTCAAGCACTCAATAAAAAACGTGCATGCAAATTATTGAAGAACAATAATAGGATTTCCTATGTGAATACAAATAGGGTAATTCTTTTCGCTCTGGATAAATATTGGTCATGTTACACCGAGAATACCCTTCGATAGCTGTTGATAGTTTTATGTGTCACCATTGAAGTCTCAGAGTTGTTGTTTGTTATCCAAGTTTCATCAGCCAAGTGCGTTCATCTGCACTTGTGGCCAGTTTTGCATTTTTTGCGCTTTCTATATGGGAAAAAGACACTTCCTATATGGGAAAAAGACAGTAGGCCAATTCAAACTCTGATTGTTAACCCTTAACCAAACAATCCCTGGTTTTTACGACCCTGAAAAAGAAGCTTTTAAAAACATTGTAGGAAAACAAGAAAATGCTGGTAACCAGCATTTTCTCCTTTACAGTTTTCTGCCCTTTTTGACTTTTGTTTATTTTGTCATCTGCAAGTGCTTTCAATTTGGGCCAGTCTAAAATTTTGTGGTTTGGGAAAGGGTTAAAGAAAACTAGTTGAAAAGATATTGTCATGCACAAAGTAACGATGAGAATCAAGTCGGACATGGTGGACTTGCTAAACCTGAGTTATCGGAGATGCACTGAATAGTCAGATTTGATACAAAAGTAATACATTTACAAAATCTGTCAAGATTGTAAATTTATATAAATTTAACATGGTTTGAGAACAGTATGTTTTACTGGAATTGAATTGATAGTAAAATGATAGGTGTGTTATAGAGTTGTTTTCACCTGTTTGTAGTTAATATGGCGAAATATTTGCCGAAAAAGGGAAATGTATGCGAAAATAACGAGTGCTTAATGGCACAAATTATTTTCACGGATCTTTCCCTTTTGAGGCAGATATTTCCCCGTATTAACGACAAGGTGATGAAAACAATTATGTATTATATTTCCTCTGACTTTCATGTCAACGAATGCCATTTTTAAAACTAGTGATCTCAAGTGAAAAAGGCCTTTACCTAAGGGTCGCCAAAAGTAGGGATTGTGGGGTAATGGGTTAAACCCCCTGTTCTCGGAGCACCAGGAAAGAATCTATTACACAGGATTAAAATGGCTAAATAATAATTAACCAATCAGTGCCTGTCAATACAAATTGGGTGTCATGTTGCACAAACAAATTAGGTCACTGGTGCAACTGGGCATAAAACCTGGTGTTTCAGTCTAAAAGGAAGGGAGAAAACTAGGTCATGTTTCTCTCTGTTAAAAACTAGGTTTGATAGATTTATTGAAATCTTTCAATATCCTGAAGCATTGCAAATATTGGGCGATAACTTGTTTGGCAAGGTTGTCCTTAACTCTGCAAGTGTGCAGTGGACAAAATGAATATCACTGAAAAATTAAAGTTTGTTTTGGGAAGGGTAAAAAACATAGTGGGAAAAGGAGAAAATACAAATAACTCCCAGTATGTTTTCAAAAGCCCTTTTTTTTCAGGGTTTTTCAAAGTCGGTACTGTTTGGTCAATGGTTTAAAAGTTTTACTTGCTCAAATTTTTTCTTGCAACCATACCAAAGGCGTCAACAGACGACAAAGAAAATGTAGCATAAACACATTTGTGGTTAATATTTCAGAGGTTGGAAACGTAATGGGAAAAGGAGAGAATGCTTGTTAGTACCATTTTTCCTTTTTTCGCAATGCATTCAGAGGCCTTGCTCATTGTTAAGAATCATGAATGTTTAGCTAAATCTTATAGGCACTGCATTCAGATCTCAGATAGGCCAGAATTGAAAGCATTTGCAGATAATTTTATGGTTTCCCAAAGAGAAAGTTTGTCTTTGATAGGGTAGACCAGCCAGGGTAGACCAGCATTTTCTCTTTTATCCACAATGTTTTCAAAAGCTGTCTTCTTCAGGGTTTGTTAAAAATCTGGATTGTATGGGAAAGGGTTAAAAGAGCCTATACAGTAGAGGGTTAACTCTTTACTATTTAAAGACAAATTAATAGAGTGGTCCAAATTCAGTGCATAAAATTTTGCAGATGACAAAATAAATATGACTGAAAATTGAAACTTCATTTGGGAAGGGTAGAAAACATTGTGGGAAAAGGAGAAAATGCTGGTTACCAGCATTTTCTCCTTTTCCTACAATGTTTTCATTAGGCTTCTATCACAGGGTGGTCAAAAGTTGTCATTGTGCAGTAAAGGGTTAAGTAGGGATGTCCAAACAGAGGCATACTTTATTGTAGGTTCGCATGCTGAAGGACCTAATGAGGCATGTTTTCAATTTTACGCTTTGGGAACCTGAAATGCAGGCTAGATTAGGTGATTGTGCAATTTTTTTGCCCCTGATACAGTCATGATATACTATTGCAGCTGAAACTGCGGGCGAGTTTGATTGAAAATGCTGAGTAAGGTTGAATTTTTTCCCAAACAATGTAAAATTTTAATGACCCTGCAGGAGACTTTAAGCTTTTGAAAACAATGTGGGTGTAGGAGAAAATACATTATACTGCCATTTTTTTGCCCCTGATACATGGTATATTATACTAGTGCAGCTGAAACTGGAGGCCATTTTGGTAGAAAATGCTGAGCAAGGTTAATTTTTTACCAAACAATGCGAAATTTCAATGACCCTGCAGGAGAAAGCTTTTGAAAACAATGTGGGCCTAGGAGAAAATACATTGTACTGGCATTTTGTTCATTTCACACTTTGACAATTTAATTTTGCACCTGAAATGCTTTCAGAACTGAAAAGTCTGAAATATTGTGGTGTGGTTAATTCTTATCCTGCTAAATAACTAAAATATTTTTTTTACTTCGGTAGTAAATCCCTTAACCCATTACCAAACGACAAAATTTAAGACTAGTCCAAATTGAAAGCATTTGCAGACGACAAAATAAAAGTGACTGAAAATTTGAAATTTGTTTTGTGAAGGGTAGAAAACATTGTGGGAAAAGGAGAAAATGCTGGTTACCAGCATTTTCTCCTTTTCCCACAATGTTTTTTAAAGGCTTCTTTCTCAGGGGTGTCAAAAGTAGGGATTGTGTGGTAATGGGTTAATAAAGCTTTTTCAAACATACGTTATGGGGATCAAGTTTTCCTTCACATTTTGTGCAGTCTGATTTTTATCTACACTGTCTGCAAAAGGTCAGTGAGTCGGGCTTTGCAGGGGAAAAGTTCAGATTGAAGAGTGATACACAGTGCTGAAACATTTTTTGAGGCAATTGCCAATACTGCTAAAGGTTACATGTGTCCTGAAACTGGGCCAAATGCCATGTCAGGCAACATTTTGAAAACACTCGTTTTTCATCATAATGCAAGTGAAATTGGTTTGTAATTTGAACCGGTAACTTGGCAGGTTATTTGTAGACCAGTCATACAAAAATATTGGGTGATTTAGTAACCGAACCTTTCCTGGAACAAACCCATTGTAATGACCTGGAAGATGGCTTTGAAAACATGATAGGAAAAGGAGAAAATGCTGATAACCAGGTAAACAGCATTTTCTCCTTTTCCCACAATGTTTTCTTTACTTTCAAGACAAACCCGATCATGTAAGCCAAATTCAATTTGTAGTCTGCAAACGCTTACCTCTAGACAAGCCTGAAATTACCAGTATATGGTTTTTGTAAAGAGTTTACCGTTTTGTACAGTGTGGATCAAAGTCAGACTGTAGAAAATCTGCAGTCCACCACCTTTTCTACCTTTCCATAGTTCAACATTGATCAGGTAAAAAAAAGTCCCAATTTATACAGTGGAAACTGTCTTAAGCAGCCAACCAAGGAACATTATCAATGAAAAACTACCCCATTGAAATTGTCATCAGCAAATGCTTTCAATTTTAACAAAGCCAAAATTTTGTTGTCTAGTAAAGGGTTAACCCTTTACCAGATGACAAAATTTTAACTCTGTCCTAATTGAAAGCATTTTCAGATGACGGATGACAATTTCAGTGTGGCTCAAATGGTGCAACTGTTTATTGATAGGGTAGAAAACATTGTTGGAAAAGGAGAAAATGCTGTTTACCTTTTTAGAAAGGCTTCTTTCCAAATGTCGTCAGAAGTTGCCATTATGTAGTAAAGGGTTAATTGTAAAATGTGATGAAATGTTTGTGGTTTTCACAATATGATGTGCGGTTCATCCTATACTATGCCCTACAAGTTTTATTCAACTGTTTCCTTTGTCTGAACTTTGTGGTTTCACCCCAGTGTTCTAGAATTTCACCCACTCTCACAAAATGTTTTAGCTATTTCAGTGGTGGGAGATGTTTCGAACTTTCACCTATATCAACCATTCCAGCATTTTCTCCATTTCCCACAATGTTCTATAACCTTCACAAAACAAATTTCAAATGTTCAGCCACTTATGCTTTGTCATCTGCAGATTCTTTTGATTTGGACAAACCTAAAATTCTGTCGTATGGTAATGAATTAATTCACTCGGCATTGTAATTATTATGAGGAACAAAAACACCTTTCCTTGGATGAAACCAAAATAGTAGAAAATGAAATGATATAGATTACGCCTACTTTGTGGTTAAATTTTTTTAATGATGTAGTGTGGGGGATCTGTTGTCAGTTGGCATATTGTGGGGGATTGGCCATAATAAAAATTGTGTGGGCAGGTTTTATGATAACTTTAACTGTAGAACTATTGATCTTTGGATTGAAACTGATTCATTAAATTTTTCCATGCAAAGTTAAGCTTACTTAGTAGATTGTCAACCAAAGCTCAGTTGTTAAAGGGAATGGAATTGGGATTGGTAAATCCAGGTTCAATCACTTTTCATGATGTTTAACTCATTACCAAATGACAAAATTTTAGACTTGCCCAAATTGAAAGCATTTGCAGATGACAAAATAACGTGACTCGAAAATTTAAACTTGACTTATGAAGAGTAGAAAAAATTGTGGGAAAAGGAGAAAATGCTGGTAACCAGCATTTTCTCCTTTTCCCACTATGTTTTCCGAAGGCTTGTTCCTATGGGTCGAAAAAATCGGGGATTGTTTGGTAGAGGATTAATCTTGGAGTTTCCTTTGGTTAGGTATTTTAGAGGCCAAGTGAAGCTGTAGATATATAGAAAATTAAAAACGGTATTAAAACTTTTAACTTCAAGGCAACTACATGTTTATCTATCCATAGCAGTTGAATAAAAGTGAGAAGTAAGTCTGGCTGAGAAATGAGATTTCGCCCACAATTTCATCCAAGGTTAAAGTATTAACCCTTTTCTCAATAGATACTCATTTCAACACATTGCTTGTAGGAGCCTTTTGAAAACATTGTGACAAAAGGTGAAATTGCTCGTGACGAGCAATTTCACCTTTTGCCACAATGTTTTCTATGCTATCAAAAGATGTCATATACACATAAGAAACGGCTTCATCCTTGCTGTTATTTAGGGTCAATTAGAGATACCATAGAAAGGCCTTATGGGGTAAAGGGTTAAATTGTTTATACTCACTATAACTCTTTACCAGACAACAAAATGTTAGATTTACACAAACTGAATTGAAAACACTTGCAGACAACATATTAAATATGGTTCAAATTATGTGATTTGTTTCTAACTTTAAGTGATGATAAGATCGAATTACAGGAAAAGGAGGAACTGCTGTTCATTAGAATTTCTTCCTTTTCTGACATTTTTTTCCAAAGCTAATTTCCTGTGTCTTTGTGTCATCCACACTCTGGGTTGTTAGGTACATGTGTTAAGAAGAGTTGAGGAAAAGTCTGGCTTAAACATTGATACCCACCCACGATTTTCTAAAGCCTTGGACATTTATGACAGTGTTTATGCTAATTACATCAATCCACTCACAGACAAATCTTGTGACAGACAAATTTTTAAAGTAATGTGTTGCAGAAATTGTTTGTAGCAATCAATTTCTCCTGTTAATGGAATGCTTTCCCATATAAGTATTCACATACTTACCTGCACAATTCCGACTCTTAGTGATTCTCATCTTCGCGAGCCAAGGGTGATGATCCACTACACTGCTCTACCCTTTGCGGATCGAGCATGATTTTTATATCAACAAGATACACATTTTCATTGGTTGCAGCCAGCTGTAACTCTACAAATCAAATCGCTGGTAGCATTTCATCTTTGATAAAAATAGAACAAGGTTGCAACCTTGGGAATAGAAATAGAAGGTAAACATGGATACCTCCGTGGATGTGTGCAGGATATGTAATGATTCATTACCGAAAAAACATAGACAAACAATATTTACAGAAAGTTTCAGTATGACCGATCAATTATCAGAGGTTTTAGGCCGGTCCGATGAATCACCGAAATACCACCGGAACACCGAAATACCCCAATTTTTTCGCTATCGAGTTCATTGAATTTGATGGCTGTAAATTCCTTTGGTTTGGAGAAGTCCGAAACTTGTCCTTTGCCAGGCTTGTAAAAATAATTTATTGCATGTCTGGCAAAGCCTTAACTCTTTACCACACAATCTGGACTTCTAATCAGTCCTGAGAAAGAAGCCTGTAGAAAACATTGTGAGAAAAGGAGAGAATGGTAACCAGCATCTTCTCCTTTTCCAACAATATTTTCTACCCAATCAAGCACTATCTCTAACCCTATCAAAGTCAGAAATCATGGTATTAGGAAGATTAGATTTGTTGTCTGCAGATGTAACTTAAAAAATTTTATCCAGTCCAAAGATTTGTCGTTTGGTAAAGAGCGAAGCGACAAAATGTCAGTCTAGTCCAATTTGAAAGCACTTGCAGACGACAAAAATAACGTAACTCCAAAATTGAGATTTATTTACAGCAGGTTAGAAAACATTATGGAATAAGGAGGAAATGCAGGTTATCATCATTTTCACCTTTTCCCACAATGTTTTCAAAAGGTTTCTATCTCAGGATCATACAAAGCAGGGATTGTTTGGTAAAGGGTTAAGGAAAGTAATGAATGATAATGTAAAAGAAACCACATCAGTCAGAAATACAGCCAGCTGTGTCACCTATAATCATGTTACAGGGTGTTCCACCTGTATGACCTGAACTTCATCCTCGGATACCCCGGGGTCTCCCTATTAGCTACGGTACATCGACCCCTGGGACAATTAATTGAATTTCCCTCGCTTTACCGCTGGCCGAATGCTGGCTTTTCATTGGTTCCATCATCATTTTGTGATGGGCGAGTGAACTGTACGCTATGACGTTTCGTATCGATTTTCGGCGGCTGATTCAAAGTTTTATTAGTCAGTTGTCCCAGGGGTCGATGTAGCGTAGCAAATAGGGAGACCCCGGGGTATCCGAGGATGCCTGAACTTATAGAGTGGATGCTTTTGGTGTCCTTGGAGAACCATTTAATCTGTAGAGGGGACGTCTGAGATTTACGGTTTTAGCAAAATTTCAGAAACCGAAGTTTCAGCTTTTCAGACTATTGTATACGTGCATATAATTTATATGGTTTGCCAGTTACCAATTACAGACATTTTTGCAAACGAAAATATTTTGGAATTCAGGAAACTTGTTATTTGTTGCATAGGCATAACTTCTATTATGCACACCATACATGTGCATAATGTGAAATGGAGAATATGTCGTAGATTGCCTCTTTTCGCAAATTTTTCAGTTTGGCTACCTCAGAAGAGGCTCGAAATCGTTCTACAGCCATCTTGAATATCAAAAATTTCTTGGTTGGTTGGTTGTATCAGTGTTTCTTGCCACATTATCAGCTAAGGTCATATCATGGCGGTTGGTGACGCACATGATTGTGTTCCCTGGCTTTCTCACACCAGTTCTAACACAACTTTCTTTCCAAAGCCACCGACTACTTTTCTCACATGATTCAGCAGAGGTAAGAGGTGAAAATATGCCGGAAAGAAAGTTTGCCTCAAACGGGTATCTAACTCACAACCACCAGGTCACGAGTCCGACACACTCACCACTGAACAACCGGGGCAGGAAAATTTTCTTGGGGGAGGCCCCCAACAGAAATACAGAATTGTATGGTATCAGGCCCAAAGACATTTTATGAAAAAGAAGGTAACAGGCCCAAAGACATTTCTTTGAAAAAGAAACTGCAGACGACATTGAGAATCAATTATATTTCGTCAGTGAAAGGATTATTTGACCTACCTATGATTCATGAATTAACCTGTATAAAAATGATGACCTCACCTTGTCGGTATGTCACACTGAAATAGTGTTGATTTAGGGAAAAATCTGTGCCACTAAACCATGTGTATTGGTATTACCTGGTCAGATGTGATAAACGGCCTTTTACTCCTACAGTTTGCTTTGTGACCAGTGTCTATTTAGATCAAACTGCACTATATGTGCATTCTGATCTAGATCTACACTGTTCGTTTTTTTTTTGAGAAGCTCTGGGTATGAGCAGCCTTGAAATAGCATGTTTATTTGGGTCTATTTCTGGACTTAGTTTAAACATATTTATTTCACATCGATTGAGAAACAAGTTCTTACATCTTATACAAATCTCTCTTGATTCTGCTTCCTGGGAACTACACCAGTACTCATGGCATGTGTGGGCCTATGAAAAATCCTAAAGTTGACACCCGCTACCGGGCATCGAACTCAGGACCTTATGGTTACGAAGCAGACGCTCTTCCCCACAACCTGGTGACGGACATCACACATGCATGGACTTGATATGTCTGTAGAGTTTATTTGGCACGCCTCAAAGGGTTAGGATTATGTATGTGGGGATTACAGGTCAGTCTTCGTGAAAGATCAGATCATACGTTGAAAAAACATTCTGGGAACTGGAGAAACTGCTGGCCACCACAAGTGCTTTTCCCACAATGGTTTTCAAAATCTTTATTTTTCAGGGTCCCATAATTTCCAGATTGTTTGATAAAGGGTTGAATTGCATCCTTTAGGGTTAACTCTTTACCACATGAGAAGATTGTAGACTGGTCCAAATTGAAAGCATTTACAGATGACAAATAAAGGTGACTGAAAAATTAAAATTTGGTTTGGGAAGGGTAGAAAACACTGTTGGAAAAGGAGAAAATGCTGGTTACCAGCATTTTCTCTTTTTCCCACAGTGTTTTCAAAAGGCTTCTTTTTCAGGGTCGTCAAAAGTCGGGATTGTGTGGTAAAGAGTTAAAGATATAAAGGATTATGATTGAACTCTTTACAAAACGACAAGATTTAGACTTGTCCAAATTCGAAGCATTTGCAGAAGACAAAATGATTGTGACTCAACAATTGAAATTTGTTTTGGGAAGGGTAGAAAACATTTTGGGAAAAGGAGAAAATGCTGGTTACCAGCATTTTCTTCTTTTCCCACAATGTTTTCAAAAGCTTTCTTCTTCACGTTCCTTTAAAGGCGGGATTGTGTGGTAAAGAGTTAATGGGATTTATATAGATCAAAGAGATTTGAAATACCTTTTATCCAGGTCATCATTACTCATCTCTTTCCTGATTTAACTTTTACTGTGGATGACACGGAGAAGCTTTCATTGAAAGGGTAGAGCAAGAGTCTGATTTAGCTGTCCCATCACTGTCTTCTTGTCTTGCTGCAAAACTATTTAACTCTTTACTACACAATCCCAACTTTTAACGACCCTGAGATAGAAGCCTTTGACCAAAGCTGTTGATGCACCGTATTACAACATTTGTTAAAAAAGTACGGATTTTGTAGTAAAGGGTTAACCCATTACCACACAATCCCTACTTTTGAGGACCCCGAGAAAGAAGCCTGTAGAAAACACTGTAGGAAAAGGAGAAAATGCTGGTAACCAGCATTTTCTCCTTTTCCCATAATGTTTTCTACCCTTCACAAAACAAATTTCAAATTTTCAGTCACTTTTATTTTGTCGTCTGCAAATGCTTCCGAGTTGGACAAACCTAAAATTTTGTTGTTTGGTAATGAGTTAATTAATGAATCTATAAATTCAAACAAAATGTGATTGCACTTTGTTTTTTATTGCTGGGTTTAGATCATCATCTGTTGATCGTTTGCACTTTGTCGTTTATTGTTGGGTGTCAATCATCTTCTGTGGATGCTATTTCTTTACCCCATTTGCATATACTAACCTATATTGTTCTCCTAGCCAACTTCTTCTTACAACACAGTGCAGAAAATTCTTTCATGACAATGTTTTAACTCTTTACTACACAATCCCGACTTTTAACGACCCTGAAAAAGAAAGCTTTTGAAAACATTGTGGGAAAAGGAGAAAATGGTAACCAGCATTTTCTCCTTTTTCCGCGATATTTTCTACCCTATCATAGAAAAATTGCACCATTTGTACCACACTGAAATTGTCGTCTGCAAATGTTTTCAATTCTGTCAAAGCTAAAATTTTGTGTCAAATATCACAATAAAAGACAATTAATTTAGACTTTCATCAGTAATCTAAACTCGATAGTGAAAAAAATGGCGTGTTTCGGTGGTATTTCGGTGATTCGTCGGACGGACTTAAGACAGTTTGGTAAAGAGTTAATGCTATATCAAATGACAAAATTTAGACGAGTTGAAATTGAATGCATTAGAAGATGGCAAAGTAAAAGTGACTGAAAAACAGAAATTTGTTTGAGGAAGGTTAGAAAACTGTGGGAAAAGGAGAAAATGCTGGTTACCAAACAAATCAACTGAATTATTGATTGCATTTTTGTTTGTCTTTTTCAGTGCTACAAGGTCATTCCAGCAAGTTTTGTACAGTGATCCAGGGTTTAGTAGAGCCAACGAAATCCATATACGCCTTGGCTTTATATTCAAGATTCTGAAAGACTTTGAAAAGAGCTTGAAGGTACATATCAGATTTTCCAACAATCTGGGCCTGTATTCACCTACCATTCTTGAGAATATTCTTAGTCTTTTTCTCCAAGGTTTTCTAAATTTGTAAGTAATGCAACTTCTGATTGGCTAAACCGAATGGTTTTGCCAATCAGAAGTTATGTTACTTACAAAGGTAGAAAATACTGGAGAATAGACAAAGAACGTTCTTGAGAATGGTTGGTGAACACGGGCCCTGATTTTTTAAAGCCTTGTAGAAAAAGGCACTCTTTCAAACAATTTGATGTTTTTAGAACCATGTAGAAGCAGGCCTTTGAAAACATTTTTGCAAAAGGAGAAAATGCGGGCTAACCAGCATTTTCTCCTTTTGCAACAATGTTTTTATCCTTGGAAAGACAAATCCCATCACAAGTGCCATACTAACCCTTTCGGGCTGCTTAGCGCAATTCGCTGACCTTTTGCAGACAGTGTAGATCAAGATCAGACTGCACAGAAGGTGCAGACTGTCCGATAAGGAGGTATTATTCCCAAAATCATAACTTTGAAATGGCAGTATTTTGGGTTTTACTATCGAAATGAAAATTTCAGTTTAGTTACTTAGCAGGATAACTTTGTGTTTGCTTTTTAACCCTTTACTGCATAGATATTCATTTCTACACATTGTTTGTTAGAGCCTTTGGAAAACATCGCGGCAAAAGATGAAATTGCTCGTGACGGGCAATTTCACTTTTTGTCAAAACGTTTTCTATGGTATCAAAAGGTGTCATATACACATAAGAAATGGCTTCATCCTTGCTGTTATTTAGGATCAATTAGAGATACCATAGAAATGCCTTATGTGGTAAAGGGTTAACTCTTTACCAGACAATTGTTGGTTTTCACGACTCTGTGAAAGAAGCTTTTTGAAAAGCCTTGCTGGAAACAAATTCTATTTTTTGAGTTCTGTTAATATTGTTATCTGAAATTGCTTTAAACTTGGACCAGTCTAAAATTCTGTTGTTGGTAATGGGTTATACTTTTTCATGTGGTAAAGGGTTACACTAGACTTACATTTGAAGGGGTACTGGGTGGCATGATATAAAGTATAGCCTTGGTTCATTTCAAAAACCCTGTAACTATAGCTTGCGTAAATCGACGATGGGACTCATAACCTGGAAGGCATAGTTTTAGCCCTACTGGGAGCACTGGACTTTTTATGGATGGCCTTTGGCAAAACACTTTAGATCCCCAGCTAAGTATTTGTGAAACACATGAGGTACACAAATATGTGAGCCTTTGCCATGATACACCATAAATAATGTTGATAGTGGCATAAAACACTGTTCAAGTGAAACTTTGATTTGAAGTTCATGAGATATTTTCTCAGTCATGATGCTTCTTTCATTGATTTTAGTAAAATTGTTTCAAATTAAATATGGCTGTTTTAAATTTCAGCATTTTAGGCATGCCTTGTCCGATTCCAGTCCATGCTCACTGACTAAAGCTCAAAGTAAGTTTTGTTTGCATATTAAGTTTTAATGTACATGTAGCTTGAATATCATTAGCTTTCCAACAATGTTAATTTTACTCTTTTTGCGAATGCTCATTATATAAGCAATGATCTATGAAATGATTTTTGCAAGAGAGAGGAATGGATTGCAATATCTGACATAATGGTTTTGATTAAATCTGTACCAAAAGCTTTAGAAAACATTTTTGGAAAAGAAGAAAATGCTGGTAACCAGCATTAAATAAAATTTGTACATGTGAAAAAGGGCTGGATAAATTCTTCACCATACAAAAAAGAATTGGTCCAGCCCAGATCGAAAAAAAATTGCAGATGACAATTCAAACAATTAACATTCTGGAATGTGTGATAGAAAGGAAAGAAAAGGTTACCAGCATTTTCTCCTTTTACCACAATGTTTTCAAAAGCTTCAAAATACTTGATTGTCATTAAAGTCAGTGTTTTATTTGGTAAAAGGTTTAAAAACAGAATTGTATTGAATTTTTCTCTTTCATTTCAGTTAAACTACACATCGCCCATCTATATGAGATTCAGGTAAGTGGTCAATTAAGTTGGTAATTATTCCTTGTGCCATTCATATTATTTCAATGATGGTTATGAGAGAAAGCAGCCAGTGGCTATTAAAGAAATAATCTAATTTCTATTGTGGTTTATCATTCAATAAACCACTGTTGTAAGTTATGAGGCACAATAAATAATCCATGAGGATGATAGCCTGAGTGATTTATACATTGTGCTTCATAACTCACAATGTGGTTTATTGACCAGTAAACCATGATAAAAAGAAGATTATTTCGATTTTAACATGAACAACTCTTATTGAAAGGGAAACAAGTCCATATCTTGAGTGAAAACACAGATGCAGATTACATTCCATTCGAACATAACGTGAATTCTGCTCTATATACACTGTGCAATGAGAGCGAGCGAGGTAAAATTTTCGTAATTCTATGTGGAGTGACATCATTCTATATAGAGTGACGTCATTCTGTACAAAGGAAATTAGTCAGTGGAATGTAATCTGCAGCCAAGTTTTTTATCTAGGTGTGAACTTTTTTCTTTTGATTATGAGTTGGCCATGTTAGAATGGATTATTTATTGCGCCTTATAACTCACAACTGTGGTTTATTGAACAATAAACCACAATAGGAATTAGATGTTTCTTAATTGAAGAACCTACATATTCAGAATAACATTGCTCTGTATAGAATGAGGTCACTGTATATCAGAATAACAAAGATTTTACCATGCTTTCGTTGCACTGTGTTTGTTCATAGTACCAAATTCACCTGTCATGTCAGAATAAAAAATATTGTGTGAAATACTTAATAACCTTTTACCAAAAACAGAATGGGTAGGTGCGCAATATTACTGAAGTATAGTTGAAAATGGCATTAAAAACCATTCAATCAATCAATCTCCATTTGTGAGAATAGTTCATTAATCCTTTACCACACAATCTCGACTTAACTCTTTACCACACGACAGAGTTTTAGACTGGTTCAAATTGAAAGCATTTGCAGACGACAAAATAAAGGTGCTTGAAAAATTGAAATTTGTTCTTGGAAGTGTAGAAAACGCTGTGGGAAAAGGAGAAAATGCTGGTTACCAGCATTTTCTCGTTTTCCCACAGTGTTTTAAAAAGGCTTATTTCTCAGGGGCGTCAAAAGTAATGCTTGTGTGGTAATGGGTTAAAAGGATCCTGAGAAAAAGAAAGTTGTTGAAAACAAAGTTTTCAACCCTTCCGAATTTCAATTTTTTTGAAACACAGTATTGTTTTACTTTGTTGTCTCCAAGTACTTACAGTTTGGAGAAATGTAGTATTTTGTTGAGAGTAAAGTGTTAAAAAGAAGCTTATAGAAAACATTGTGGGAAAAGAAGAAAATACTTGTAACCAGCATTTTCTCCTTTTCCCACAATATTTTTATCATATCAAAGCGAAAAATCATCATAGTAACAAGATTTAATTTGTTGTCTGCAGATGCTTTGAATTTGGTCCAAAAATTTGTTGTTTGGTAAAGAGTTAACTCTTTACCACACGAGAAAATGTTAGACTGGTCCAAATTGAAAGCATTTGCAGACGACAAAATTAAGGTGATTAAAAAATAGAACTTTGTTCTGGGAAGGGTAGAAAACACTGTGGAAAAAGGAGAAAATGCTGGTCACCAGCATTTTCTCCTTTTCCCATAGTGTTTTCAAAAGGTATCTTTCTCAATTGGGCGTCAAAAGTAGGGATTGTGTGGTAATGGGTTAAGGTACGTGCTGTTGGGTACATCAAAGTGTGTTCACATGACTGAAAGAGTTCTACGTCTAATTTTGAGTATTTTTTCACATTTTGTCACAATGTTTCCATCAAGATATCTGCTGTAGGTACATCAGATGTTCACATGATTGAAACATTTTAATTCATCTTACTCTTTCTCTCTTACATTTTGATGAATTACACTATTACCACAAAATAGTTTGGGTTAATAAATTAAACACTTTACCAAACAATCTTGTGTTTTAATGACCTCTATGGAGAAGACTTGAAAACACTGTGGGAAAATGAGAAAATTATGACAACCAGCACTTCTCCTTTTGCCAAAACGTTTTCTACTCTCCCATTAACAAATTCCCTTGCTGATTCTTTCAGTTTGGACATGTCTTTAACTCTTTACCAGACAGCAAAACTTTAGAATGGTCCAAATGCAAAGTACTTGTTGACAACAAAGTAAATGTTACTCAAAAATTGGAAATTTGTTGCCAGCAGGATAGAAAACATTGTAAGAGAAGGAGAAAATGCTTGGTACCAGCATTTTCTCCTTTTCCTACAATGTTTCAAGGAGGTTTCTTTCTCAGGGTTGTGAAAACCAAGGATTGTTTGGACAAGTCTTTAACGCATTACCAAACGACAATATTTTAGGCTTGCTAAAATCGAAAGCATTTGCAGATGACAAAATAAAAGTGACTGAAAATTTGAAATTTGCTTTGTGAGGGGTAGAAGATATTGTGGGAAAAGGAGAAAATGCTGGTTACCAGTATTTTTTTCTTTTCCCACAGTGTTTTCTAAAGGCTTCTTTCTCAGGGGCATCAAAAGTCAGAATTGTGTGGTAAGGGGTTAAAATGTTGTTGGTTGGTACAGAGGTTACGAGTGTGTAGAAATGAGTATCTATGGAGTAAAGAGTTAAATCTGATTCGAAGGGTAGAAAACATTGTGGAAAAGGGAGAAAATGTTGGTTACCAGCATTTTCTCCTTTTCCCTCAATGTTTTCAAAAGTGTTCTTTCACAGGGGTGTCAAAAGTCAGGATTGTGTGGTAAAGTGTTAATAAGACAAGACAAAAATACTGCCATCTGGTAAAGTCTTTTAAAATGCTTTCTTCCTTGGGTCACGTAGACATGGGGTCATAGTGCTCAAGAATGAATAGAGCAAATCTGTTTCTTGTTTTATCTTGTTTCAAATCATATTTCATATTGTGGCTCCTGTCTGCCTACACAACCCTTTTATTGTCCCTTAGCTGTAAAAATAGCCCTTTTTTTCCTCTTTAAGGATTGATGATTCTTCTGTCTAAGGTGAATGATGGATGTACATTGGTCTTGTGAAGAAAAAAAAAAAGGCCATCCAATGGGTCTGGAAGAATATTGTGCCAAATACTGGTAAAAGAATTTCCAGGAAAGCATGAATAAGTGCACTTGCTGCAGTGATGAAATGGAAATAATGTTGGAAAAAATAGTTGCATACAAAGCAGTACAATCTTTTAACACTATTGCAGTAAGCAGTAAGACTATTTAAAACATCTGGTCAAAGGCATAGGGTTCACAAAGTTTGTTACATGTGGGAGCTCAAGGGTTAAATAGTACAGTTCAGCAGTGATTTCAACCTGTTCAAGGAGGAATCCATGAAGTTAACCATCATCTGGACCATATAGAATAATACAGCATAAATCTTTACCAAATGACAAAATGTAAGACAGGTCCAAATTGAAAGCATTAATTTTGCAGACGACAAAATGAATATGACTAAAGAATTGAAATTTGTGTTAGGAAAAGAAGAAGACATTGTGAGAAAAGAAGTAAATGCTGGTTTCCAGCATTTTCTCCTTTTCCCACAATGTTTTCAAAGGGTTTTTTTCACAGGGATTTTAAAAAGTTTGGATTGTGTGGTAAAGGGTGAATAAAATAATGCTCCAGGTAACCAGCGTTTTCTCCTTTTCTACTCAAAAAACAAATTTGAATTTCTGAGTCACATTGGACTTGTCATCTGCAAATGCTTTCAATTTGGACAAGTCTGTTAATTTTGTTGTTGGGTATAGAGTTACTGGTATCCTACAGCTTCCATGCTTTCAAATAGGACAACTCGAAAAATCTTGTCAGTCTGAAAAAAGGGCTTTAGAATACCCAATCAAGTCACAGTAAAATGTTTTGAATTGAAAAGGGTCATAGAAGTGCTGAAAGGGGATTCTGATAGGTGACACTTGACCTGTTTTTATAATGTTTTTAAGAATTTGTGAAGGAATTCAGGGCCAGTATTCACCAATCCATTATTAAAACGTTCTTTGTCTTATTCTCCTGAGTTCTCTACATTTGTAAAAGTAAAATGTTTTGAATTGAAAAGGGTTACAGAAGTGTTGAAAGGGGATTCTGATAGGTGACACTTGACCTGTTTATAATAATTGGAAAGGAGTTCAGATCCCCCTTTTTCATGTGAAAATTTAATGTGATGTCATTTGACCTGAAACAGCCCCCCACCCGCTCCCGACAGTGAATCAGACTTGATATATGTTATGGTTTGTCTAGTCAACACTCTTTGCAGTAAAGCTACTGAACAATGTTTTTCCCAAAAGTGATGTAACTTTCGCCTGATATAACTGGCACAAGTTTCTTCCAACGGGCCAGTACAGATTAACTCTTTACCACACAATAAAAATGTAGACTTGTCCAAAATGAAAGCATTTGCAGACAGCAATTGAAATGTGTCTAAAATAATGGTATTAGTCTTTGATTCGTGAGAAAACATAAAGGGAAAAGGTGAAAATGCTGGTCACCAGCATTTTCTCCTTTTCTGTTATTGCTATCAAAAGGCTTCTTCCTCAGGGGTTGTTAACCCTTTATGCCATAGATACTCATTTCTATGCATTGCATAATAGAAGCCTTTTGAAAACATTGTGTGCTATGAAAAGGTGGCATATACACATAAGAAAGGGCTCCATCTTTACTGTTATCTAGGGTCAATTAGAGATACCTTTGAAATGCCGTATGGGGTAAAGGGTTAAAGAAGGGATTGTGTGGTAAAGTGTTAAGACCAGACTGGCACTGAAATTGCAGTCAGATCTTGGATCTACTACACGTATGTACACTTTTCTAAAGGACAGCAAGTAAAAAATTGACATGTTTGTAAAAAGATTGAAATGTTTATAAACTCGGATGATTAACCCTTTACCCCATAAGACATTTCAATGGTATCTCTAATTGACCCTCTATAACAGCAAGCATGAAGCCGTTTCTTACGTGTATATGACACCTTTTGATAGCAAAGAAAGCATTGTGACAAAAGGTGAAATTGCTCGTCACGAGCAATTTTACCTTTTGCCGCAATGTTTTCCAAAGACTCCAACAAGCAATGCGTAGAAATGAGTATCTATGGAGCAAAGGCTAAAGATAATCTTAACTGTGAACCAAACTTTTATGTTGTCCAAATTACAACCACCGCTAAGTACCTCAGTTGTTTGCATATCTGACTTGTGACCAGGTTGTTTCAAGTTTGATACCTGGTTGAAGCAAACTTTCCTCTGGTGATTTTTTGCCGATTTGGTGCGTGTGAGAAAAGTATCCAGTCACTCGCAGAGAAAGTTGTATCAGTACTGTCATTAGAAAGCCAGGAAACACATGCATAGGTGAACAGACCACTTTGATATGACTTAAGCTGAAAAAAAATGGTGTTTAACTGAAGTACGAACAAACCACATTACAAACTGTAAATTGCTCATGGCCCAGATGATGGGATTTGATTGGGACAGGGGCGTAAACATTAAGTTTGAAAAAAAATAGCTTCTTTGTCAGGGGCGTCAAAAGATGGGATTGTGTGGTAATGGGTTAACTCTTTACCAAACAACAAAATTTTGGACTAGAATAAACTGAAAGCATTTTGCAGACAACTAATTCAACTTTTTGTCAAACAACAAATTTTTGGACTGGACCAAATTCAAAGCATCAGCAGACATCATAATAAATCTTGTTAATATGATGTTTCTGACTTTGATAGGGTAGAAAATATTGCGGGAAAAGGAAAATATACTAGTTAGTGGCATTTTCTCCTTTTCCCCACAATTTTTTCTGTAGTCTTCTTTATCAGCGTCTTAAAAAGTCAGGATTGTGTGGTAAACAGTTAATTTTGTTAAAATGATTTCTGTATTTCGTAAGTTATGAAACCCGACTGGAAAAGAAGATTACAAAATAAATGTAACTCAAAACTTGAAATTTGTTTTAGGAAGGGATGAAAACATTTTGGGAAAAGGAGAAAATACCGGCATTGTCTTCTTTTCCCACAATGTTTTCAAAATATTTCTTTGACAGGGTTGTTAAAACTCGGGATTGTGTGGTAAAGAGTTAAAGGCTTCCTTTCTAGGGTTGATATAAGTTTGGATTTTTTTGGTTTACCCATTACCACACGAGAAAAATTTAGACTGGTCCACATTGAAAGCATTTGCAGACGACAAAATAAAGGTGACTGAAAAATTGAAATTTGTTCTGGGAAGGATAGAAAACACTGTGGGAAAAGGAGAAAATGCTGGTTACCAGCATTTTCTCCTTTTCCCACAGTGTTTTCAAAAGGCTTCTTTCTCAGGGGCGTCAAAAGTAGGGATTGTGTGGTAATGGGTTAAGGGTTTGATAGGAAGTTCATGGCATAACTATGTTGCATGTTGTATATATTGTTTGTGTTCTGTTATTTCAGGGTAAATATAAACAAGCCAAGGACGCATATGAGCAGTTTATCACTTCCAAAGATATTATCGAAGATTCTTACAAAGCAACAGCCTACAAACAATTAGGTATGCATTGTGAAAGATGAGACTTCAATTTTACATACATGTTGTATGATAGAATTACATACAGATTTGTAACAAGATACCATCAAGTTTAGTATGACATTAACTCCTTACCAAACAATCCTGACTTTTGATGACCCTGAGAAAGAAGGCTATAGAAAACATTGTGGGAAAAGGAGAAAATGCTGGTAACCAGCATTTTCTCCTTTTTCCACACTATTTTCTACCGTATCAAAGTCAGAAATCATCATATTAATGAGATTTGATTTTTCGACTGCAGATGCTTTGAATTTGGTCCAGTCCAACAGTTTGTCGTTTGGTAAATAGTTAAGTCGCTCAAACATTGGAGTCATGCTCTGCAAAAAAAGGTTTGAATGCATCTGCAAAGAGTATTGACCCTGGGTAGTCGGCACTAGCCGAGTCAATGGAAACTTTTTGTCATTTGTAAATCTTGTGCATGTCAAAGAATCATTCTACTTCTTGATTCAGTCAGTTATTGGACAAAATGGGTTTAACCCATTACCTCACAATCCCTACTTTCGATGCCCCTGAGAAAGAAGCCTTTAGAAAACATTGTGGGAAAAGGAAAAAATGCTGGTAACCAGCATTTTCTCCTTTTCCCACAATGTTTTCTACCCTTCACAAAATAAATTTCAAATTTTCAGTCACTTTTACTTTGTCGTCTGCAAATGCTTTCAATTTGGACAAGTCTAAAATATTGTCATTTGGTAACGAGTTAATGGATCTATAATTAACCCATTAATGCACAATCCCTACTTTTGAAACCCCTGAAAAAGAAGCCTTCAGAAAACATCGTGGGAAAAGGAGAAAATGCTGGTAATCACCATTTTCTCCTTTTCCCACAATGTTTTCTACCCTTCACAAAACAAATTTCAAATTTTTAGTCACTTTTATTTTGTCGTCTGCAAATGCTTTCAGTTTGGACAAGTCTAAAATATTGTCGTTTGGTAATGAGTTAACTCTTTACCACACAATCCCGACTTTTAACGACCCTGAAAAAGAAGCCTTTTGAAAACATTGTAAGAATCAAATTTCAACTTTTGATTTATTTTGTCGTCTATAAATGCTTTCAATTTGGACTGGTTCTGAATTCTGTTGTGTGGTAAAGAGTTAATGGATTAAGTGATACTTGATTGATATAATGGATCACAGGGATGCATAAACCTCTTACCAATTGACAAAAATTTGGACTAGTCCAAATTGAAAGCATTTGCAGACCACAAAATAAATGCGATTCAAAAAAATGAAATTTGATTTAGGAATGGTAGGGTCCAAAAAATCCACGTGTCCACTCGTCCTTACAAGTAAAAATATGGTGATGAGGGCAAGTGGATTATCCTTCTTTGTCTACTGGTAAGTGTAGGACGAGTGCAAAATGGCAGGAGGACAAGAAAGAATTTTGAATTTTTTTGGACCCTGAATGGTAGAAAACATTGTGTTGTTTTGTCAGGATATTTCACAGTTTGAAATGATACAGACTGAGTGGATAGGGGACTTGGCTTTTATTGCAAGCATGTAGCCAGTTTTATGATCATGTATCCATTGTTTACATTTGTTTGGCATGGACAAAGCAGGTATAACGTTTTGTTTACCCTTTACCAAATCATCCCAAGCAAAGTCAGATTTTTATGACACTAGGGACATAGGCTTTTGAAAACACCTTTGGAGAAGGAGAGAATATAAGTAACCAGCATTTCCTCCCTTTTCCTCATTGATTTCTGCTCTTTCATTGACAAATCTCCTCATTTTAGACACATCTAATTCATCGTCTGTAAATCCTTTCAATTTGGATCAGCCTGCCAATTTGTCCTCTAATGAAATAGCCCAATTTTAGGTTTCAATGAACCTGAAGAAAAAGGCATTAAAAACATGGTAAAAGGGAGAAAATGCAGATAATGTATTGAAGAAAAGAATTTTTAGTATACCTGAGCATGCATTTAAATATCAGGAAAAAAAATATGATACATGGGAAATATTTTTGGATGAAAAGAGAAGTAAGACAGAGAAGTAAGACCATAGGCAGAATTTCAAAAAGAATTCATTTTGAAAGACCTTTATCCCTGTATTCCTTTCTCCTTTTCCTGCAATGTTTTCAACAATATTCTCTACGTCAGGTTTGCTAGCTCTTTACCATCTAACAAAATTTAGGGCCAGTCGGAACTGAAAGGATTTGCAGATGACAGATGTGTTTTAAATCAGGAGAATTGTCTTTGATAGGGTAGAAAACATTGTTCACCTGCAACGTTTTCAAAACCCCTTTCCTTCAAGGTCACAAAAACTCAGGATTTCATAACAAAAAGTCAAATCAGGGGTTTGTTTGTTTGGTATAGAGTACAAAGGTATTTCAAGTCAGCTAATAAAAGTGCTCTAAGTAAGACAAGATCTACAGCTATTGATTAGACCAATCATGTGTCTAGACAGAAAGTCTGAGAACATAACAAACTGGGTCATTCCTAGCCTTGACCTTTATTATTTTCTCGATTATTTGTCTCACCAACAGACCCTACAAGGTTACTTTATTGTCAACTGTTTAACCCTTAACCACACAATCCTGACTTTTAACACCCCTTTTAACCTTTTGAAAACATTGTAGGAAAAGGAGAAAATGCTGGTAACCAGCATTTTCTCCCTTTCCCACAATGTTTTCTACCTTTCACAAAGTTTTCTACCCTTTCAAGGCAAAATTGCACCATTTGAGCCTCTTCGAAATTGTCGTCTGCAAAATAATGCTTTCGGTTTGGATAGGTCTAAAAGTTTGTTGTGTGGTAAAGGGTTAACTCTTTCCCAAAGGACAAAAATTTACACTTGTTCGTATTGGAAGCACTTGCAATGACAAACCAACTCTTCACTGAATAATCCTGTACCTTAATGAGCCTTTAAAAAATTGCATTTGAAAATGGGGGTTGGGTGGATTGGAGTGGGTATGGGGGTGGTGTAGGGAATGCTGATAATAAATGTTGCTTCCTCATCACGATGTTTTCACCCTTTCAGACACTAATCTCAATATTTAATGTATAACTTGTCTGGAATTGTATTCAATTTTGATTAATAAAAAAAAATTATTGTGTGGAACATAGGTAAATGAAATTCTATTATCTTTGACAGGTTGGCTGTACCACACTGTTGAAAGTCTTGGAGACAAAGCGACGAGAGAAGAGTTGGCAGTTAAGTACCTACAAGAGTCCTTGAACTTTGACAGATCTAACGGACAAACCTGGTACCTTCTTGGCAGGTAAATACAGTGTTCCTAGAGTATTTATGTTTGGGGCTTCTGAAATATACGAGTCACACTGTGACAAAAGGGGGCTAATGCATCTCTGTGATGGATAATAACAAGAAAGTCGTCATAGTGGTACGTAAAATCCGTTCTGTTGGACAATCAACTGAATTTTGAGGAAATTCTAGTCCTTTGACCAGCATAAAATTGACCAGTAGCATAAAGTTTCAGCCCAGGTCAGCCTGCTTGTATAATTTTTGCTGGTGCATTAACTCTTTACCAAATGATAAAATTTAATTGTGGTCCAAATTCAAAGCATTTGCAGACTACAAAATGAATGTGTCCCAAAAAATTAAATTTGTTTTGGGGAAGGGTAGAATGTGTTATGGGAGTTACTAGCATTTTCTCCTTTTCCTACAATGTTTACAAAAGGCTTTTGGTTCAAGTTCATTAAAAGTTAGGGTTGTGTGGTACAGAATTAAGCCTTGCACTCACAGAGCATTTACTTACCATTATAATTAATCCTTTCCCAAACGACAAACTTTTGGACTAGACCAAATTGAAAGCATTTTCAGACGACAATTCAACTCTTGCTGAAAAGATGATTTCTGTCCATGTTAGGGTAGAAAACATTGTGGGAAAAGGAGAAATTGCTGGTTACTAGCATTTTCTCCTGTTCCCGTAATATTTTCAAAAGGCTACTATTCCAGACCCATAAAAACCAGGGATTGTTTGGGAAAGGGTTACAGCAATAAGATTTTGATTGGATCATTAACTGTAACATGAACCAGTGTCCCCTTCTTTTACCCCATTGAAATGGACATTAGAAGGCAAACATTGAATTTTTTTTCACATTTAAAAAAAATTGGGGAAGGGGGTTTGATGGTGTTGGTGTTGGAATTCAAATAAGGAGGACTCAAGAAAGGCTATGATATTTTCATAAATATTTTCATTGTGTAACATGCGCTTCTATAATGGTCAGCAGTTTTTCTTTGACTGAATTGCTTCCTTCAGTTCCATCGATGAAATATGAAGCATGTAATATGTCACCAAACTTTTGATATCAAGCTGATTCTAACTCATTACCAGACAACAATATTTTAGGCTTGTCCAAATTGAAAGCATTTGCAGAGGACAAAATAAAGTGACTGAAAATTTGAAATTTATTTTGTGAAGGGTAGAAAACAATGAGGGAAAAGGATAAAATTCTGGCTTCTTTCAAAGGGTCGTTAAAAGTTGGAATTGTGTGGTAAAGAGTTAAAACATTTTGGTGATGGAGAAATGTTTATTACTAGCATTTTTTCTGTTTCCTACAATGTTTTCAAAATGCCTTCTTCATGTTCTCTTTAATTCAGAATTGTGTGAAAAAGGGTTGGTAAATATGGCCTGAATAACAACTCTCATGTTCTAATTTCAGATGTTTTTCCAGCCTTGGCAAAGTGCATGATGCGTTTGTGTCCTACAGAAGTTCTATTGATAAATCAGAGGCCAGTGCTGACACCTGGTGCTCAATAGGGTAGGTGTTTTATTTTAACCCATTACCACACAATCCCTACTTTTAACGACCCAAAAGAAGCTTTTTGAAAACGTGGTGGGAAAAGGAGAAAATGCTGGTAACCAGCATTTTCTCCATTTCCCACAATGTTTTTTACTCTTCACAAAACAAATTTCAAATTTTCAGTCACTTTTATTTTGTCGTCTGAAAATGCTTACGATTTGGACAAACCTAAAATTTTGTTGTTTGGTAATGAGTTAACAAGCTTTTGGAAGAGAGCCCTTTGAAAACATTGTGGGAAAGGGAGAAAATGCTCTTAACCCTTTACCACACAATCCTGACTTTTAAGCAGCCTATGAAAGAAGCCTTTTGAAAAATTGTGGGAAAAGGAGAAAATGCTGGTAATCAGCATTTTCTCCTTTTCCCTCCATTTTTTCTACCCTTGCCAATGCAAATTTCATTTTTTCAGTCATATTTATTTTGTCTTTTACAAATGCTTTCAGTTTGCATAAGTCTGAAACTTTATCATTTGTTAAAGAGTTAAGCAGCATTATCTCCATTTCCCGCAATGTTTTCTTCATTTTCAGAGAATTTCGTACCAATTTTGGATTTTACATCCAAAGATGCTTTCAACTTTGAAGAGTCTAAAATATGTGGTTTTGGAAACATTATTTTAGACTTGTCCAAAATAAAAGTGACTGAAATTTCAAAATTTGTTTTGTGAAGGGTAGAAAACATTGTGGGAAAAGGAGAAAATGCTGGTGACAAAGCTGGCCAGGTCACTAAATGATCAGGGGGATTGATATTGATAAGGTTATTTTTAGGCTCATGTTATCGCTATCATTTAATTCTTAACTTTTACCTGTGTTGTTGGTACTCATAAGAAGGAACAAGATAGGATTTTGTTTTTTAGAGCAGTTGTTCTCTTTGCTGTTATGATTTCTTATGTTATATGCTGATATTTGAAAATGTCATCTATTAGATTGGTACCCACTACAATAGATTTCTGGAGACAATTCTAATGGGGAGGCCATTCGTGGAAATTAAATTATCTCCCTTGCTAGATAAACACTGAAGGTATCCAAATAACAGATTGGTCCTTTTACCTGCATTCCTCTGTTTTTATCCTTGGTTCCCTTTGGGATGTTGCGATAAATATAACCATGATTTATTATGTTTGTGTAAGGGCAACATGTAATTCAATACAAATTTTGTTCTAAATCATCAGGAACTACACATACATAAATTTATAAAACAGTCTAACTAAATATACTTGCAATATTATCTCAAGAACAAAGCTGTTCCGTGCAAGAAAATCGGGGATAAAATCCAAGTAATTCTCTTAACAGGACCAATGTAGTACTGGTAAAGAATCAAGGGAAATAACTGAAGAGTGGCCCTCATCGGCACTTACAGAATAGATTTTTGTTTGTTTGGATAGATTTCTCTTTCTGCCACAATGTTTACTTCAGTTTTTTTTGCTGTGACTAGAAATATCGCCTACACAGGCAGTTTTATAGCAATAAAAGTTCGTCTTTCTCTGGAGAAGATAAAAGTACTCTCAGATATCCCTCCCTTTTTTTTTGAGATAAAAATGAAAAAAAAAATATTGAGGGAAGAATTGTAACCTTGGAAGTAAAGACAATTATAGAAACTGTGTGGAGTCTTCACCCACATAGATTAGAATTTCTCTCCTCAATTCTTGGAAACAATCAAAGCTGTTTAGTTGTAGCTGTAGCCCATGACAACATTAACCCTATATAACACAGCAGTATTTTTGACCTATCCAAATTGAAAACATTTGCAGATGATAATTTCATAGTCGCTCAATTGATGCAATTTTTCTTTGATAGAGTAGAAAACTTTGTGGGAAAAGGAGAAAATGCTGGTTACCAACATTTTCTCCTTTTCCCCACCAAGTTGTCAGAAGATCTCTACCTCAGGGTCGTTAAAAGTTGTCATTGTGTGGTAAAGGGTTAATGCAGACTGAAATGCTTATGTGGAAAATTTTAGACTTGTCCAAATTGAAAGCAATAGCAGACGACAAAATTAAAGTAATTCAAAAATCTGACGTGTGATCTGGAGGTTGTTGGTTTGATACCTGGTTTTACGTCTCTCAAGTCTGATGCCTGTGGGAAAAGTAGTCAGTAGCCTTGGAAAGAAAGTTGTGTCAGTACTGGTTTGAAAAAGTCACGAAACACATAGATCTCTCAATTACTACCATGATATTATGACCTAGGGTCTTAGAATGTCGTTAACTGTACCAAACCACAGAATTTTAGACCTGTCCAAATTAACAATATCTGCAGACAACAAAACAAAAGTGACTGAAAATTTTAATCTATTTTGAGTAGGGTAGAAAACATTGTTGGAAAAGGAGAAAATGCTGGTTTCCTCCTTTTCCCACAGTTTTCAAAAGTCTTCTTTCTCGGGGTTGTAAAATGTTGTGTGGTAAAGGGTTAAACTCCCATACAAACCAAAGAGGAGGAGTTCGTTGGAATACACCAATGTGGAGCATCAAGGCCTCCTCACATTGGCAATTGTGTTGTTCAAAAAGATTGAGAAGAACCTGATGTGCTTGTGAAATGTTTTCCATTAATGAGACAATGATTTCGAGAAACTTAAGGACCCTTTCTTTGGTATCTTGTCTGTGTAATTTCCTTAACCCTTTAGCAGACTACAAAATTTAAGCCATGCTCAAATTGAAAGTACATGTATTTGCAGACGACAATTTTAGTGTGGCTCAAACAGTATGTAATCATTTTTTGACGGAGTAGAAAACATTTTGGGAAAAGGAGAAAATGCTGGTTACCAGCATTTTCTCCTTTTTCAAAGTGTTTTTAAATTGCCTCTTTCCCAAGGTCGTTAAAAGTCGTCATTGTGTGGTAAAGGGTTAAACTCTGAAACAAATTGTCTTATTCTGAAATAACTGTTGAAAATAAAGTGGGAGTTCAGCTAATTGTTTGAAATAGAGTGTTGTTTTGTTGTCCGAGGGGTAGAATGTCTTTGGCTGATAACATGGATATTGGAAATAAGATACAAAGTGCTATACTGCACAGTCCGGGTTTGTAATGACTTGAGGGTTAAGTTTTTCAAAATATTGTGGGAAAAAGGAGAAAATACAGTATACCATTTTATTACCCTTTTAAAAAAAAATTTTATCATTTGAGAGACACTAAATTTGTCATTTAAAAGATGTTTCTGTTTGTACTAGTTTAACTCTTCACAACAAAATCTCGACTTTCAACGACCCTGAAGAAGAAGGCTTTTGAAAAAAACTTGTGGGAAAAGGAGAAAATGTTGTTGACCAGCATTTTCTCCGTTTCCTACTATGTTTTCTACCATACTCAAAACATATTTCAAATTTTCAGTCAAATTTACTTTGTTTCAATTTGGTCAAGTCTGAAATTTTGTTGTCTGGTAAATAATGTTTTTGTAAAGAATAAGCACATTGTAATGTATTTGGAGATGGCTTTTTGAAGTCAAATACAAATGAGAATATAAGTATGTCCTGGGTCCGTATTCACCAACCATTCTTAAGAACATTCTCTGTCTTATTCTTCAGAATTTCATCAATTTGAAAGTAACAGAACATCTGATTGGCTAAACCATTTTGGTTTAGCCAATCAGAGGTTCTGTTACTTTCAGAGTCAGGAAATCTTGAAGAATAAGACAAAGAACATTCTTAAGAATTGTTGGTGAATACGAACCTTGCAGATTAAATCTTTTACAACACAATCCCTACTTTTAACTCTGTACCAAACAACAAAATTTTGGAGTAGTCTAAAGTGACAGCATTTGCAGACGACAGAATAAATGCTAATTTGGAAAGGGTAGAAAACATGGTGAGAAAAGGAGAAAATGCTGGTTATTAGCATTTCTCCTTTTCCTACAGCGTTTCCAAAAATCTTTCATTCAGAGGTTGTTAAAGCCAGATGTTGGAATTGTGTGGTAAAGGATTAATGACACTGAGAAAGTAGACCTGAAAACATTTTGGGAAAAGCAGAAAAAAATGGTAAGCAGCAATTTTTCCTTTTCCCGCAAAGTTTTCTCTATCAAAGAGATCAAAGAGATATTGGATCATTTGGTCAAACCATAGGAAATCTTTGTGTGCTTTATATAGAGTCCAGTTAGTGCAGTACTCTTGAAACTTGGTCAGAATGTGTTTTTGGTAATTTATTTCGGTCACTGAGTCAAATCTTTGAAAAAGTTTTTCAATCAAATACTCATGAAAGTCTTGGTAGAATGTTTGTCATAATATCTCAGAAGAGATCGAAAATGCGCCATATTTGGTCAAAACTCAAGTGAGTGACATAGTAAATATCTTTGGAAAAGGAGAATATGCTGGTAACCAGAATTTTCTCCTTTTCCCACAATGTTTTCTACCCTTCACAAAACAAATTTCAAATTTTCAGTTATATTTTATTTTGTGGTCTGCAAATGCTTTCGATTTGGACAAACCTAAAATTTTGTTGTTTGTTAATGATTTAAGAGTGTTAAAAGTTCTGGATGTGCAGTGCCACAATGGCATAATCTGTAGCATTCAGGACTTTGGCCTAGGGGGGATGCTGATTCATATTGCCAGCTTGGCCAGTTTCTTTCCAAGAGTCTGTTTATGTTCATTGCAACATGATACAGTCTTCTCTGCTGATCATTCGTTTGATGTTGATTATGTGGGAAAGCAACCAGTGGCTTTGAAAAAATAGTGTGATGCAATGGTAAAAGAAACTCCAGGAAAGTACAGATAGGTGCTCTTGCCGCTGGGATTAAACCAATATAATTCTGAAAACAGTGTTTATGAATGTCTGCTAGCTGCTTTACACAAATTATTTCTGACAGAACGGCTTATTCAAACTGAAAAAAAATGACCCATGAAGCAGAAAGGGACCATCTGGGAATTCTGTACATTATTTAGATGAAAAAAGAACAACAGTAATGCAGGTCAGTTTAAGCTGATAATTCAAAAATGATTGTATAACAAGTACAATGAACATTTTTCATACAGAAAAAGTCATTAACTCATTACCAAACGATAACATTTTAAGCTTGTCCAAATTCAAAGCATTTGCAGGCGATAAAATAAAAGTGACTGAAAATTTGAAATTTGTTTTGTGAAGGGTAGAAAACATTTTGGGAAAAGGAGAAAATGCTGGTTACCAGCATTTTCTCCTTTTCCCACAAATGTTTTCTAAAGGCTTCTTTCTCAGGGGTGTCAAAAGTAGGGATTGTGTGGTATTGGGTTAAAAGCGAAAAGTGTCAACCCTGGTCAGCCTGCGCAATTCGCGCAGTCTGACCAGAGCTGACACTTTGCGCAGTTCCCACAAGGTCCCTTTTTGCATGATTGGTCACAAATGTGTAAGGAAAAAATAAAGGGAAAGGGACGACTGGTGCAAGGGGTGATTTCTTTTCTCATCGAGTCATTTGATTTTCTAGGCTATTGGTTATTTGAGCTGGAGACCAAATTAGAAGCAAATAGGAGTCCCAGTTTGGCGCACCCTTCATCAAACAATCTGTTGCTTCAAAAACCCTCAGGAAGAAGGCTGTTGAAAACATTGTTGGAAAAGGAGAAAATGCTGGTTTATCTTGTTGTCTGCAAATGCCTTCAATTTTGGACAAGTACAAAATTTTGTCATTTGGTAAAGAGTTAATGAGAACATTTTAAACACGCCTAAATTGAAAGCTTTTGGTCTATGTAAAGATTTTCCTTGCATGTCTATATGTCTTGTAAAGATGTTGATTGCTTAACTCTTCACCTAACTACAAAATTTTTGCTTTGTCCAAATTGAAAGCATTAGTAGATAGTGGCTAAAATATGAGAATTTTTCTTTGATATGGTAGAAAAAATAGTAGGAAAAGGAGAAAATGCTGGTAACCAACATTTTCTCCTTATCCCACAATATTTTCTACCCTATCAAAGACAGAAACCATCGTTTAACTGTTTACCACACTATCCCGACTTTTAACGACCCTGAGAAAGAGGCCTTTTGAAAACATTGTGGGAAAAGGAGAAAATGCTGGTAACCAGCATATTCTCCTTTTTCCACATTTTCTATCCTCTCTAAACCAAATTTGTCCTGAGTTCGATTCTGGGAGCGGGTGTCAACTTCGGGATTTTTCATTGGCCCACAAATTCGGCGCGAGTACTGGTGTAGTTCCCAGGAAGCAGTATCGAGAGAGATTAGTATAAGTTATAAGAACTTGTTTCTCAATCGATGTAAAATAAATATGTTTAAAACTAAAACTAAACCAAATTTCAATTTTTCAGTCACATTTATTTTTTTGGTCTGCTTGGACCAGTCTGAAATTTGTTGTTTGGTAAAGAGTTAAGCTAAATTTAAATTGTGATCTTCAAGTGATTTCAGTTTCAGACTTCTTTCTCCAAGGTTGTTTTAACCCATTACCACACAATCCCTACTTTTGACGACCCTGAGAAAGAAGCTTTAGAAAACATTGTGGGAAAAGGAGAAAATGCTGGTAACCAGCATTTTCTCCTTTTTCCCACAAGGTTTTCTACCCTTCACAAAACAAATTTCAAATTTTCAGTCACTTTTATTTTGTCGTCTGCAAATGCTTTGGTTTGGTAAGGAGTTAACCCTTTCCCAAACAACAAATTTTAGACTCTTCCAAACTGAAAGAGTTTTCAAACAACAACTTTAAATTTGATGAAACTGGTAGAAAGTTCTCCAAAAGGGTAGAAAACACTGTGGGAAAAGGAGAAATTGCTCGTTAAGAGCAATTTCTCCTTTTCTCACAGTGTTTTCAAAAGACTTGTACTGCAGACACATAAAAACCAGGGCTTGTTTGGTAAAGAGTTAAGTCAAGATTGTGTGGTTAAGGGTTAATTTCCATCTGAGAAATTTTTTTTTAATGTTAGTTAAAGGTTTCTTTTAATACAGAGAGTAGATTTAGAAACTTCTGTCTCGAAATAGCGAAGTGGTAATGTCAGAAATAGTAGTTGTAACAATGTGGCTAGCCTCTCCCACTACTCCGACTCTGCACAAGGTGACAAATTTTCCATACTTGTCCAGGATGAAAGCACTTACTGGCATCAGAGTAAATCTGGCTGAAATGATGGGAAATGTCTTAAAGTGGGGAAGACAGTTTGTTGAAAAGAAAAGATGCTGTAAGAAGAAAGATTTTTTTGTAGGAAGTCACCATAAGTGAAGCAAAAACTGGCTTGGTCGCTGGAAAGGATAAATTTCTGCTGACGTTAAGTGTTTAATGATGAAAGCATGGCTTCTTTAATGTTTCCTTGGAGACTAAATTGTCTGGAATGAAGTCACAGTTTATTATTGCCTAAATTAGTAGTAATGTGTCCTCCATTATGAAGTAGTCAGAATTCATAGAGACGAGTGACTAAAACAGGATTTTTGACATGGGGTCCATCTATAGAGGTGTAGAGAATCTTATGTGATTGCTTATGTTATCAAATGATTAATTCTTTACCGAATAATACTTGGTTTTCACAACTGACAAAAAAAGCCTTTTGAAAACCTTGTGGGAAAGGAGAAAATACTGATAACCAGCATTTTCTCCTTTTCCCACAATGTTTTCCCCCTGCCCAGAAAAAAATCAATTTTTAAGCTGCTTTTGTTTTGCCGTCTGCCAGAATTTTTCAATTTAGACCAGTCTACAGTTATATTGTTGTCTAGAAAAGCTCCCAATTTTGACTAGTCCAGAATTTTGATACCCCCACAAAACGAATGTTTTCCAATGTATACTGGAATCATCCTGTCTATCCATGCATCTATCTGCCTGTGTGTCAGTCCATGTGTCCATCTGTGCACAAATAATTGCCTGTTTCTGTTATAGCGATAGGGGTATTAAGTCACATTCAGTGACAGCTTTAGTTTCATTTTGTAAAGGGTTAAAGATTGTGATATTCTGGCAAAAACAAATGGCAGTGAATATTGCCTAATATGGAAAATCTGCTGAAAGGAATTTTTTTTTTGCTATTCTATCTTGTTTCCAGGTGAGACAAATTTAGCCTGAAAATTGAAAACACTTGCCAAATGACAATTTATATTCAGCTGAATAATTTGAAAATAAATTTGTTAGGGACAAAAAAAAGGGGGAAAAGGGGGATGGGGTGAATGCTTTTTAGCAGCATCTTTTTTCTTCCACAATGTTTTCATAAGCCTTTTTAACAAGATAAATTCAACCCTATAAACAAAATATTTTTAGACTCTTGTGAATAGACAAAAATTTGGACTAAAATTTTTGGACATGACTGTATTGTGTAAAATAAGAAAACATTGTGAAAGAACACATTGTGGGAATAGGAATAAAATACTGGTTAATGGCATTTTCTTTTTTTTTATTTTTTCTATTTCCATATTGTTTTCAAAAGCCTTTTTCCTAGGATATTTCAAACATAGGATTGCGTGGTGAAGGGTATTGAATGAGGTGAGGTAGCTAGAACTCATTATAACTGTGCATGCTTTCCTAGGTAACCCTTTACTTCAAAATTCTGAGTTTTTAACCCATTACCACACAATCCCTACTTTTGACGCCCCTGAAAAATAAGCCTTTTGAAAACACTGTAGGAAAAGGAGAAAATGCTGGTAACCAGCATTTTCTCCTTTTCCCACAGTGTTTTCTACCCTTCCCGGAACAAATTTTAATTTTTCAGTCACCTTGATTTTGTCATCTGCTAATGCTTTCAATTTGAACCAGTCTAAAATTTTCTTGTGTGGTAAAGAGTTAACAACCCTGAGAAATATACCTTTTGAAAACATTATGGGAAAAAGAGAAACTGCTGGTAACCAGCATTTTCTCCTTTTCCCACAACAGTACCACTCTTCTACAGCCAAGTTTCAATTTTTGAGTGGTGTTTATTTTGTCGTCTACACATGCTGTCATTTTGGACAAGTCTAAAATATTTTCGTTTGGTAATGGGTTAACCCATTACCACACAATCCCTACTTTTGACGACCCTGAGAAAGAAGCCTTTAGAAAACATTGTGGGAAAAGGAGAAAATGCCGGTAAGCAGCATTTTCTCCCATTCCCACAATGTTTTCTACCCTTTACAAAACAAACTTCAAATTTTCAGTCACTTTTATGTTGTCGTCTGCAAATGCTTTCAAATTAGACAAGCCTAAAACTTTGTTGTTTGGTAATGAGTTAAACCAAGCTGTGCCCCATTTTATACTGAAGTTAAATATAATAATTAATTAGTTTTATTGGTTTAATATCCATATTTGGTGTGTTACCAATTATGGAGAGGGTTTTGAACCCCTCTGAAAAATAGACCATTGAACTTTTTCCTCAGAAAATGATTTCTGTTCGTTAACATGATTTTAACCCTTTACCACATGTCAGAATTTTAGACCTATTCAGATTGAAAGCATTTGCAGATGATAATTTCATAGTGGCTCAAATGACACTTCTATTTTTTGATAGAGTAGAAAACTTTGTGGGAAAAGGAGAAAATGCTGGTTATCAGCATTTTCTCCATTTTTGACAATGTTTTCAAAAGGCTTCTTCCTCAGGGTTGTTAAAAGTCGTCATTGTGTGGTAAAGGGTTAATGGTTTTTCCCTGAACTTTATCATACTCTTTCTGTGCTAGCTCATTTTCTAATGATAAAAGAAGTTAAACCCCTAGGCTCTTAAGCTTGATTCAAGGACTTTTGCGAACAGTGTAGATCAAGATCAGACTGCACAGAACATGCAGTCTGATCTTTGATCTACACTGTCCAGTAAGGTGAAAGTTTTACCCAAAAATTAAATTTGAAATAGCTACATATAGGTATTTGGCTATTGACTGGAAAGTTTCACTGCTTATTTTACGAGATATGGTTTATATGCAAGATTTTAGGGAGGGAAGAGGTGGGGTTGTTAGAAAATTTTAGGGTCATAAAAGCTCTTTTCTGAAAGATCTTACAGGTTTAGATGCTCTTTGCAATCTGATCTTTATCTTTGGCGTCCACTGAAAACAATGAATGATTGTGCCTTTAATCCTAAAAACTGATTATGTGTTGAAGAATCTATGGTACATTTTTCATGGAACTTGACCCAGATTTCTTCTCTATTAAGACGAGGTTATTGATCTGTGATAGCAGAAACACCGACTGACTTGGAATCCACGTTTTTATACAGGCATGCTTCCCCGCATCACGTTATGCTATCTAGTAGTATTGAAAAAAGTAAGAATGTTCATATTTTCCTTGTCAAAATGTTTCGTATTTGTCTAAAACAATTCGAAACTTACAGTAGTAAGACATAATTACTGTCTTTTTGATTACCAGATAGAGGTAACAGTCATCGTTTTTTCTCCAGATATTTTTTGTACTTGAGTGTGATTGATTAAAGATTTGGCAAAGATGGTTTAATATGGTTTGAAAGCAATGAATGTCCTATGTTAAGGGTGAAAACCAATAGTCGTAGGCTTTCAATGATGCTTGGAAGACTGATGAAACCTATATATTGGACACTGCTAGTGACGGTTGTTACAGTTTCCTGGTTGTGTCTCGATAGTGAATATTCTCGACAGACTTACTATGACCCTGAATTGTTTATTGGATTCATACTGTGGGAATATGTGGTGCAGATCTTTTACTATGAATGTCTTTTATGTTTAATAATGTTGTGAAATTGGTTTTACTCCTTTCGGTGTTAAATGAAATTTGGTTTAAATCCGTAATGTTTACAACACAGCAAAATTTTAGACATAACCCAATTAAAAACATTTGCAGACGACTATTTCAAAGTGGCTGAAATGGTGCAATTTTGCTTTGATTGGGTAGAAAACTTTGTGGGAAAAGGCTTCATCCTCAGAGTAGTTAAAAGTCGTCATTGTGTGGCAAAGGGTTAACTCTTTATGAGACAAAGTTTTAGACTTGCCCAAATTCCAGGATTTGCAGACAACATATTTAAGGTGGCTCAAATGAGGAGATTTGACCTAGATAGAGTAGAAAAGATTGTGAGAAAAGGAGAAAATGCTGGTTACCACCATTTTCTCCTTTCCCCACAATATTTTCAGAAGCTATCTTCCTGAGAGTTGTTAAAATTGTGTGGTAAAGGGTGTTAATGAAATAGATATTCTTACTTCAGTACTAAAGCTGTTTGCATTTGTCTCTGAAACTTTAGTTTGGCAGGAAAAGACAAAAAAAATGTTGCTTACTCACATTTCCTCCTTTACCCTCAATGTTCTCAAAAGTTTAATTTCCCAGGGTCATTAACCCTTTCCCAAATGATAAATTTTGGACCCTTCCAAACCTAAAGAGTTTGCAGACGACAATTTTAGATTTGAAGAAAATGGCAGAAAGTCACATACAAAGGGTAGAAAACACTTGTGGGGAAAGGAGAAATTGCTCATTACAAGCAATTTATCCTTTTCCCACAGTGTTTTCAAAAGACTTTTACTGCAGACATGTAAAATCCAGGGCTTGTTTTGGGAAAGGGTTAAACCTTGGTATTGTGTGGTATAGGGTGAAAAGCTCAAACGATGGGATTTGTCAATGAAAGGATAGAAAATGATGCAGGAAAGGATGAAATGCTGTATACCGTTATTATACCTCAACAAAACGAATGCTTCCGGGTGTATACTGAAATCAGCCCGTCTGTCCTAGTGTCCGTCTAGTAATTTTGTGTCGAGAACTCCTCCTACAGTTTTGCTGCTATTGTATTTAAAGATTGTAGATACATTGATTGTACACTGAAGTTGTGAAAGACACAGTTTTCATCACCTAATCCCTCTGATTCCAGGGTAATCTCCCCCTGAACTTAAATTTTTTTTGTTTGAATTGCCTGTTTCTGTCAAAGTGCTGGGAGGGGGGGGGGTTTAGTAAGTAAGTCACATTCAGTGACACCTCTAGTTTTTCCCTGTTTTACTGTATTTTCTAAGGCCGTCTTTCTAAGGGTAGTTAAGTCTCGAGTAGAAATAGCTGATTTTCATCAGCATTTTCTCCATTTCCCACAATTGTTATCTACCCTTTCAAAGACAAATCTTATCAGCTGAATTAAAATTGAATTGTCTCCTGCAAATGTTGTCAAGTTTACAGTTACGACATTTGGGTTAACCCATTACCACACAATCCCTACTTTTGACGCCCTTAATAAAGAAGCCTTTTGAAAACACTGTGGGAAAAGGAGAAAATGCTGGTAACCAGCATTTTCTCCTTTTCCCACAGTGTTTTCTACCCTTCCCAGAACAAATTTCAACTTTTCAGTCACCTTTATTTTGTCGTCTGCAAATGCTTTCAATTTGGACCAGTCTAAAATTGTCTCGTGTGGTAAAGAGTTAAGGCCTTAGGGCATTATTCCAGAAAGGCATGACATGTTTTAATCCAAGAAGACAATCTGTGTATTGGGGCCATTGATTTTTCTGTGGTTTACTTTTTGCAGCCTCTACAAAATATTTGTCAACTCTCTGAGGACTGAATAAACCTAACAGACATTTTTGGTCTAGAAATAATAGCAACCCAATCACCTATTTCTCCTACTAAAAGTGCTCTCCCAAATAGTAGATCCCTCCACAGAAAAACCCTTAAATCTTTACCAAACGACAAAATTTAGGTTTGTCCAAATCGAAAGCATTTGCATACGACAAAATAAAAGTGACTGAAAATTTGAAATTTGTTTTGTGAGTCAACCCATAGAAAATACAGCTTTGGAAAACATTGTGGGAAAAAGAGAAAAAGCTTCTAACTAGCATTTCCTTCTTTTCCCTCAATGCTATACCCAACCAGAAACAGATGGGACCATTTGAGTTGTAACTAAGTTATTGTCTGCATTTGCTTTCAGTTTGGATGCATCTATAATTTTGTTATGTGGTAAAGGGTAAACTCTATACCTGAAGATATTATTCAAGGATTGTCTGAAATCGAAGTGTTTGCAGACTACAAATTTGATTTGGCTCCATTGATAGGATTTATCCGTAAAATGATTGAAAACATTATAGGAAAAGGAGAAAATGCTGGTTACCAGCATTTTCTCCTTTTCCTAAAATGTTTTCAATAGCTGTCTTCCACAATGTCAATGAAAAGTTAGGAGTGTGTGGTAGAGGAAAAGTGCAAGTCTTGTAACATATAGGGAAATGCTTCTGTGGTATTTATTGATCTTGATTGGCAGGGCAGCTTTCGGCGGGATTTTCTTGCGGTGTGAAAAATGCCTGTCTTTCTCGTCACTGATGTTGTAGAATTTTTTAGACCTAGGCAGATGGCTTTTAAATGCATCAGAATTGGCCTTCTTCATGAATCATTTCCACAAAATATGAAACGCACACACATTTTCCTTTGCTTGAAATATCTTGATTTTGGATGTCTGCATAATTATATAAGTGTACTAAATAAGCGTTTACAGAATTACATGTTTAAATTAAATTAAACTATGTGTGGTTTCCATAGTTTAGAGGTAGAGCATAGACCTTGTAACTGTAAGGTCCCTAGTTTGATACCCGTGGGCGGATGTCAACTTTTGGATTGATCACTACCCCACATACCGGTATGTGGCACAAGTACTGGTGTAGTTTGCAGGAAGTAGAATCGAGAGAGATAAGTATCAGTTGTACAAACTTGTATCTCGTTTGATTTAAGATAAATATGTCTAAACTAAAGTAAACTATAAAGATATTGCTCCATCTTTGTAAGCCAATGCTGACAAATTACTAGGCTACTCTACCCTTGGCGGATCAAGCTTGATTTTTACATTCCCCGATTCGCTTGTTCATTGGATGCAGCCAGCTCTAACTGCAACGAATGAAATCGCTGGTAGCATTTCATCTTTGATAAAAATAGAACAAGGAAATGCTACCTTTCGAATAGAAGGTAAACATGGAAACCCATGTGGATGTCTGTTTATTTCTTCATGTGTATTCGTAAACAGTTTGTAAAACGGTATTTCATTGGCTTTTAGAAATATAATGTAAAGTGGGGTAATAACCAGCATCCAATAGAGTGCGCATCGCAGGAATCTCGAAATCGGGCTCAATCAGCCAAGGTAAGAATCACGTAGTGATCATAACCTTGGCTCGCAAAGATGATACTGCTCTCACATGCTCTGTAAAGCCTGTTACCTGATTTAGTGAGTTAGGCACAGGGCTGGTGTTTGAAGGGTTGAGGGTCCGAATGCAGCATCGGACAAACTTGTATTACAGACTGGTAATAGTCAGTTCAACAGGATTTGAAGTCTTTACACTTTACCTTAATGAAAAAATTTTGGGCTTGGCCAAACATATTTGCAGACAACAAATGATGCTGAGAGTAATGATTTCTGTCTTTGATAGGGTAGAAAATGTGAGGAAAAAGGTGAAGTTGCTGGTTATCACCATTTTTTTTTCCGCATTTTTGTACTTAGTTATCAAAAGTAATCTTTGTCTGGGTCATTAGAACTCTGGAATATGTGATAAACATTTAACCCTTTACTCCATAGATACTCATTTCTACGCATTGCTTGTAGGAGCCCTTGGAAAACATTGTGGCAAAAGGTGAAATTGCTTGTGACGAGCAATTTCACCTTTTGCCACAATGTTTTCTATGCTATCAATAGGTGTCATATACACATAAGAAACAGCTTCATCCTTCCTGTTATTTAGGGTTAATTAGAGATACCATAGAAATGCCTTATGGGGTAAAGGGTTAAAGATTTTCTGTTTTTCTCACAATATTTTCAAAAATCCCCTTTCCGTGAGTGTAAAAACACTGTTTTTTTTGTGTGTGTAAAGTCCATACTTTAAGTCAAGTACGGAAATACGGAAAATACGGAATAATAGAAAAAAAGTGTGTTGCTTATTAACCCTTTACCACACAATCTGGAATTATATAACAGGAAGAAGGAAAGCTTTTGAAATCATGCATGGGAAAGAGATTATACTAGTAACCAGCATTTTCTCCTTTTTCCCCGCTATGTTTTCCAAGCTTCCAAAGAGGAATTTCTTTTTTAAAGTTGGTGTTAATTTGTCGTCTGCAATTTGCTTTCAGTCTGGGCAAATCTAGAGTTTAGGTGTTCGGTAAAGAGTGAATAGAAATAATCTGATAATATGATGTCTGATAATAGTTGAGCAGAAAATAGACTAAGAGGTGTTAATCACATCAGACTTCAAAAACTTTGAACCTTAAAGTGTGTGGATAGTTTAAGTGAAAAGCATTAACCCACCTTTAATGTGTGTTGTACATCATCTTACTTGAGTCTAAATCTGAAGAATCGTGAAAAAACATGTTTGAGCAGACTTGCTACGAGATCTTTCATCGTGCTTATGTTGGGTCAGGACGTAAAAGGTAAAAAATTTGTTAAGTTTGTCCGAATGTGTTCAGGTTTTTGGTCTTATTTCTAAATGACTATCTGTTTAGCCTTTACCACATAAGCACGACTTTTAATGACCTTACATGAGAAGCATTAGAAAACATTGTGGGAAAAGGAGAAAATGCTGGAAACCAGCATTTCCTCCTATTCCCGCCATGTTTTCTACCTTTTGAATTACAAATATACTGTGTTAAGCTTGTCATTTCTCTCATGTTTTCAAGGCTAAATTTTTTTCATATGGTAAAGGGTTAACAGGCTCTCACAGCATTACTTTTGCATTTGAAGTAGATTAAAAATCGGAATGTAAGCTGTTTGTATTCATTATTCAAACTGATCTGAATCTACGGTTTGTTGTCTGTTGAAGAAAATTAGTTTACCAAGGTTCAAGGTACTGCTAAAAAAGTGAAATAGTTTTGTAAAAACCACAGGTGTAATTGAATTTATTATTTTGTTTGTACGATGGTTATGTGGGAAAGCAGCCAGTGGGTTGGTAAGAATATTGTGCAGAATACTGGTTCAAGAAACTTCAGGAAAATATGGATAGATCGCTGATCACAACTGAAATAATATTTAAAAAAAAAAAGGCATCAAATGCCATACAATCAATTAACACTTTACCATACAATGAAGACTTTTGATGACCCTGAGGTAGAAGCCTTTTGTAAACATTGTGGGAAAAGGAGAAAACCAGCATTGTTCTCCTTTTCCCACAATGTTTCTACCCTATCAATAAATAATTGCACCATTTGAGCCACACCGAAATTGTCGTCTGCAACTGCTTTCAATTTGGACAGGGCTAAAATTTTGTCGTCTGGTAAAGGGTTAAATGCCATACAATTAGTTAACACTTTACCAAACAATTCCTGGTTTTTACGACCATGAGGTAGAAGCCTTTTGAAAACATTGTGGGAAAAGGAGAAAATGCTGGTAACCAGCATTTTCTCCTTTTCACACAATGTTTTCTACTCTTCACAAAACAAATTTCAAATTTTCAGTCACTTTTATTTTGTCGTCTGCAATTGCTTTCAATTTGGACAAGTCTATAATATTGTCATTTGGTAATGGGTTAAATGCCATACAATTAGTTAACTTTTGTACATCTCTTCTCGTAACAGTGTGCTGTACCAGCAGCAGAATCAGCCTATGGACGCACTACAAGCCTACATCTGTGCTGTGCAGTTAGACAAGTCTCACACCGCGGCGTGGACAGATCTCGGACTTCTGTATGAAACCTGTAATCAACCGAAAGACGCACTCACGTGCTATCTCAAAGCGACAAATACTGTTAAAGGTAAATACATGTACATTAAAACTTGTCCTAGTAATCAACCTTATTAACTTTTACATCACAAAGACGACTTTTAATGCCCCTGAGGAAGGATCCTTTTGAAAACATTGTGGGAAAAGGAGGAAATGCTGGTTGCCAGCATTTTTTCCTTTTCCAACAAAGTTTTCTACACTATCAAAGCAAAACTGCACCATACCAGCATTTTCTCCTTTTTTCACTAAATTTTCTACAGTATCAAAGCAAAAGTGCACCATTTGAGCCACTTTGACATTGTCGTCTGCAAATGCTTTCAGTTTGGATAAGTCTAAAATTTTGCCGTGTGGTAACAGGTTAAATCTTTACTGCATAACAAAACTTTCAACAAGTCCAAATTGAAAGCAGTTGCAGACATGCTGAATGTTACCCAGAACATAAGGCTTAATATCTTTCAAAGGATAGAAAACCGTGAGGGAAAAGAGGAAAATGCTGGTTACCAGCATGTTCTTCTTTTCTTTGGAGGGAAAATGCTGGTTACTAGCGTTTTCTTCGTTTCCCTCCAAAGGTTTTCTAAGGCCACTTTCTCCTCTTTCTCAGGGTTTTTAAAACTCTGGATTGTGTGGTAAAGATTTAATTCGTTACAGAATGACAAGATTTTGGAGCCCGATAGTGGCGTTTGTAGCATACAAGGCTTGAGAACAGGGGTTGCTTGTTTCATGTTGTCAGCTTGACAGCTTTCTTTCTGCGTTGTCTGCGCATGTCATATTCTTCGAAAATTCGACCTGTCTTATATGATGCATCGGGAATATTGTAGTAATATGAGCTATAAAGTAGCAAAGGGGAGAACATAGATTTTATCAATACATTTGAGGAAAAATCAGGCCTAGTTTAGCTCCAGATTTTTCTAAACTGCTGATCATAGCTGAATGAATCGCACCAGGTAGCCTTTTATTGAGTAAACATTTATTTTAGTTTGAAAACCACCTTAACGGTTGTCATGTAGAAAAGTAGTTCGGTTCTGTACCCAGGATGCCCAAATTAGATAGATGAGTACTTGTAGAATGCCATCTAGGGGGAGATAATGTTCTTTCTGAGGAATGACGATAGTCATTGCAGCAGGACTTATTCCCCCCTCAACATTGGTCATAGTTTCTATGAAGTTTACATGGGGAAGAATTATCCCTTTACCACATAATTCCAGCTTTTAACACCCCTGTGCAAGAAGCCTTTTGAAAACATTGTGGGAAAAGGAGAAAATGCTGGTAACCAGCATTTTCTCCTTTTCCCACCATGTTTTCTGCCCTTCCTCAAACAAATTTCACTTCACTGTAGTCACATTTATTTTGTTGTCTGCAAATGCTTTCAATTTGGACCAGTCTAAAACGTTGTCATTTGGTAAAGAGTTAAAAGGCTTTGGAAGAATATTGTATGAAGCACCAGTAAAAGAACCCCCAGGAAAGCTTGGATAGGTGTACTGGCTGCTGCAATACAGCTGAAATAATGTTGAAAAGGGCATTAAATACCACACAAACAAAACAAATGACACTCGATTAGCTCTGCTTCTATTCATTAACCCTTTCCCAAACAACAAATTTCAGACTCTTCCAAACTTAAAGAGTTTGCAGAGGACAATTTTAACTTTTAATACAGTGGCAGAAAATTATCCGAAGTAGTAGAAAACACTGTGGGAAAAGGAGAAATTGCTTGTTATGAGCAATTTCTTCTTTTCCCACAGTGTTTTCAAAAGACTTGTACTGCAGACACGTAAAAACAAGGGCTTGTTTGGGAAAGGGTTAAGATGGTTTTGCAGCAAGTGAAAAAGACATGATCTTTTCTGGGGGCTAAGCCTATCTCGTTATGAAATTTCATTGTATTACAGATTTCTAACACTTCAATAATTGCTAGTTTTATTTCTTTGAACATGACATAAATTTTATTGGGCAATTGAGCAGTACAGGGCCACGGTGGCCCTCTTGTTGAGTGTAATTGTCACTTCATTTGTTTTGTTTCTTTACAGGAGGTATAGTTAACCCAAGTTTAAGCGGAAAGATCAAGTTTTTACAACAGCATCTTACCAAAATACCTATGCAGCATCTACAAAACAAGTAAGTAGCTATCTTTTCATGAATTAAAACATCATCTGCAGTGTTTACCCTTAACTCTTTACAGAAAGACAAAATTTTAGAGGGATTCAAATTGAAAGCATTTGCAGAGGACAAAATAAAGGTGACTGAAAATTTGAACTTTGTTTTGTGAAGGGTTGAAAACATTGTGGAAAAAGGAGAAAATGCTAGTTACCAGCATTTTCTCCTTTTCCCACAGTGTTTTCTAAAGGCTTCTCTATCAGGGGCGTCAAAAGTAGGGATTGCGTTGTAATGGGTTAACTCATTACCAAACGACAATATTTTAGGCTTGTCCAAATGAAAAGCATTTGCAGACGACAAAATAAATGTGACTGAAAATTTTAACTTCGTTTTGTGAAGGGTTGAAAACATTGTGGAAAAGGAGAAAATGCTGGTTACCAGCATTTTCTCCTTTTCCCACAATGTTTTCAAAAGGCTTTTTTAACAGGGGCGTCAAAAGTAGGGATTGTAGTAATGGGTAAACATAGGAAGTGATTTCTCTTCACCATTGAATCCAGATTTGTTGGCTGTAACGAGGAAAGGTTTGAAATTTGCTGTGACAATATAAAGAAATGTCTTTAACTCATTACCAAACGACAATATTTAAGGCTTGTCCAAATTGAAAGCACTTGCAGACAACAAAATAAAAATGACTGAAAATTTGAACTTTGTTTTATGAAGGGTTTAAAGCATTGTGGAAAAAGGAAAAAATGCTCTTTTCTCCTTTTTCCACAATGTTTTCGAAAGGCTTTTTTCTCAGGGTTGTCAAAAGTAGGAATTGTGTTGTAATGGGTTAAGAAAAGCAGACAGTGTAGATGTGAATGTTGCTGCTTGGTGGAGATTGAACACCCTTCTTCACAATGCCAGCTTTTAACACCCTGGGATAGAAACCTTTCGAAAACATTGTGGGAAAACAAGAAAATGCTGGTAACCAGAATTTTCTCCTTTGCCCACATTATTTTCCTCCCTTTCAAAGAAAAACTGCACCATTTGGGCCACATTGATATTGCAATCTGCAAATGCTTTCAGTTTGGTTAAGGCTAAAATATTATCATCTTGAAAAAAGTTTAACAAAATGATCTGCATGTACTTTCAGATCTTAGAAGTTTTAACCCTTTACCTGATATGCCAATTTGAAGCTCTTCCATTTCAGCAGCTAATAAAGATATGATGTCAAAAATATGGACAAATGAGGATACAGATATCTGATTGAGTGGAAAACATAGTGGGAAAAGGAGAAATTGCTCGTTACGAGCAATTTCTCCTTTTCCCACAATGTTTTCAAAAGCTGTCTGTTGTTGATACGTCAAAATGAGTATCTATGGAGTAAAGGGTTAAGCTAAAGCTCTTTTTATTGTTTTGCCAAGGCCACACTTCTGCAGTGTTTGTCATGTAAAAATTGAATTTAGTTTGTAGACGGATGCAAGGAGTATTTACCAGCCAATGGGACAAAGCCACTTTTCTGAATAATCTGTCATGTGTTTTGAAATGGGCAATAAAATTTCTAGGTAGTCTGTTTTCCAAGGAAAGTCGAGATGTTTTTACGGCTGTTGTAGTCTGCCTTTGACCCTTTGCCACAAATTCATGAGTGTCAATGGCTTGTAGAAATCCTTCTGAAAACAATTTTGGAAAAGAGGAAAATGCTGAAAACCAGCATTTTCTCCTTTTTGCACAAGGTTATTTTCTCTAGTCTTTATTAGTTGTATGGTGAGGTGGCAGGGGACTTGGAAACTTGTTCACGGCTGTGGTTAATCATGTCGCCCTGAGCCGAAGGCGAGGTGGCAACATGATTCACCACAGCCATGAACAAGTTTCCAATTCCCCTGCCACCTGACTGTACAACAAATTTATTATACTGCAAAGTTTTACCCTTTCAAAGTGCGTTAAGCGAAAATTTCCTGTTTTATGATTGCACAAATTGAGTAAGCTGACGAAATAGAAACCCCCTTCTGTGTTCCCCAATTCAATGAAAACTGACGCCACTGGAAACTGATGTCATTAAAACGTACAGTTTGGTGCATAAATGTGCAGTCTGGTGATCGATCGACACCACCATTTTGGATGTTGTGTTGCACGTGTAGTGATATTTATGGGGCACTCAAAAGGGAAACTGGTTTTACGTGGTTTTTGCCAGAAACATGATATATGTTCCCGGCATGTTAACCAATCAGATCACAAGAAACTTCTTTGCGGTATAATTAACTTATTTTGTTTTCTGCAAATGTATCCAATTTGTTGTGGTCTAATGCTCTACCAATTTGCTTACAGGCCAAAAACTTTACCAAGCATAGAAGAGGCATGGGCTCTGCCCATTCCTGCAGAGTTGACCTCTCGCCAAGGATCTGGGACCCCACATCATCAACAGAAATCGCCCATAATGCAGCAGCCAGGTGGCATGGGGTCCCAGTCACCTGGACAGCAAGGCATTCCCTTTGGTAGCCAAGGCTCACTCATGGACGACCCGAAAAAGAAAAAGTTCCAAGGCCAGCAGCCTCAACAACAGCAACAGTCCAGAAAACGGGTGAGTTCACTTGAACATAATTCTCTACAGCACAATCCCAACTTTTAATTTCGCTTTAGTTTCAAAAAAGTCATCATGTGGTGTCCGTGGTCGTGAGGTAGAGCGTCGGCCTCATAACCTAAGAGTCCTGTGTTCGATACCTGGGAGCGGGTGTCAACTTTGGGATTTTTCATTGGCCCACACATTCGGCGCGAGTACTGGTGTAGTTCCCAGGAAGCAGAATCGAGAGAGATTAGTATAAATTGTAAGAACTTGTTTCTCAATCGATGTAAAATAAATATGTTTGAATTAAAAAAGTCAACTGTTTTGTTGTAAAGTAAGGAGTCTGTACCAGAGATATACCTTTGTTGCCAGTAAAAAGACTGGTTTCTTTCAGGATTGTTTAAACTCAGAATTGTGTGACAAAGAGCTGGAACACTTCAAAATTCATCTCAAAATCAGGTTTAACTCATTACCAAACGAGAATATTTTAGGCTTGTCCAAATCGAAAGCATTTGCAGACGATAAAATAAAAGTGACTGAAGATTTGAAATTTGTTTTGTGAAGGATAGAAAACATTGTGGGAAAAGGAGAAAATGCTGGTTATCAGCATTTTCTCCTTTTCCCACAATGTTTTCTAAAGGCGTCTTTCTCAGGGTCGTCAAAAGTAGGGATTGTGGGGTAATGGGTTAATGCTTTACCAAACGACAAAAATTTAGGTTAGTCCAAATCGAAAGCATTTTGCAGAAGACAAAATAAAAGTGGCCTAGAATTTGAAATTTGTTTTGTGAAGGGTAGAAAACTTTGTGGGAAAAGGAGAAAATGCTGGTTACCAGCATTTTCTCCTTTTCCCACAATGTTTTCTAAAAGCTTCTTTCTCAGGGTTGTCAAAAGTAGGGATTGTGTGGTAATGGATTAATTCATGTTGCAATGACATGATATAGATAAGTATCAAAATATAAGTTTCAACTCTCAGCCATATGACAAAACCCTTAGACTTGGCCAAATTGAAAGTATCTGCAGACAACGTAATAAATACAACTTAAAATTTGTCACTGGAAGGAAAACATTGTTGGAAAAGGAGAAAACGCTGGTTACCAGCATTTTCTCTTTTTCCCACAGTGTTTTCGAAGGCTATCATTCTCAGGATTGGGATTGGATGGTAAAGGTTAAACTTTATTAGATAACAACATTTTTGGCCTGCCAAATTTAGAATCATTTTTTAGACAAGATGAAGGTTACTAAAATAGTAAGATTTTCTTTGACAAGGAAGAAAATGCAGGGAAACCAGTAGCTGGTTACCTGCATGTTCTTATTTGTCAGAATGTGTTCAAAAACCTCTTTCCTCGAGGTTCATGAAAACAAGGGATTTCTTGGCAACAGCTCATTTCTTATTTCTCGAATTATTTTTCGAAATAACAAAGTTTTAGACAGGTCTTAATTGAAAGCATTTGCAGATGATAAATTAAGTGTGATTTTAATCATGGAATTTGTGTCTTAAAGGGTAGAAAACATTGTGGGAATATGAGAAAATGCTGGTTACCAGCATTTTCTCCTTTTCTAACAATGTTTTCAAAAATCCTCTTCCCCAGGGTTGTGAAAAACAGGATTGTTTGGTAAAGGTTGAGAATACCCTCAGATATACATGGACATAAAAGATAAGCTGATTATTGTTTCAACGATGGTTTTGTGGGAAAGCAGCTAGTGGTGTAGGAAGATTTTTGTTGGAAATACTGCTTAGAAAAAACTGCAGGATAGCATGCATTATGTTGCACAGGACACACCAAATGAAAAAATTTAAATGGGTGGTTAACCCATAAGGCATTTCTGTGGTATCTCTAATGGACCCTAAATAAATGCAAGAATGAAGCTGGTATTAATGTGTATATGACACTTTATGATAGCATAGAAAACATTGTGGCAAAAGGTGAAATTGCTTGTCACGAGCAATTTCACCTTTTGCCGCAATGTTTTCCAAAGGCTCCTACAAGCAATGTATAGTAATGATTATCTATGGAGTAAAGGGTTAACACCATACCAAGAATAAACATCGTGATAATTATTATTCCTTGCCAGAGGGGGAGAGATATAGTTTTATTGTTGTCTGAGTGTCTGTTCGTCCATGTGTCTGTCTGGGAAAATATCTCCAATACCATTAGATGGCATTTCATGAAACATGCACAATAACCCGATCCCCCGATACACCTTTTGAAAATTTTTTGTTTCATGGAAAAATGGCCGACTGGGAGTGATTTCAACTTTGCTGTCAAGTAAATTTTTCGGCGGGGGATATAATTTCAATGAATTTGCTTGTTCCTTTTTAGCCTTCATCAGAGATGATGGACCATCCAAGCCAGCCATCTCAACCAGCTCCTCCTCAACTATTGTCTCCCCAACAGCTACAAATATTGCATCGTCTGGAGCAAAATCAGGTGTGTGTTTTGTGTTGACCTTGTATCATATGACAAGATTTGACACTGGTCAACAAAATGAGAGAATTCACAGATGATAAACTACAGGTAGCACAAAGAATGAAAGAAAATTGTCTTAGGAAGGGTAAAAAAAACATTGAAGGTAAAGGAGAAAATGCTGGTTACGTTTATCATATGACAAAGTTTTAGACACGACCGTAAAATCAGAGAATTTACAGATGATGAATTAGAAGTAGGTTAAAGGATGATAAATTGTCTTAGAGTAGAAAACACCATGGGGAAAGAAGAAAATGGTGGTTACCAGCATTTTCTCTTTTCTCCACAATGTTTTCATAAACCTTTGCCAGTAAGGACATGTGGTAGAGAGATACTGATACTCCTTCATGTCACAGAATGTTGTAACCCTTTACCACAAAAGCCTGACTTTTAATACTCCTGTGAAAGAAGCCTTTTGAAAACATTGTGAGAAAAGGAGAAAATGCTGGTAACCAGCATTTTCTCCTTTTCCCAGAATGTCTTCTTCCCTTCCTAAAACAAATTGCAATTCTTTAGTCACATTTATTTTGTTGTCTGGAAAGGTTTTCGTTTTGGGCCAGTCTGAAATTTTGTCATTTGGTGAAGAGTTAACCCTTACTGTGTGCTAAGTTTGAATTCCATGCATGTTTAGGTTGATCTTGCTTTACACTCACTGGAAAAACATCCATACTGGTGAACAGTAGAACAGTAAGAACTTACTCAAAATTGTCACAAGGTATACAGAGATTGTACATTTGCAGGAAGGGAAAAAAGAATTCCTGATTGATACGGAAAAAGCAATGCTATATGACTTGCAACATGCGAAAAGCGGCATTTGGACATTTTGCGTAAAGTGCCGTCTCAGATCACTGCGCAGCCTGCAAAGGCTAATCCAAAGCGACGCTTTCTGTTTTTATGCAATTTTCCGTTTTGTCAAAGTCTACTGTAGCACAAAATCTAATGTATTGTGAAGTGCTGCCTGGAATTAGCCTGCGTGGACTGATCCAAGATGACTCTTTACACAAATGTCTGAATGCCCTTTTTCGTGTGTTGCAAGCCATGTAGTTCTACATGTAGCTCACATACGTTCTATCTCCTCCACAGAGTTTCACAAACTATACCTGCTAGCAATATATGTACGGCCGGTAGGGGACTCAGCATTGCTATGCAATTTTATCAGAATGCATGTTTTTTTCTGCATCTAGGCCAACCTTGATCCTCAAAGCAGACAACAACTTCAGGATTTACAGCACCAAGTATTTTTACAACAACAACATGCAAAGATGCACATGTTGAATCAACAGGTAATTCTCCTTCCCTCCCTTTTGCTGTCTCTTTTCTCCCTATCTAGATTTTTCTTTTTATTTCTTAGAAATGGATATGTCTTTTAGGTTTACTGGACTTTCCCTTCCTTTTGCTCTCTCTTCTCTCTCCTTATTAAGATTTTTTTGTCTTTTAGGTTTACTTGGCATTTTAAGCTTTGACCCATTACCACACTATCCGTACTTTTGACGACACTGAAAAAGAAGCCTTCTGAAAACTTTGTGAGAAAGAAGAAAATGCTGGCATTTTCTCCTATTCCCACCATGTTTTCTAACTTTCACAAAACAAATTTCAAGTTTTGTGTCACTTTTATTTTGTCGTCAGCAATGATTTCGATTTGGCCAAGCGTAAAATAGTGTCATTTGGTAATGAGTTCAGTAAAATGTCAAAAAAGGGAAGTTTTTTTAATTCCAAATGCTACATAATCCTTTATTGTGTTTTCTCTTTATTGGAAATAAGTGTGTGAGTAGTTTCTCCTTATATTCCAGGGGCCAAGTCATCATGTATCAGGGACTTCACAATCACCAGGAATGATTGGACCCCGCCTTCCTACAGGATCTCAGGCTCAGCCCTATCCACAGCTGGGTGCCAGTAGTGCCGAAACCAGGGGCAATGACCCCGCCGCTCAGGGATGTTCTTCCAGTGATCGCTTCTCACCATACAACATTAATCCTAGCCATTCAAATGCGAGTGGAAGTTACTCTGCATCCCCATTAAAAGGCCCACCTCTGCCCTCGGGATTTGACCCCAGCAGAGGTCCAGGCATCGCACAAACTCATGGAACTAACATTCCCTTTACATCAGTGTCTCAGGGCTCAGAAGCTGATTTAAACATACCAAAGTCAATAGACAGTGCTGTAAATGAAAAAGATATAACTGCCCTTCTCTCAAGACCAGAAATTGCATCTTCCATAGCCGAAGATCTACTGAAACAATTCTCACAATCAGACACCCATACTCAGGGTCACTTAGATGACAAGTTCCTACAGAGTGATTTAAAATCTAGTCAGGATAAAGCTTCTATAGGACATAGACCCAGTGAAAGTAGTTCCAATAGTGTAGGAATACATTCCAACTGTACATCTCAGGATTTAAGTAAGACTGATATGGATCGATTGTTCGATAAACTTGAAGGTGATATCATATTGAAAAGTGACACAGAAAGTACACAGAACACTTTACCCAAGTTAAATGTTCACATGACCGGAGAACAAATTTGTCGGATATGCAAAGGTTTTGGTAAGTTTTTGAAACTGTTAACCATTTACAATACATGATGTTAGTAGACTTATAGAAATAAGCCTGTTGAAAGCATTTTGGGAAAAGGAGAAAATGCTGGTGACATGCATTTTCTCCTTTTCCCACAATATTTTCTATCCTATCAAAAATGAATCTTACTATTTGAGCAAGACAGATTTTTTTGTCTGCAAATTCTGTCAAATTGGACCAGTCAGAAATTTTGTTTGAGGGTTATATTAGGAGAAAATTATATACCTTCATGTATAGACAGGATCTGTCATACTGTATTGTTTTGCTCATAAGATACAGAATGGTGTAGAGGAAAATGAACTGAATGCTCTTTTAACTGTATAATGAAGGATTGGTGCCGATGGTTGGTACTTTAAACATTTTAGCTCTTGATGAAATGTTTTCAAAAGTGCAAGACAAGAAAAAGTGACCTGCTGGTGGAAATTTTAATTTCGATAAAGAATGGTTTCACTGTATTGTGATTAGTCTATCCTCAGGGAGTTCTTTTGAATCAAAATGCAATAATGTCTATTTTAGGTAAGAATGGTTTGACGACATGTATACTTGGTGATCTCCCTCCCCCACGACCCCCAAGCCCTCCTCAGCCACAGTTACCAAAAGACAAGTTAAATCCGCCTACTCCTAGTGTTTATGTAAGTATTTATGTCATTGAATTTTGAGTTATTCATGAACCATTAAAGTTTAAAAAACAATTCTGTCAGCGAATTTTGAGTTACCTTTGGACAATTCATAAAACAGTTCTGAGGCAGACGGTTTTTGGGAACATTGTAGGTAACTTGATGAAATGCTCTTTACCAGCATTTTCTTCTTTTCTCTCATTACCGTTAAAGCCTTCTTCCTAAAGGCCATTAAATTCAGGATTAATGGTAAAGGGCTGACCTGCTAAGAGATCTTTTCTCTTTATCACTTAAGAAAATCTGTCCAGATTGAAAGCATTTGCAGATGTCAAGTAAAAGTGTAGATAAAATAAGTACATGTGTCTATGAGAAGAGAGAAAACATTTTGGGAAAAGGAGAGGATGTTGGATACCAGCATTTTCTCAATTTCCAACAAAGTGACCAGCATTTTCTCAATTTCCCACAATGTTTGAAAAGAGTTTGTCTTCAGGGTCATTAGAAATTGGGATTGTTAACCCTTTGCCACACAACCCCGACTTTTAACACCCCTGTGAAAGAAGCCTTTTGAAAAGATTGTGGGAAAAGGAGAAAATGCTGGTAACCAGCATTTTCTCCTTTCTCACAATTCTTTCTTCCCTTCCCAAACCAAATTTCAATTCTTTAGTCACATTTATTTTGTCGTCTGCAAATGCTTTAAATTTTGACAAGTGTAAAATTTTGTTGTTTGGTAAAGAGTTAAGCATAGAGTTATGAAATATTGATAATCAACATCATTGTTTAAGATTACCCATGAAAAATTCAACTCTTTACCAAATGACAAAATTTTAGACTGGTTCAAATTGAAAGTATTTACAGATGATAAATAAAGGTGACTGAAAAATTGAAATTAGTTCTGGGAAGGGTAGAAAACACTGGGAGAAGGAGAAAATGCTGGTTACCAGCATTTTCTCCTTTTCCTACTGTGTTTTCATAAGGCTTCTTTCTCAGGGGCATCAAAAGTAGGGATTGTGTGGTAAAGGGTTAAACAAGTGCATATTCCATCACTTTCATGCCTTTTCTATGCCATAATATCAAGTCCACTAGGGCTTTTGGCAGCAAACAGGACTTGAAACTAGGGATTGCTGGTTCGAATCTCCGGCTTGGCAAAGTTGTTTCCCGGGATCCCTGATAGTTATTTCTACAGGATGTATTCCCCTTTTGTCGCTGATAAATATTTAGGCAATCACTGTGTGGAAAGCAGAAAGTGTCTTTGGAATAATATTGTGCAAACTGCTGGTAGAAGAAACTCACAAAAAACATGGAAAGTTGCACTGTCTACCAAACAGCATCATTTCAGACTGGATCAAGTTTAACGAAAAAAATTGTAGACCTGTCCAAATTGAAACCTATTGCTGATGACAACATAAGTATGGCTCAAAGATTGAAATTGTCTCAGGAAGGGTAAAAAAAGATTGTGGGAAAAGGAGAAAATGCTGGTTACCATCATTTTCTTCTTTCCTACAATGTTTTCAAAAGGCTTCTTTCTCAGAGTTTAAAGTCAGGATTATGTGGTAAAGAGTGAAAACATTAGCAGACATCAGCCGCAGTATAGCTCAGAAGATGTGTTCTGTGTCTGAAATGATAAGAAAAAAAAATGTGGGGAAAGGAGATAATGCTTGTTACCAGAAGCCTTCTTTCTTGCACTAAAACTTTAGATTGTGCGGTAAAGTAAAGTTACACTCAAACACAATTCTTTTATTTCTGAGGAGAATGTTGATATAGGTGCCTTTTTTAATTCCCATAATATTCCCTTTGATTATTACCTGTAGTCACTTAAATATATGTAAAGTTTTGTAATGTGTTTACAGCTTGAATGTAAGAAAGACGCCTCATCACCAGAATTACAACAATATTGTCACACACAGCCTGTGGTTGTTATAAGGGGAATGGCTGGAGCACTAAAGTTAGGTAAGATGGTCAGGATATAGGCTATTATTATTTCATGTAAACAGGATAGTAAGAAAGGACCTGGTATGAGCTGGGATTTGAGATTTGAGAATTCATTAGACATGTCCAGAAAGATGTCATTAACCCTTTACCAAATGACAAAATTTTAAAGTGGTCCAAATTGGAAGCATCTTCAGACAACAAAATATGTGACTGGAAAATTAAAATTTGTTTTTAGAAAGGTAGAAAACATTGTGGGAAAAGTAGAAAATGCAGGTTATCAGCATTTTCTCCTTTTCCCACATATGTTTTCTAAAGGCTTCTTTCTCAGGGTTGTCAAAAGTAGGGATTGTATGGTAATGGGTTAAAAAGGACTTGGCATGATTTGGTATTTGAGATACATTTGAGAATTCACCAGACATGTCTAGAAAGATGTCATAAAGTAAGCCTTTGGTAAGGTTATTGATATTTTTACTTGACAGGTTTAAAAGAATTATATCTTGAATGCCAATGAATGTCAGATTGTTTTAATTACATAAATGTATCTCAAGAATGATACATATATGGCCAGATCTGTATTCAAAACCTACATGTTCACAAAAAAGACTGGGTCACTGGTATTGCAGCTGTGTACGTTCGCCATACAAATACAGGTAGTACCACAGAAGCTGACAAATAAGTACAGTGCTTATTTCAAGATCTTAAACGTAACAAACCTTAACTTGACCTCCAATTTTACTGTGGAACTGATCTAGAAGTATGTGTTTGGCATGTTTTGGGGATAATGATAGGCCTATATAGAATGCTTAACCCTTTACTCCATAGATACTCATTTCTACGCATTGCTTGTAGGAGCCTTCGGAAAACATTGTAGCGAAAGGTAAAATTGCTCGTGACGAGCAATTTCACCTTTTGCCACAATATTTTCTATGCTATCAAAAGGTGTCATATACACATAAATAACAGCTTCATCCTTGCTGTTATTAAAGGTCAATTAAAGATACCATAGAAATGCCTTATGGGGTAAAGGGTTAAACAAATTAATAAATGACATCATATAACGCTGCCATACAGAAAGTCTTATCTCAAATGTGGGTAAAATAAGAAAATTTGTTGAAAAATTTAATATATTAAACTGAAAACAAGGGAGGTTATGTGATAGATAAGCTTTCGTGTTCAGGTTAACACAATTCAGAGTCTGTATTTGAAGCAGTGGGACTATTTATTATGAATGAATTTCCTCTACACAAAAATTTGCAGCTTTGAAAAAATCCTTGTAAAGCAAGAATAAGTAAAAGGTTGTTTTCGTTGGCAGTAGTGAAATGATCATATTGTACAAATAGGATAAAATACTGTTCACCAGCATTTTCTTCTTTTTCTCTCAGTATTGTTAAAGGTGTTTTCCCAGGGCTGTTAACCCTTTACCACAGAATGATGACTTTTAATGACCCTGAGGAAGAGGCCTTTTGAAAACGTTGAGGGAAAAGGAGAAATTTTCTTCTTTGAGGGAAAAAGAGAAATTTTCTCCCTCCCACAAACTTTTCTACCCTATCACAGAAAAATTGTGTCATTTGAGCCACCATAAAGTTTTTGTCTGGAAATGCTTTCAATTTGGATAGGTCTAAGATTTTGTCTTGTTGTAAAGTGTTAAAACTCGGGATTATGTAGCAAAGGCTTATATCTAGTATGTTTTCCTATATGCAGATTTAGGCTTATTTTCAACAAAAAGTCTGGTAGAGGCCAATGCAGATCACCCAGTGGAAGTGCGAACTCAAAAGATGCAAGCACCAGATGAGAACAGAGATCAGTTTGGGAACAAAGTGTGGCACTGTGAGAGTACCAGGAACCACACCACAGTGGCAAAGTACGCACAGTATCAGGCTGCTTCCTTCCAGGAATCATTAAGGGTAAGTTGTTAAATTTGTTGTTTTTATGGCTGTAACTCCTTACCACATGGCAAAATATTTGATCTGTGCAAGTTGAAAGCATTTGCAGATTTCCCAAAAAACTGTGAATCAAAATTGAAATTTGAGTTGGAAAAGGTAGAAGACATTGTTGGAAAAGTAGAAAATGCTTGTTACCAGCATTTTCTCCTTTCTAACAATGTTTTCAAAGGTTTCCTTTGTAAGGGTCATTAAAAGTCAGAATTGTATGGTAAAGGGTTGAAATAATGGCAACAAATTTCTTCGTTTTCAATCAAAACTTGTTATAGGAAAAATAATTTGAAGAACATGGTGTTGAGAAATGCTGCTTTATCATAGTGGCATTTTTCTGTGTCCATTATGCTGTCTTATTCTTTGTCAAAGAACTTGCATGTTTTTCCAACCGTTACGAAGAAAACACACTAGTAAATTAATGTAAACAGTCTTTCTGCACAGACAAAAACATACACACTTAGAACTTGGTAGTGTAACCATGAGTGTGGTGTACAAAAACGTACACACTAAGAACTGGTAGTATAACCATGATTGTGGTGTACAAAAATGTACACACTAAGAACTTGTTTGTGTAATAATGATTGTGGTGTACAAAAACGTACACACTAAGAACTTTGTAGTGTAACCATGAGTGTGGTGTACAGCTGCTTAAAAAATTGTCCAAGCTGGTTAAGTCTAAAATAGTGCTTGTAAAAAGTGTTTACTCTTTACCAAACGACAAAATGTTTGACAAAAAAAGTTTGACTTGTCCAAAAAAGAAAATACTTGAGGAAGACAACGTAAATGTGACTCAGAAATGGAAATTTGATTGTGAAGGGCAGAAAACATTATGGGGAAAGGAGAAAATGCTGCTTACCAGCATTTTCTCCTGTACTCAGAATGTTTTTAAAAGCTTTCTTTCACAGGTTTGTTATAAGTGGGGATTGTGTGGTAAAGCGCTAAGGCAAGGATATTGTATTTTACAGGAAGAGCAAGAAAAAGCCAAAGGAATCTTTAAAGAATCAGACAGTGATTCAAATTCATCCATATCAGCAAAACTGTAAGTATAACACTCCTATGATTTATATTAATATAGAATTCACGTCCAAGATTTTATTGGTTCAAGATGGCTACAACTTTTGTGTCGTACCAAATACAGTATTCTGAGCAAGTGGCTACTTTAACTCATTACAACATGACAAAATTTTAGGTTTGTCCAAATTCAAAGCATTTGCAGACAACGAAATAAAAGAGACTGAAAATTTGAAATTTGTGTAGTGAAGGGTAGAAAACATGGTGGGAAAAGGAGAAAATGCTGGTCACCAGCATTTTCTCCTTTTCCCACTATGTTTTCTAAAGACTTTTTTCTCAGGGGCATCAAAAGTAGGGATTGTGTGGTAATGGGTTAACTCATAACCATTGGCCAAGCTGTAAAGCATTTGCAGACCACATACTGAATACATGTATTTCTAAAATCATGTAATGTGTTTTTCAATGAGTAGAAAGCATTATGGGTAAAGGAGAAGATGCTGGTTACAAGCAGTTTCTCATTTTCCCACAATGACTTCAAAAGCTTCTCTCTTGGCATATGAAAACTCAGGATTTTGTTAAAAGGGAATTGATGGATGAGGTCTTTCACCATGTTTAGAATTTTTCTCTACATTTTAGTGCCTACTAATTTGTTTCTATTGAAAGAATGATGCTGCTACTCCATAACTTCAGAAGATTTTGAATAATTATATTGATTCATATGTATGAAGATACAGACATCTTCTGGATAATAATAGAGACTGTAGATTTATACGACTAACACTGTTTATTTTTAACAGCCGCAAAAAGCCAAAGATGATTAAATTTGGGACTAATGTAGATTTATCGGATCAGAAGAAATGGGAGCCACAATTAAAGGAGCTTGCAAAGTTACCTCCCTTTTGTAGACTGGTTTCAGGGAGTAATTTCTTGAGCCATGTGGGGCATACTATACTGGGCATGAACACAGTCCAACTGTACATGAAAGTACCAGGAGCAAGAACACCAGGTATATTGACCAGTTGTCAATTTTCCATACTTGTTTGCAGAGTAGGAATACTAAACTAATATACCAGCGATCTGTATAACAAATGAACTATTTTTCTTCTCTCCTAAATTCAAAGCGTTTGAATATGATATATATGGCTGCAATGTATTTGAAAAATGTAGAAGCCATTGTGAAAAAAGGAGAAGATGGTGGTTACAAGCGTTTTCCCCATTACAGTGTTCTCAAAAGCCTCCTGTCAAATGGTGGTATAAAAAGTTAACATCATTGAATAAGAATGATAGATACCGCCTCAAAATTGTTTTAGGGCTGTCAGTCTGTCTTTATGTCCGTTTTGTCATTCATGTTGTCTTGCGTAAATATGTATAGTTCAATGATTTGGCAATCAGAAGGGGACATTCATCTGCCTGCAACAGTCCTTGCTGTAAAAGAATATAGTCAACATTACCATATAGTTGTAGATAACAGAATTTTGTGGTTTGCTGTCTTAACCCTTTACCACACAATCCCTACTTAGAAAACATTGTGGGAAAATGAGAAAATGCTGGTAACCAGCATTTTCTCCTTTTCCCACAATGTTTTCTACCCTTCACAGAACAAATTTTAAATTTTCAGTCTCTTTTATTTTGTTGTCTGCAAATGCATTTAATTTGGACAAGCCAAACATTTTGTGGTTGGGTAAAGAGTTAAATGGTTCTCACTATTTGTTGTAAAATTCAGTCCTTTCTTCATTTTAGAATGTTGTTTCATAAAATATTTGTCAGGACATTATACTTGTATCTGAGAGTTTTGTGTTTAAACAGGGCATCAAGAGAACAACAACTTTTGCTCAGTAAACATTAACATTGGACCAGGGGACACAGAATGGTTTGGGGTACCAGAACAGTACTGGGGTGTGATACAGAACATGTGTGAAAAGTAAGTTGTCTAGTTGATTATTTGGCTTTTATCCTGTACAAAAACAAACTTTTGAATTGTAATGACCTTTAGGATGAAGGATTAAGAAAAAGGAGAAATGCTTTTAACCCTTTACCAAAGGACAAAATTTCAGACTTGTCGAAATTGAAAGCATTTGCAGATGACAAAATAAACATGACTCAAAAATTGAAACTTGACTCTAGAAGAGTAGAAAACATTGTGGGAAAAGCAGAAAATGCTGATTACCAGCATTTTCTCCTTTTCCCACAATCTTTTCAAAAGGCTTCTTCCTCTTGGTTGTAAAAACATTGTGGAAAAAGGAGATGGTGATTACAAGCATTTTCCCATTACCCACACATTGTTCTTAAAAGCCTCCTGCCAAAAGGTGGTATAAAAGTGCTGTCATTAACACTTGTTTAAAGTGATTGAAATGGACATTCTCTGTAAGCACTGAAAATTGAACCATTATAATTCCAAGAGTATTTCATTGTCTCTGATTAACAGGCACTGATTCTCTTCCTATTCTTTCAGGAATGGTGTAGACTTTCTCACAGGCTCATGGTGGCCTGTACTTGAGGACCTGTATGAAGAAAATGTTCCAGTGTACAGATTTATACAGAAGCCTGGAGATCTGGTCTGGATAGGACCTGGTTGTGTACATTGGGTCCAGGCTATTGTAAGTTAAAGTTATTTACATACATCTGCATGAGTTTGGATCTTTTACCTCAATTTTCTAATGCAGTTTGCCTAATTCTTTACCACACAATGATGACTTTTTTGATGCACCTGAAAAGAAAGCTTTTGAAAACATTGTGGGAAAAGGAGAAAATGCTGGTTATCAGCATTTTCTCCTTTTCCCACATTGTTTTCTACCCTATCAAAGAAAAATCATTTGATATGAGCCACAATGAAATCGTCATCTACAAATGCTTCCAATTTGGACATGTCTGAAATTTTGTTGTGTGGTAAAGGGTTAACATGTTTTGTAAACAATGTTGATCAACATGACACAACATAAAAAGAGAGTGTGGGTTTTTTTTTTTGGGGGGGGGGGGGTTGGGGGATCTTTTGCAAAGATACTCGGTATAGTTATTGAAACTATGTCCTTGCTATCAAATATTGGACCAACCACTGAAAATATCTCTTCTCCTCCCCCTCCCAATCAGGGATAAGCTGGTGCTATAAAATTTAGTATCTGGCTTGAGATGCTGTTGCTGTAGCAAGAATTATCAAGTTTTGACAAATGTTGAAAAATTTGCAACTACATATACTTGCAAAGTTATCCCTTTTGCCAAATATGAGCCACATAGAAACATCACTGTTGTATGCTTAGATTTTTCTCTGTGAATACTGATACATGTATTATTTTGGTTTTTATATCTTTTGTAGGGTTGGTGTAATAATATTGCGTGGAATGTTGGACCAATGACAGCAAGACAAGTGCAGCTTGGTCTGGAACGTTATGAATGGAACAAGTTACAGTGTTACAAGTCGATTGTTCCCATGATACATCTGGTGTGGAATGTGGCCAAAAATATCAAAGTTGCAGACTCCAAACTGTTCCACATCCTCAAGTAAATGCTTCTAATTTTTAACCCTTTACTCCATAGATACTCATTTCGACGCATTGCTTGTAGGAGCCTTTTGAAAACATTGTGGCAAAAGGTGAAATTGCTTGTGACATAAGAAACAACTTCATCCTTGCTGTTATTTAGGGTCAATTAGAGATACCATAGAAATGCCTTATAGGGTAAAGGGTTAAGTGAACATCTATTAACCCTTATCCTGCTGAATTACTAAGATGAAATTTTCATTTCGATAGTAAAATCCCAAATATTAGTAATTCAAAGTTGTGTTTCTGGAAGTAATATTTCCTCATTGGATAGTGTAGATCAAAGATCAGACTGCATATTCTGTGCAGTCTGATCTTGATCTACAATGTCCGCAAAAAGTCACTGAGAAGCCTAAGATTTAATCCTTTCCCAAGCGGCAAATTTTGGACCAGACCAACTTGAAAGCATTTTGCAGGTGACAAATCAACAGCTGCTACAAAGATGATTTTTCTATATGACAGGATTGAAAACATTGTGGGAAAAGGAGAAAATGCTGGTTATCAGCATTTTCTCCTTTTCCCACAATGTTTTCAAAAGGCTTCTATTCCTGACCCGTAAAGACCAGGGATTGTTAGGGAAAGGGATAATTGTCTACCAAATAAGAAGACTCCTTTTTCCGAAGCATCAGTTAATGATTTCTTTTTCTTTTCATGGGTAGAAAATAATAGAGGAAAGGGAAAAAAATGCTGGTTAGCAGCACTTTCTTTATTTCCCACAATAGTTACCAAATGATCCCTTCCTTAGGTTTGTTAAGCACTGGACCACTTTTGTTATTTACCCTTGACCACACAGCAACATTTTAGACCTATCCAAATCAAAAGCATTTGTAGGTGATAATTTCATAGTCGCTCAAATGATGCAATTTTTCTTTGCTAGAGAAGAAAACTTCGTGGGAAAAGGAGAAAATGCTGGTCACCAGCATTTTCTCCTTTTTCCACAAAGTTTTCAAAGGTCTCTTCCTCAGGGGCATTAAAAGTGGTCATTGTGTTGCAAGGATTTTTTGTTGACAGCGTCAATGAATATCAGACCACATGGAAGTTGCTGTCTTTGAACAGGCTTGTACAAAATTTGAGATTAAACAAGATAGCGAATTGGGAGTTACACAACATGTGTGGTAAGCAGAGAATAGCAAACCATTTTTATTTTTGTCTCTTTTTTTTAGGTCCACATTGGTTTTCTCACTCAGACAAGTACAGTTTACTCTAGACTTTGTGGAAAATATGGGACTCGATATCAAGTGGCACGGTCGAGGAGAAAATGAGGCGGCACATTACTGTAATGTGTGCGAGGTAAAGAAACACTTTCCAAACTCTTGAAGAACCTTTTACAACTATAGTCGCCTTTGTGTTCAGTGTAGATCAAGATCAGGCTGCACAAAAAGTGCCGTCTGATTGTTCATATACGCTGTCCATTTTACTGAACCACTGTAGACATAATCAAACATGAAATTGCTTTCTTTTGGGTTGTATTGCTAAGATAGATATGTGACCTGTCATGTGAAAAGGGACAGTTTGGGAAATCCATTAAAAGCAGACCAAAGATGAGTGCATGTCAGTCTGACTTTATACTTATAATTGTATAACAAGGTAGAATGACCACTTGGTGGGGTGGGGGGGTATTATCATATGATCATGATTAGTGATTGCTCTCTTTACCTTCTGCTGTTGATAGCCATTTCATATCTGTATTGTTTCTATTTGTAGGTGGAGGTATTTAATATTTTGTTTGTTCGTCAACAAGATAATAAGTTTGTTGTGCACTGCCAAGACTGCGCCAGAAAGATGGCACCCAAGTTGGAAGGATTTGTTGTATTGAATCAGTACAGACTGGAAGAACTTGTGTCTGTTTATGATAACTTTACTATGAAAACAGTAAGTATCCTGGTCTGTCCCTTCAGAATCTAGATGTTTCTATATTGAATGGATTTTGTAGATAACAAATTGAATGTGCCTCTATGTATATAATACAGTTTAAATCTTGACCACTTTCTGACTTTTAACGACTCTGAGATAAAAACCTTTTAAAAACATTGTGGGAAAAGGAGAAAATGCTGGTAAGCAGCATTTTCTCCTTTTCCCACAATGTTTTCTATCCTGCTGGAAACAGATTTCAATTTTGAGTTAAATTTAATCTGTCATCTGCAACTGCTTTCAATTTGGACCAGTCCAGAATTTTGTCGTTTGGTAAAGAGTTAAAGGATGAAAGACATTGTTAACCCTTTAACCCTTTCCCAAACAATCCCTGGTTTTTACGGGTCTGGAATAGTAGCCTTTTGAAAACATTGTGGAAAAATGAGAAAATGCTGGTAACCAGCATTTTCTCCATTTCCCACAATGTTTTCTTCCCTATAATAGACAGAAATCATCTTTTCAGCAAGAGTTGAATTGTCGTCTGCAAATGCTTTCAATTTGGTCTATTCCAGAAGTTTGTCATTTGGGAAAGGGTTAAGGACCTTTCTTGGCAGTTGCTGTACTCAGTGCAGACCAAGATCAGACTGCACAAGAAGTGCAATCTGATGTTTGATCTACACTGTCCGCTCTGCTGAAACTTTATAGGATACAGCCTTTTTATTATTGCAACTATTCTGGTCATGTTTCTGAACTTAAAATGTCTGTTAGGTTTATTTCGTGCTCTAAGGGCTGATAAAAGTGGAAGAAATATTTGTGATTAATATTTTCCTTATTTGTATGAGAATTTCAAAAGCATTCTTCCTCATGAGTTGATTTAACCCATTACCACACAATCCCTACTTTTGACGCCCCTGAGAAAGAAGCATTTAGAAAACATTGTGGGAAAAGGAGAAAATGCTGGAAACCAGCATTTTCTCCTTTTCCCACAATGTTTTCTACCCTTCACAATACCAATTTCAAATTTTCAGTCACTTTAATTTTGTCGTCTGCAAATGCTTTCAATTTTGACCAGTCTAAAATATTGTCGTTTGGTAATGGGTTAATGAGACTGGAAAAAAGTGTAGGTCAGCCTGGGCTTACTCGAGTCAAAAATTGTTGTTCTTGGTAAATTTCTTCATGTCAAAGCCTAATTTTCTGCATGTCAAAGCCTAATTTTCTTCATGTCAAAGCCTAATTTTCTTCATGTCAAAGCCTAATTTTCTGCATGTCAAAGCCTAATTTTCTGCATGTCAAAGCCTAATTTTCTGCATGTCAAAGAGTCTTTCTATGTCGTGATTCAGCCAGGTTTTAGACAAAATGGGTCTGTCAGACAACCACTCGTTTGGTATAATCACAAGCCTTCGAAGCTCTATTAACTCATTACCACACGACAATATTTTAGACTGGTCCAAATCGAAAGCATTTGCAGACGACAAAATAAAAGTGACTAAAAATTTGAAATTTGTTTTGTGAATGGTAGAAAACATTGTGGGAAAAGGAGAAAATGCTGGTCACCAGCATTTTCTCCTTTTCCCACAATGTTTTCTGAAGGCTTCTTTCTCAGGGGCGTCAAAAGTAGGGATTGAGTGGTAATGGGTTAATCTCCCAGGAAACGGTAAAACTTTCCTTGGTCAATCATTGAACACTTATAGCACATTGGTGCATCACCTGTATATCATGGATTATATGTTCAAATATTCATTTACTCTCTTTCTATAAGTAGCACCATGTTGACTTCCTCTATATCACATGTAGTAAGACAAGGTGTGCAACGAAATTGAATAAAAATAACAGAATTTTACTCTGGTCCAAATTGAAAGCATTTGAAGACGACAAATTAAATATTTTTAAAATGGTAATTTCTTTCTTTGATGGGTAGAAATTGTTGTGGGAAAAGGAGAAAATGCTGGTTACCAGCATATTCTCCTTTTCCCACAATGTTTTCTAAAGGCTTCTTTCTGAGGGTCATCAAAATTGGGGATTGTGTGGTAATGGGTTAACAGAAGATGGTAAAATAAATCTAGTTACCGGTGCAGATGAATTCACAAATGATTTTTCTTCTGTAGCCTGACCCTTGACAGTTCCAAATAGCTCTTGCCATCAAGCGATAGTTCTTGTCTCAAAAAAATTCAAAAGCTTCCACATTTTCCAGATCATTATTTGCTGATGTTACACAATTTACAATCGCACAGTGAAGATGCTTAACCCATTACCACACAATCCCTACTTTTGACGCCCCTGAGAAAGTAACCTTTTGAAAAAATTGTGGGAAAAGGAGAAAATGCTGGTAACCAGCATTTTCTCTTTTTCCCACAATGTTTTCTACCTGTCACAAAACAAATTTCAAATTTTCAGTCACTTTTATTCTGTCGTCTGCAAATGCTTTCAATTTGGACAAGTCTAAAATCTTGTCGCCTGGTAATGAGTTAAAACCCACTTTGTATGTCTCACATGACCTGTAACCCTGAGATCCAGCTATATTTTTGCTTATCTGTTTTCAGACTGCAATAACCATGTCATGATTCACGTTTCCATCACAATAATGACTCATCATCACCCAGGATAGATAGCGAAAGAAATTATTCATTCAACAATCATCAAGCCAAGGACTTCATTACATCTCAAAGAGAACAAGACAGCATAGAACTCACCACAGAAGCATTACTGTTATCATTTGTGTATGGGAAGACTTTCAATAGGAATAGATCCATCTTGGTCATAAAACCAAATACCTCTGTTTTAAATGGATAGCGAGTTACACGTTACAACCATCTGGATTTTTCATACAACAAAATCAGACGTGTTTGAATTGGATGAAATTGCAAATGCCAATTAGCTCACTAAACGAGCCTGGATGTGAGAGGGTAGAAAACATATCGTGAAAGAATAGAAAACCAGCATTTTTTCCTGTTTCTGAAACTTAAAACTTAAAAAGTTAAGTTTTTACACCAACCTCTGCTGACAACTGTTTCTGTCTTGCGTCATAGAGCCACTGAAAACAATTTGGAAAGAAGGATATTTTTTTTTTTCCGTATTAGCTTTTTACTAAACTATTCAGTGCTTTAACGACCATAATATGGAAATAAACCTTTTGAAATCGTTGTGGGAAAAAGAATAGAGTTGCTGGTAACCAGCATTTGCATTTTTTCCCCCACAATATTTTCTACCCTTCTGAAACCAAGTTTCAAAACATTATGGCACATTTAACTCTTTACCACACAATCCCGACTTTTAACGACCCTGAAAAAGAAGCATTTTGAGAACATTGTGAAAAAAGGAGAAAATGCTGGTAACCATCATTTTCTCCTCTTCCCACAATGTTTTTTACCCATTCCAAGTAAAATTTCAGTTTTTCAGTGACATTTATTTTGTCATCTGCAACTGATTTCAATTTGGACTGGTCTAAAATTTTGTTGTCTGGTAAAGAGTTGAATTGTTGTCTCTAAATTCTTTCAATTTGAACAAGTATAAAATCTTTTGTTGCGGATTATATTACACCTGCTTAAAGACTTTCTTTATAGGATTCTTTTTGGACAAAGGATCATAGAGGTTATACTCATTTGTACAAACCTTTTGGTCTGTGTGTGGCTAGTTTGCAACTCTATTTAGAGCTATTGTTATATCAATAAGTTGATGGAAACTGAAGAAATAGAAATACATGTACTTGCATGAGTGCTCTCATTTTCAGTCATTTGCAGTCACTTTAAGTGAAACATTTTCAAAATACTCATAGATGAGGATTGAAAAACCTTTACCAAACAAATCCTGAGGAGTATGTTGTTTGAAAATATTGTCAGAGCCCCAGACAGGAGTGATTTGGATTTCACAATTAAAAATGTTAATTATTCTCCACAAAACCCTATGTTGTTGGTACTCATTAGAATCGTCTCATCAAGACAATTCTGATGAGTACCCACAACATAGGGTTTCGAAGAGAAATAATGGCATCACTCTCTCTTATCTGGAGCTCTGATTGTGTGGAAAAGGAGAAAATGCTGGTAACCAGCACTTTTTTCCTTTTCTGCATAATATTTTCTACCCTTTTATGAAGATATCTATAGTTCGAGCTGCACTTAATTTGACATCTGCCAACGATTTCAATTTGGATAAGTCTGAAATTTTTCCTTCAGGTAAAGAGTCAAAAATAAAAAGATTTTTTTTTTATTCTTTTTTTCATCAATACTTGTAAGATACCATGTAACTTATTTATCAGTGTCTGTATGGTGAGTGTCTGAGTACTGTTTGCTGGGATTTATTTTTTGTATCAAAATAAGCCACTAGGTACCTCTGACCACTTTTTATAGATTCTACCACATAACACAGGGTGGGAAGACATGTTTTGTTTTGATACGCAACACCAAAAAAAGAGATAGTTTTATTGCATCCAACTTTAATTTAGATTGATTGATAAATGATACACAGAATACAGAAGAAGCCATTTACCTTCGCATTTTGTTAAAATTATACCATTTTTCCATGCTGTGTATTAAAATGGAACCCTCATGATTTCCCACTCTGTAACAACTCAAGGAAGGATTTGTACGCAGTTTCTGTAGAAATACTTTTAAAGGGGAAGATGGAAATTTTGGCTTTTGAGGCTTATGTTGACATTTAAGATGCTGGATATATAGGGCAGAAAACCCATGTGTGATGATATCCTCCTCTAACACTGGTTTTTGAACTCTTTTCCAAATGATAAAATGCGAGACTTGTCCAAAGATAGCATGAACAGAAATCACAATAAATGTGGCTCAAGTTTAACCCTATACAAGACGACAAAATTTTAGCCCAAATTGAAAGCATTTGCAGACAGGAATTTCAATGTAGCTCACATGGTGCAATTGTTTATTGATAGGGTAGAAAACAGTGTGGTAAAAGGAGAAAATGCTGGCTATCAGCATTTTCTCCTTTTGCCACAATGTTTTCAAAAGGCTTCTTTCCAAGGGTTGTCAAAAGTCGTCATTGTGTGGGAAAGGGTTAACAAGTACAAAACACTGGGAAGAGAGGAAAATGCTGGTTACCAGCCACTTCTCCTGTCCCTCCAAAGTTCTCTAAAGTCTCTTACCACAGGTTAATTCTTTACCACACAATCATGACTTTTAACAGCCTGCCCTAAAAGAGAAACCTTTGGAAAACATTGTTGAAAAAGGTGAAAATGCTGGTAACCAGCATTTTCTCCTTTTCCCACAATGCTTTTCTACCCTATCAAAGATAAATTCCATCATATTAGCTAAATTTAAATTGGGATCTGCAGATGGTTTCAATACATGGACTGGTCTCAAATTTTTCTCACTTGGTAGAGTTAAAGCACAGGGTTGTTTGTGAACAGGATAGAATCAAAAGCTTAGTCCTAGGGAGCGATGTTTAATTTCTGGCAGCCTTTTTTGTTAAGTCCTTATTGTGATGTGTCATCTTTATGAACGCATAATTTTAAAAGGACTCTTTTTTTTTATAACAATACCTCAATGCACACTTGTACAAAAATGTAAATGAAAAAATTCATGATTTACAGTCACAAATTGAAGCTCAAAATGCACAACTTATACACATGTATCATTAGTGAATATGGAGAGTTCCTATCTTAGCCTAGTGTAACATCGTCCAGTTTTAACAACCTCAAAGAAGAAGGCTTTTGAAAATGCTGCAGGGTAAAAAGGAGAAAATGCTGCTTACCAGCACTTTCTCTTTCCCCAAAATTGTTTGTAACCTTATAAAAAGATTCTGCCAAATAAGACATGTTTAATTTTTTTGTCTGTAAATGTTTTATATTTGGACAAATCCAAAATTTTGGTATCTGGTAAAGAGCTTAGCTTTATTAATATAGTCAAGTAGGCATATACATTGTGTTATAACCTCCAGAAGTCAACCTTTGTCATGGTGGAGCAGATAGCCTTTGAAAACATAGTGGAGAAAAAAGAAGTTACTCAGAATGAGGAAGTACTGTTCATCCTCCATTGTTTCCGAAGTTGGTCTGCTATATGTACTTTAATAACGAATATTTAGCTGGAAATTAGTTTGAAAGATGCACTTTTGTAGAATGCAAGCTAAGATTATATTATTTAACAACTAATAGATGTTTAACATCATCTGTATACATATATGTTAATGAAGTAATCTCACATGGAAAGATTTACTTATTTAATCCTTTACCAAACAAAAAGTTGTAATTTAAATGTTGCTCAGATGTAAAAAATTTGTATCAGATAGAGTTGAAAACATTGTTGGAAAAGGAGAAAATGCTGATTACCAGCATTTTCTCCTTTTCCCCTAAAGTTTTTAGAGGGGTTTCTTCCTCTGGGTCGTTAAAACTTGGGATTGTATGGTATAGAGTTTAACAGGGTTTTACTGATGAACCATTCCAAAGTCAGTATTTGTCTTCTAGGACAAGCCGTGTGTTTTTGCTGAGACAGAATGTCCCAGCCAATACAGTTGTGAGACTAGAAATATGTCATTTATTGAGAATGGTACATGTAGTTTGAAATTGCCCTAGAGTGGAAGAATTATGTATGAAATTAGTAGATAAAGTGTGTGGCATCTTTAGTATACAGTTTGCTATGTAGACTTTGGGTTCAGTTTAATGGGATAACTCTGTACAGTGACTGGTGGCGCGGACTGTGCGGTAATACATGGATCCGTTGAAATCGATATTTGACCAATCAGGACATCGCATTTATTCTACCCGATGTCCTACCTTGGTTTCTGCTATTTCGGCTCACAAATAAACGACTGTTAACATTGGAAGAATGCAATTCTCTTTATTTATGTTGCGTTTTTAACGTTTGAATTCTAAAAAAAGCTGAAAAAATGTGCTTTGCGAACGTGTACCGATGACGTGAGATCACGCAGAGGCTATAGACAAGTTTAAATTGTGATGATTATTGAAAATCTGAACTTATGCAAAAAGCTGATCAGCGCTGGATAATGGATTAATTCAAAGTATTCTATAATTTTTCCTCTCTGAAAGAGAAAACTGGAAAACAAAGATAAAAATAGACCTATATGAAGTATTAATACAAAGAAAATACTTTTACTTGAATATCTAACCTTGTTCAATAACCTATGCACATCCGTAACTTGTCACCAATGTTTCAATTTGACATTAATCTTAACCCATGGTGCATGAAGAATAATTATGCTGATGTATGCTGGGATCGTATATTCGATCCCTGATGTGTAGATATAGATCAGATTGCAAATTACATGATGACTAGTCTTGGATTTAAAGAACCTGCTGATTACAATAAGCACTTTGACGTGTAGTTCTTCCTCACTAGTATATTTCAATTTAAAAAAAGTCTTAACTTCTGATCTGGTGGAACTTGGAATTTTTTCTCTTGACTTATCTGTTTTAACCGTTTACCACATAACGGGTTTTTAACGACCCGTAGAAAAGCATTGTGGAGAAAGGAGAAAATGCTTGTCACATTCATTTTATCATTTTCTCACTGTGTTTTGCGCTCTTTCAAAAACAAATTTCAATTTTTGAATCATTTATTTTGTTGTCTGCAAATATTTGAGTTTGGATTGCTCTAAAAAATTTGTCATTTGGTGACGAGTTTAAATGGATTAGCATATCTGCACATTAGCACAAAGGGTGTGTTCGTAAACTGTTAATTTGATAGGAAGTGTGTTTGATTGCAAAGCAAATTACCGCTCTAATCAACTTGACCACCCGTTGTCATCAGTATATCATATACTACTGTCAATGATATTAACAATTTTCTTAATTTGACAACACATTTTATAATCCGTCAGACAACCCTTTTCCCCTTAACCTGATATTAAAATTTTTCATTAACTTAAACCTCTCTGTAGAATCAGACATTCTATTAACTTTTCGAAAGGTTTGTAATTCAGTGCTATTTAATTTGGTATGATGTTGAGATGACTTTACTAGCCCAACGAAAGCAATAAGTATCGTTAATTCTATTACTCTGTGGCAAAACGGAGATTTGTTGATGTTTTTTATATGTTCAACTTTTTGTTTAGACATGTAAATCTGTTACATTGTACGTCGCCCCCGTAATTCGCCCTTTTAATACATCTCCGTATGTCAATTAGTTAAACATCTTTAAATTGCTTACTGAGAAATCATCATGGATAGAAATATATGATTAAAATACTTTTTCCGGAATTTTATTGAGAGAAACAGTCATGACAGCACGATTTAAGTAGCCTATCTGCTATACTGTATATGTATTGACTACGTTTGTTTGTGAGACCTTGGCAACAGTAACTAAGGTAGTCGGTTTATCTTATCACCACGGATCCATGTATTAGCAATACTATTGCAAATAATGTTAAGATCAAGATCAGACTGCACAAAATGTGCCATCTGATCTTGTGTTCACTGTACAGAGACAGACTTGCCAATGGCATCTTCAAGAAAACAAAGACTAAAGAAAAGAAAAGAACTGAAGATTAACCGTTTACCAAATGACAAAAACTAAAGACTTGTCCAAATTAAAAGCACCTACAGACGACAAAATAAACGGAACTCAAAAAATTGAAATATGTTTCAAGCAGTGTAGAAAACATTGCTGGAAAAGGAGAAAATGCTGGTTTCCAGCATTTTCTCCTTTTCCCACAATGCTTTCTATCTCAGGGTTAAGATGTTTACCCTTTGCCACACAACCCTGTATTTAACCTACCCAGTGGAAGGAAGCTTATGAAAACATTGTTGGAAAAAGAGTGAAAGTTGGTAACTAATATATTCTTCTTTTCTCACAAAGTTTTCTACACTTTCACAGTAAGTTACCATCATATAAGCTTCATCCACTTTGTCGTGTGCAGATGCTTTCAGTTTGGATCTGTCTAAGTTTTGTTGTTTGGTAAAGATTTAGGCAACAGTTAGGCAGCTATTTTCCATTAGTACACTGTACAGAGTACAGAGATACTGATAAAAAACAAAATTGTAGTTTGCTAACTTCCATCGAAACTGTGAATAAGGCAATCAAGTTAGAAATCAGGGACTCTATATATACAGTTATAGATGTAATCGGAATAACTGTGGTCTTTGGGAGAGGAATAATTCTGTAGTTTGAGCGTATTCGCTTGTCTGAAATATTTATAATGGTGGATGGTAGACTTTTTTAATCCATTACCAACTATACTATCCTGAAGTTATGTTTTTTGGAAGAAGGTGTATGTAGTGATTTTTTTTTTTTCATTCTTCTATGGCTGATTGCTAGGAGATTAAAAGTGATATGAACTCTTTACCAAGCAACCGTGGGTTTAAACAACTGTGAAAGAGAAGAGTTTTGAAAACACTGTAGATAGAGGAAAAGTGCTGGTAACCAGCATTTTCTCCTTTCCTCACAATGTTTCCTACCATTTCAAAGACAAATCCTGCGAATTTGCCATGTTTTAGTTGTGGTCTGCAAATGCTTTGAAAGTGGACAAGTCTAAAATTTTTTGTTGGATTAAGTGCAAAGTATAAGATTGCAAGGTTTAATAATGATTTGTTTTTCTATCTTAACCTAATCTTTTTCAACGCACTGTAAATAAAAAAAACAAAACTTTTTTTGTCAATTTTGGTTTTGTTTGAGTGAATTGTAAAGCGTAGGCACCTGAGCTTTGCTCAAGATAAACTAACACAGGAAAAAAACTGCCAGCATACCACATGATTGTATAAAAAATCACCATTCATTGATTAATCTGCAGACTGCTTAACGCTTGACCACACAGTGACGACTTAACGAGCCTGAGGAAGAAATCTTTTGAAAACATTGTGGGAAAAGGAGAAAATGCTGGTAACCAGCATTTTCTCCTTTTCCCACAAAGTTTTCTACCAGCATTTTCTCCTTTTCCCACTAAGTTTTCCACCCTATCAAAGCAAAGTTGCACCATTTTAGCCACTTTGAAATTGTCGTCTGCAAATGCTTTCAATTTGGATAGGTCTAAAATTTTGCGGTGTGGTCAAGAGTTAATTAACTTCTAACTAGACAACAAGGTTTCAAGTTCTTGCACTCTGCAGTCTGATCCTTATTTACACTGAGTTTAACAAGCACCTGAGGTTGCCCTTTACTTGTCTAATACTTTGTACATATATATTATTTAATGAAGAAAAAAAACCTGTCCTACAGGATAACTTTTGTTAATGTCTGCATGATATCATTAACTCTTTACCAAACGACAAAATTTTAGACTGGAAATTAAATTGAAATCACTTGCAGACAACAAATAAAACGTAACTCAAAAATTGAAATTTGTCTCCAGCAGCGTGGAAAACATCGAGAAAAATGGAGAAAATGCTGATTACCAGCATTTTCTCCTTTTCCCACAATGTTTTTAAAACGCCTCTATCTCAGGGATTGTAAAAACCAGGGATTGTTTGGTAAAGGTTTAAGTTTTGATTACTAAAATTAGAGAGCCGTGCTGTGGCAAACGAGGGTGCATGATGCATCTCCGAGATGCATCTACCAATCACACTATTTTATATCTAAAAGTGACAAAATTATGGATCCATTTTTTCTTGCAGCAGACTGAATATTTGGTGGTAGACTGGTTCTTTACTTTGCAGAAAATCAACCAAAAGCAAAAGAAAAAAAAAACATGGCTGGAAAAGAGGAAAAGCTGTTTCAAGAGTCTTCACATTTAGTTTTCAAAAGGCCTTCTTCCCTAAGGTCTTTAAAACTCAGGTTTATTTGGTAGAGTATTGACCCTTTACCAAACAGTTCTGTGTTTTTCATTACCTGAAGAGGGCTCTTAAAATAATTGTTGTAAAAGGAGAAAATCAGCTTACTAGCCTTTTCTTCTTTTCCCAAAATTACCTCTACCCATCAACTCTTCACCACACGACAAAATTTCAGACCTGCAGATCAATGCAGATTGAAATTTATCTCTTTACCAAATGGCAAAATGTTGGACAAGTCCAAATTTAAAGCATTTGCAGATGCCAAAATAAAATGTGAATCTAAAATTGGATTTTGCTTTTGGAAGAGTAGAAAACATTGTGGGTAAAGGAGAAAATGCTGGTTACCAGCATTTTCTCCTTTTCCCACAGGGTTTTCAAAAGGCTTCTTTCTCAGGGGCGTCAAAAGTAGGGATTGTGTGGTAATGGGTTAACTAGCCTTTTCTTCTTTTTCCCAAAATTAATTTTACCTTTAATTCAAGTGACAGAATTTCAGAATTATCCAAATTGAAAGCATTTGCAGATGACAAAATAAATGTCAATCAAAAATTGAAATTTCGATTGGGAAGGATAGAAAACGTGGGAAAAGGAGAAAATGCTGGTCACCAGCATTTTCTCCTTTTCCCACAATGCTTTCAATAGGCCTCTTTCTTGGGGGCTTAAAAAGTAAGGATTATGTGGTAAAAGGTTAAATGACAAAACCACAGTGAGTGGGCCTTATCTGGTATGCTTTATTGCTAATACTGTCAATTTGGTAAATTGTAAAATTTGATCTGATGCAAAGTTTTCTAATATCGAGTTTACAAAGGGATTTTCAAAATAGCTTTCAATCAGTTCAAATTAGTTTATGAAAGTAACGATTGAAAATTTTAGGAGAACATGATAAAAAGTTGACAAACTGTTCAGAATGAACATTATATACTGAGTCATGCTCTGGTAAAAGGGGGCTTGATGCATTTCTTGTGATTCATCATACCAAACAAGCCATCATGTGACTAGAGATCCTTAACCCTTTACCCCATAAGGCATTTCTATGGTATCTCTAACTGACCCTAAATAACAGCAAGGATGAAGCGGTTTCTTATGTGTATATGACACTTTTTGATGGTGTAGAAAACATTGTGCCAAAAGGTGAAATTGCTCATCGTGAGCAATTTCACCTTTTGCCACAATGTTTTTCAAAGGCTACAACAAGCAATGAGTATCTATGGAGTAAAGGGTCAACTCTTTACCAAACGACAAAATTTTAGACTAGTCAAAATTGAAAGCATTAGCAGACGACAGAATAAAAGCTACTGAAAAATTGAAAATTTGTTTTGGGAATGGTTGAAAAGATTGTGAGTAAAGGAGAACATGCAGGTTACCAGCATGTTCTCCTTTTCCCACAGTGTTTTAAAAAGGCTTCTTTCACAGATGATGGGATTGTGTGGTAAAAAGTTAATCCTTTACCACACAATGCCGACTTTTAATGACCATGGGAAAGAAGCCTTTTGAAAACATTTAGGAAAAAGGAGAAAATGCTGGTAACCAGCATTTTGTCAATTTCAAATTTTCAGTCACTTTTATTTTGTCGTCTGCAAATGCTTTCAATTTGCACCAGTCTTATTGTCGTTTGGTAATAGGTTAACTAATGGCAAAAAGTTATGGCCAATGTCAGTCTTTGCTGTTAGGCCAGGCTGACATGAGATGATACTTTTTGATGATGCATTAATTCCTCTTTCCATGGAGCATGGCTAAACTACTTATATCCATTAACTGGGATGTATAGGTCAGTAACAGATTGTACGTAGACATATTAACATTTAATCAAGAAGACCGAAATTTATTGAGATTGTTTTTCGCTATCCATTTAATAAAGAAGTCGCAAGCCTTTCGAGTAATAAAAAAGTAATAGACAATTGGTTGTAGTTGATAGCTGTGAACGAGTAGTCGGTGGATATCAACTTTTGAATCCCAGAGTACTGTACTTGCATATGTTTTTGCAGGTTTTCTGATTTATTGATTGTATTAATTGTGGGCTGAAAAATGAAGGAAGAACTGTAGAACTTCCATGAATATAAAGAAAAATATAAATTCTACAGTGAAATATATATTTTCAAACTCAAAACAAGAGTACAGAAGTACATGTATAAAGAACTCTGGTCACTTAGCTTTTTACTAGGATGGTTTTCCTTATAATTGCGCGATCAGAAGCATGTTAATTAACCCTTTCCTACACAATCCTGACATTGAACGACCCTGAGAAAGAGGCTTTATGAAAACATTGTGGGAACAGGAGAAAATGCTGGTAGCCAGCATTTTCTTCTTTTCCGACAATGTTTTCTACCCGTCCCAACACAAATTTTGATTGTTGAGTCACATTTATTTTTTCGTCTGCAAATGCTTTCAATTTGGGCCAGTCTATAATTTTGTTGTTTGGTAATGAGTTAATTGTCTTGAATGCTGAAAAATGTGTGCAAGTCAGTGAGAATTTGGAATTGGCTGAAATACAATTGGCCACTGACTTAACTCTTTACCAAACGACAAAATTTTAGACTTGTCCAAACTGAAAGCATTTGCAGACACTAAAATAAACATAACTAAAAAATTGAAATTTCTTTCCAGCAGTGTAGAAAACATTGTGGGAAAAGGAGAAAATGCTGGTTACCAGCATTTTCTCCTTTTCCCACAATGTTTTCAAAAGGCTTATCTCTCAGGGTTGTAAAAACAAGGGATTGTTTGGTAAAGGGTTAAGCTGAATATTGTAGTGCACACAAAACTGAGAGACTGTAGATGTACCCATAAGGTATAGGGTGAAAATTGTAATTAATCTATGTTAGTTAATTATCATGTAGAAATTGTTTGTGTAAAGTGCAAATGTGTTAAGCAGAAATCCTGTTTTGTTTCCTGGAGAACGAGTAATAAGAAATAATGTAAATTCTTTCCTTTTCTTTTTCGTAGAAAATGAAGTTTGAAATATTGCAATATTTACTTTGTTAAGAAATTTTTGTGACAGTGAATTGTCAAAGTGAAGAATGTTTCTAATCCCTTGTTATTAAGACTATTGTCGGTACAAACAAACAAGAGTATATAAAAGCATAGAGGCTAAGGAAATTACCATTTTAGCAAATCATAGATTTGCCATGATGTTAACCCTTTACCCCATAAAGCATTTCTATGGCACCTCTAATTGACCATAAATAACAGCAAGGATGAAGCCGTTTCTTATACGTAAATGATACCTTTTGATAGCATAGAAAACATTGTGACAAAAGGTGAAATTGCTCATCACGAGCAATTTCACCTTTTGCCACTAAGTTTTTCAAAGGCTTACTACAAGAAATGTGTAGAAATGAGTATATATGGAGAGAAGGGTTAAGCTTGACTGTAAATGATTTCTGTACCTTATAATGGACTTGCAATCTCAATGAGATAGGGAGCCATTAGTTTGATTGGAAATTAAAACCCATCGATAAGATTTGGATTGATCCAGCCAAAAACATTCTATGAAGATGACAAAGAAGATGAGACTCAAACAATGGTACATACTATCTATTGTCAGTGCATGTTCATGCTTAACTTTTTATTTTCTTTTTGAGTGATGAGGGCCATTCTTTAGTTACTTCCCTTGATTCCTCTCTAGTACTTCATTGGTCCTGATGAGGGGTTACTTTGTTTTTATCCCTGATTTTCTTATACTACACAGATATGTTTTTAATACAATATCTCAACAGAATCTGGTTAAATTATTGTACAAATATATATGTACATATTTCTCTGATATTTGAGAACAGAATTTGTCTTAAAATGACATAGGGACCTTGCATATGACCATAAATCAAATTATATCTATTTCAACATCCTCAAGGGATTCAAGGATAAAAACAAAGGAATGCATATTAATGTACCAATCTGTTATTTGCTTATGTTTAGTATTTATCCATTAACCCTTTACCAAACAATCCCAGGTTTTTACGACCCTGAGATAGAAGCCTTTTGAAAACATTGTGGGAACAGGAGAAAATGCTGGTAACCAGCATTTTCCCCTTTTCCCACAATGTTTTCTACCCTGCTAGAAATAAATTTCAAATTACAAGTCGCCTTTATTTTGTCGTCTGCATATGCTTCCAATTTGGACCAGTCTAAAATTTTGTCGTTTGGTAATGAGTTAAAGGAGATATTCAACTGACAGGAATGGCACCCATTGGCATATATTTATTTTTGTTAGTTTTTAGTTTTTCAGTGGGAAATGGAAATGTGTATATGATTTTGTCCTTTCCTTCTTTTTTTCCCCATACAATGAATTGTTAAAGTTTCAATTTCTTTTTTTTTCCTCTGTGAATTATTTGTCATGGTCGACCATGATCAGCTTGAATGCAATGTTACAGTTGTGTGTACATTTGGTAGTTAAAAGTTTATCTGTGTGTGTACAGTTAGGTGGGTAAAGTTTATATGTGTGTGTACAGTTAGGTGGATAAAGTTTATCTGTGTTGTAAATAATGATAATTGATATCGATACAAAACAAAAGATGAAAAGGTAAGAGAATGCAACAAAGATCTCAAACCATTCATACTCGTCATCAATTTTTTTGCAAATTTTTTACCTTTTCATACCTGAAAATCATGACATTATAATATGCTGTTTCCTTAGTTTGTAATAGCCCCTGTCTCATTTAATATAAAACCTTGATAATTCAACTTTTAGCAGTTATGTTTATATTCTATGAAATGGGCTTTATCTTTAAGCTATTGACAAATGTATCTAGAAAAGCACTTGATTGTGAACTTTTTTTTTTGAGCACAAAATGTCTGTGTATTTAGCATTTTGAGATAGGGGCAAAATCAGAAAAATTTGATTAGATAACAAGGGAATTCACTATTTGGCAGTGACAGCTTGGTTTTATATATCTACTTTTTCATCTATACTTGTTGAAGTTTTTTATGACATGACAAATCATAAAAGTTGGCCATATTGAAAGCATTTGCAGACAACAACATAAATGGAAGTCAAAAATTCAAAAATGTTTTGGGAAGGGTAGAAAACATTGTGGGAAAAGGAGACAATGCTGGTTAACAGCATTGTCTCCTTTTCCCACAATGTTTCCTTTATCAGGGTTTTTGAAAAGTTGGAATTGTTTGGGAAAGGTTTAAATATGTAACATAGCATAACTTAACAAGCAGATGGGATGGTGAATATGGCTCTTTAGTCAGGAAACATTTTGATAAATGCAGAATAAATGTCATCATAATTCACAGTGCTGTATGCCATACATGCTGGTAATTTTATGTTATTGTCTATGAGAAATGTGTTTGGTTTGGTTCTACAGGTTTCCTATTTATTGATGTGTCGGCTTTTATACCATTTTTCACATTTTGAGCTATAAATACAGTTGGACTCAAAACTTTTTTGTTATCAAAAGGAACAATAATCAAAATTCTTTCCAATGCTTTTTATTGTACTCTTCAAAATATCAAATTACAAAAAAAAAAGCATAAAACATTCATTTTTGCCAGTTTGTGGCAGCGGTTTCCATGCTGTTGAATTGTTCTTGTACTCTCTAGTTTTTTGCGTGTCATTTCACAAAAATACGGGTGTATTTATTAATTTATTATTCAAACTTTAATCCAAGGCTGCCCTTTCTCCTATTTATTGCTTAGCGCTTTCTTGCTGTAGTTATCTATGCTTTTTGTTTTGTGAAAATCGTTTTGGAATGGCTAAACCCATTGCTTAACCCTTTACCACACAATCCCGAATTTTAATGACTCTGAGGAAGAAGCCTTTAGAAAACATTGTGGGAAAAGGAGAAAATGCTGGTAATCAGCATTTTCTCCTTTTCCCACAATGTTTTTTACCCTTCCCAGCACAAATTTCAATTTTTGATTCACATTTATTTCGTCGTCTGCAAAGGCTTTCAATTTGGACCAGTCTAAGATTTTGTCGTTTGGTAATGAGCTAACAAAAGTTTGTTCCTAGAAAGCAGACTTTTAATGAGATGAAAAGATGCAATACCTTGTAATAAGTAAATCTTCTTACTGTTAATTATTTTTCTATAGTTTCCTTTTTGTTTTTCTAGTTCTCCTTTCTCGATCTTATAGGTTTTTTTAACCTTTGATTTTCTCTGCTACATTTAACCCATTACCACACAATCCCTACTTTTGACGCCCCTGAGAAAGAAGCCTTTTGAAAACACTGTAGGAAAAGGAGAAAATGCTGGTAACCAGCATTTTCTCCTTTTCCCACAGTGTTTTCTACCCTTCCCAGAACAAATTTCAATTTTTCAGTCACCTTTATTTTGTCGTCTGCAAATGCTTTCAATTTGAACCAGTCTGAAATGTTGTCGTGTGGTAAAGAGTTAAACCAATTGAAAATGAACATGGTAATTAAAAAAGTACATGTTTATATTGTAGTCCAAACTTGAATTTAGGCAAATCCAGAATCTGCCTGGACCAAACTGGAATTCTGTCTAGACCAAATTAGGATCCCTGTTTGGCTAGGCAGCTTCACAGTCTGCCTAGACCAAATTGATATATTTTCTCTGTGAATATTGTGGGACTAAATATAAACCATGTTATTTAACTAAAACCCTGAAATAAAAGAAGTTTTAAACAGGAAAACCCCCCGAGATAAAAGAAGTTTTAATCAGAAATTCAGAGTAAGAATAAATTTTGAATGTTTTGCACTTCAGTAGGGAAGAAAAAGATGAAGAAGACAGAGCAATTGTGTGGGGAAAAAAAAATGAATTGCTTTGATTAAAAATACCTCTCAGTTGTAAACACATGTGGATTAATATGATTAAAAATTATAAGAAAACAATCTAGGTTAGACAAAATTGTAATTACGATTTGGCCTATGACATATACTGTACATGTGGTCCATAACTATAACCTAAAACCCTAAAAGCACCTGTGACAAGTGAAGTTGTCAATGTCTCCCGTGTGGATCAGGAAGTTAAAAAAAAAATTAAGATTAAGATTTTGTTGTAGTAAGAAGGTTATCAATTGGATACCACAGTATAAAGACAGTATAGATACATATACGGTTACACTTTTCTCAAAATTAACATTTATTGATGACTCAAAGTCTCATTAGGCAGAAAGTCAGATTTTGGACAAGAAGTGGGATTAACTCAATTGTTATTGCCAAACGGCAATATTTTAGGTTTATCCAAATCAAAAGCATTTGCAGACGACAAAATAAAAGTGACTGAAAATTTGAAATTTGTTTTGTGAAGGGTAGAAAACATTGTGGGAAAAGGAGAAAATGCTGGTTACCAGCATTTTCTCCTTTTCCCACAATGTTTTCTAAAGGCTTTTTTTCCCTCAGGGGTGTCAAAAGTAGGGATTGTGCGGTAATAGGTTAATAGCTTGATGGCCAATCCCAGATGAGCCCCCATCCTATGAACATGGAAGTTCGTAAGAATACACACTAACTCTTCAGGGTGAAAAAAAGATATAATCCATGCTCTGGCAAAAGGGGGTTTGATACATCAATACATTGCTGTGACGCATTACAGTCAGCTCACCAATGCATAGTAACCCGTAAAATCCATTTTGTCAAACAGGCAACTAAATCATTGGATAGAAAGGTCCTTTGGCATGCTGAAAATTTATCAAAAGCAAAACATTTCAGTCTAGGTCTGTTTGGTAGGCTTAGATCAATACTCTTGGCATCCATTAACTCTTTACCGGACAACAAATTTATAGACTGGTCCAAATTGAAAGCATTTGCAGACGACAAAATTAAAGTGACGCGGAATTTTGAATTTGTTTTGTGAAGGGTAGAAAACACTGTGGGAAAAGGAGAAAATGCTGGTTACCAGCATTTTCTCCTTTTCCCACATCGTTTTCTAAAGGCTTGTTTCTCAGGGTCGTCAGAAGTAGGGATTGTGTGGTAGTGGGTTACATGTCTTCTCTGATTAGTTTTCACCATCTCTGCAGGCACTTTAAAGGTGGCACTTTACATGTACAATAGATTTTGTCCAGCAGTATACTCATGTGAAACAGAAACATTGGGCAGAATATCTCCAAACACTAGCAGTAGACAGTTTAGATATAAGATCCGCTGGGCTGATATCCACCAACCATTCTTTAGAACACTCTTCTACAAATTCTTTCAGATCTTCTAGATTTGAATGTAACACAGTCTCTGGTTGGCTACATCAAATGGATTAACCAATCAGACGTTGTGTTACTTTTAAATTTAAAAAAATTCTTGAGAATTAGACAAGGAATATTCTTTTCTTTTAAGAGCCTTTCACAGCTCTATTTTGTGACCAGTGTATTTCCAGACAAGGCTGCACAAAGCATGCAACCTAATCTTTGAAGTATGCTGTCCATTTTGCTGAAACACTGTACAGACAATCAACTATGGCATTGCAATTATTTAGGTCCTCTAAAGTAAGATGAAAACGTCTGATAGGTTTTTACTGCGCTCTACGAGATAAGAATGGTTGGTGAATAAAGACCTAGGCTGTATGATCTTAAAAGCCCTTATCTGCAGCATCCAGTAAAACTACTTAAAGTTTTCTGGAACTGAACAGGTTTATTTTGCTTCCTTGAACTTCCCATTTTGGTAGGTCCACAGTACTTTGAACCGATGGTTGATGTGGATTTGGTTTCATTTAGAACTTGTAGGTTAGAATGTGAAAAATGGTATTATAGCTGAAAAATGTTTTTTCTTTTTCCTAAAAATAATTTATGCTGTGTTGGAAAAATTATACATGTATGTAAGTATAATGAAAAGAAAAAAAAAATGTTTTACTTCCTTGCAAGTAGTTATATTTGTATGGAAAACAGCTACCTTGCATCTTTACCACACAATCGTGACCTTTGATGACCCTGAGAGAGAAACTATCTGAAAACATTGTGGTAAAAGGAGAAAATGCTAGTAACCATCATTTTCTCCTTTTCTCACAATGCTTTCTATCCTTCCCACACACAAATTTAGATTTTTTTGTACATCTATTTTTTTTGTTTGGAATGTTTTCACTCTGGACTAGTCTAAAATGTTTGGTAAAGACTTAACCCATTACCAAACGACTATACATGTATTTTAGACTGGTCCAAATTGAAAGCATTTGCAGACGACAAAATGAAAGTGACTGAAAATTTGAAATTTGTTTTGTGAAGGGGAGAAAAAATTGTGGGAAAAGGAGAAAATGCTGTTTACCAGCATTTTCTCCTTTTCCCACAATGTTTTCTAAAGGCTTCTTTCTCAGGGGCGTCAAAAGTAGGGATTGTGTGGTAATAGGTTAATAACATCATGTCATCACATTGTCTTACTGGAAATACTGGATTTTCTTTCCCTAATACTTCATGAATTGTAGTGTATTTTTTATTAAACTAATTGAAAAAAAACAACAGAGAAGCTGTGTGTTTTCTTTTCTTGCCTCTTTCGTTCTCGTGGATTATTAATTGTGCCTCATAACTCACAACCATGGTTTATTGACCGATAAACCACGATAGGAAGAAGATTATTTCTTAAATAAACCATGTTGGGAGTTATGATGGGCAATTAATAAACCACTCGTGCTGTCGCCCTCATGGATTATTTATTGTGCCTCATAACTCACAACTGCGGTGTATTGAATGATAGAAAGAAGATTATTTTTTAAATAGAGGATCTTACGTGAATGGTTCTGTGTTATCTTTTTTATTAAACGAGTGTACTAAAATTGAATGATGTGAACCTTGGCAAGTGTCAAATACATTTTAGCCAACCAGTTTAATAGAAATGGTAACACATAAACAAGAATGTGAGATTCTATATCACATAAAACATATTTCTGCATAAATCTTTATTTATCATTATTTATCAACAATTAGACTGATTCTTGCCCCATGTTCACTGGAAGTGCATTACACAGGTCTTACCGTACTCTTTAGCAAACGACAAAACTTTTGGCTTGTCAAACGCATTTGCAGACAACAAAATAAAAGTGACTGAACATTTTAAATTTGTTTTCTGAAGGGTAGAATACATTTTTGGAAAAGGAGAATATGCTGGTTACCAGCATTTTCTCCTTTTCCCACAATGTCTTCTAAAGGCTTCTTTCTTAGGGTCCTCAACAGCAGGGCTTGCGTGGTAATGGGTTAATTCACTGCCGGGTGAGGTTTTGTGTGATATAGGTTAATAAATACATTACCACACAAACCCGACTTTAAACGACCCTGAGAAAAAGGCTTTTTGAAAACATGGTAAAAGGAGAAAATTCTTGTAACCAGCATTTTCTCCTTTTCCCACAATGTTTACTACCCTATTAAAGACAAATTCTGTTATTTAACCCTTTACCACCCAATGACGACTATTAACGACCCTGAGGAAGAAGCCTTTTGAAAACATTTAGGAAAAATGAGAAAATGCTGGTAACCAGCACTTTCTAATTTTCCCATGTTTTCTACCCCATCAATGCAAAATTGCACCATTTGAGCCACACTGAAATGATTATCTATAAATTCTTTCAATTTGGATAGATTTAAAATTTCGCTGCGTGGTAACCTGGGGGGGGGGGGGGTGTTTACTGAAAGAATTTGCAGACGACAATTTCACAGCAATTTTGCTTTGATACAGAAGAAAATTTTGTAGGAAAAGGAGAAATGCTGGTTACCAGCATTTTCTCCTTTTCCCACAATATTTTCAAAAGCCTGCTTCCTCAGTGTCGTTAGAAGTCGTCATTGTGTGATAAAGGGTTAAAATATAGCGGGGGAAAAGGGAAAAATGCAGGTCATCAGCCTATCCAATATCTTAACCCTTTCCTAAACAAATCCTGGTTTTGCGACCTTGAGATAGAATCCTTTTAAAAACATTGTGGGAAAAGGAGAAAATGCTGGTAACCAACATTTTCTCCTTTACCTACAATGTTTTCTACCCTGCTGGAAACAAAATTAAATTTTTGAGTTATGTTTTATTTTCTTGTCTGAAAGTGCTTTCAATTTTGATCAGTCTAAAATTTTGTCATTTGGTAAAGGGTTAAAATTATATCACTCCCAGACAACAAAATTGTGGACCTGCCCAAACTCAAAGCGCTTCCACATGACAAAGTGAACATGAATCTAACACTGAAATTTAGTCACTGAGAGAAAGAACATGTGAGAGGTGGAGATGTAATTTTTTTTAATTCTTTTGAAAACAATGTGGGAATATGAAAAATGCAAATTCCAAGCATGTCGCAATATTTTGTCAGGTACACAATAATCAAATGGACCTATCCAATACATGTATACACAGTTATATCTTTCTTAGAAGACAACATTATGGACCTGTCCAAACATAAAGCACTTGCAGTTACAAAATTAACATGAATTAAACATTGAAATTCAGTCGCTGAGGGGAAAAAATATTTTGGGAAAATGGAGAATATGCAGCATTTTGTCCTTTTCCCACAATATTTTCCAAAGTCTTCTTTTTCGAAATTGTTAAAACCTGGTATTGTGTGGTGAAGGTATAAAGGGAAAATATTTGGACTAGCCCAAGAAACATTTGACATTCACTCACATTCTAAAATAAACACATGTAAAGAAAACAATGAAATGTATGAGATACTGTATGTACAAATCGTAAATAAATCTCTGTCTTACTTTTCCAAAATGAACTAACCCATTACAATCATGGTGTTTTCCAACCATGATGGAAGGTTTAAAAATCATTGATGGAAAAGGAGATCTCTTAAACAGCATTTTCTCCTTTGCCCACAATATTTTTCCATCATTTCCATAAAGCTTTCCATCTTTGGAGCATATTTTCAACCCTTTACCACACAACCAAATTTTAGACCAGTCCCAATTGAAGGCATTTGCTGATGAAAGTTTCATGTGGCTCGTATAAAAAGATATTTGTTTCATAGGTTAGAAAACATTTTTGGAAAAAGAGAAAATGCTTTCAACCAGCATTTTCTCTTTTTCTCACAATGTTTTCAGAAGCCTTCTCTTTCAGGGGTATTAAAAGGGGTATTAAAAGTTATTGTGTGGTAAAGGGTTAATTGTCATAAGCACATGCTTTCCAAGTGGGCAAGTCTAAGATTTTACAGTGTAGTAAGTGGTTTGTCCTAATATCAGACGTTTACAAGCTACTATAAGAAGGGTTAACCCATTACCACATGACAATATTTTAGACTGGTCCAAATTCAAAGCATTTGCAGATGACAAAATAGAAGTGACTTAAAAGTTGAAATTTGTTTTGTGAAGGGTAGAAAACATTGTGGGAAAAGGAGAAAATGCTGGTTATCAGCATTTTCTCCTTTTCCCACAATGTTTTCTAAATGCTTCTTTCTCAGGGGCTTCAAAAGTAGGGATTGTGTGGTAATGGGTTAAAAGAGAGAGAGAAAAAAATAAATCCAGAAAAAGTAGACTCATCCAAATCTAAGAAATTGAAAAATCATTTTTTCAAGGTGGGGAAAAAAGGCAACTGGGTTACTTTTTACTAAAATAGGCTCACTGAAAAATAAATGGACTCTTCCAATTTCAGTGAATTCTAAGAGGCTCAAACATTGATTGAATGGTCTTATCCAAATTAATTCACATATCAATGAAATGGACTTTCCAAAATTCAATGATTTGTTAAAGAACTAATAATATATAAAACGAACTCTTCCAGAATATTTGATTTTTAATGAAAATGTCAGATAAAATTAAGTGGACCCTTCCAAATTCAATGAATTCTAAGTTAACAGAAAAAAATGAAAATGGACTCTTCCAAATTAAGAAATTGTAAGAGAAATAAAATTTTTCTATGGAATGAACCTGTCCAAATTCAAAGATTGATAAGAAACTGCATTTAAATGGAATGGACTCTTCCAAATTCAATGATATGCAATTGAAAAAAGCTAGAATGGACTCTTCCAATTTTGATAATTTTCTACACTAAGACTTGTTCAAAATGAAATCGACTCTTCCAAATTGAAAGAATAATGAGATCCAAAAAATAAGTGGAATGGACTCTTCCATATTTAAAAAAAAAAACTGAGAATAAATAATAGACTCGTCCAAATTCGATGGATAGTGAGACTAGACATAAAGTAAAATGGACTCTTCCATCTTACAAGGAAACAAACTATAAAAGAATATAATGGACTGTTCCAAATTCAATGGAAAGTAGGCTATAAATTTTGAAAGAATGGACTCTTCCAACTTCACCTTAATTATTGGACTCTTCCAATTGTTTTTTGTCAAAAGCTTAGAATTTGGCCAAGTCCAAGTTTTTTGTAGTCTTGAAAGGGTAAACAATAAATGAACTCTTCCACATTTCAGAAATTGGAAAAAGATTTATTCAATAAAGTGAACTGTTCCAGGGATAGAAAATCGATATGAATATACAAGCATTGCAAAATAATAAATGGAACCTTCCAAATTGAATGGACTGACTTCTTAACCCTCACAAATTTTAAAATAAATCATGAGAATGAAGCCTTTTTGAAACATTGTGAGAAAAAGGAGAAAATGCTCCTTTAGATTACAATAATAAATTTTAATAGTCAATAGAAAGAAGCTTTTGAAAACATTGTGGGAAAAGGAAAAAAATGCTTGTAACCAGCATTTTCTCCTTTTTCCATTGTTTTTTTATTCTATCAAAGTAAACTTGCATAATTTGAGAAACATTTGAGTTATTTTTCTGCAAATACTTTGAATTTGGACAAGTTTTATTTTTTTGTCGTAAGGTAAAGGGTCAAATGTACTTAAAGATTTAAACCCATTTAACATAAATAGATTCATCCAGATACGCCACACTCCCATCACACTGGACACAAAAGTGGGTGGAGGGAACAGGTTTCATGAAAGTGAAAATTTCGTGCAGTTAACCCTTAACCACACTATACAATACTTTTTTCATGATGTCGGTACCTATGAAAAAGGGTTTAAAAACAATGTTGAAAAAGGAGAAAATGCTAGTGACCAAGATTTTTCACTTTTCCCCACAATGTTTTTAAACCTTTCAAAGAAAAGTCTTTAATTTGTGTAACAATTAAATTGTCTGCATTTGCTTTCAAATTAGGCCAGTCTAAAATTTTGAAGTGGGGTACAAAATTCAAGGGTTGACAATAACAACAAATCCCCAGCCTTGCATGCTTTAGACACTGAGTAAATACATGAAACTATTTGTCTTCACCCTTTCCCATACAACACTGACTTTTATCCCTTTCCCAAGCAGCAAATTTTGGACCAGACCAAATTGAAAGCATTTTGCAAATGACAAACTTACAGTTGCTAAAAAGATGATTTTTCTATATGGTAGGGTAGAAAACATTGTGGGAAAAGGAGAAAATGCTGGTTACCAGCATTTTCTTCTTTACCAACAATGTTTTCAAAAGGCTTCTATTCCTGACCCGTAAAAACCAGGGATTGTTTGGGAAAGGGTTAAATACATGAAACTATTTGTCTTAACCCTTTCCCATACAACGCAGACCTTTAATGACCCCTAGAAAGAAGGCTTTTAAAAACATTGTGGGAAAAGAAGAAAAATGCTGGTAACCAGCATTATTTCCTTTAACCACAATATTTTCTACCCTTCCCAAACCAAATTTCAATTTTTCAGTCACAATTATTTTGTCGTCTGCTACTCCGAATTTGGACCAGTCTAAAATTTTAGTTTGGTAAAATTTTTTTTAGACTGGTCCAAATTGAAAGCACATGAAGATGACAAAAGTAAATCAAACATTGAAAATTTGTTTCAAAGCAGGGTAGAAAACATTGTGGGAAAAGGAGAAATTCATATTTTGTACGGTCATGCCAATCTATGAGGAAAGAGAAGGGTTGGTAAGCCAGGAGTCTTGGGTTTGATCCACATTTGAGGTTTCAAGTTTTATTTGGGATTGTTTCTTGCCATGGGTATTGAACTTGAAATCCTAGCTTGAGATCTGATAGTACCAATCACAAAAGAGGTTTATCAGCGATACTTCATTCAAAGAACCTATCCGATTGGTTAGTTCAGGGATCTTAAATTTACATATACGATCCCACTGGTTAGTTGTTTTAAATGCGTTGTGAAGTGGAAGCAGGTCCGAATGACGTCATGTCAGTAGCTTTCGATTGCTTTACAATAGCTATGGTTTATTTGTTTTTGTAGCAACGTGATTGTATCAATGAATTGATCCAAAGTAAAATTTTGAAAACAAGACGCTCTCTGGTGCATTTTGGTGCAGTTTTTGAGGTTTATATTACGCATTTCTTTTGAAAATTGGTCAGGCCATTTTTCATTTTCAGCCGAAAATTTGGTCCGGCCATGGCCGTACCAGCCAGACCGCTTCCGACATCCTTGGTGACTTCTGTAGTACCCCACAATCTAACGATGTAGAAGATGAAGGCTATATTGGGAAACATTCTGGAGAAAGGAGAAAATACAAAATTTTCTCCTTTCCCTACAATGTTTTCTATCTTTTAAAGGCATTTTTTATTTTTTGAGTCACATTCAAAAATTTTTTCTTCAAATGATTTCTAACTTGGGCACCAATCTAACATGACACATAAATTTGGCTCTATAGATAAAGTGCAAGGAAAGCATGGTAAAATCTACGTTGTTCTAAATAGACTGACGTCATTCCATATAGAGTGATGTCATTCTCTTCAAATTGAGTAATTCAATGGAATATTATCAGCAACCGCGTTTTCACTCTAAGTAGGAACTTGTTTTCCTTTGATTAAGAGTTGGTCGTATTAGAATCAGCCGCCCGGGTGGTGAGCATGTCGGACTCATGACCTGATGGTTGTGAGTTCGATACCCGGTTGAGGCGAACTTTCTTTGCGGCATATTTTTGCCTCTCACCTCTGCTGAAGCATGTGAGAAAAGTAGTCGGTGGCTTTGGAAAGAAAAGTTGTGTTAGTACTGGTGTGAGAAAGTCAGGAAACACATGTGTGTCATCGATTGCTATGATATGACCTTAGCTGTTAAAGTGGCGTTAAACTCCAATACAGCCAACCAACCAATAATCATTCAGTGATGACCGATTACAGTGCTTACAGCACTTTGATTATTGATAAGTACACAGTAACAGTGTAAAACCCATCCCTTCAAGTTTCAACCTTGCTCTCTCTATGACTATACCTTTGGAAACAAGTAGAGACCTTGGTTACGTAAGCAACCACTGTAAAAAGCCTCTTAGTTGAGAAATAGAGAAACAGTAATTGAAAAATTTGTGGATGAATCTTCATGTAGCTGGGGAGTAAGTGGTATACTGGTATATAACAGTGATAGATATTAAACTTATTTAACTCATTACCAGACAACAAAACTTTAGACTTGTCCAAATTGAAAGCATTTGCAGACGACAAAATAAACGTGACTGAAAATTTGAAATTTATTTTGTGAAGGGTAGAAAACATCGTGGAAAAAGGAAAAAATGCTGGTTACCAGCATTTTCTCCTTTTCCCACAATGTTTTCTTAAGGCTTCTTCCTCAGGGGTGTCAAAGTAGGGATTGTGTGGTAATGGGTTGACGTAGTAGACCCCTAATAGAAAACGGCTATTTCCACAATAATATTATCCTACAAAATTTGCTGTGATTAAAAAAAAGTGTGTTATTGTACTGCTTTAACCAAGCCACTTTTCCCTTTTTTTCTTTTCTAGAATTATCACTTATTAATCTAAAACTACTATATTTTCATAACAAAGAGAGATAGTAATTACCCCCCTTTTCTGGAAACTAACAAAAGTATCTACAAATAATTTCAATATAGACATAAAGAAATTTCTGGTCCGTCAAAATGTGCAAAAGTATTATACCTGTATCAATCTGAATTTATCAACTATCAAGAAAACTTTATGCAATGCAGCACTAGAGGTATTAGGGGTCTACTCCCTAACTCATTACCAAATGACAATATTTCAGATTGTTTCAAATTGAAAGCATTTCCAGACAACAAAATAAAGGTGACTGAAAAATTTAAATTTGTTCTGGGAAGGGTATAAAACACTGTGGGAAAAGGAGAAAATGCTGGTTACCAGCATTTTCTCCTTTTCCCACAGTGTTTTCTAAAGGCTTCTTTCTCAGGGGCGTCAAAAGTAGGGGTTGTGTGGTAATGGGTTAAATGGAACACTTACACTACTTTAGAGCTAGGTTTTGTAGCAATATGGTAAAGAGTTCGCCTCACGACCTGGAGGTCTAAGTGGCAAAAAATTGAATTGTATCAATGATGGAATCGGAAAAATTGGATTAAAAACAAGAAACAAGAATAAATATCTTAAACATATATTACATAGTAAAGACATTTAATCACTTGCACGTCCACAATTTAGACAAAATTACAGATCATTTCCCGAAACCCACATGTTAACTCTCTACCATATGACATTTATATTCAAAGTAATTGCAGATTTCAAATCAAATTAGCACAAATGAATAGGATGTCTCTGAAGGAGACAAAAAAACTTTGTGAGACAAGAAGAATATGCTTGTAACTGCAATTTCTCCTTTTCCCATCATGTTTACAGAATCCCTACTTTTGATGACCCTGAGAAAGAAGCCTTAGGAAAACACTGTGGGAAAAGGAGAAAATGCTGGTAACCAGCATTTTCTCCTTTTCCCACAATACATGTATTTCCTACCCTTCACAAAACAAATTTTCAGTTAATTTTATTTTGTCATCTGCAAATGCTTTCGATTTGGACACACCTAAAATTTTGTCCTTTGGTAATCAGTTAACCCTTTCCCAAACATCCCTGGATTTTATGGGTCTGGAATAGTAGCCTTTTGAAAACATTGTGGAAAAAGGAGAAAATGCTGGTTACAAGCATTTTCTCCTTTTCCCACAATATTTTCTACCCTATCATAGACAGAAATCATCTTTTCAGCAAAAGTTGAATTGTCGTCTGCAAATGCTTTGAATTTGGTCTAGACCAAAAGTTCATCATTTTGGAAAGGGTTAAGACCTGTCCAAATTGAAAGCAAATGCAGAAAACAGAGTGTGAAATGTAGGTGTTATGATGGTCCCCGTAATTGTCCGTAAAAGTGTAGAAAACCTTGTAGAAAATGCTGGTTACCAGCATTTTTCTCCTTTTCATACAAAGTTTTCAAAAAGTTGTTTCCTAAAGATCATTAAAACTGAGTGGTAAAGAGTTATCAATTAGTCTCAATGTGCATTGATTGTGTTTTGAAAATGTTTCCTGCTGTTCCCCAATTTTTCTCTCTAAATATGGTCAATTTCAGAATACAGTTCTAGGTATATCTTTGTTCTCTACGCCTCCTAAGGTCATCTAAATCTGGGTATAGTCTTTCTTGGCGATTGTGTTGATCTGAAAATTAAACAAAAGGATATACTTTTACTTAACCCTTTTTCAAAGAAGCCCTGGTTTTTACGTGTCTGCAGTAAAAGTATTTCGAAAACACTGTGGGAAAAGGAGAAATTGTTCGTATCGAGCAATTTCTCCTTTTCCCACAATGTTTTCTACCCTTTTTGAGAACTTTCTGCCATTTTCTTAAAATCTAAAATTGATGTCTGCAAATTCTTTCGGTTTGGAAGAGTCCAGAATTTGTCGTTTGGGAAAGGGTTAAACAACTCTTGTGCTTAATCCAAACAATAAAATTTTAAACTCATCCATAATGAAAGCATTTGCTAAGTGCATATTAAATGTGTCTCTCGGTGTGAAATTTGTTTTTGAAAGAACAGAACAGGACAGAACACAACTTTATTTCACACCTACAACTTAACGTCCAATGAAATCGCTTTAATACTACCACGTGAGTACAGAATATCTTAGCCCATACTAGACGATGTAGCATCCAATACGGATTTTCCAGAATGAGGCTTGAGTCCAATACGGATTTTTCAGAACGAGGCAAGAGTCCAATAAGGATTTTTCAGAACGAGGCTAAAGTCCCGAATATTGATTTTGGACCTGAAGAGTAGTCTACCGAAGTCCGTTGAAAAAAGGCAACTTCAAAATCCTCTCTTGTTATGTTTTGATTTTTTTTTAATTATTCAAATTGAAATGACCATATACATGTAGTTGTCGTTTACGTTAAAGTCAATACGGAAGTCCAAAATATAGACTGGTTCTGCAGTGTACGAATCCAATAGAATTCAGTATTGTACCCAAGCATGTTAAATAACCTCATATTATTACACCAATGTATACACCTGATATAATAAGGCAATATACAAAAATACATCAAGAGTAGAAATGTAAAATAAGACTTCTGAGAAATTATAAAAAGTGAATGTTGGAGATGATAGTAAGGGAAAGAGCCCTCTACGTGCACCTGCACTTCATTTGACCACGCACGAAAAATAGATCATGAAAACCCCTGGTTAACTCTTTACGAAACATCAAAATTCTAGACTGGTCCAAGTTGAAAGCATTTGCAGGCGACAAAATAAAATGTGACTAAAAATTGATTTGGGAAGGGTAGAAAACATTGTGCCAAAAATGAGAAAATGCTGGTAAAAACCAGCATTTTCTCCTTTTCCCACAATGTTTCCAAGGCTTCTACCTTCGGCTTGTCAAGTTGTCATTGTGTGGTAAAGGGTTAAAAGCCACAGGTCATTTATTTTTTTCATTAGTAATGCTTAGATCTGTTATTGATATCACAGGGAGAAGAGGTGGAAAACAGGCGAGACTAGCACCACTGTCCCCATCTAGTTATCAACAGTGGGGCCAGCTTAGCCTGTTTTGTTGTCTGCTATGTAAAAGTAAACTCACAGATTCACCCTTTTTATAAAATGAAATATGCCAGACTTTATAGAAATTATACAACAGCCACATGGATGAAAGGATAGACCAGCTTATTTTCCTTCAAACAATTTTTTCACCTACCATTATAATCTTGTCTACTTTCCTCAGTAGCTCGTCTAATCTGTTCCTCCTCACTCATGCCACCTGTGTACTGGTCATAGCTAGATCCATAACTTTCATTGGGTTCACCACCATGCCCTGTGTAAAAACAAATATTTTTTTTATCAAAAATATATACCATAAAACAAAAGACAGAAAAAAAAATATGTGAAAACTTGAAATTGTGTAGAATGGCTCACCTTTGCAGAAAATATGATGAGTTTAAACATATTCATTTTACATCATATGAGAAACAAGTTCTTACAACTTAAACAAATCTTTCTCGATTATGCTTCCTGGGTACAACACCAGTACTCAAGCTGAATGTGTGGGCTAATTCATCCTCGGAACCCAGGTTTAAGCATTACGTCCCTCTCCATGTATTACCCCTGGGAAAAATGACTAGCAAATCTTCGTTTCCTATGAATATTCATATGGTCAGAAAGTACCCTACTAGCCAATCCAAAGATCGATAAAATATTCATTCTCTCTTGTAGGGAGGGCAATTTCATTTCGTCAGTTACTTAAAACAGAAATGATGGCATATTTGTGATAAAAATGGTTTAAATTTTCTCATGGAAAAACTGAGATTACGAATCAAAATGCTTCATGAATAATTCATGAGAACGAGAAAATGCCAGCCAAATAACCCAGGCTCGATTATAGTATGAATCAAAACTGGGTCAACAGGGATGGGGCTAATTATCAATCCCAAAGTTGATATTGAACTCAGGATCTTTTGGTTACAAGGCTGATGCTCTCCCTCACATCTGTGGACATAACACTTTTGAATAAATAATGGATGGTGTAAGGGATAACAAGAGGGCCATGATGGCCCTGTATCGCTCCACTGGCTTTTTAACCCTTTACCACACAAATTCAAGTGTTCATGACCATGAAAAAGAGGGCCTTCAAAAACAATGAACACTGTCAGGCAATACAAGTAGATTAATTCATTGGCATGAAAGGTAAAATCCTTGGAAAAATAAGCTGAATGATAGAAACCTTACTCTGAACTTATTATTCACCTCATGTGAGCATAACTATTAGCATCAAAATGAATCACACTCCTTGAAAACAGAACATTTTCTATCAAAAACTTAATGTCTAGCACCAATCATGTATCAAAGCAGTTTGATAATCAAGGGAAGTAAATAGTACCAAACTTTATCTTTCATAAAAAGAGTTATTTCCCTTGATAAATGTTTAAATTGAAGTGACTATATTTTGAAGTCCATGTTAAACTTGTGATCCCTGAAAGGAGGCAATTTTGACCCCAGACCTACAATATGAAACTAGAATGTGTGTTTATAAACAAGAAGATTTTTTAATCTTGCCCAATAAAAAGCCCTGTAAAACAAGTTTGCTCAATAAAAGGCCCTCTAAAATATGTGACGCATGAGACAGGTTTATCAAGTTTTCACTGTAAGAGCCAATGTAAAACTTGTGACCCCTGGGGTGGGGTCAAACTTGACCCCCAAAGTTAAAATTTGGGCCCTCTTGGTAGAGGCCCATAAGATAAAGCTACACGCAAAATTTGCTAGCCCTAGGCCATATGGCTATGTACGAGTAGATTAGTAAAGTTTCCCTATATAAGCCGATGTAAAACTTGTGACCCCCGCGACAGGGCTAAATTTGATCCCAGGGCTATAATTTGGGCACCCTTTGGTAGAGACCCCCTAGATAAAGCTACATGCAAAATTTGATAGCCCTAGCCCTTACAGCTAGGTACGAGTAGATTATTAAAGTTTCCCTATATAAGCCCATGTAAAATTTGTTTAAAGAAAAAGTTAACGCACGGACGGAATGACGGACAACGGGCCATGACATAAGCCCGCTGGCCTTCGGTCAGTGGAGCTAAAAACATGAGGGATTTGTCCACCTTTAACCCTTTACCACACAATCCCTAGTTTTAACATCCCCTGAGGAAGAAGCCTTTTGAAAACACTATGGAAAAAGGAGAAAATGCTGGTAACCAGCATTTTTTCATTTTCCCACAATGTTTTCTACCCTTACCAAAACATTTCAATTTTTTAGCCATGTTTATTTTGTCATCTGCAAATGCTTTAAATTTGGAAATGTGTACAATTTTGTCGTTTGGTTAACCCTTTCCCAAACAATCCCTGGTTTTTACGGGTCTGGAATAGTAGCCTTTTGAAAACATTGTGGAAAAAGGAGAAAATGCTGGTAACCAGCATTTTCTCCTTTTCCCACAATGTTTTCTACCCTATCATAGACAGAATTCATCTTTTCAGCAAGAATTGAATTGTCGTCTGCAAATGCTTTCAATTTGGTCTAGTCCAAAAGTTTGTCGTTTGGGAAAGGGTTAAGAGTTAAGGTTGGAAACAACAACAGTGATTCCTCCGAAGGCCTTCAAACATGACATTCATTTTCTATCTGTAATAAACTTTGCAATCTTGCAGCCATCAGCGACTACATTTGCCAAGGAGATACAAGAATTATTAAAGTTTAGAAAAAAATCAGGATAAAATGGGCTGAAAAACCACCGGAAAATGAGTGCAGATGTATCTGTAAACCATTCCCAAATATTTTAGACTCTTCCAAATTTAGAGCATCTACCGGCAACAAATCTGAAAGCGGTACAACTAAACTAACATTCTTTTACAGGGTAGAAATCAGTGTGGGGGAAAAGAGAAATGCTAGTTACAAGCATTTTCCTCTTTTCCCACAATGTTTTCAGAAGGCCTTTTCTCACGGTTGTGCAACATGGGACTGGTAGGGAAAGGATTAAATTAATTTTCAAAAAGATTTCTTAAATTTATAAGCTCTCCAGAAATCTGAAAAAGACCTACACACTGCTCCTGTTACTTTGATCAATTTCAAGGGTATCTTTAACACTTTACCACACAATGACTTTTGATGACCCTGAGGAAGCCTTCTGAAAACATTGTGGGAAAAGGAGAAAATGCTGGTAACCCGCATTTTCTTCTTTTCCCACAATGTTTTCTACCCTATTACAACAAAATTGCATCAAGTGAACCATTTTGAAATTGTCGTCTGCAAATGCTTTCAATTTGGTTTGGTCTAAAATTTTGCGGTGTGGTAACAGATTAAAGATTGAATGAATATCTCCCATACCTGTGGTATATCCCCCATCATCTGGTGCCCTGTGAGATGTGGTTCCAGATCTGTATGTATATGATGGCTCTAAAAAATATAAAAGAAAATGAAGTCATGCTCTCACAAAAAGGGTTTCAATGTATTTCTGTAATGCACCATAACAAGCAAGTCATTGCATTATAGAATCTTTTTGTCTAACAAGAAAGTCATTGCATGATAGAATCTTTTTGTCTAACAAGCAAGTCATTGCATGATAGAATCTTTTTGTCTAACAAGCAAGTCATTGCATGATAGAATCTTTTTGTCTAACAAGCAAGTCATTGCATTATAGAATCTTTTTGTCTAATAAGCAAGCCTTGCATAATAGAATCTTTTTGTTGAACAAGCATATCATGAAATAATAGAATCTTTTTGTCTAACAAGCAAGTCATTGCATTATAGAATCTTTTTGTCCAACAAGCAAGTCATTGCATTATAGAATCTTTTTGTCCAACAAGCAAGTCATTGCATTATAGAATCTTTTTGTCCAACAAGCAAGTCATTGCATTATAGAATCTTTTTGTCCAACAAGCAAGTCATTGCATGACAGAATCTTTTTGTCTAACAAGCAAGTCATTGCATGACAGAATCTTTTTGTCCAAGTGACTGAAAATTTGAAATTTGTTTTGTGAGGGGTAGAAAACATTGTGGGAAAATGCTTCTTTCTCAGGGGCGTCAAAAGTAGGGATTGTGTGGTAATGGGTTAAACCCTTTCCCAAATGACAAACTTTTGGACTACACCAAATTGAAAGCATTTGCAGAAGACAATTACTCTTGCTGAAAAGATGATTTCTGTCTATGATAGGGTAGAAAACATTTGCAGAAGACAATTACTCTTGCTGAAAAGATGATTTCTGTCTATGATAGGGTAGAAAACATTGTGGGAAAAGGAGAAAATGCTGGTTACCAGCATTTTCTCCTTTTCCCACAATGTTTTCAAAAGTCTACTATTCCGGACCAAAAAAACCAGGGATTGTTTGAGAAAGGGTTAAACCCACCCTTCACAGAGAAAGGTTGGAATGTATTGGAATACCGACTTGGATAATCATCACATCAAATTCCCGTTGTTTTTAACTCTTTACTAAATGAAAAAAAATTTAAACTGGTCTGAATTGAGAGCTATTGCCAATGACAAAATTAAAGTGACTTAACTCTTTACCACACGAGAAAATTTTAGACTGGTCCAAATTGAAAGCATTTGCAGACGACAAAATAAAAGTGACTGAAAAATTGAAATTTGTTTTGGGAAGGGTAGAAAACACTGTGGGAAAAGGAGAAAATGCTGGTTACCAGCAAAAGAGTTCTTTCTCAGGGGAGTCAAAAGTAGGGATTGTGTGGTAATGGGTTAAAAAGGAAAGGGTAGAAAAAATTGTGGGAAAAAGAGAAAATGCTGGTTACTAGCATTTTCACCTCTTCCCACAATGTTTTGCAAAGCTTTCTTTCTCAAAGTCATAACAAGAGGGCCATGATGGCCCTGTATTGCTCCACTGGCTAGTAAGTAAAAACACTACAAACCAAACATTACAATATTTGGCCAACTGGTTTGAACTTGAGGACAGACAAATTGTTTCCTATAAAATCCGATGAGAAAGTTGTGACCCTCGGGCAAAGCCAATTTTGACAGTAAAGCTATAATTACTTCAATCCTGGTGGAAGTCCTCAAGATAAAGCCCATACCAAATAATACAGGTCTAGAATGTGTGGTTATAGACAAGAAGATTTTCAAAGTTTTCTCAATAAAAGAGCCTGTAAAACATGAAACTCATGAGACAGGTCTTAATTTAGTAACCCTACTCTTTCTTATGGTTAGTAAAAAGATGACTCAAAAAGTTTTCACCACAAAAGCCAATGTAAAACTTGTGACCCCTAGTTTGGGAACAAACTTGACCCAAAGGTTGTAATTTGGGCCCTCCTGGTAGAGGCCCACTAGACAAAGCTACAGGCGAAATTTGGTAACCCTAGATCTTATGGCTAGGTATAAGTAGATTTTTAAAAATTTCCAAATATGAGCCAATGTTAAACTTGTGACCCCCACAGGGCCAATTTTGGCACCTTTGGTAGACAGCCACTTGATAAAGCTGGATGCAAAATTGAGTAGCCCTAGGCCTTTTGGCTTGGTACAAGAAGATCTTTAAAGTTTTTCCTTATATACCCAAATAAACCTTGTGGCCCCGGGCAGTTTTCGTTATTGTGGATTCATTCTTGTCCAAGCTATCAATGTAAAATCAAGGTATGCTTTTTTTTAACACTTTACCCCATAAGGCATCTCTATGGTATCTCAATTGACCCTAAATAACAGCAAGGATGAAGCTATTTCTTATGTGTATATGACACCTTTTGATAGCATAGAAAACATTGTGGCAAAAGGTGAAATTGCTCGTGACGAGCAATTTCACCTTTTGCCACAATGTTTTCCAAAGGTTCCTACAAGCAATGCGTAGAAATGAGTATCTTTGGAGTAAAGGGTTAGTAAATATACTCAGTATACTTTGGGAAATGCTGGTTACCAGTACTATCATTTTCTCCTTTTCTACCAATGGTTTCAAGGCTTCTTTTCTCAGGGTTGTTCAACCTCAGGATTATGTGGTAGAGGATTAAAAGCTTACCTGGAGGAAACACACTATCCATCACCATCTTTAAAGGCCCATATATGTAGAGAGAGCCCACAAGAATTCCAGCTAAATGACCTGCGAAAGTAGAAAAAGTTACCAGAATGAAGTCATGACCATAGTAATAGTTAAATCTGCCTAAAGGCAACTTCTCCTTTTCCCAAAATGTTTTAAAAAAACTTCCCACTAGGGGTCATTAACAAACTGGATTGTTTGGCAAAGGGTTAACTCTTTACCAAATGACAAAACTTTAGACTGGTCCAAAATGAAAGCATTTGAAAACGACAAAATAAATGGGATTAAAGAACTGAAATTTGTTTTAGGACGGGAAGAAAGCATTGTGGGAAAAGGAGAAAATGCTGGTTACCAGCATTTTCTCCTTTTTCCACAATGTTTTCAAAAGGCTTCTTTCACAGGGGTGTTAAAAGTCGGGATTATGTGGTAAAGGGTCAAGCAATGCATGTACATGTATGTGCATCATCAACGGCGTACTTGGCTAGCAAAAGGGCTTTTCAGATCTGTTTTGCTGCCAGTTGTACTAAACGACAAAATTTTAGACTGTTCCAAATTGAAAGCATTTGCAGGCAACAAAATAAAAGTAACTGAAATTTTGAAATTTGTTTAGGGAAAGGTAGAAAACATTGTGGGAAAAGGAGAAAATGCTGGTGAACAGCATTTTCTCTTTTGCCCACAATGTTTTCAAAAGGTTTCTTTCTCAGGTTTGTCATAAGTCGGGATTGTGTGGTAAGGAGTTAAAGCTGGTAGTAAAATCCTGATTGATGATATTTCAAATTCATATTTTGGAGAAATATACCACCATTATTATAGGAAAATGTAGATCCAAGATCAGACTGCATGCTCTGTGCAGTCTGGTCTTAATCTACATTGTCTGCAAAAGGTCAGTGAGTCAAGCTTAGCAGTATAGTGGTTAAAGGTGGCCCTTCAGATTTTGGGACAAAAATTTTACAAAAATACAAAAAAATAATCTTTATATTCCTAAAGCCTTATAATTTTCATTCATAAAACCCCAGTAGTCGAAAATCATCCGACAACAAGAGAAATTAGAGATTTACTACAGCCCATGTTTACACCGATGGGAAACACGGTCTATTTTTAAATGAGCAACTTGCTCATTTACATACTGGAAATACACAGACGAAGCTTCAAACATAGCGTCCAAAGAATACATTATGGAAAATAATTACATGTTTGTTATGTAATGGGATTCATGCATCAATAATCACATGCCAGTCACTTAACATTCTTACAATGCTTTTTTGATTTTTAGCACAAAATCTAAAAATAGCTTAAGGGGCTATGCAGCCTTTTAACCCATTACCACACAATCCCTACTTTTGACGCCCGTGAGAAAGAAGCCTTTTGAAAACACTGTAGGAAAAGGAGAAAATGCTGGTAACCAGCATTTTCTCCTTTTCTCACAGTGTTTTCTACCCCTCCCAGAACAAATTTCAATTTTTCAGTCACCTTTACTTTGTCGTCTGCAAATGCTTTCAATTTGAACCAGTCTAAAATTTTGTTGTGTGGTAAAGAGTTAAAGGAATACCACCCAAAAACTATTTTTTGCAATATTATGATTCTTAATTATTGATGATCTGTATTGTTTTTTCATATAAATTTCAGTGACATATATATTTTTTAATTTGGTGTGATGTGAAAAACCTAAATACCCACCTTTAAAACCTGAATGATCTACTTTAACTCTATACCAAACAATAAAATATTAGACCGGTCCAAATTGAAAGCATTTACAGATGACATTAATGTGGTTGGAAAATTGAAATTTGTTGTTTTTTTGAAGGGTAGAAAACATTGTGGGAAAAGGAGAAAATGCTGGTCACCAGCATTTTCCCCTTTTCCCACAATGTTTTCAAAAGTATTCTTGCACAGGGTCGTTAAACATCGGGATTGTGTGGTAAACGGTTACTATATAGAACACTTACCTGTAAATGATGCATTTGGATATATCAAGTGGATCAAACCCAGTTCAGCCCAATATATATGTTTCGAGGGTACAGGTATGAACCCTATTACATAATGTAGCCCTTGAGGTGAGTAGTGGACTGACAAAACTTTCAAAGCAAACAGAACACCTGGAAAATAAATACACCAGTAGTCAGTGTCAAGAGTTACACCTCTGTCATCATATGAAGACTCACACTGTCCTGTAAACTCACACAAAGGCGCCAGATCAGACTGCACCGATACTTGGGCTGATCTGTGTCATTGCTGGGTGTCCATGTCACTTTGGTGGTAATGCCATGCAATAGCTTATTCATTTTATGTATCTTAGCATAAGTATGTACTATAATACTCAACATTTGCTAGGGATCACCATCTTATATTGAGCTGATGTGTATGTGCGGCAAGCATTTGGTATTGTTTTTCAGTACGTAACATTGCCACACTGATGATATAAACTATCTAAGGAAATGAGTATTTCTTATGCAAAACTGTATTTATGTAACATATTCCTGTATTGACGTATCGAACTAATCCCTAGCAAATGTTGAGTAGTATATTAATTTTATATATGTATATTGAAATGGGTTATGTATGCCCTTTAACTCTTTACCAAACCACAAAATTTTAGACTTGTCCAAATTCAAAGCATGTGCAGACAGCAACATAAATAGGACTGAAAGTTGTTTTGGGATGGGTAGAAAACATTGTGTAGAAAGGAGAAAATGCTCTTTCTGAGGACTGTTAAAACTACAGTTGTGTGTTAACCCTTTACCACACAATCCAAAATTTTAACAACCTTGAAAGAGAAGCCTTCTGAAAACATTGTGGGAAAAAGAGAGGAAATGCTGGTAACCAGCACTTTTTCTTTTTCTCACAAGGTTTTCTACTCCATCAAAGACAAATTGCATCATTTGAGCCACACTGAAATCATTGCCAGCAAATGCTTTCAATTTGGACAAGTCTAAAATTTTGTTGTATGGTTAACCCTTTCCCAAACAAGCCCTGGTTTTTACGTGTCTACAGTACACATCTTTTGAAAACACTGTGGGAAAAGGAGAAATTGCTCGTAACGAGCAATTTCTCCTTTTCCCACAATGTTTTCTACCCTTTAGAAGAACTTTCTACCATTTTCATCAAATTTTAAATTGTTGTCTGCAAACTCTTTCAGTTTGGAAGAGTCAAAAATTTGTTGTTTGGGAAAGGGTTAAAGGGTTAGAGAGTTAAACCACAACAAAATCTCTCTCCTATAGAGTTTTAACAGCCATTAAATAACCAGGAAGAAAACACTAGTGAAACCAACATGGGAATGGGAGTAAATGCACACAACATTTGTTCTTTTTCTAACAATATTTCTTACCTACTGTAAAACCATTCCATTATTTCAAATGTTTTTACAATCAATGAATCTAAAACTGCCTTCTAGTAAAAGGCTAAAGAAATATTATTATACTGCAAAGAAATTTCTTGTGACCTAATTGGAAAATATGTCCTAAACATACGTATGTATACTGGTAAAACCAAAGTAAATGCAGTTTCCCTTTGGGGATCCCCATGTACATGTCTACATTATCATTACAACAATGGCGTCAATCAAGATTAACATCAAGATTATGCGCCAGGCTGCATGTTTTAGCACATAATACCAGTTTTAGTAAAATCTGTTACCAGTAACGTCAGTTTTCATTAAATTGGTGCACTCAGAAGGGAAATTCTGCTTCATCAACACGCTGGCTTTTTTTAAAACCAAAAAACAGGTAAAACTGACTTAAGTTGGAATGGTTAAACCTGGCATTATAATAAATTTGTTGTACAGCCAGGTGGTGGGGGACTTGGAAACTTGATCACAGCTGTGGCGTATCATGTCGCCACCTTGCCTCCAGCTCGAGCGACATGATTCACCACAGCCGAGAACAAGTTTCCATATCACCTGCCACCTGACCATACAACTAATATTGAACTACTTGGATGATAAATACCTGAAAACCCAACAGCACAGGTGAGCTCATATGATCTGTCTTGGAAAGCAATAGCCAACGCCATATTCAACAACACATAGGTAAAACTGCTGAGTATTGTAAACACAATCAATAAAAAGGCAAAGTATTGGCTTTTAAACTTTTTCTCCAAAAACGATCCTTTCCACAACATAGACACCATGTTGAAGTAGAGATGCATGTCACTAGCATGAAATAACGTTGAGAGAATGAGACGGTTCCACTGTGCTTGTCGCCAAACATAGTGTGTACTTAGACAAACCTCATGGAGGGATGGGAACCATCTTGTTAAGTCACCAAGTCCAAGGAATATTGCCACTTGTCCGATAATTGTCACTAAAGTTACAGGAGGAATTCTGTCAAATCCATAGTTCATAAGTTGGAAGAAAAGAAGCATGACCCCCAGATTGCTACGCCCTCCATGATGTCTTCTCCTTCCAGGAAACATGGTATGTATATGTCTGTGGCTTCTTTATTGCTGTTTCTGTTGAAAATGCATAAAAAGGAGTATTAACCCTTTACCACATGACAAGATTTTAGACCTGTCCAAATTGAAAGCATAAATTTGCTGATGATTCCTATGAAATGATTTTTCTTTGATAGGGAAAAAAACATTGTGGGAAAAGGAGAAAATGCTGGTAACCAGCATTTTCTCCTTTTCCCACAATGTTTTCAAAAGCCTATCTTTTAGGGGTGTTAAAAGTTGTCATTGTGTGATTATTCAATTCTTTACAAAATTATGGATATAGGATGGACCTCCCTGGTACCACAGTAACTAATTTCGAAGGAAATTTACGACAAGAGAGAGAATTCATATATATTACTTTCTGATACAGTGACAAACTATTGCATGTAAAGTTACAATAAATGTGCACTATCACAGCTTAAGCATAAGTCGTGAAATATAACCTAATATAGTTAAAATTTGTCATAAACACTTTCCTGTTTTTCTGTTCTTCAAGTCATCTTCAAATAATGTCAGTCTCCAGTGAAAATGTGTCTACTTAAGGATCGCATAATGTACATTTTGGTGTTATCTGTAACTAAAGGAAATTGTGAGCGACTTTGTTTGTGGGTGCTTTGGGGTGGGTAGGGCATCTTTGTGTTGTTGCTGGTAATCGAGGCGTTGCATTGTTGTTTTTTTTTTTAATATTGGGGAGTATTTTTTTCATATTTTATCATATATTGTTATTAGAGAATGTCAAATGCCTGTGGATTTGTCAACAGTTTATTATGCTCGTTTCTATAATCAGCAAAGTACGAAATTGTTCGGTGGCGATAGAAAAGCATTTAAAAAATTCGAGTAATTCAGTCAGATAAAGTCTTACCTTCAAGATGACTTGATAACATTTATCTTCTGCAAAACATTCACTTCTTTACAAGGACTGACAATATGTATTTTAGGCCTTAATTCTGATTTGATCATTAACCACCGTAGTCCTAATCAGTTTCGATTTTGTTATGATTTCACGCTCGACTTGATTCAACCAATCGCTGCAGACGACGTAAATCATTATAGCCAATGAAATTTGACATGTACGTGTCCCTACAAATATAGCTATTGCAACATTTGGCCATTATGACTTTATTCCTGTCGCGGTATAACTGAAATATTCTTGATAACGGCTTTAAATACCATTTAATCAATCTCGAATCAATCGCCATAGTGGAACTGATTGATAAACTGATGTAAAGATCTGAGTATTTCAAAGGTATACGGGAGAAAACTCGTGCTGCCACGAGTGATTTTTTGCCAAGAGTTACCTCCCATGGATAGCAGAAGATTTGGCCCCATGAAGATTCGGCCCCATGCCAACCAGCGATTTTTTCGAGAAGATTCGGCCCCAAAGTTGGGAATATTCGGTCTTGGGTTAGGCAAATTTGGCCCAATATGTTTTAGAGTACTTTTAGAGAAATATCTTGAGTAAAAGATTATTTTCTGAATCATCATAGAAGCCATTATGTTTCATAAAAGTTTTGCAGATAATAAATGATCAAAATTAACGTCTTCTTTTGTCATGTACATGTATCTATATTTCAACATATTTTTTTTTTTTTTTGGGGGGGGGGGCGGGGGGGAAGAGCAGTGTAGTTTCAAGATCAGACTGCACGTTCTGTGCAGTCTGATCTTATTTTCGCTGTCAGCTAGTCGCGCTTTATCAGTCTAAGTGTTAAGTGTTATTTCCAGTCGTCATTTTATTGAAATATTCCTTTCAGCCTAAAGCCATCTTCAGTAGTAATGGATATGTACCATAAGATCTCGTCAAATGTTCATTCTATTCGAGCCATGCTTCGGCAGAAAGGGGTTTGGCGCATTATATTGGTCTGCAATGCACGAAAAAGGGCATTCGGACATCTGCATAGAGGGTTGGATCAGCCTGCGCAGTCCCCCCAAGCCAATCCGAAACAACGAATTCCGTTTTTATGTTATTTTCTGTTTTGCACAAGTCTACTGGAACACAAAATCTAGTGTAGTCGTAAAATGCCGCTGCGGATCAGCCTGCGCAGACTGCGCAGGTTGATCCGCGACGACACTTTATGCAAATGTCCGAATTCCCCTTTTCGCATGTTGCAAGCCAATTATTATGGTCTAAAACATGTGAGAATGGGCTTTCAGGCGTATGCGTAAAGTGTGGTATCGGATCAGTCTGGCCAGGCTAATCTGAAACAACACTTTGGGTAAACATTAGATCTTATCTTACAGTTTTTCCTGAAACAGTAAGTTACACTCGATTGGAAAGTGTAGTCTCAGATAAGCTTTACGCAAATGTCTGAATGTCCTTTTTCGCTGGTTGCAGGCCATATTGTTATGTAGATAAGATATACAGTCTTTTCAAAAGGCTTCTTTCACAGGGGTGTTAAAAGTCGGGATTATGTGGTAAAGGGTTAAGCAATGCTTGTATGTGCATTCTAGAACCATGAAGAACATGCATTGGTTTTTCCATTGTAGTTATTTTTAGAATCAGAGCCCGTATTTACCAACCATCATTGAGAATATTCTTAGTCTTTTTCTGCAAGGTTTTCTATATTTGTAAGTAACACAACTTCTGATTGGCTAAACCGAATGGTTTAGCCAATCAGAAGTTGTGTTTCTTACAAATGCAGCAAATTCTGGTGCTAAGACAAAGAATGGTCTTAAGTATGGCTGGTGAATACGGGTTCAGGCTGTTTATTAATTAATGATGTAATCTTTCTAGAAAAGACTAATCTAGAATTGTCCAATCTGATATAAATAGGGGTGACTTACTTGGCGATTTTGGGACTTGAAGTAAGACTTGTGTCTTTGTGAATTCAGAATTAGAGACAAGTGTTGGATTTAACTTCCGATGTAATTCTGCAAGTTGGAAGTTTCTTTTATTTAAACATGTTGCCCATATCTACTTGCAAGTTAAACTATTGTTAATTTAGGTTATAGGAACCAGAAATTTCATTCTATTTGTAGTCTAAACATAATTTTTAATTTTGAGGGAATTATTTTATTATTTTTTTTCTAAGATTGAAAATTGTCAAATTGTCTTTGTTCATTTATAAATATTGCTAATTGTTAAAGGCTTGTTGCTTTTCACAGGGCATAGCCCATTTAACCATTTAATTGAATGCGAAAGACTTTACTAGACGGCAAAACATCTTTTAAGACTTGTTTATATTCTAAGCTTTTGAAGATAACAAATTCTTTGTTTTTTAAATGATGGAATTGTCTCTGATAGGGGATAGAAAACATTGTGGAAAATGGATGTCACCAGCTATATTTCCTTTTCCAACGATCTTTTCATATGATATTGAAATAATTATTTGGTCAACTCTTAACCAAACGACAAATTTTCAGACTTGCCCAAATTAAAAGTGTTTGCAGACGACTAAATAAACATGACTCAATTATTAAAAATTCCATTAGAAAATAGAAATAATTATAAGAAAAGCAGAAAATGCTGGTTACCAGCATTTTCTCCTTTTCCCACAATACTTTCAGAGGGCTTCTTCCTCTATGTCGTAAAAACTAGGGATTGTATGGTAAGGGGTTGAGGACTTGTTGTTTTTGAATTTTAAGCCATCAACAACAGCGACGAAGATGGGGGCGTTAACAACTACAACAACAATCACAGATGTTGAACCATTCTCCGACTTGCGACCACATTGTATTTTATATGGCGTCAAGTTTTCACAAAGCTGTATACTAGATATATTAAGAATATACATTCATCAGATCTCCTGTCTGAACAAGGAAAACCTAATGGTCGGTGTCTGACATCGGCGGTACCAGCTCTTACTGGGCTAAAGCGCTAGAAAGCTATATAATGCATTTTGAATTTTTGCATGCAGGTTGCCTTGTTAAAATACAAGAGAAGTCAGCATCAACGTTTTCAAATATAGGCTTTTTATATCAGTATATTTTGGAACATGTAAACAAACAAGTAAGGCATTAAATAAATGAGGGAAAAAAGCCGCCGCGTTGTTCTAAACCTCTTATGCTTTACATGAGGGTCATTTGACCTTATTGCCCCATTTTCAAGTCGCATGATCTTGTCTTCTTTCTCTCTCTTTCTTTTTAACGAAATTCTTATGATGTTTTCTTCTGCTTAGATTTATTTGCTTAATGAAAAATTACAATTATTTGAGAGGTCATTTGCAGCCATGGCAAGTTAATATAACCAATCTTTTCTGAAATTTGTCATATAAAAATAAAAAGTTGCAATATAAAAATAAACCACGTCTATTTCCTGTTTTGTTTTCTTTTATGATTTCACCTTATATACAGAACCATGACGAAACAGACTGTGTATCAGAACAATTTTGCAAGAAAAGTGGATTAGACAGCAAATTCTGTGGCAGTCTGCCTTTAAGACTCGCCACTTTTGGAGAGGTTTGATGACCTCTCCAATAACACATCTTTCTTCTTCTTATCATCATTGTTTTTCTCGTGCTTGTCCTTCTTCTTCGACTCATTTTTCTCCTTTTCTGACAGTGACAAATGTTTTTTTTTCTATCAAACACTAAACCCATTTTTGAACTACATTCCCAATATGTTTTCAACTCTGTCAAAGACAAATCCCATTACTTGAACTACATTTCATTTGTTGTCTGCAATTCCTTTTTATTTCAGTAAGTCGAACTAGAGCTGTGACTTAATGTGACTTAAAGGTGGGCATTTAGAATTTTTACATCTCACCAAATTGAAATATATATATATATCACTGAAATTCATATGAAAAAATGATACAAATCATCAATAATTAAGAATCATAAAATTACAAATAAAAAAAAAAAATGATGGTATTCCCTTAAAAGGCTACGTAGCCTCTTAAGATATTTTTAGATTTCGCGCCAAAAATCAAAATAGCATTGTGGGAATGTCAAGTGACTGGCATGTGACTAATAACACTTAAATTTCATTACATAACAAACACGTAATAATTATTTTCCATAATGTCTTCTTCGGACGCTATGTTTAAACTTAGTATGTGTATTCCTGTATGTAAATGAGAGAATTGATCATCTAAGAATAGAACATGCTTCCCGTTGGTGTCAATCTGGGCTGTAGTAAATCTCTAATTTCTCGTGTTGTCAGATGGTTTTGGTTTACTGGGGTTTTATGTATTCAAATTAAAAGGCTTTGGGAGAATAAGGGTGATTTTTTTGCATTTTTGTAAAATTTTCGTCCCAAAATCTGAAGGGCCACCTTTAATACCCCTGCCAACCCTTTGACAGAAAAAAATGTCAAATTCGAGGGGAGATAATTCTTCAACCAGCAATCTTCAATATATGATTAATATATGTGCAAAGTTACAATACAGTTGAATGACAAGAGGACCATGATGGTCCTGTATCGCTCACCTGATTACTAAGCAGCAAAGGTCTACAACAAAGACTATAATTACCAAATATTGAGGTTTAAAGGCTAATGATGATGAAACAAGAGTGGCAAATTGTTGCAAGATATGCAATCCCACCGCCATTTGTAGAGGAGGTATAATAGTTGCAAAGGGCAGGCAATGCAACAAACAATTTGACTTGAGACTTCAAAATTCCATTCTGGACAAGCAAACAATACTATTAAAATAAAGATCAAAGTGGAATTACTCAAAATCCATGCAAGGTAGAGTTATTGTTCTTGAATACAGTACTCTGTAATATCACAACAAACATGCATACCAACTTTGAAGTCGTTCTAACTTGACAAAGTTATATTCCGAACAAGCATTCAATGCAGACTCGTGTGAGATTTTATTGAGACAGACATTCTAATCAATTTTCAATTCAGCTTAGCAAGAAATGTGATCTCAAGAGTGCTCACAAGAAGACTTTTAAAGATTTCCGTCTTTATCGCTATGTGAAATCCAAGACCAACAACAAAGGGCTAACTTTCACACCAGGACCATAATTTGAAGTATTTTGGTAGAAGGCCACTAGATGATGCTACATACCAAATATGAAAGCTCTAGCTTGGTTTGGGAGAAGAAGATTTACTAAGACTTCCCTCTTTATCGCTATGTGAAATCCAAGAACCCATAGAATAGGGCCATTTTCAACACTAGGGCCATAATTTGAGGTATATTGGTAGACGGCCACTAGATGATGCTACATGCCTAATAAGAAAGCTCTGACCATTACCGTTTGGGACAAACAGATTTTTAAAGATTTCCTTCTTTATCGCTTTGTGAAATCCGAGACCCATAACATAGGGCTAATTCTTTACATCATGGACATAATTTGAAGTATTTTGGTAGAGAGCCACTAGATGATGCTACATGCCAAATATGAAAGCTCTGGCCATTACCTATTGGACAAGAAGGTTTTTAAAGATTTCCTTTCTTGTCACTATGTGAAATCCAAGACCAACTACATAGGTTTAACTTTCACAACAGGGCCATAATTTAAAGTAGTTTGGTAGAGGGCCACTAGATGATCCTGCATGCCATATATGAAAGCTCTAGCCCTTACAGTTTGGGACAAGAAAAATTTCTAAGATTTCTTTCCTTATCTCTTTGTGAAATCCGAGACCCCACAACATAGGGCCAATTTCCTCACTAGGGCGATAATTTGAAGTATTTTAGTAGAGGGCCACTACATGATGCTACATGCCAAATATGAGAGCTCTAGCCCTTAAGGTTTGAGACAAGAAGGTTTTCTAAGATTTCCTTCTTTATCTCCATGTAAAATCTGAGAACCCACAACATAGGGCCAATTTCAAGACTAGAGCCATGATTTGAAGTATTTTGGTAGATGGCCATTAGATGATGCTACAAGCCAAATATGAAAGCTCTAGTCCTCACACATTTGGACGAGAAGATTTTTAAAGTTTTTTTCACTCGATTGCCATGGCAACCACAGTTCGTCATGGAATTCAAATCTTTGAAGTATTCTAAAAGTGCATCACCTAGGGATCATTTCTGTGAAGTTTGATTGAAATCTGATTGTTAGTTTAGGAGGAGAAGATTTTTTTGTAATTGTGAATGGACGGACGGACAGACTGACGATGGACCTTGATCGATCAAAATAGCTCACCTTGAGCACTTTGTGCTCAGGTGAGCTAAAAACTGTAGCAGGAGTTTGCAACACAAAATTACGGGTGTTTTGTACACAGACGGACAGACACACAGACTGACACACAGACAAACAGGATGATTCCAGTATACCCCGAAAACATTCATTTTGTTGGGGGGGGGGGGGGGGGGGGGAGGTGTTACATGAATTTCTCATTTTTTTTTGTACTTTATATAGAAGAAATTTGTACTTACCAGCATTTTCTCCTTTTTCCAAGATGTCTTCAAAAGGTTTCTTTTTCAGGGTTGTTAAAAGTTGGGATTGTGTGGTAAAGGGTTTAAGAAGAACTCAATTATTAATCAAACATTCTTTAACTTATCGTTTGGCATGTGGTCCAAATGGCTCACAAAGTTTGCATTGGCGTTTGCTCGTATAAAAAAAAAATCTCACTGCCACAATGCTTTCAAAGGTTACCTCACTGCATGACAAAAAACTCCGCTGTGCTGGACGTAAAAGGGTTTCTGTAAATTATAGATTCGGTAAAATGGACGTACTGTATGTAGATACATTCTTATCTTGAATGTGTGAAGGATATATGTTTTCTTAACCTTTTTTTGGTGGTCTAGTTTTAGCATTTGTAATATATTGTAGGATTTTCATAATTATGATTTATTCTGATTGATAAAAACTTGAAGTCAAACACAGTTAAAGACAGGTGAAGGAGTGATAAATATTATACTGCATATTAATCTCTTTATAAAGAAGGCCGAGTAGAATACAGAAAATTGTACAGATGTACCCATACTTGGAGTAATTCCCCTTGAATAAAGTTATTTAACCCTTCCCCAAACAATCCCTGGTTTTTACGGGTCTGGCATAGTAGCCTTTTGAAAACATTGTGGGAAAAGGAGAAAATGCTGGTAACCAGCAACTATCTTCCGGTCTGGAATGGTAGCCTTTTGAAAACATTGTGGGAAAAGGATAAACAGCTGGTAACCAGCATTTTCTTCTTTTCCCACAATGTTTTCTACCCTATTGTTGACAGAAATAATCTTTTCAGCAAGAGTTGAATTGTCATCTGCAAATGCTTTCAATCTGGTCTAGTCCAAAAGTTTGTCGCTTGGGAAAGGGTTAAAAACCTGTTTTGATCACACACCAACAAAAAATTATAATGATATGACATCTTTAAAAGAAATTAAAGTAACTTGATAATAAAAGGTCGAGTTTAAAAATTGCTCTAAAAAATAAGGTGTCGATATGACCAAAGTTTGCAAACATATTTCCACCAGGGATCGAAATGACCAAAATGTGTCGAAATGACAGGGTGTCGAAATGACAGGGTGTTGAAATTACCGGGTGTTCAAATGACTGCCATTCGATAGAAACAAGTTTTTACAACTGTTATTATACCGACCTCTCTCAATTATGCTATTTTCTTTATTTTCTTTCCAACTAACGCAAAGTGTTGTATTGAACAAATTTCAAATTTTTCTCACAATTCAAACTTTTATCCGAATATATCTACAACCCGGATACTGTACAGATAATTCCCGTTCATGTTTACTGTTTTATTGTCTTTGATATAATTCATATGCAAAGATATACACGTGTTTACTTGAGAGAGAGAAAAAAAAAAAAAAAAAAAAGAAACATGCGACTTACAACCCTTGGCACACGTAGAATCGTAAAGAAATCAAGGAAATAGTGTCATGTCTTCTCTACCAAGCTTAATTATTTGCTATTTCCGGTTTGTTCCTTTCGCATCAATTTTTGCTTGTAACACCAATTTATATTGCTTTTTCTCCTCAATTTGTCTAATTTGTTGCTACTATCGCTTATTTTCGTCGATTTTATCTGCAATTTTGCTTGGCTTTTTGTTCCGGGCTGATATTCATTCGAAATACAAGGGTCTTGCAAGAGAATGATGAACTACTAATGGTTAAAGGGAAACAACTCGTACAAAATTTTGTAATTAGTAATGCTACAGTTGCCTCCCTTATTGAAGAGGAAAGGGCTTATTTCGAACTGTTTCACGTCGTGAGTACGTGCATACCATTGAATGGTACGCCTACAAAACAAAGACTCCGCCCAAAACCTCGCTTTGGATACTTTCGAAGGTGCTTAATTACTGCGGCTAAAGTATGCGGATAGTATGCGCAGAAGGCGGGTCATGGAACCGCCTCTTCCTGTCTCTGGTCCTTATATGCCTGTGCACCTTACAAAAAATGCCACCCAAGAGCAAGCATAAAACCGAGGACGAATAAACACGGTTACGTCTGTAGAGTCGATCCGTTTGACAAACGATAATTTTTCATCTAGGTGTAACAAATTTTGAGTACAATCAGTTCATAAGGTCAAATTGTTAATCTTAACCGTTCTAAAAGCGACATGCCACAAAAAAAGTCAAACTTATTATTTTTCTTAACAGGCGGCAGGTAGTCTCCCGTTTATTTCATGTTAATTATAACCGCCAATATTTGAATTTGGAATTCAATGTAAGATCGCGCCTCAATAAAAATGCAACATTTGGTAACAGATATCATTGAGGTAATAGATGTTCAGTAAATGAAATTAATGAGTTATGATAACCACTACGACAACTTAACGAAAACTTACAAACAAAACTATGTTTTCATTCAATGACGATATCGGCACATATCGCTAAATATGGAAGGTCATTTTATAGCTCAAATTCAAAACATAAGTTGGCCTATCACGGTAGGAAGATAATGTTTAGTCAGTAAAATTAATCCCAAACCGCTCCCGTTACAAACCCATAGAGCGCCAAATAAACAAGAGATAACTTCAGTCTAAAAAAGGCTATCCAAACAAATAAATAAAAATTAACGTTTTAAAGTAAAATTGTACAGAAAGTCTGAGGAAAGTGGACGGTGTAGATCAAAGATCAGACTGCGCGTTCTGTGCAGTCTAATCATGATCTACAAAACTGTAAAGGCAACTTTTATTATATATGGCACTTTGAAGTTTACGTTTTTACGCGCCTTAGACATCAAACCTCTGTCGACGATTTGAACAGTGTACCGGAACCATATAGATCTATCTGATAAAGATTTTAACTTTATCCAAATAGGCTTAACCCTTTCGGCGCCATAGGCGAAAGCAGAGACTTTTGCAGACGGCATAAATCAAGATCAGACTGCACAGAACGTTCAGTCTGATCTTTGATATATGTCATCCGCTGGTGTAGTCAAGCCTATACAAACAAAATCTTTGAGTTTCAATAGAATGTGTTTAGAGCCGTCCGCTGGAATTTGAATCTATTTATTTTGCACTGAAAGGTTTACGAAACAAGTTACTTGTGTAGACTCGGAATCAGATCGTACATTCTGTGAAGCGTCATTTTAAACTATGCCGTCCGCAAACCTCATACCTTTGCAAATGGCGATTTTGAAAGATTAAAACCCTTTTCGGTGATCCCAATCGACTTTCAAGTAGAAAAAGCAGGAAATAATCTTATTCAAAACTTAGATTCTAGTGTTTTGTATTAAAATCAATATCAATGACACTCTTTTGTTAAAAATTAATTGAAATCTTCATCAAAAACAGATTAAAAACGTTACATGCACGTCACCTTTTTCCTAGTGTTGTGTTTAGTACTTTGATCCGTCAAGCGTCTAGGAGAAATAATGAAGGGTGGATCATTATAAGGGAGATTACTCTTGCTTTACTCTTACTCTTAGACAACTTACGAGTTTTCTCCCCTAGACCATAATTTTTTTTAAAAAAATCCCAGCTGCGATAGTTTTGCAGTACGAGTCTATGGGCATCATTTATTGGGTTGATTGATAAAATACATAATTCGATATTGTAATTAAACTGTATCTAATTGAGAAAAATGGCTATTTATCTATTTTTTTCGTCATATATGAATCAAGGAAAATCTTATTTGCCCATAATTATGTAGACTGTAACGTAGCTTATTTAAATCAATGAAAAATTTTGTCAAACAGTATGCTTGTATATGACTCTTTCTTATACATTTTAATCAAACAATTATCGTGCAATTTAACCCTTTACAAGGTCGTCCCGATTCTTAGGGACACTGTTTAGGCTTTTGCAAAACATAACGAGAATCTTGCGGAAAACTTCTGGTTGCATGCTATTTTCCTTTTGCCACAATAATTTCATATTTTTCGCAAAGTCCTTCTTTTGAGAAACATTTGATCAAACACTTTCTGTAAATGTTATTAATACTAAATAGTACAGAACTTTTGTAGTATGGCAGATTTGTTCGTTTAAAATTCAACTCTTATCCCACTAAGTAAATGAGATGAAAAATTCAAACTGATAGAAAAAACCAAAATTTGGCTATTTCAAAGGTATTTTTTTCAGGATCAGACATCCTCTTATAGGATAGTGTAGATCAAAGATCAGACTATTTTTTCTGTGCAGTCTGATCTTGATCAACACTGTCTGCAAAAGGTCCTTGAGTTGCACTTAACAGCCTAAGAGTTGATACTATTCAAATATTTTCAATGATATCACAGCTGCAACCACTTCACCTATACATGCTCTCCCAGCATTTCTTTTCCAGACTTCTGACTATGTTGTTCCTAAGTCATTGACTGCTTTCCCGCATAACCATCTAGGGCATCATACACAAGTTATTCAGAAGCAAGATAGGAATGTATCCTGTTGCAATGACTATCATAAATTCTCTGAGAGAAATTGGCAAGCTGGAATTTTGTACCTGCAACTTGCTTGCTCAAATGTTGTTACCAGCTGAGCTACAGAGCATTTTCATCTTTTCCCACAATGTTTTCAAAAGCTGTCGATTTCTCAGATGAATTCTCCTTTTCTGGTCACAAGCGTTTTCTTCTTTTCCAACAATGTTTTCAAAAGCCATCTCTTTATCTGAAAGACTTCTCTTCTGGTCACCAGCATTTTCTTCTTTTCCCCACAATGTTTCCAAAAACCTCCGATATTTCAACTCTTTACCAGACGGCAAAGTTTTGACCTTGCCCAACTTGAAAGTATTTGTAGACAACAATTTAAAAGCGAATCAAATAATGAAATTTGATCCTGATAGGGTAGAAAACACTGTGGGAAAAGGAGAAAACGCTGGTTACCAGCATTTTCTCCTTTTCCCACAGCGCTTTCAAAAAGCTTCTTCCGAAAGGGGTGTTAAAAGTCGTTATTGAGTGCTAAAGGGTTAAAAAGCCTTCTTTTTCTTCAAAGGCATCCTGACTAGTTACCAACATTTTTTTCTTTTCCTACAATGTTTTAGAAAGCCTACTGTGTTTTCAAAAGCCTTCTCTACTTGGGGTTGTTAAAACTCAGGATTTTGTGGAATGGGTTAAAAGGAATGACAAGATAAAAAGATAAAAATTCATAAAATGAACCTCATTTATTTAACAATGCAGTTCTTTATATGTACATGTATTTTACAAAAATATTCAGTTCTCTGGGTGTAATTACTCTTTACCAACAACAGAATTTTAGACTGGTCCAAATTGAAAGCACTTGCAGACGACAATATAACTGTAACTGGAAATTTGGAATTTGTTTCCAGCAGGGTAGAAAACATTGTGGGAAAAGGAGAAAATGCTGGTTATCAGCATTTTCTCCTTTTCCCACAATGTTTTCAAAAGGCTTCTCCCTCAGGGTCATAAAAACCAGGGATTGTACAGTAAAGGGTTAAGAATTATCATTAAAACAAAGTGAAGTCAGTTAATTCATATTCCTGTTTAAACCTTTACCACAAAATCCCAACTTTTAACAACCCTGCGAAAGAAGCAGTTTTAAAAAGTTCTAAGAAAAGGAGAAAATGCTGATAACCAGTATTTTCCCCTATTCCCACAATGTTTGCTACCCTGCTGAAAACAAATTTCAATTTTTGAGGTACATTTATTTTCTTGTCTGCAAAAGCTTTCATTTTGGACAAGTCTAAAATTTTGTTTAAAAAAATTGGAATCAGTGTTTACATTCTCACTATTTCCTGTACCTGAAGCTAATACTTTAACAAACAATACTGAAAGCATTTGCAACTGACAAATATAGCTCAAGGGATGGGTACTGTTTTGAGTAGTTAAAACAAGAGGGCCATGATGGCCCTGTATCACTCCACTGGCTTTTTAACCCTTTACCACACAAATTCAAGTGTTCATGACCATGAAAAAGAGGGCCTTCAAAAACAATGAACAGTGTCAGGCAGTACAAGCAGGTTAATTCATTAGCATGAAAGGTAAAATCCGTGGAAAAATAAGCTGAATGATAGAAACCTTACTCTGAATTTATTATTCACCTCATGTGAGCATAACTATTAGCATCAAAATGAATCACACTCCTTGAAAACAGAATAAATTCTATCAAAAAACTTAATGTCTAGCACCAATCATGTATTAATGTAGTTTTGATAATCAAGGGAGGTAAATAGTACCAAACTTTATCTTTCATAAAAAGAGTTATTTCCCTTGATTAATGTTTAAATTGAAGTGATTATATTTTGAAGCCCATGTTAAACTGGAGCCAATTTTGACCCCAGACCTACAATATGAAATTAGAATGTGTGGTTATAAACACGAAGATTTTTGAATCTTGCCCAATAAAAAGCCCTGTAAAACAAGTTTGCTCAATAAAAGGCCCTGTTAAATATGTGACCCATGAGACTGGTTTATACAGCCAATGTAAAACTTGTGACCCCTGGGGATGGGGTCAAACTTGATCCCCAAAGTTAAAATTTGGGCCCTCTTGGTAGAGGCCCAGTAGATAAAGCTACATGCAAAATTTGGTAGCCCTAGGCCTTATGGCTATGTCCAAGTAGATTATTAAAGTTTCCCTATATAAGCCCATGTAAAACTTTTTTTTTTGAATAACTTTATTAACCACGTATATTGGATAGAGGAGGTCGTGGCCATCCTCCTCTATCCTTACAACAATCAATTATTATTCATCTCTCATAATATTCTTATCCTGCTAGCTAAGAGTATAAAACAGTCTATTTTCCCAATTTGAAGTTTTTTTTTTTCCAACATGTATAAAAGACTAATTTATCAAATTTATCAAAATTAGTGCCTTTGCGAACAGTGCAGATTGAGATTCGAGTGTACTGCTGTATAGAAAGATTTTGGATTTCTCTGTTCGCTACGATGAAAATTACACTGCAAGATAAGAATTAATTAAATACATGAACTGTTCAGAGATCCAGATAAGGTTTTGTGGTTCAATTTTATATACAGCCTTAAATCGTAAGTTGACAATAATTTTTAACATACTATTTTGAAGCAGTTTGAAACTGAAAGAACTTGCAGACGACAATTCTGAACTAGCTGAAATATGATTGTAAGTTATTGGTTTTATGGGAAAAAAAGTGCAGAAAAGTGTGAAATTAATCTTTATGAGCTCTTTCATCCCTTACCACAATGTTTTTCTTTTCACAATGTTTTATCATTTTCTCCTTTTTTTCCACTGTGTTAAATAGAGTAGAATGGGAAAGTTTCAAACAACGACCAATTCAGTTCACCGAATCTGGATCAACGAATAATTAGAATAGACTAATAAAGTTATACAAAACTAGTGAAAAAAATAAGAAAGGAGGAAAACAGGAATAACTTATCACATAATAGCAAAAAATGGAATGTATATCAATACATTTTATATTTAGAGTGGCTTTGAATAATATGTCTTACAAATGACCATCTTTCTAAATTAGAATCAGAGGATTTTGTGTCTTTGTAAATGGTCCAAGCCAAAGATAAATTATTTTGAAGGCCATAAATTGTTGGGATTCTAGATTTAGATTTACAAGAAGCGATATATCTTTTGACATACAGAAAGAGTGTGTATAATTTGTCATCATTATTGAATGTACCTATTAGAACGTTGAAATTATTTATAAGTCCCATGTAAAACTTTTGACCCACTGTGACGGGGCTAAATTTGACCCCAGGGCTATAATTTGGGCACCCTTGGTAGAGACCCCCTAGATAAAACTACATGCAAAATTTGATATCCCTAGCCCTTATAGCTAGGTGCGAGAAGATTTTGAAAGTATTCCCTATATAAGCCCATGTAAAATTTGTTACCCCCCCTGGGCTGGGCCAAATTTGACCCCTGGGCTATAAGTTGAACTCCCTTGGTAGAGCTCTACTAGATAAAGCTACATGTCAAATTTGGTAGCCCTAGGCCCTATGGCTAGGTGGAAGAAGAATTTTAAAGTTCTTCCTATATAAGCCCATGTAAAACTTGGTACCCCCGAGGCGGGGCCAATTTTGACCCCCAGGCTATAATTTACACACTCTTGGTAGAGGTCCACTAGATAAAACAACATCCCAAATTTGGTAGCCCTAGGCCCTATGCCTAGGTAGAAGAGGAGTTTTAAAGTTCTCCATAAATAAGCCCATGTAAAACTTGTGACCCCCTGGGTGGGGCCAATTTTGACCCCAGGGCTATAATTTGAAGAAACTTGGTAGAGGTCCACTAGATAAAGCTACATGCCAAATTTAGTAGCCCTAGGCTTTATGGTTTCAGACAAGAAGATTTTCAAAGATTTTCAAAATATTTCAGTTTTGTTGCCATGGCAACCAGAGTTTTTGAAGGAATTAAATTCTTTCTAAAAATTCTGAAGAGGACCATGGCAGGATCTTTTCTGTGAAGTTTCATCAAAATTGGATGGGTAGTTTCAGAGAAGAAGATGTTTAAAGATGTTTAAACGCATGTACGGACGCATGCATGACAGACACCGGTCCATGACATAAGCCTGCTGGCCTTTGGCCAGTGGAGCTAAAAAAACCTTGGGGAAAAACAACATGTAGGTCATCTACATTTTCCTCTTTTCCCATAATCTTTTAAAAAGCTTTATACCTAAGGGAAGCCAAGCCCTGGTAGCTCATTCGGTAGCAAGCAAGACTTGAGAACAAATGGTCGTGGGCTTGATCCCTGGTTCAACCAATTTCTTTTAGGGGATTACTGATAGTCATTGCCACAGGAATCATCATTCTCCCAACACTGGCTATTGTCTTGGCAATGGTTATGTGGGAAAGCAGCCAGTGGTTTGGAAAAGAAAACTGTTTGGAATACTGATAAAAGAGACTCCAGGAAAGCATGAATAGGTGAACTGGCCACTGTGACATAACTGAAATTATACTGAAAGTGGCTCTAGTCACCATACAATCAAAACAATCAATTGTACCAGCAGGTATTAAACTTTTACCACATAATCCTGTTTTATTAACCCTGAGGATGAAGGCTTTAGAAAATAATGAGGAAAAGGGAGAGAAACACTGGTTAGTAGCATTTTCTGCTTTTCTCACAATCTTTTCTATCCATTCCAAGACATATCTCAACATCTGGTTGACATTTAATTTGTTGTCTGCAAATGATTTCAATATGTACTGGTCTAAAAAGCAGCATTCTCTCATTTTCCAACAATGTTTTCTATCCTTTCAAAGAAAACTTTTCTACTCTGTGCACCATGTGATTCGTCTTCTGCAAATGCTTTCAGTTTTGACCATCCTTTATTTTTTTTTCATTGCAAAGAGCTAAAAGAGACTACCTGTATTAACCTCAGTGAATACCTACTCTAATACTTTTCCTGTTTTCCTTTCAGTCATTATTTGCCTTTTCCCTACTCAAATATTCCTTTAGCCACAAATTGTTAATTTGCAATATATCTTCACTCTTTACCAGATGACAAAATTTTGGACTAGTCTAATTGAAAGTATTTGCAGATGACATAATAAGCACGACTCAAAAACTGAAATTTCATTTGGAAAGGGTAGAAAACATTGTGGGAAAAGAAGAAAATGCTGGTTACCGGCATTTTCTCCTTTTCCCATAAGGTTTTTAAAGGTTTTCTTTCTCTGGGTCGTCAAAAGTCGGGATTGTGTGGTGAAGAATTAATCCAGGTCAGTCATCCATAATTTAATTCTTCACCAAACAACAAAATTCTAGACTTGTCCAAACTGAAAGCATTTGCAGATAACAAAATAAACGAAACTCAAAAATTGAAATTTGTTTTCAGCAGGGTAGGAAACACTGTGGGAAAAAGAGAACATGCTTCTTTTCCCACAACGTTTTCGGAAGCCTTCTTTATCAGAATTGTTAAAAGTCCCAATGGCTTTGTATAGGGTTAAAGCAGTTGAAGAGGACATTTTGAATTTAGCTTCAGGTTTGAGACTTGAAAATATTGAACGATGAAAAGGAGAAAAACCTTAGATACCAGCATTTCCTCCTTTTCCATCAGTGTTTTCTGCTTTTTAAAATCATGAATCTCATAACTTTAGCTATATGTAATTTACAGAATGCAAATCCTTTTGACCCTTTACCAGACAAAAAAAATTTAGCCTTTGTCCAAATTGAAAGCATTTGCAGACAACAATTTCAAAGTGGTTACAATTCTGCAAATTTTCTTTGACAGGGTAGAAAACTTTGTGGGAAAAAGACAAAATATGTGGTTACAAGCATTTTCTCCTTTTCCCACGTCTTCCAAAGGCTTCTTTTCCAGGAGGATCAAAAGTCAGCATTTTGAGTTAAAGGGTTAACCTGGATAATTTTGTAGTCTCAGTTATCATGAGTTAACCCTGTTCCAAAAGACAAAATTTCAGATTGGTCCAAATTGAAAGCACTTGCAGACGGCAAAATAAAAACCTAATTGAAAAACTGAAATATGTTTCCAGCAGGATAGAAAACATAGTGGGAAAAGGAGAAAATGCTGGTAACCAGCCTTTTCTCCTTTTCCCATAATGTGTTGAAAAGGCTTCTATCTCAGGGTAGTACAAACCAGAGATTGTTTGGTAAAGGGTTAGGCATTTTGTTCTTTTGTTACAGAATCAAAATACTGAGTTTCAACACATGGTAGTTATCTTCTTATGAGAGGGACATACCACTAGCTGGTCCTGTTTCTTTATAAATGACTTCACAATGGTTCTATAATATGGCAGGTGTCTGAATTCTGTTTCTCCAGTGTTTCACATGTTTCTTATTGAACATTCGTGAAGTTTAAGTGCTGCAAAAATTACTGGACAACCATTTACTCCCCAAGCAATTCTGTACTGAAAATCTGAAATGAAAAAAGAAATTTTCAAACCTTTCACACACTGTATCAGTACAAAAAACACCCATGAGGTAGAGGGTTTTTTTGGAAGGTAGCCGAATGTACTGGCATTTGACCTACTTCTTTGTACATACTCAGATAGAACAAATAGATTTTAATTTTCGATTTGTATAAAATATTCACATGCTTATTGGCAGGCCCTTGCCGCCATATTTTCTTGAACATTTATGAAACCATTATTTACGAGCACTGAGCATCACCCAATAACCCAATAGATATACTGCTTTTCAACAAAACAAAACAATGGGGATGGTAAGGTAATTGCTTGCCAGGTTACTTTTCATTATCTTACTTCATTTTGAGCCATAAAAGAATTTCAATGTTTCTATTTAACTTATTACTATACAACAATGTATTGGGCTTGTCCAAATCGCAAGCATTTGAAGACAACAAGATAAAAGTGACTTAAAATTTGAAATTTGTTTTGTGAGGGGTAGAAAACATTGTGGGAAAAGGAGAAAATGCTGGTAATGATTATCAGCATTTTCTCCTTTTCCCACAATGTTTTCTAAAGGCTTCTTTCTCAGGATCGTCAAAAGTAGGGATTGTGTGGTAATGGATTAAGTATCTTGTATGCAACAAGCCATCGTTTTTGAAGACATTCATTTTTTTCAAACCACCTTAATAAATGGCATTTTCTCCTTCTCCAACAAGGTTTTTCTACCCTTTTTATGGCAAATTTCATCATTCCAACCACATTGTATTTTACACATAAAGAAATCATCTACATGTATTCATGCGCTGACAATGCTTCAGAACCCTGTGGCCACAACAAAACATACAAAATGTTTCCTTCAGTCTGACAGTATGGTTTGATATCATGTTATAGAACTGACTTAAGATTTGTTGGTCAATAAGAAAAGGATCTATGTACAAAGCCTACATTCGATCCAAAGGGGAGCTTCGATGCCATTTTTTAAATGTTTCTCCTCTCCAAGACCCAATTACAAAATGACAACTGGGAAATCCTTCAGTCTACAGGTATATACAAAGCCTAGTGGTAACTGGTTGCATGCTTGCTTCAATGCTATTTTTGTTATTTGGTCTCAACAGCAGAGACTAAAAAACAACAATAGCATCGGAGCAAGCCTTCAGAGTCGGACTGAAGGTACACAGTCCCCAGCTTCAAAATACATGTGTATCCTTGAGAACTCTATGTTCTTTTGAAGCCACTATAGAAATAGGATGAAATACTATTATCCAGCATTTTCTGGTTTTTCCTATCATTTCATTTTTCCTATCCTATCATGAACAGAGGTCATCTTTTGACCAACTTTTAGATTTGTCGTCTGCCAAATTGCTTCCAATTTGATGGAGGTCTAAAGTTTGTCATCTTCTAAATAGTTAAATGTTTACAAAACTTTTCCTCCATTTTTTGTGTTACTTATTTTTCAAAACTTAAATGAAGTGTTTTAAAAACAGAACTTTTACGCTTCTTCTACAAACTTTTATCCGAATATATGTACAACCCGGACACTGTGAAAATAAAACTCATCAATGATTCCAGTATTTTGTGGATTATTTTACGGTTTATATGTGAAGATATACGCGATTGTTTGTGTTAGATTATGAAATGTACGACTGACAACAAGAAGCACCCGTTAAATCACAAGAAATCAAGGAAAACTATCTCGTCTCCTTGTGTTTGTTTATTTCCGGTTCCTTCATGTCGTTTTAACTGATATAATTTGTTAAAACATTATCATGTATTTTTTGTCCATTGTTTTATTTACTTTCTTGCTCCCTTCCTTCGCTTATTCATTCCATTTTACCTGCGCTTGTGCTTGGTGTTTTGTTCTAAACTGATTTTCTTTCACAAAATCAGGCCATTGCGATAGAATGATAAACTACCAATGGTCAATGGGAGACCACTCGTACAAAATTTTGTTAAATATTAGTAATGTCAGAGTTGCTTCCCTTATTGAAGAGGAAAGGGCTTATTTCTGACTGCTTCACGTCGTTACCTTTGAAGATAGGTCTACAAGAGACAGGCTCCACCCAAAGCCTCGCTTTGGCTTTTTCCGGTAGTGCTAAATGACTGCGGCTACAGTACCTGAATGGTAGAAGCAGTAGGCGGGACAAGGAACCTCCTCCTCATGCCTGTGGTCCTTATATGCCTGTGCACCTTACAAAAAATGCCAGTAAAGAGCTAGACTGGTTACCGCCCCTGAATCTACTACAACGGTGGCCAGTTCAGTAAAGAGCAAACGTAAAACCGAGGACGAATAAAAACGGTAACGTCTGTAGAGACGATCGGTTTGACAAGCGATAATTTTTCATGTAGCTGTAACGACTTTGAATCAGTTCGTATGGTAAAATTGTTAATCTTAATTATTCTAAAAACGACATGCCACCCGACAGAAAATAATTCAGTAAGACATATTATTTGTCAAAACAGGCGGTAGGTAGTCTACCTTTTATTTCATGACAATTTATAACGCCAATATTTAAATTTGGAATTAAGGTAAGATTTCACTAGAACAACAATGCATTACTTGGTAACATATCTCTGAGGTAATAGATATTAATATAATCAAATTAGAGAGTATATGATATCACAATGATAAATAAACGCACACTTACCAATAAAAATATGTTTTCATTTACAGACAATGTCGACAGATACCGCTTGATATTGAAACGTTATCTTATTTAACTAGATCTAGTTCAAAACAAAACTTCTGGTTTGTAGAAATATATGAGTTAGATTCAAAATTGAGCCCTAAAGCTATCCCCTATACTGACAAGTATCTAGGGCGTCAAATAAACCCAACAGAAATGTTCAGTCTAGAATCTTCTCCCCAACAGTTACATTATCAAGGTTGCTTTTGTAAAGAATGTCTAAGTAAAGCGGGCAGTGTAGATCAAGACCAGACTGAACGTTCTGTGCAGTCTGATCTTAATCTTCACTGGTTGCAAAGACAACTATTATTGTATATGGTGCTTTGAAGTTTTTTCGCGCCTACATGTGGACCTCTTTCGACGGTTTAAATATATAGACTCTGCAGTCCATTAAATCTTGTAGAGATTTTTACACTACATAGGTTCAACAAAACAAGCTGACTATGTAAACAGAGAATCAGATCGTACATTCTATGGAGTATGATACTGAATGCCGTCCGCAAATCTCATAACTTTGCAAATGGCGATTTTCCAGGATTCAAAACTTTCTCGATGATTCCATTCGAATTTCAAGAAATAAAGCAGGAAATGTTCTTCTTAAAATTAGATTCTACTAGCGTTATTATATCGAAATCAAAGTCCATGAAACTCTCTTGTTAAAACTAATTGAAATCTTCATAAAAAAAACAGATTAAAACCGATACATGCATGTCACCTTTCGCCCAGTGTTATGTTTAGTACTTTGATCCGTCAAGCGTCTAGGAGAAATGATGAAAGGGGGGGGGGGGGGTTTAGATCATTATAAGGGAGATTACTCTTGCTTTTCTCTTACTCTTAGGCAGTACGAGTTTTCTCCCCTAGACCACAATTTTTTCAAAAAAATCCCAACTGCGATAGTTTTGCATAACGGGTCTATAGGCTTCATTTATTGGGTCGATTGGTAAAGGATATAATTCGATATCGTAAATAAACTGTATCTAATTGAGAAAAATGACTATTTATCCATTTTTTTCGTCATGTGTGAATCAAGGAAAATCATATTTACACATAATTATGTAGATTACGCCATAGCTTTAAATCAATAGTATGCTTGTATATGATTATATTTCTTATATGTTTTTTATCGAATAATTCTCATGCAATTTAACCCTTCACGTGAAAGTCCGTATATTTAGGAACACTACTTAGGCTTTTGGAAAACATGTTTGGAATCTTGAGGAAAACTGCTGGTTACAAGCAATTTTCCTTCTGCCACAACGCTTTCATATTCTTCGCAAAGTTATTCTTTTGAGAAACCTTTGATCAAACAGTAGATCCCATCTGCAGATACTATTTAAAACCAAAGACTACAAAACTTTAAATTTATAGTTTGGTAGATTTGTTGGTTAAGAATTTAACCCTTATCCTACTATGTAACTGAGATAAAACCTTCAAACTGATAGTAACTAGAGGCGCTTGAGCACCTGTATTGCTCCACAGGCCTGATTTTTCTGTAACAGTGAAGAGAAGTTTTTAACAATTACCATTCAATCCTGCATTTTAGCTACCAACTGAAGAGAAAAAGCTAAGAAAAAGATTGTGAGAAAAGAAGAAAATAATGGTAACCAGAGTGTTTTTAGTTTTCCACAATAATTTCTACCCTTTTTGATACAAGTTTTACTAATCTGAACCTATATTATATTGTCTTTCAATTATGAGCAGTTACAAAATTTTGTCATCTGGTTATAGTTAAAGAGGGTCATGTCACAAACCATTTTGGGTGGGGAAACATCTAAATATAGAAAACTAGGTCACCAGGATTGACACCCCTTCTGTTCACTTCGCACTTAGTCACCAGTAGGTCAACAAATCTTTACCAGAATAATAAAAGTGCAGAGATTCTCTTGTTTTATATGAAAAAGACTATAGATTATGTAAAGCAACCCTCTTTAACCCTTTACCAAAGAACGAAATTTGGGATGTGACCAAATTGAAAGCATTTGCAAACGACAAATTAAACATTGATAAAATGATGATTTCTGTCTTTGATAGAGTAGAAAACACTGAGGGAAAAGGAGAAAATGCTGATTACCAGCATTTTCTCCCTTTCCAACAGTGTTTTCCAAAGACTTCTCATCTTTGGTTGATTACGAGTAATTTCACCTTTTTCCCACAGTGAAAACAACAATGAAATCCAATGAATGGTTTGAGAGAAGAAATTTTTTAAAGATTTTACTTTATACCATAAAAAGAAAATGAGTCTCCCATAAAAGCCATGTTTTTTGATGGATCATTTTTTTTTTAAGGAATTCTATAAACCTCTACCTAAGGAACATTGCTGCAAAATAATAATGCTATCCAATTAACGGTTGGGGAGGAGAAGATTTTTAAAGGTTTTTTACTTTGGTTGCCATGGCAACCAGAATTCTTTATGGAACACAATTATTTGAGGGAATTTGAAAGAGGACCACCTCAGGAGCATTCCTGTGAAATTGGGTAAAAATCCAGTCAGTAGATTTTGAGAGGAAAATTTTTAAAGAAAAAGTTTACGGACGAACGAACGGACGGACAGATGGACGCACGACCGACACAACTCCATGACAATAGCTTGCAGGCCTTCGGCCAGTGGAGCTAAAAACCAAAATTTGGCTATTTCAAAGGTATTTTTTTCAGGATTAGATATCCCCTTATTAAACAGTGTAGATCAAAGATCAGACTATATGTTCTGTGCAACCTGATCTTGATCAACACTGTCTGTAAAAGGTCATTGGGTTGCACTCAACCCTTTACCCTATAAGGCATTTCTACGGTATCTCTAATTAACCCTAAATAACAGCAAGGATGAAGCTGTTTCTTATTTGTATTATGATACCTTTTGATAGTGCTTGTGAAGAGCAATTTCACCTTTTGCAACAATGTTTTCTACACTATCAAAAGATGTCATATACACATAAGAAAGGGCTTCATCAATGCTGTTATTTAGGGTCAATTAGAGATACCATAGAAATGCCTTATGGGGTAAAGGGTTAATACAATAAAATACTGTCAATGATATCACAGCTGCAACCACTTCACCTATACATGCTCTCCCAGCTTTTTTTTCCAGCACCTCTCACTGTGGTGTTCCTAAGTCATTGGCTGCTTTCCCACATAATTATCTAGGCCATCATATACAGGTTATTCAGAAGCAAGATAGGAATGAATTCTGTTGCAATGACTATCATAAATTCTCTGAGAAGAAATTGGCAAGCTGGAATTTTGTACCAGCAACATGCTCCCTCAAATGTTGTTACTGGCTTAGCTACAGGCATTTTCATCTTTTCCCACAATGTTGTTAAACGTCGTCTCTTTCTCAGAAGGCTTCTCTTCTGGTCACCTGCATTTTCTTCTTTTCCTACAATGTTTTCAAAAACCTTCAATGGTTTAACTCTTTATCAGACAACCTGGTCTAAATTGAAAGTATTTGCAGACAACAATTTATATACATGTACATGTGACACAAATAATGAAATCTGATCCTGATAGGATAGAACACACTGTGGGAAAAAATTTCAAAAAAGCAAAAATGCTGGTTACCAGTATTTTATCCTTTTCCCACAGTGTTTTCAGACGGCTTCTTCCTCAAGGGTGCTGAAAGTCGTTATTGACTGGTAAAACATTTTCTTCTTTTCCTACAATGTTTTAGAAAGTCTACAGTGTTTTCAAAAGCCTTCTCTATTCATTATTATTAAAACTCAGGATTATGTGGTAAGGTTAAAAGGAATGATGATATAGAAAGACAGAAATTCATAAAATAAACCTCATTTTATTCCACAATGCAGCTCTGTGCATATATATACATGTATTTAACAAAAATATTAAGTTCTCTGTGTGTGACTGCTTAAAAAATCATTATTAACCCTTTACAAAACGACAATATTTTTTGGCAGGTCCAAATTGAAAGCATTTGCAGACAACAAAATAAAAATGATTGAAAAACTGAAATTTGTTTTGTGATGGGTAGAAAACATTGTGGGAAAAGAAGAAAATGCTGGTTACCAGCATTTTCTCCTTTTCCCACAATGTTTTCAAAAGGCTTCTATCTCAGGCACATAAAAACCAGGGATATTTTGGTAAAGGGTTAAAACACAGTAAATTTGTAATCCTGTTTAAAAAAGTAAATCAGTGTTTACATTTTCACTTTTCTTGAACCTGAAGCTAATATTCTAACTAATAAAATATGTTGACAGTATTTGCAACTGACAAATATAGATCAAGGGATGGTTATATGTATAACATGTAGGTCCACATTTTTCTCTTTTCCCATAATTTTTTCAAAAGTTTTATACCTAAGGGAAACGAAGCCCTGGTAGCTGATTTGGTAGCAAGCAGGACTTGAAAACAAAAGGTCGTGGGTTTGATCCTTGGCTCGACCAATTTCTTTTAGGGGATTGCTGATAGTCATTGCCACAGGAATCATTATTCAGTGGAACTAAAATGGTCAGGTGATTTATTGTACTGCCATTTTAGTTTAGCCTCATTTTGCTCCCAACACTGGCTATTGTCCTGACAATGGTTATGTGGGAAAGCAGCCATGGTTTGGAAAGAAATCTGTGTAGAGTACTGGTAAAAGACACTCCAGGAAAGCATGGATAAGTGAACTAGCCATTGCAACGTAACTGAAATAATATTGAAAGTGGCTCTAAAGACATACAATCAAAACAATCAACTGTACCAGCAGGTATTTAACTTTTACCACATGATCCCCTGTTTTATTAACCCAGTGGATGAAGGCTTTTAAAGAATGAGGAAAAAGGAGAAAAATGCTAGTAATAAGCATTTTATGCTTTTCTCACAATCTTTTCTATCCATTCCAAGACATATCTCAGTATTTGGATGACATTTAATTTGTTGAAATGACAATTTTCAAAGGATGTCAGACACTTAGACCCCTGACCATTTAGACCTCTTAAAATTTGGATGACAATTAAACCCCAGAGACACATAGACCCCTATTTTATTGAGACACTTAGACCCCTATTTTCAAAAAAGAAAATTTACATATTACTTGACTATGTTTATGGATTGTATTACTTGTAAATATTTTCTTGTAACATAAAATAAGTATTTTGACTTTTGAGATCATATATTAATCCAGAAATATAATAGTTGATAAAATAATTTTGAATTACTAAGTAACAGTCAACAGAAAAATTAAACATGCATTTCTATTTTCAGATTCTTTTTTACATTAGGTGGTTCTTTTCCATAGTATGCTAATTGCTTTCTTTTTTTTTCTCTAAATTCCCCATGTTTTGTATTTCTAGTAGGATATGGTTAACAAACTTTTAGTCTGCCAAGTTTAAGTACAATATGACTTTAGTGCAAAGATTAATTACCTTTATAGATTTGTATGAACCCTTTACCACACAGTGCCGACCATTGACCACCCTGAGAAAGAAGCCTTTTGAAAACATTGTGAGAAAAAGGAGAAAATGCTGGGTAGCATTTTCTCCTTTTCCCACAATGTTTTTCTCTCCTCTTCAATACAAATTTCAAATTTTCAGTCACTTTTATCTTGATGCCTGCAAATGCTGTCAATTTGGACCAGTCTAAAATTTTGGTGTACGATATAGAGTATGTGAGCTCTAGAAGTAAAGATTGAGGCAAAAGTGGTCAAGTATGGATATAAACAAAATTTACAATATGCAGTTTTATTGCAAAGGGGAATGAATAATTTTATAAAGCTTCAATTAATAACTGACAGACTCAAACTATTCAACACGACCAGTGACCACCATAAATCAATAAAATTCCTCCTTTCCCATGGTGTTTTCAATCTTCAAAAGACAGAACCAACTAATATAAGCTATATTTTATTTATTGTGTGCCAATTCTTTGGCCTAGTATTTATCTATCCACCCTTTTTTTCTTTCTATCTTTACCTCTTTTTAATCCTTCAGTCATCATTAATAAAACCATCAATTTACAATAATCCATTACAACACCATAAAATTTTGGAATTGTCTACAATGAAAGCCTCTGCAGACAATACGCTTAATATGGCTAAAATGATACAATATGCTTCTAAAAGGGTTGAAAACATTGTGGGAAAAGGAGACAATGTTGGCTTCATACATTTTCTCCTTTTCTCATGTTTTCAAAAGCCCTCTCCCTCAGAATCTTTTCAAGTTGGGATTATGTAGTAGAAGGGTATAATGGAAACTTTTCAGTCATGAAACAAATAGATTTTAATATTTAACAACAGTTTTCAAATTTTAGATTTGTAAGCTGAATAGTACTGTCAAAGTTATAACTTACAACACGAAAAATGTTTGAGTAATAATGATTGAATTTCCACTCATCTGTGTACACTGGTACATTGCAACACAATGCTTTCTTCATATAATCCAAATAGTGTCTCTTTCCAATAATGTTTATATTTATCCTTTCAGTACCTTTTCCACTTTTTTGGCCGTTTTTTGAAATTGTCTGCTGAAATCTGGGACAATTTAATTTTTGTCTGCTAGTAACTATTTATTAAACACTGGTACATTGCAACACAATGCTTTCTTCATATAATCCAAATAGTGTCTCTTTCCAATAATGTTTATATTTATCCTTTCAGTACCTTTTCCACTTTTTTGGCCGTTTTTTGAAATTGTCTGCTGAAATCTGGGACAATTTAATTTTTATCTGCTAGTAACTATTTATTAAACAACAAAATTTTAGACTGGTCTAAATTGAAAGCACTTGCAGACAACAAAATAAAGGCAACTCAAAAATTAAAATTTTCTTTCAGGCAAGGTGGAAAACACTGTGGAAAAAGGAGAAATTACTGGTAACCAGCATTTTCTCCCTTTCCAACAAGGTTTTCAAAAGCCTTCTATCTCAGGGTCGTGAAAACCAGGGATGATTTGGTAAAGGGTTAATTGGTTAAAGAACAGGCAAATATAGTATACAGCATGTAAACATAAAGGTAGTGGCAAAAATATAATGAACATGTACCAAAAAGTAATCAAGTGAAAATATATACACAAAAACCTGACTAGCCAGATGATGTGCATGTAAAATATCAATCTATCTACATAAAAAAAATTTAGTCTTGAAAAGATTTGCAAACAAGAAATGAACTTTTGCTCAAAGTGTGCAGTAGCCTTTTGAAGAAAGAAAACATGGTGACCAATGAAGTAAATATGCATTACAAGCACTTTCTCGTATACCGAAAATGTTTCCGAAAGAATTCTACCTCAAGTCTATAAACTAGAGGTGCTTGAGCGCCTGTATCGCTCCACAGGCCGGATTTTTCTGTAACGGTGAAGAGAAGTTTTTAACAATTACCATTCATTCCTGCATTTTAGGTCACTTTAAAAGAAAAAAAGCCATGAAAACGTGAGAAAAGAAGAAAATAAAAGTAACTTGCATTTTCTTAGTTTTACACAATAATTTCTACCCTTTTTGATACAAGTTTTACTAATTTGAAGATTTATTATGTTGTCTGCAACATCTTTCAATTATGGCCAGTTATAAAAATTTTGTCTTCTGGTTATAGTTAACTCATTACCAAATGACAACATTTTAGGGTTGTCAAAATGGAAAGCATTTTGTAGATGAAAAAATAAAAGTGACTGAAAATTTAAAGGTTTTTTTGTGAAGGGTAGATAACATTGTGGGAAAAGGTTACCAGCATTTTCTCCTTTTCCCACAATGTTTTCTAAAGTCTTCTTTGTCAGGGATTAGTTTGATTGGATAACAAAATGCCTTATCACAACAGTGAAGCCCTGTCCCTCTTTGTACTACGTCACCAGTAGGTCAACAAACCTTTACCAGAACTAATCAAAGTGTAGAGGTTCTCTTGTTTTATATGAAAAGGATTATAGATTATGTAAAGCAACCATCTTTAACTCTTTACCAAACGACAAAATTTGGGATGTGACCAAACTGAAATCATTTGCAGACAACAAATTAAACATTGATGAAATATGATTTCTCTCCTTGATAGAGTAGAAAACACTGAGGGAAAAAGAGAAAATGCTGATTACCAGCATTTTCTCCTTTTCCAAGAGTGTTTTCTAAAGACTTCTTCTTTAGGGTCGTTAAAAGTCAGGACTGTATGGTAAAGACTTACCAGCATAGGAACTAACCTCCAATACAACAATGAAATCAAAATGAATAGTATGATTGAGAGAAGAAATTTTTCAAAGATTTTACTTTATACCAGAAAAGGAAAATGAGTCTCCCATAAAAGCCATGATTTTTGACGGATCTTTTTTTTTTTTTTAAGGAATTCTGTAGACCTCTATCTAAGGAACATTCCTGCAAAAAAATAATGCTATCCAATTCGCGGTTTGGGAGGAGAAGATTTTTAAAGGTTTTTTACTTTGGTTGCCATGGCAACCAGAATTATTCATGGAACACAATTATTTGAAGGAATTTGAAACAGGACCACCTAAGGAACATTCCTGTAAAATTTGGTAGAAATCCAGTCCATAGTTTCTGAGAAGTTTTTTAACTCTTTCCCAAACAATCCCTGGTTTTTATGGGAAAGGAATAGAAGCCTTTTGGAAACATTGTGGGAAAAGGAGAAAATGCTGGTAACCAGCATATTCTCCTTTTCCCACAATGTTTTCTACCCTATCATATAGAAAAATCATCTTTTAAGCAACTGTTAATTTGTCATCGGCAAAATGCTTTGAATTTGGTCTGGTCCAAACTTTGCCGTCTGGGAAAGGGTTAAAGAAAAAGTTTAACGGACGCACGCACATAAACATCTTCTTTTGTAGAGATTAGTCGGAGTCTGCACTGCTGTAGTTTAGTGCTTTACGTAGTCGCTCTTAATGATGGTGTACTTGTTTTCTGCAATGTATGCCTGCAACTCCCCTTCTACTTGGGAGGATGGCTCCTGGCAAGTCTGAAAAAAAAAAGCCATTGAAATTAAAAAAAAAAAGAATTTACTTTTGAAAATCAAACAAACAAGTTAGTATGAAATTCCCACACAAAAAAATATTCTTGGCTATTTTTCACACTAATTTGTGTTAGTAGCAGTTAACATTACCAAACAACAATATTTTAGGTTTGCCCAAATCAAAAGCATTTGCAGACCAAAAAATAAAAGTAATAACTGAAAATTTGAAATTTGTTTTGTGGAGGGTAGAAAACATTGTGAGAATGCTGGTTACCAGCATTTTCTCCTTTTCCCATACTGTTTTCTAAAAGCTTCTTTCTTAGGGTCGTCAAAAGTAGGGATTCTGTGGTAATGGGTTAACTATGTTTCCTAACAATCAGCTGTAATATGCATTAGCAATGTAAGGATTTTCTGCAGTATCTCTGCACTTTTCTTGATCTATGCCCATAGAAATTAGAATTTCTGGTGATAATGGAAATATATAATTTGAGTCACAGTTACTTTGAGAATTTTAGAGAATCACAGTGGTTCTATTATTTTCAATAGCAAATGACTGAGGAAACAAGTGAGTCAAGATAGCCCTATTTCAGTCTCCTGAAAAAGAATGTTGAATTATCATCAATGCTGATACACCAATAAGAATGTCCCAACATGTTAGTAAACAAACGGCATAAGATCAATCTTTTTCCAGATCTTACGTTGGGCCATGCAAAGTCTGAAAGAGATTAACTCATTACTGAAATGACAATATTTTAGGCTTGTCCAAATTGAAAGCATTTGCAGACCAAAAATAAATGTGAATGAAAATTTGAACTTTGTTTTGTGAGGGGTAGAAAATATTGTGGGAAAAGGAGAAAATGCGACTTACCAGCATTTTCTCCTTTTCCCACAATGTTTTCAAAAGGCTTGTTTCCAAAGGTCGTCAAAAGTAGGGATTGCGTGGTAATGGGTTAACTTGAGGACAATACTGTCAAAAGTTTAATTATCCTTTTACATCTTAGTGATTCTGTTAAAGATACTGAAAGCCAGTTTGTGACATTGCTTTTCTGGGCTTTGTCAAATAGAACTTCAGGAGCAACATGTAAATGTGCTTGTGCTAATGGTGAACAGACACACAATAGTCAAAATACCAACCCATCACAACTGTTCACCATGAGCACTAGGGATAACCTGGGAAGACTAGAGTGGATTTAATACCTTAATTTCAGTCTTTGTTTTGATTGACACTGACATCTCGTCTCTGTATGTATTGACAACAACAATTGTTAGCTGTATGTATTGACCCATTAGGTTCTTTGAACTCGTCTCCCTCCATTCCCTCCAGAGTAACACCTTTAAGTCATCTGTGCCATCTTGAGATCTTAACTGTCTTGACCTGGACGTCTGTCCCTCTGACCTGCACAATCTTCACAATCTCTTCCTAAAACAGATACAAAGAAATATAACCAAATGATAGCCATACAAAAATCTGAACAGTATTTAACTTAACATTCTTCTTTTATCAAAGATGCATATTGTAGATTGATGCAACCTCAAGTTATTGTCCAAAGAATTGAAGAGGGCCTTGATTGTCTAAAATTACCCACCTTACTGTTGAGCAATTTTTTCTTTAACAAAAACATTTTTCAAAAATCTTTTCAAGGGTCAATTTTACCTCTTATGCTGCTGATTTCCCTGAATAGACTATTCCAGATTTGCTTCCGAATTTCAGTCACTGTAAAATTTGCCAACAGTGCAGACCAACATCAGACTGAATGGCTATGCAGGTTGATCATTGGTCTACACTATTAGCAAATATGACCAATGTTGCAATAGGCAAGATAGGGGTTATGGCTTCCTGTTAAGCTCAGCCTGCATTTCTTTAGCTTAACTGCTTTATCCCACTTGAAAGCATCATGCTAACACATACAAACCAGGTCTAACCCCTTTACCAATTGACAACATTCTAGCCTTGTTCAAATTGAAAGCAGTTGCAGACAACAATTTCAATCTCATTATTTGAATCAAATGCTGCATTTGTTCTTATGACATAGTAGAAAATATTGTGGGAAAAGGAGGCTTCTTTCCTTGGGGTGTCAAAACTCATCACTGAGTGGTAAAAGGTTAAAGAATGCTTCACATCTTTTGTAGATGATAAAATATTGGTTTTAATGTTCAATCAAGGATCATAATCATTTCAGACAAATCTCCCTGACTGTGGCAATTGTTAAAAGCTAAAGTAGTCCGAACAGACATATCTAAAATGGTTTGCATTCTGCATCAACTCAACAGTGCCACTGGTTACCTTTAACTCTTAAGACTACCAAACAATCCCGACTTTCAACGATCCTGAGACAGAAGCCTTTTGAAAATATTGTAGGAAAAGTAGAAAGTGTGGGTAACCATCATTATCTCCTTTTCTCACAATGTTTTCTATTCTTCCCTTAACAAATTTCAATTTTTGAGCCAAATTTATTATGTCATCAGAATGGCTTTCAATTTGGACCACTCTTAAATTTTGTTGTTTGGGAAAGAGTTAACTCATTTCCAAATGACAAAATTTTAGACTTGTTCAAATCTAAAGCATTTGCAGACGACAAAATAAAGGTGACTGAAAAATTGAAACTTGTTCTTGGAAGGGTAGAAAACACTGTGGGAAAAGGAGAAAACGCTGGTTACCAGCATTTTCTCCTTTTCCTACAGTGTTTTCAAAAGGCTTCTTTCTCAGAGGCGTCAAAAGTAGGGACTGTGTGGTAATGGGTTAAGCACACATACTGTACAGCCTTTTTACCTATGCAAACACAATTTTCAAAAAACCTTTTATATCAGATTTGACTCTTTACCACACAACACAATTCAGACTGATCAAAATTGAAAGAAATTCCAAGAGACATAGTAAATGTGGCACAAGTAATAAGATTTGTCAGTAAAGGATAAGAACACATTATGGGAAAAGAAGAAAACATTGGTTACCAGCATTTTCTCCTTTTCCCACAATGTTTTCAAAAGCTTTCTTTTGTTCGGTTTTGCATGCACATTCATTTAGTTTTTTTTTTTTTCAATATTAATGTTTAACCCTTTTCTCTACAGAAGCAGGTATCAATTTTGCAAGATACTTGCCAGCTAAATTGAATAAATCTACTAAATATTATGTCGATTAACTTCAAAAACTTCAATACCATGACACTTTTTGTATACATTTTTTTATGGTATTCCCTTAAAAGGCTATGTAGCCTCTTAAGGTATTTTTAGATTTTGCACCAAAAATCAAAAGAAGCATAGTGGGAATGTAAAGTGACTGGCACGTGACTAATGACTCTTAAATTCCATAACATAACAAACATGTTATTTTCCATAAACTTCTTCAGTCGCTGTGTTTGAAGCATCATTTGTGTATTTCCGGTAAGTGAGTGAGCAAGTTGCTCATCTAAAAATAGACCATGGTTCCCGTCGGTGTTGACCTGGGCCGTAGTAAATCTCTAATTTCTCTTGTTGTCGGATGGTTTTCGACTACTGGGGTTTTATGAATGAAATTTAAAAGGTACTGGGAGTATCAGGATGAATTTTAATATTTTTGTATAAATTTCGTCCAAAAATCTGAAGGGCCACTTTTAAGTGAAAGTACAAAAGCTGCAATACTTTTGTCTGAGCCAATTTAAAGATTTAAATGCATATATATGTTAGATCCAGGTTGACAGCATTAAAGTCAAAATTAACTATATGAAAGGGGAAGAATAGATCACCATTTCATGTTTTTCCAACATTTCAATATACTTTCACCTTTGGGCTGCAAAATCCTAGTGCTGAAAGGTAAGTTTAAAAGATTATAAAGGTGTATGATTTATTACACAAATGCAAACCATGTAAACTCACGTTAGGAGAATGGGCCGAAATTGTAATGGGCCGAAATTGTTATCGGACGAAATTGTTATCGGTCGAAATTTCCAGTCACTGTAAGGACTGTTGACATTTGGGATTCGTTAAATATAGCTCTTCGACGAAGAGCAATACATTCAACTAGTTATGGCAGCAAATGGAATACAAATCATTCATATTTATATACTAATGTAGCCTTCTGAAACGCAGGCGTAAAGCTTTCAAGAGCTTACAATCAATCAAAATGGCGACTGTAATCTTTGTATAGCTAAACAGCGAAATGAACTTCCTTTCGCTTCCTTTCGCGAAAGGAACATAATGCCCACGAAAGGAAGATTGTTTTCTATGAAAAAAGCGTTTTTCTTGTGAAAGGAAGGTGTTTTTGGAAGGGTCCCTATAAACTGAGAAACGGAACCGAAACGAAACGCAACGAAACGAAACGAAACGAAACGCAACGAAACGAAATAGAACGAAACGGAACGGAACGAGAACGAAACGGAACGAAACGGAGTGCTATTTTTGGTACAAAATCAAGTAGAAGGAAAACATAAATTGTTTTTGTAAATAACCCTACTTTTGATTGCCGAAATTGTTACGAAGTAAGACTTAAAATTTTGACGGCGCACTATGATCGTGATACTTTGGTGAATTTTGACAATTTAAATGAAGACATTTTATTTTAATGTTGGTTTGAGTGAACTTAGACTATTGTTTACTTTGTTATGACATAAATCTCCAATAAAATGTTCTTCATGTTTCTGGCCATCTCCGGGAGCCAAGGTTACGATCACTACGTGGATCTTACCTTGGCTGATTGAGCCCGATTTCGAGATTCCTGCGATGCGCCCTCTATTACACCCTTTACATCATATTTCTAAAAGCCAATGAAATATCCGTTTACAAACCGCTTACGAATACACATGAAAGCGTTTGCCTTCTATTCGAAAGGTAGTGATCTTGATCTATTTTTATCAAAGATGAAATGCTACGAGCGATTTCATCCGTTGCAGTTAGGGCTGGCTGCATCCAATGAAAAAGCGTATTGGGGGAAATGTAAAAATCCCGCCAAGGGTAGAGTAGCGTAGTGAATCGTCAGCCTTGGCTGGCAAAGATGGTTTTTGGAAGCCATCAGTACTGCAAATACGTCGCAGTCTGGTTGATATTTTGTTTATTGTTTCCATAAATACTGTGATTAAAAATTCATGTCCAAATACAGCAAGGTTGAATGCACTGATAACCGATTATGAATTATTGATTTTGTATGGCGTAAAACGCAGATTTCAACATAATTTCAATTACAAAGCAGCTGCCAGTGCAGGTCTATCGGTGCTTTCCTGGAATTTCTTACAAAAGTTTTCAACATAACGTTGTTTACGTGCCATTTTTCTGCTTTTCTAAATAACCCTAGCCGACACAACGGCCTTCGACGAAAGAGGAATGAATCTTACTGCAATGACTATCATCAATCGTCGAAAAGAAATTGGCAGAGTAGGGAATCGAACCAACGACTATCTGTTCTCAAGTCCTGTACAGTGCTGACTGAGCTACCGAGACCTTTTGATAACACCTACTGCCGGTAATGAAACCGGTTTGGATTCTTACAAGATGCTTTAGAAAAATAACCCATTTTATATCAGGCGAATTAGAATGCCGGTTTTGGGTCTTTATTTAAATTTTGTAAATTTGTGCAGATATCACCTTTCTTCATGCACTGTCTGTTTTTCAATCACTTTGATTTCTATCCAAAAATAGAAGCCTCGAAGACCTTATGTCACTGAACATGGCTAAATATATTGAACGTCTTTTTTTTTTTTGCATGAAACAGACATACATAAAAAATCGTCGAGACCGGGACAGACGATTTTGATTGATTGACTGATTCTAGATTAAACACCGCTTTCAACAATTTTTCAGTTATATCACGGCAACAGCTCACAGATTCATTTATTGTGAGTTCCACCAGTACTTGGCTAGGGTTCTGAATGATCTTGCCACAAAAAAGCCAGTGGATCCAGTGAGGATTGAGCCCAAAGCCTCCAGGTCACAAGTCCTACACTTTACTACTGAGCCACTCAGGACCATGGAAAATGTTAGGTTTGAAATTATTTTTCTAAGAGAAATTATGTCTGCGGCATATGTACCAATTCATTTTAAGGTTTCTGGATACATCAAAAGTTTTATGCACTATTTTTCCCTTTCAGTCACTGTTTGAAACCTTCCAGTTTGCTCTGTCCTAGTTCATTTTAAATAGAAATAGAGGTTTCTTAAAAAGTACATAAAGAAATTTTAACTAACAGTAGCCCCAAAAGACGACTTTAAAATAAGTTAATACTAACTTACAGCTCACAAAATATACAATGAACCATGCTCCGGCAAAAGGGGGCTTAATATATCTCCGTGATGCACGATACCAAGTAGGTCCTCACACAATTTTAGATCCATGAAGTCTTTTTTTTGTGTAACATTGCACTATAACATGAAGTACTCTGGTCCTTTGACATGCAGAAACGTGACCAATAGGGAAAGGTTATGGCTCATGTCACCCTGCGGGGACTGCGCAGGCTGACCTGGGTTGATAATGTTTACGGATTCGTTAAGCTCTCTTTTACAGAATATAGTTCAAATTAAGAATTAAAACCCTGGGAAAAAACATACTTGAAATATTCCAACGCTTGATTTTATTGACTGTATAGTGTCTAACACCCTTTTCAACATTATTGTGTGGCGTCCGTGGTCGTAGGGTTGAGCGTCGGCCTCATAATCATCAGGTCCCGAGTTCGATACACGAGAGTGGGTGTCAGCTTTGGGATTTTTCATTAGCCCACACATTTGGCGCAAGTACTGGTTTAGTTCCGAGGAAGCAGAATAGCGAGAGATAAGTACAAGTTGTAAGAACTTTTTTTTCAATCGATGTAAGATAAAAATTTTCAATCATTATATCAGTTGTATCGCTGCATGGCGCAATCTGCGCAGGCTGATCTTAATTGAAAATGTTTGCTAGTTAGTCAATATTCTACCTAGTCAATATTTTACCTGTCAAAGGACCAGTGTACCTTGTGATTCAGTCGGCTTTTAAACAAAGAGGGAAATTATGTATCCATAATAATATGATGACCTACTTGGTATCATGCATAACTGCGAGGCATTAAACCCCCTTTTGCCAAAAGCAAGGCTCGTATCTAATCGTAGTGTTACATTTTCAACAATATGCACAACAAAGAGGAAAGAGATGAAATTGCTTGGGTGGTAAAAACAATAAAAAACATCAGCAGAGTCAACCGATGCAGTCATAGAATTGAAATCGTCTGAAAAGTGGTGTAAGACGCTTTACAACCCAAAGGCCAGGTAAAAATTGTTAAGCTGTGCCGAGATAGCGACGGTCACAGACCTGCCGTGACCAGGATTCGAACCGGAAATGTCGGCTACTTCGCAAAGCACTAACCACCATACGATCACAGCTCTCATTGCAGAACAGATATGACCTCAGTTTTCGATTTAAACATGAAAGAAACAAACCCCTTGTTACAAAATCATGAGTTTCACCGCCCCTAAAGGAGAATACTAGTACTTTTGAAAATGTTTTAAGAAAAGGATAAAATGTTCGTTACCAGCATTTTCTCTCTTTACTACAATGTCTTAAGATTTAACGCCCTTTACGTTGCATGCATCGCTACATTGGGCCCGGCCGGATAGCTCAGTGGTTAGCGCATCAGACTCGTGACCTGGACCTGGTCAGTACTGGTGTGAAAAAGCCAGGAAACACATTAGTGCGACACTGACCGCCATGATATGACCCACGCTGTTAAAAAGGCATTAAACTCTAATACAAACCAAACAAAATCGCTGCATTACACCTATCTGTGTTTTCCTGCAGTTCTTTTTACAAGTACTTCGAGAGTAATATTCTTCCCAAGCCACTGGCTGCTTTTAATCGCTTACTATCGGTGATCACTGGAGAGAGAGAGGAATGAATCCTGTCGCAATGACTATCATCAATCTTTGGAAAGAAATTTTTCGAATGGATATTTGAACTAGCGACCCATGTTTTGAAGTCCTGTACGCTACCAGCTGTACTACCCAGGCTCGCCATATTCCGGCGCCCTGCGATAATACTCTGATACCATAGTGACAGAACAAAATTAAATTTTCTCTACACGTCAAATATTTAAAATTGCACCTAATATGTTTTTTTGTGCAACCTTAAAACCACACTCCCTTGTAGAGAATTATCGTTTTAAGTGCTTAATCATGACTTTGACCAGATTTTCAATGCAAAATAATCGCAAAAATTCAGCGACATAACCCTTTTGTGCCTTACATACACTGTGGGATAAAACAATTGGAAACAGTACAACAGAAAAACGATAAATTGAGACAAAAAGATAAGTTTAGAAAAAAAAACGCTGCTAGATTTCATTTCGTTTCGTTCCGTTTCGTTTCGTTCTCGTTATATTCCGTTTCGTTCTATTTCGTTTCGTTTCGTTTCGTAACGTTTCGTTCCGTTTCGTTCCGTTGCGTTTCGGTTCCGTTTCTTACTTTATAGGGACCCTTTTTGGAAAATTAACGTCAAGTCTTTCGTACGGTTGAAATAAAATTGTTGGGATTGAGCGTTTGAGGCCGAAAAATCGTGTTTTAGTAATCGCCGTAAATGGTGTTACTATAAATAGCATTTCCTTCCTAAAATTGAGTTTCTTTCACGAAAGGAAGATTTTTGCCCGCAAGTAATGTTTATTCCACGACATGATTTTATAAATAATGAAATATCTCTTTTGAAGTAGGTACCCCTTACAGATTAAATTTCAGCTTTTTTTCAATGATAGTGTGTAGTGAATTTGTTATTTATGATTTTGCAAAGTTTCTTTTAGAGGAAAATTCCATTCATGAAAACAGGGACCATATGTAATAGACTATGTGTACATTTTACAATCCCTGATGAAAGGAAAATTCACTCCGAGCTACGCAAGAATTCTATTCCTATCGAAAATAGGATTTCTTTCCCAAGTTTAGTACATTTTCGCAACATAAATGAAATTTAAAGGTTTAATTTAACTTTTTACATCCCCCTCAAAAAAGAAAGAAGTGTTTTAGTGGCGCTTTCTTTGTGTAAAAAAAAAAGGGTTTCTTTTCTAAAATGTATGTTTTCTCGATATGATTTAAATTAAGATGTTGAACAGTTTCAAACCAAAAACTCCAGTCTTAGTACATCTAGTAGGGTGAGTGCTCTTCCACGAAAGGAAGGTATTTTTGTTTTGCAGACCCTTATTTTGCTATAATTTAAGGTGGGTATAATTGGCAAGAGAACGGTTCCTTGTGGCACTTGCTATATTATCTTGATATAGATGAAATTTTTGTTCATCGTGTTTTTACAAGTATTGCAGCAGAGAAAGAAACTTCCTTTCGCGAAAGGAGGAATACGTTGACCCACGGAAGGAAGTATGCTATTATGGGTAAAATTGATAACAGGACTGTTCCTTCATAACAGTTAACATATTAGATCTATATTGATGTGGAAAAATACTTATTTAAGAAGTTTTAGCCATTCATGAATTTGTACTGCAGCACTTTATAGATCAAGATCTGAACAACATTGAAAGTTCTACTGATCCATTGAACATGAAAGGAAATTCTTTTCGCTTTTTTTTTTTACAGAGGAATTGTTAGGAACAAATACATTTTTTAACGAAATCAATGGCTGCTTTTCATACTGCACATGCTACATTGTATATGAATGACTTTGTCACATTATGATCTTCTTGACGTTCTTGAAGCTCGAGGCTAGATTTTTCGGGGGTCGGATATTTCGTCCTTTATACTTTTCGTACCTTCAGACGTTTCATACTGTTTTACAGGTGCCACAGACACTATATACCGTGGAAACCATAATATAAAACGAGGGGGAATTCCATGTGTATTTCATTTTAAAACAGATTGTTTTACTAACCCCTTTGCCAAATTCATAACCCTGCCAGTCATTAAAAGCTTTTGCAGATTGCAAATTGCAAATAAGAATGATTCCAATTCTGGGATTTGCTTTTGAAAAGTAAGAAACATTTGTAGCAAAGTAAGAAACCTCTTGTTAACAGTATTGCTCCCAAATCTTTCTTCTTTTGGATTATCTGGAAAATGATGAAAGGTTGTGAGGAACATTTTTCATATTTTCTTTTCATTCTACAGATAATATAGAAAGAACGTTTAAACAAAATGCCGCTGCCCCCCACCTCCTGTCAGTTTTCTCTTTATATGTTGCAGGCCCCGCTTGGCCCAGTGGTAATGTACATGTGTGAATTATAACCTTGATACCACAGGTTCGAGCCACTATGGGACCCCTGAATTGTTCATGGGAGTGCCCCTTTGGCAAGACACTGAAAAATAGAGCCCATTGCCAAGAACTTGTGAAACCCAGAAGAAACAAAAATATATGAGCTTTTGCTGTGATATTACCAAAATAATGTTGAAAGTGGCGGAAAACAATTCAATCGATCTTCATTTGTAAAGTAAATCTCTTTTTTTTTCTCACCCTATTTACTTAACCCATTACCAGACGACAAATTTTAGGCTCTTCCAAACTGAAAGAGTTTGCTGACGACATTTTCAAAATTGACGAAAATGGCAGAAAGTTATCGAAATGGTTAGAAAACACTGGGAAAAGGAGAAATTGAAAGCATTTGCAGGATTATTTTTGTCTTTGAAAGGGTTGAAAACATCCTTTTCTTCCCTACAATGTTTTTAAAGGGCCTTTTACCTAGGGTCGTTAAAAGTCGGGATTCTGTGGTAAAGAGTTAAAGTGGACAAAAGACTACAACAACAACCATTTCCTCTCTTTTCCACACTCTTGTCGAAAGTCATGATTCCCATGTACCAGTTGTTTGGTAAAGAGTTAACTTTCACGAAGTTTGCTACTCTAATGATTTCATCTAAAAGTCTTAGACTTTTTCAAGAATAACAGTTTTATATCTTGGTTCTATAGACGGATTTGTATTTCGCAAAAGGAATTTCCTTACCCTAAAGAATCTTGTTACTAGCAAAAGTTTTATATAAAAGTTATAAATTTGACAAGTCAAGTTCATCCATGTTGGAAAGATATTATCAAATTTTGAAAAATCCTTTCATGCAAAAAGACTACGTTCGAGGCAAAAATCTTCCTTTCATGAACGGACTTACTTTCGCGCAAGAACGGTTATTATAGTAACACTTTCACCGTGATAGTAAAACACGATTTTTCTAGTCTAAAACTCTCAAATTCAAAATCTAACTTTTACAAATACCTAGAATATATAATCAATAAATCAACGGCGGTTTCCTTTCGTGAGGAAAACGCCTCTTTCATAGTAAACATCTTCCTTTCGTGAACGTAATCTTCCTTTCGCGCAAGGAAGCAAAATGATTATGGTACGAAATGATTGCATATACCATCATGATTCTTTTGATAGAAAAAGAAAAGAAAAAACTCTGGAAATAGCATTTTATCCCTTTCCAACAACATTTCACTCCAAAATATGCTTTTCAGATAAGGACAAGAAAGAATTATACGAGTTTAACAACCACTGATCAGCGTGTTTTACATTTGTGATTTCAATCTCATATTTTAAACTTAAATAACGTCTAAATTATTAGAAAATCATATTCACATTTAATTTTCGTCTTTCATAAAGCTTGCTAGTCTAATGATTTCATCTTAACCCATTACCACTCAATCCCTACTTTTGACGCCCCTGAGAAAGAAACCTTTTGAAAACACTGTGGGAAAAGGAGAAAATGCTGGTAACCAGCATTTTCTCCTTTTCCCACAGTGTTTTCTGCCCTTCCCAGAACAAATTTCAATTTTTCAGTCACCTTTATTTTGTCGTCTGCAAATGCTTTCAATTTGGACCAGTCTAAAATTTTGTCGTGTGGTAAAGAGTTAAAGTCTTAGACTTGGAAGAACAGTTTTATATCTTGGTTCTATAGACGGCTTTGTATTTCGCAAAAGGAATTTCCTTACACTAAAGAATCTCGTTACTAGCAAAAGTTTTATATAAAAGTTATAAATTTGACAAGTCAAGTTCATCCATGTCGAAAAGATATTCTCAAATTCAGAAAAAAATCCTTTCATGCAAAAAGACTACGTTCGAGGAAAAAATCTTCCTTTCGTGTACATACATACTTTCACGCAAGAACGGTTATTTATAGTAACACTTTCACCGCGATAGTAAAACACGATTTTTCGAGTGTAAAAATCTTAAATTCATAATCTAACTTTTACAAATACCTAGAATGTATAAGCAATAAATCAACGACAGTTTCCTTTCGTGAGGAAAACGCTTCTTTCATAGTAAAGAATCTTCCTTTCGTGGACGTAATCTTCCTTTCGCGAAAGGAAGCGAAAGGAAGTTCCTTTCGCTGTTTAGCTGTACCGTTATAGGGTCTTTATAAACAACCACTGACCTACTTCGTTTCTAAACAATACTTAAGGAAGGACGTAATGTCCTTCACGTTTAAAACAAAAACACATTTCAAAAAAGAAAAAAATACATTGAACTTTACCTTTGCAGCCTTGGGTTTGTTCAAATTGATCAAATTGTGACTTGCTTCCTTGCGTTTCACTCGCCGCCGTTTCAAAGCTGTGGTGTGGATGAAAGTCACGTTGCGCGTATGAATAAATTAGGTTACTTCAGACATTCAAGCAAATATTTGTTGAAAATGTAAATGCCTTGAAAAATAAACGTGTAACAAACCAATAATTTTTAGGTAAGAATATTAATGATGCGTTTTCAACGAAAGCTATTTTTTATGTGATATATCATTCATAAAATAGTGCCCGATTGGTAATCGTAACATCTCGGCCGATTTGATGGCTCTGGTGTCACACCTGTGGTTTTTGGCCATATTGAAAATAGCGTGAAATAGGTCATCTTTGAAGCCTCACAGATCGCTTAATGGCAAAAATTTTGCTTTCCCGTCTCTTGCTGTCTAAAGTACGTCCATAATCCTTCGAAAAAATGCATTAAAAACAACATGTCAACCGATTGCGTTTTTCGCTAAATCTCAAAAACAACGGGCACCCTAGAATTTTCCCTCTCAAAAACACCTGTTCACCGCCATGACCTCAATTTTTTTATCCTCTAGTGACACAAAATGGTCCACTCAATATACAATAAAAGTACATCTAAGTGGTCCCCCAGTGCCTGTATTTGAAGCAAATCTAAATTATATACCACCAAGCCTTCTTAGCCCCATACAACAGTGCAACAAAAGTGCTACTGCAAATTTTCACTTGGGACTACTACGAACCGGAAGCAGTCTAGCAGTTCTGCGACACCCTCTCAACACCTGAGTAATGCCGAATGGCTAGATTCGTCCGCATTCATATAGAAAAATATAGGATCTGTGTATTAACAAATATTAAGATTTGATAATTATTCATTGAAATGTCATAACAGTTCAAAGAAAATATCTGTTTAGTGCAATAGTTTGACTTATTTCATTTCGTATCTGAAATTCAATCGTTTTATATGTTTAAATGCTTGAATTTCATAGAACTTTTTTTTCGCTGGTTGAATATTGGTGTTGTTGGGTGATTTCCCAAATGCCTGAGCGTTCACATAGGAAGACCGATTACTGACGTAATCGACTTCCAAAAATTTCTATTTTTGATTCCAATCTATTTTGCCGTCTGCAAAAGCTTTCAATTTGGGCTTGTCCGACAATTTTGTCGTTTAATTAAGAGTTAAATGCATTTGAATTCGTATCATACCATTTTAAAGTATGGAAATTATGATGTAAGCTAAAGTTTCCGGAAAAAATCTATGGTTGGACGAAGAAGCGAAACCAAAGGACAAACAAATGCATGCGAGGCTTCGATATTGATCTTGTCTTCTTTCTCTCTCTCTCTCTTTTTCAACTGAATTCTTCTTATTTTTTCTTCTGCTTCGATTTATTTGCTTATAGAAAAATTACAAATATTTAAGAGGTCATTTGCAGCCATGGCAAGTTAATGTAACAAATCTTTTCTGAAATTTGTCACATAAGAATAAGAAAAAAGTTACAATATAAAGATAAACAACGTCTACTTCCTGTTTCATTTTTTTTTTTTTTATGATTTACAGAATCATGGCTAAACAGACTGTGTATCAGAACAAATTTGGAAGAAAAATGGGTTAAGACAGCAAATTCTGTGGCAGTCTGCCTTTTAGACTCGCCACTGTTGGAGAGGTTTGATGACCTCTCCAATAACGCTTCTTTCTTCTTGTTATCATCATTGTTTTTCTTGTGCTTGTTCTTTTTCTTCGACTTCTTTTTCTCTCATTGACATGAAGTGAGAATTCGTTCTTTGCAAATTCAAATCGATAATCTACATGTATACACAGTGATAAACTGACAAACTCTATTTATTAGTGACTATTGTAGAACACTGGTAAGTGTAGCAGAATGCCTCCTGAGAATTATAAAACAAGTTTTAAAAAATCAGCGCAAACATCTTTATTTCTACTGACAAAAGTACCCATACATAAGCAACTTCATTTTGCTATTCCAACATGTGTGGTCACTGTTTCCCGCAGTTTGACTTGGTGAAACAGTCATAACAAAAATGGCGTTTGTCTGGAGGACACGGACAACCAAAGTTTTGGCAACAAGCGCAGTCTGTCATCGTGTCATCGAAGTAGCACTTACACCCTGTTGATGTGGCTGTATAGTCCAGTGAACAGATTGAAAGGAAATTTAAAGAAAATTGAATGAAATTTAAAAGAATAAGATGTAAAGGAATAGAAAAGAATTGACGTGAATTTGCGATTTAGGTTATTACTCAAAATTTGCATTGAGCTTGCAATTTTGGCTTTTTAAATCCATACATTAAAAATGTCATTCTGAATTTTAGATGTTGATGGATAAGTGTACAGCATTATATGACTGTATTTTATTTCACAAATACGATTCAACGTCCTATGAAATCTCGTTAATACTACCACGTGAGAACAGAATGTTTTATTCAACGTGGGACGCTGTAGAGTCCAATATGGATTTTTTTCAAAACAATGCAGGAGTCCAATATGGATTTTTCAAATCGAGGCTAGAGTTACGAATGTCGGTATTTGACCGAAAGAGTAGTCTACCCATGTCCGTTGTCAAAAAGCAATTTCAAAACCTTCTTTTGATATGTTTTGATCTTCTTAATATGTTTGGATATTATTTACATTGACCTGACCTGATACTTTAAATTTTAAAGTCATTTTTGTTTTGCTTTAAAGTCAATACGGAAGTATAAAATAAAGAAGTTATTTAACATGCTAGGGTACGGTACTGAATTCGACGAGATTCGTACACAGCAGAACCAGTCTATATTTGGACTCGGCGGTCGCCTCGTCCAAAATATACACAGGTTCTGGAGTATGCTCAATTGATAAAATTCATTCATACCTACAATCTAACGTTTGTAATTGCTTTCATACTACCACGTGAATTGAGAATATCTTAGCCCATATCAGAAGCTGTAGAGTCTAATACGAACTTTTCAGGACGAGGCAAGAGTCCAATCCGGATTTTTCAGAACGAGGCAAGAGTCCAATACAGATTTTTCAAAACGAGGCTAGAGTCCCGAATATCGATATTGGACCGGAAGACTAGTCTACCGAAGTCCGTTGTAAAAAAGCAACTTCAAAACCCTCTTTTGATTTATTTTTTTTTTAATTATTCAAATTGAAATGACCCTATACTTGCCGCTTACTTTAAAAGTCAATGCGGAGGTATGAAAGAAAGGAGTCATTTAACATGCTTGGGTACAAGACAGAATGCGTTTGGATTCGTACACTGCAGAACCAGTCTATATTTTGGACTCGGCTGTTGCCTCGTCCAAAATATAGACTGGTTCTGCAGTGTACTCATCAAATAGAATTCAACAACAACATTGATAGAAGAGGCGTGAAATAATGTTGCCTTGTCCAAACTATAAAGTGGTTTTGCAGTGTTCTCATCCGATATAATTAAGTATTGTACCAAAGCATGTCAAATAACCTCATAATATTGTATAATGTTGTACAAATGTGTCTTTAGTAACAATAACAGCAGCAGCAGTGCTCCGCAGCAGCAGCGGCAGCGACGACAACATTGATAGAAGAGGCGAAACTGAACTTACTCTCAGAGAACGTTGGCGCGAGAGTTAAAATGTTGGAATTTCCTGTGCCGCCAGTTCCACTGGTAGTTGTCATATCAGTCGCTGTAACTTTTCAGAACAATGTAAAAAAAAAATGAATAAATAATTCGTTTACCGCTTTGGAAATTAGAGATACTAATTGCGTGAAGTCACACTTCCTGTCTTTGACGACCTCTACATTGTCAGGTTAAATGGGATAACTACCCCGTGTAAGGATAAACAGTCTTACATGATATAATTGAGCCGTGGTTTGTGAACAGGGGCCTTAAGGAATCTGCGAAAAGTGGGTTTGATAGATCTTCGTGATCCAGTCCGTCCACCATTGAATCATTACATAATTATTGATCCATTTAATCGATTTTAGTTAATAACCGACTGAAGTTTTAGGTAGACTGGTCCCTTGAAACGCATAAAGTTAATTTAAAGCCGAAAGTTTCGTCCAGGGTCAGCCTGCTCAAACTGCACAGGCTGACTTGGACAAATACTTTTGGCCGATGCATGAAGTCCCTCTTTCCATAGACCAACGCTCATTTAACCATTTACTCCATAGATACTCATTTTCATGCATTGCTTTTAGGAGCCTTTGGAAAACATTGAGGCAAAAGGTGAAATTGCTCGTGACGAGCAATTTTTCCTTTTGCCACAATGGTTTCAAAACTTTCAAAAAGTGTTATATACACATAAGAAACGGCTTCATCCTTGCTGTTATTTAGGGTCAATTAGAGATACCATAGAAATGCCTTATAGGGTAAAGGGTTAAATAAAAGCCATAGAACGCCATTCGAAAATCCATAACCAGCCGATATGGCTCAGTAGGTAGAGTGTAGGACTGGTGAACACAATGATTCGGGTCACTAGAGGTTGTGGGTTCGAATCCCCGGCTGGCCAATTAAAATTACTAATAGTCTTTCGGATGAGACGTTAAACCGAGGTCCCGTGTGACGGTGCTATACGCCGAGCACGTTAAAGAACCAGGCGAAGGTCTCAGTAATTTCGACCTGTATCCTTGCACTATCCACTGTAACAACTAACCGTCTTCTGGGGTCGTCGCTCAGATGGGCAATCGGTAGCGACGATAAATAAACGCAAATTCAATCAATTCAATTCGAGAATCTACTGTCACGTATGTACATGATGATATACAGATTGATCTTTTACATGTGGACTCCACAATGTCGACGGAAACAACAGGAACCGTATTTGAATATCAAACATTCTACAAACTGCTGTAAATAAGTCTTCATTCGGAAACTAACCATCTGACTGGCCAAAACGTCATGTCCTAGCCAATCAGATATGTAGTTTTAAGGAAGAAACTAGAAAATGATATAAAACTAGCTAATGAAAATAACTTTAGAGCGGGACTAATCGTTCAAGATAAAAAAAGTTAGGGATGCTTTTCTGGATTATCCCGCGTGAACAAATCGAGACCTTAAAGTAATAACGTCCTAGGTGTAACAAAGATCTTACCATGCAAGCATGCATAGTTGGAAACGACATTTTAACTCTCTCTCATTCTGTAGCAACTATATCAACAAGAAGACCATGATGGTCCTATATCGCTCACCTGAGTACCAAGCACCACAGGTCTAAAATAAAGATATATACCAAATAACAAGGTTCAAGGCCAAATGATAATGAAGCAAGAGCAGCATACTGTTGCAATTTAACTGTAGACTTTGAAGTTCCATTCCATACAAGCAAGAAATACTGTAAACATGAAGATCAGTGAAATTACTCAAAATTCGCGCTACGCAGAGTTATTGTTCTTGTGCACTGTATTCCGTAATATTACAACAAACATGCATACCAAGTTTGAAGTCGTTCTGACTTAAGACAGTTATATTCAGGGCAGGCACTAAATGCTGTAGAAATGACATTCAAAGGGAAATAAATGAGTTACAATTCTTAGGCACCGCACTTCCAAATATTGCAACAAATAAGCATACCAAATTTCAAGTCATTCCTCCTTAAGATGACAAAGTTTTGTTCCGGACAAGCAAGAAATGCTATTTGTGCTAGGAAGTTATGGTTCTTGTGCAATGCACTCCATAATTTTTCAACAATCATGCATATCAAATTTGAAGATATTCAAGCCGTAGATGATAAAGTTATATTCCAGACAAGCAGAAAATGCTGTAAAAAATTCAATAAAAGGGAAATAAATTATAGGCAGTATAAAGTAGAGTTATGGTTCTTTCACACTGCACTCCGTATTATTGCAACAAAGACAAATGCCAAGTTTCAAGTAAATTGGACTGGAAATGACAAAGTTATGCTGCGGACTAAGAACTATTCAAAAAATCTTTCTAATTCAAAGGCAAATAACTCCAGTTGTTCTGGTCACCTATAATCGAACTCATCTGAGATCTTAGAGTCATATATGTTTTGACCAAGTTTGCAACTAATTGGTTGATATTTGTAGATGCAAGAGTGTAAACAAAGTGAAATATAGCAATTTTTCGAATTGAAGGGCAAATAACTCCAGTTGTGCATGTTAGATTACACCCATAATCAAACTCATCTGAGATCTTATAGTCATGTATATTTTGTCCAAGTTTGGTGTCGATTGGTTGATAATTGTAGATGCTAGAGTGAAAACAAAGTCAAATATAGCGTTTTTTTCTAATTCAAGGGCAAATACCTCCGGTCGTTCTGGTCCGATGAGACCCATAATCTAACTCATCCGAGATCTTATGGTCATATATATTTTGACTAAGTTTGTTGCTGATTGGTTGATATTTGTAGATGCTGCAGTGTAAACAAAGTGAAATATACCAATTTCTTTAATTCAAGGGCAAATAACTCCTGATGTTCTGGACCGATTAGACCCATAATCGATCTCATCCGAGATATTATGGTCATATACACTTTGATCAAGTTTGGTGCTGATTGGTTGATATTTGTAGATGCTAGTGTGTAAACAAGAAATTGTGAACGGACGACGGACGGACGGACGACGGACGCCGACGGACGGTGAGTGATCACAATAGCTCACTCTGAGCACTTCGTGCTCAGGTGAGCTAAAAATCGGCCAATAATATGTTGACCAACAATGACCTTGAAGTCTTTCGTTTTCTCTTACAACACTTTTTAACTACGATCATCTTATCTAAAGCAGAGCTCCAGATAAGACGGAGTGATGGTATTCCAAATCCATTATTTCTCTTCCAAACCCCATGTTGTGGGTACTCATTAGAATTGTCTCGATGAGACGATTCTAATGAGTACCCATAACATAGGGTTTAGTGAAGCAAACGTAATATTTTCAATTTTGAAATCAAAATCACTCCCTCTATCTGGAGTTCTGCTGAAGGAACTGAAGTAATACCACACATTAAAATCGTACCACCTGCAGGTGTCGATTTTGGCGAGGGCCGAGTGTTAGATGTTTCGTCAGGTGTCCATGATGTCTGACTGACATCTGGGTCACAGGTTCCCTGATTATTTAGCACTCCCTCTCTCCTCTGAGGAAACACGCACTGTGAATGGTGCATGTGCCTGGCTGGAAGCGATATTAACGATATTTGTCCTATATTTGCTATGGTGGGGAACATTACAAGAACATAGGACTAAAAACATTCAAAATCAATTGTGCTCGATGAACTCTTGGTTAAAAAGAGATGCCATGATCTATTTGACTACAGATGCTTATTCACCATTATTAAACTTATATGGAGATGCAAAGACTTATTGGAATCTATATTCTTTTTTACTAGGATGTCTTGGTGTTTTGGTGACAGATTTCTTTAAACTCAACAGCATGTTTTGTGCAATTTGATCTCGAAATACGCTATCCATCAAAGTACATACATATTTTTTTATTCTTTCTTTTAACAAAGTCTATACACTGTGGTACAATGCTCTGCATTACTTAACATACTCTATCTAAAAAAAAACGTGCAACGTGCTCAACGCTTAACTGTCTCTTTTTGTATCATGTACTGCATACAATGGTATCATTTCCATCATACCAGTGTAGTATGCCAAAAGACCATGCTGCCATGCCTTACATACCATAAGAAAATGATGAATGTAGCATGATACTCTGGTTATATTATTGCGCCTGTAATGTATCCCAATGTATCATGGTATCGTGCTTATGGTGCATGACACCATGCTGCATGCATTATTAACTCTTTACCACACGAGAAAATTTTAGACTGGTCCAAATTGAAAGCATTTGCAGATGTCAAAATAGAAGTGACTGAAAAATTGAAATTTGTTCTGGGAAGGGTAGAAAACACTGTGGGAAAAGGAGAAAATGCTGGTTACCAGCATTTTCTCCTTTTCCCAAAGTGTTTTCAAAAGGCTTCTTTCTCAGGGGCGTCAAAAGTAGGGATTGTGTGGTAATGGGTTAATGCATACCATAAGAAAATGATGAATGTAGCATGATACTCTGGTTATATTATTGCGCCTGTAATGTATCCTAATGTATCATGGTATCGTGCTTATGGTGCATGACACCATGCTGCATGCATTATTAACGAGACACCCATGGTATGTACCGTGTGGTAAGTACCACTCTTTAGGTATCATGCTCTGTGTATCCCGACACCATCCTGTATTTAATACGATGCTGTTTCGTACGTGTTAGACTTTGTGTATAACATATGGAATCACCCTCTTTGCACCTAACATACCCCTATCTATCATGTAGTCTTAGCTACCTAACTTTATTCTATGGTTCATGTAATAAAGGTATATAATATCACGTAAAAATTCGATACCCGGTTGAGGAGAACTTTCTTTCCGGCGTATTTTCGCCTCTCACCTCTGCTGAAGCATGTGAGAAAAGTAGTGGGTGGCTTTGGAAAGAAAGTAGTGTAAGTACCGGTGTGAGAAAGCCAGAAAACACATGTGCGTCACCGACCGCCATGATATGACCTTAGCTGTTAAAGTGGCGTTAAACCCCAATACAACCAACGAACCAACCATCATGTAAAACTTCTTGCTCAAATCAGATCTACCTACTATTATTTGGCAGTTGAAATATTCGTCGCATGTTTGACATTTGGAGTTGTAATATAAGTATCTCACACTGTTGCTGATAGGTCCACCTTTCTGGTTCACTAAGTATATAGAATACACGCCATAGGCTTTTCCTGAAAGAAATGTTTGGATACTGTTATGACAAGGTCAATATCGACCGGCATGTCATTCCAGATGACTAAGGTGTGCCTTGTTACAGGTTGTTTGAAGTTCATAAGGACCCCCATGAACTTTAAATATCTTGAGAAATCCCCTATAAATTTTTATGAAACTTCTCAACGTTTTTTAAAATGGCCTTACTAGCTCTGACAGTGAAAATTTTAATTTTTCATTCACACACACACACACACACACACACACACACACAAAAAGAGTTTTGCCCATCCAAGTAGTGTAATTTTTTGATCTGAAGCTGAACTTTTTCTGATAGTTTCGTGTAGTGATCGTTACAGCAAACATAACTGGAGAAGTGCATGAATTCAGTACCTCGATTAAGTTAAATATGGGCCCCTGAAATTGTTTTTGAAGAAATAATATAGTTCTATACCTTACCTCAGATATCGCTGTCGTCACTTTCATTCATATCTTTGAACTCTAAAACACTTGTCAAATTTTCTCTTATATTGTGTCTGTTCTTCAATATTTTGGCATGGCTTCACGTTTAATACCAATTCTGTTGAGATATGTGTGCCAAACTACCAGACAAACATATTCGAATGTCTTTCACGGTTTGTTTTGAATGGTTTTTGCTGTGACCTTTTCAGTTTGCCTAAAATTAGCTCGATTCTGTCTTGGTCACACTCTTAGTGTGGTATTCTTCAAGTAACCATACAGACCAAATGTATTCAGAGCTGGTGTTTCAAACTCTTTACCACACAATGCCGACTTTTAACGACCCCGAGAAAGAAAACCTTTGAAAACATTGTGGTAAAAGGAGAAAATGTTGATAACTAGCATTTTCTCCTTTTCTCAAAATGTTTTCTACCCTTCCCAAATCAAATTTCTATTTTTGATTCCCATCTATTTTGCCGTCTGCAAAAGCTTTCAATTTGGGCTTGTCCAACAATTTCGTCGTTTAATTAAGAGTTAAATGCATTTGAATTCGTAACATACCATTTTAAAGTATGGACATTATGATGTAAGCTAAAGTTTCCGGAAAACATCTATGATTGGACGAAGAAGCGAAACCAAAGGACAAACAAATGCATGCAAGTCTTCGATATTGATCTTGTCTTCTTTCTCTCTCTAATTTTTTTTCAACGGAATTCTTCTTATTTTTTCTTCTGCTTCGATTTATTTGCTTATAGAAAAATTACAAATATTTGAGAGGTCATTTGCAGCCATGGCAAGTTAATATAACAAATCTTTTCTGAAATTTGTCATATAAGAATAAAAAAAAGTTGCAATATAAAAAGAAACCACGTCTATTTCCTGTTTCTTTTTTTTTTCATGATTTACAGAACCATGGCGAAACAGACTGTATATCAGAACAATTTTGGAAAAAAAATGGGTTAAGACAGCATATTCTGTGGCAGTCTACCTTTTAAACTTACCACTGTTGGAAAGGTCAGATGACCTCTCCAATAACACTTCTTTCTTCTTGTTATCATCATTGTTCTTCTCGTGCTTGTTCTTTTTCTTCGACTTCTTTTTCTCTCATTGACATGAAGTGAGAATTCGTTCTTTGCAAATTCAAATCGATAATCTACATGTATACATAGTGATAAACTGACAAAATCTATTTATTTGTGACTATCGTAGAACACTGGTAAGTGTAGCAGAATGCCTCCTGAGAATCATAAAACAAGTTTTAAAAAATCAGCGCAAACGTCTTTATTTCAACTGACAAAAGTACCCATACATAAGCAACTTCATTTTGCTATTCCCACATGTGTGATCACTGTTTCCCGCAGTTTGACTCGGTGAAACAGTCATAACAAAAATGGCGTTTGTCTGGAGGACACGGACAACCAAAGTTTTGGCAACAAGCGCAGTCTGTCATCGTGTCATCGAAGTAGCACTTACACCCTGTTGATGTGGCTGTATAGTCTAGTGAACAGATTGAAATGAAATTAACTCTTTACCACACGAGAAAATTTTAGACTGGTTCAAATTGAAAGCATTTGCAGACGACAAAATAAAGGTGACTGAAAAATTGAAATTTGTTCTGGGAAGGGTAGAAAATACTGTGGGAAAAGGAGAAAATGCTGGTTACCAGCATTTTCTCCTTTTCCTACAGTGTTTTCAAAAGGCCTCTTTCTCAGGGGCGTCAAAAGTAGGGATTGTGTGGTAATGGGTTAAAAAAAAAATGAATGAAATTTAAAAGAATAAGATGTAAAGGAATAGAAAAGAATTGAAGTGAATTTGCGATGTAGGTTATTACTCAAAATTTGCATTGAGCTTGCAATTTTGGCTTTTTTTAATCCATACATTAAAAATGTCATTCTGAATTTTAGATGTTGATGTATAAGTGTACAGCATTGTATGACAGATATACTGTATTTTATTTCACACATACGATTCAACGTCCTATTAAATCACGTTAATACTATCAAGTGAGAACAGAATATTTCATTCAACGTGGGAAGCTGTAGAGTCCAATATGGATTTTTTTTCAAAACAAGGCGGGAGTCCAATATGGATTTTTCAAATCGAGGCTAGAGTTACGAATATCGGTATTTGACCGGAAGAGTAGTCTACCCAAGTCCGTTGTCAAAAAGCAATTTCAAAACCTTCCTTTGATATGTTTTGATATTATTTACATTGGTTTTGCAGTGTTCTCATCCGATATAATTAAGTATTGTACCAAAGCATGTCAAATAACCTCATAATATTGTATAATGTTGTACAAATGTGTCTTTAGTAACAATAACAGCAGCAGCAGTGCTCAGCAGCAGCAGCGGCAGCGACGACAACAACAACATTGATAGAAGAGGTGAAACTGAACTTACTCTCAGAGAACGTTGGCGCGAGAGTTAAAATGTTGGAATTTCCTGTGCCGCCAGTTCCACCGGTAGTTGTCATATCAGTCGCTGTAACTTTTCAGAACAATGAAAAAAAAAAAAAAAAATGAATAAATAATTCGTTTACTGCTTTGGAAATTAGAGATACTAATTGCGTAAAGTCACACTTCCTGTCTTTGACGACCACTACATTGGCAGGTTAAATGGGATAATTACCCCGTGTAAGGATAAACAGTCTTACATGATATAATTGAGCCGTGGTTTGTGAAAAGGGGGTTTAGTAGTAGATCTCCATGATCCAGTCTATCCACCATTGAAGCATTACATAATTATTGATCCAATAAATCGATTTCAGTTAATAACCGACTGATGTTTTAGGTAGACTGGTCCCTTGAAACGGATAAAGTTAATTTAAAGCCGAAAGTTTCGTCCAGGGTCAGCCTGCTCAAACTGCGCAGGCTGACTTGGACAAATACTTTTGGCTGATGCATGAAGTCCCTCTTTCCATAGACCAACGCTCATTTAACCATTTACTCCATAGATACTGATTTCTTTGCATTGCTTGTAGGAGCCTTTGGAAAACATTGTGGCAAAAGGTGAAATTGCTCGTGACGAACAATTTCACCTTTTGCCACAATGTTTTCAAAACTATCAAAAGGTATCATATACACATAAGAAACGGCTTCATCCTTGCTGTTATTTAGGGTCAATTAGAGATACCATAGAAATGCCTTATAGGGTAAAGGGTTAAATAAAAGCCATAGAACGCCATTTGAAAATCCATAACCAGCCGACATGGCTCAGTAGGTAGAGTGTAGGACTCGTGAACACAATGATTCGGGTCACTAGAGGTTGTGGGTTCGAATCCCCGGCTGGCCAACTAAAATTACTAATAGTCTTTCGGATGAGACGTTAAACCGAGGTCCCGTGTGACGGTGCTATACGCCGAGCACGTTAAAGAACCAGGCGAAGGTCTCAGTAGTTTCGACCTGTATCCTTGCACTATCCCCTGTAACAACTAATCGTCTTCTCGGGTCGTCGCTTAGATGGGCAATGGGTAGCGACAATAAATAAACGCAAATTCAATCAATTCAATTCGAAAATCCACTGTCACGTATGTACATGATGATATACAGATTGATCTTTTACATGTGGACTCCACAATGTCGACAGAAACAACTGGAACCGTATTTGAACACCAAACATTCTACAAACTGTTGTAAATAAGTCTTCATTCGGAAACTAACCATCTGACTGGCCAAAACGTTATGTCCTAGCCAATCAGATATGTAGTTTTAAGGAAGAAACTAGAAAACGATATAAAACTAGCTAATGAAAATAACTTTAGAGCGGGACTAATCGTTCAAGATAAAAAAAGTTAGGGATGCTTTTCTGGATTATCCCGCGTGAACAAATCGAGACCTTAAAGTAATAACGTCCTAGGTGTAACAAAGATCTTACCATGCAAGCATGCATAGTTGGAAACGACATTTTAACTCTCTCTCATTCTGTAGCAACTATATCAACAAGAAGACCATGATGGTCCTATATCGCTCACCTGAGTACCAAGCACCACAGGTCTAAAATATAGATATATACCAAATAACAAGGTTCAAGGCCAAATGATAATGAAGCAACAACAGCAAATTGTTGCAATTTAACTGGAGACTTTGAAGTTCCATTCCATACAAGCAAGAAATACTGTAAACATGAAGATCAGTGAAATTACTCAAAATTCGCGCTACGCAGAGTTATTGTTCTTGTGCACTGTATTCCGTAATATTACAACAAACATGCATACCAAGTTTGAAGTCGTTCCGACTTAAGATGACAGTTATATTCAGGGCAGGCACTAAATGCTGTAGAAATGACATTCAAAGGGAAATAATTTAAAGACAGCACAAGGTACAGATACAATTCTTAGGCACCGCACTTCCAAATATTGCAACAAATAAGCATACCAAATTTCAAGTCGTTCCTCCATAAGATGACAAAGTTTTGTTCCGAACAAGCAAGAAATGCTATTTGTGCTAGGAAGTTATGGTTCTTGTGCAATGCACTCCATAATTTTTCAACAATCATGCATATCAAATTTGAAAATGTTCAAGCTGTAGATGACAAAGTTATATTCCAGACAAGCAGAAAATGCTGTAAAAAATTCAATCAAAGGGAAATAAATTATAGGCAGTATAAAGTAGAGTTATGGTTCTTTCACACTGCACTCCGTATTATTGCAACAAACACAAATGCCAAGTTTCAAGTGAATTGGACTGGAAATGACAAAGTTATGCTCCGGACTAAGAACTATTGAAAAAAATCTTTCTAATTCAAGGGCAAATAACTCCAGTTGTTCTGGTCACCTATAATCGAACTCATCTGAGATCTTAGAGTCATATATGTTTTGACCAAGTTTGGAACTAATTGGTTGATATTTGTAGATGCAAGAGTGTAAACAAAGTGAAATATAGCAATTTTTCGAATTGAAGGGCAAATAACTCCAGTTGTTCTGGTTAGATTACACCCATAATCAAACTCATCTGAGATCTTATAGTCATGTATATTTTGTTTAAGTTTGGTGTCGATTGGTTGATAATTGTAGATGCTAGAGTGAAAACAAAGTCAAATATAGCGTTTTTTCTAATTCAAGGGCAAATAACTCCGGTAGTTCTGGTCCGATAAGACCCATAATCGAACTCATCCGAGATCTTATAGTCATATATATTTTGACTAAGTTTGTTGCTGATTGGTTGATATTTGTAGATGCTGCAGTGTAAACAAAGTGAAATATACCAATTTCTTTAATTCAAGGGCAAATAACTTCTGATGTTCTAAACCGATTAGACCCATAATCGATCTCATCCGAGATATTATGGTAATATACACTTTGATCAAGTTTGGTGCTGATTGGTTGATATTTGTTGATGCTAGAGTGTAAACAAGAAACTTTGAACGGACGACGGACGGACGGTGAGTGATCACAATAGCTCACTCTGAGCACTTCGTGCTCAGGTGAGCTAAAAATCGGCCAATAATATGTTGACCAACAATGACCTTGAAGTCTTTCGTTTTCTCTTCACAACACTTTTTAACTACGATCTTCTTATCTAAAGCAGAGCTCCAGATAAGACGGAGTGATGGTATTCCAAATCCATTATTTCTCTTCCAAACCCTATGTTGTGGGTACTCATTTGAATCGTCTCGATGAGACGATTCTAATGAGTACCCATAACATAGGGTTTAGTGAAGCAAAAGTAATATCTTCAATTTTGAAATCAAAATCACTCCCTCTATCTGGATTTCTGCTGAAGGAAATGAAGTAATACCACACATTGAAATTGTACCACCTGAAGGTGTCGATTTTGGCGAGGGCCGAGTGTTAGATGTTTCGTCAGGTGTCCATGATGTCTGACTGACATCCGGGTCACAGGTTCCCTGATTATTTAGCAGGTCCCTCTCTCCTCTGAGGAAACACGTATTGTGAATGGTGCATGTGCCTGGCTGGAAGCGATATCAACGATATTTGTCCTATATTTGCTATGGTGGAGAACATTACAAGAACACAGGACTAAAAACATTCAAAATCAATTGTGCTCGATGAACTCTTGATTAAAAGGAGATGCCATGATCTATCTGACTACAGATGCTTATTCACCATTAATAAAGTTATTTGGAGATGCAAAGACTTATTGGAATCTATGCTCTTTTTTACTAGGATGTCTTGGTGTTTTGGTGACAGATTTCTTTAAACTCAACAGCATGTTTTGTGCATTTTGATCTCGAAATACGCTATCCATCAAAGTACATACATTGTTTTAAGCTTTCTTTTAACATAGTCTATACACTGTGGTGCAATGCTCTGCATTATAAACATACTCTATCTGAAAAAAAACGTGCTCAACGCTTAACTGTCTCTTTATGTATCATGTACTGCATACAATGGTTTCATTTCCATCATACCAGTGTAGTATGCCAAAGTATCATGGTACCATGCCTTACGTACCATAAGAAAATGATGAATGTAGAATGATACTCTGGTTATTTTTGCGCCTGTAATGTATCCTAATGTATCATGGTATCGTGCTTATGGTGCATGACACCATGCTACATGCATTATTAACGAGACACCCATGGTATGTACCTTGTGGTAAGTACCACTCTTTAGGTATCATGCTGTGTGTATCCCGACACCATCCTGTATTTAATACGATGCTGTTTTTTACCTGTCATGCTTTGTGTACATGGAATCACCCTCTTTGCACCTAACATACCCCTATCTACCACGTAGTCTTACCTACCTAACTTTATTCTGTGGTTCATGTAATAAAGGTATATACCATCATGTAAAAGTTTGATACCCGGTTGAGGCGAACTTTCTTTCCGGCGTATTTCGCCTCTCATCTCTGCTGAAGCATGTGAGAAAAGTAGTCGGTGGCTTTGGAAAGAAAGTAGTGTAAGTACCGGTGTGAGAAAGCCAGAAAACACATGTGGCGTTAACCAACCAACCAACCATCATGTAAAACTTCTTGCTCAAATCAGATCTACCTACTTTTATTTGGCAGTTGAAGTTTTTGTCGCATGTTTGGCATTTGGAGTTGTAATATAAGTATGTCACACTGTTGCTGATAGGTCCACCTTTCTGGTTCACCAAGTATATAGAATACTCGCCATAGGCTTTTCCTGAAAAAAATGTTTGGATACTGTTCGTGACAAGGTCAAGAACGACCGGCATGTCATACCACATGACTAAGGCGTGCCTTGTTGTAGGCTGTTTGAAGTTCATAAGGACCCCCCCTGAACTTTAAATATCTTGAAAAATCCCCTATAAATTTTCATGAAACTTCTAAATTTTTTTTTTAAATGGCCTTACCAGCTCTGACAGCCAAAATTTGAATTTTTCATTCACAAGAAAAAGAGTTTTGCCCATCCAAATAGTGTAATTTTTTGTTCTGAAGCTGAATTTTTTTCTGATAGTTTCGTGTAGTGATCGTTACAGCAAACATAACTTGTGAAGTGCATGAATTCAGTATCTCGATTAAGTTAAATATGGGCCCCTGAAATTGTTTTTGAAGAAATAATATAGTTGTATACCTTACCTCAGATATCGCTGTCGTCACTTTCATTCATATCTTTGAACTCTAAAACGCTTGTCAAATTTTCTCTTATATATATTGTGTCTGTTCTTCAATATTTTGGCATCGCTTCACCTTGAATACCACTTCTGTTGAGATATGTATGCCAAACCACCTAACAATCATATTCGAATGTCTTTCATGGTTTGTTTTGAATTGTTTTTGCTGTGACCTTTTCAGTTTCCCAAAAAATTAGCTTGATTGTGTTTTGGTCACATTCTTAATAGTGGTCCAAGATGCATTCCTATAACCGACTGAATAAGGCGGTAGACTTGTCCCTTCAAATGCAGGAAATCGGCGATTAACCTGCGTAGACTGCGCAGGCTGACCCGAGTCGACACTTTTTAAAAATGCATTAAAACCCCTATTTTCAGAGCATGCCTTATCTATGTATTTAAAAACCTACCATTTCCTGGCTTCGCAATAGGACACTTCACTTTGTTCGAAGAAATGAACCCTGTTTTTGCCCCCTGTTGCAATGTAGCTCGAGCCTCGATTGTAGATGGTGTATACTGTAAATAGATGAAATCAAGAGCAATTAGAAAATGAACGAAGGATTACATTTTGTCTTTAGAACATCTGCTGTCACAAAGAAAGATTTAAAGCGCAACAAATGATAATACGGAACATGTAGCTGACAATAAGAAACTCAGTTTCTGATTGATTATTGGCAATAGCTGCAATTAATGCAATATTTCATTCGCAGAACTTTTCAAATTAAAGGCGCATTTTGATCTATTACCAGGACCACGTGTAAAAAAGCAATGGAGACATAGAAGCGTTACAATCAAATGCTTCTGTCTTCATATACTACTAGAAGGGCATTTAATTACAATGCAATTTCAAAATGTATAAATAGGTTTTTATTTCTCAATTGTTATTCTCTTTATAGGTAACTTTATTAGTTGTACGGTCAAGTGGTAGGGGACTTGGAAACTTGTTAAAGGCTGTGGTTAATCATGTCGCCCCGAGCCGAAGGCGAGGCATAAATGTGCAGTCTGGTGATCGATCGACGCCGCCATTTTGGATGTTGCGTTGCACGTATAGTGATGTTAACGGGGCACTCAAAAGGAAAACTGGCTTTACGTGGTTTTTGCCAGGGAACATGATATATGTTCCCGGCCTGTTAACCAATCAGATCACGAGAAATTTCTTTGCAGTATAATAAAACGTTTTGTCTTCGTTACGGGCAATAATGTCCCAATAATGATGCGCTGTCTTTCAAGACTTTTTTTAAATTTTCTCATCAAATATACAAAAGAGTCATTGAAGAGAGATAACCTCATCGGATTGGCGATAATTTGTAAGTTTTTGTAGTGTGGCAGCAGGCTGCTATTCGTACAAAAACAATCTTCAAGGGTTTCAAAAATTTCACACAAGTATAAGTACTGACTCGTTCAAATGGTTGAAGGAATAAAACTGTACATAAGACATAGGGATATTTGTTTTTCACGGTGAACACCATCGGCGCAGCCACGTGTGAAAATATTACCGATGGTGTTCACGAGATAAATGAGAAAATGCTATCATTCAGAATGGAAAAAAAAGAACATTCTATTCTAGTTAGAGGATTTTCTCCTTGACCAAGTATATTATCCAATGTCCTCTGCCTAAACAAGTTTAAACATGTGATTATTAAGCGAAGGATTGGGCTAAATATCAAGGATCGTGCCAACCTGCTTTTCAGTGACGTAGCACATAGCACCTGTAGAATTCACCATATTTGTGCCAGTTATAACAGGTTCGAAACATTGCTGAGTCCGAGTATCACATACATTACTGAAAACAAACAAACGAACAATGAACAAAAACACGACCCTTGAAAACGAACCAAAACAAACGATAGTAGACAAAGGCTAAATTGCTTGAAATCATGGCCTGTAAAATTTAACATTAATTTTTAGTTTCATTCTGAGTCTTATTCTAGATTAAGAAGCTACTACATCTCTGATTGGCTAAACCATTTGATCCGGGCAATCAGAAATCGTGTTACTTTCAAATTTAGAAAACTCTTAGGAATGGTCGGTATTTTACTTGACATCATGACCGTCTTTTTTGGGTATATCCGTATATGGACGCCATGACCGACTTGTGTGGGTATATCCCGTATATGGACGCCATGACCGTGTTGTGTGGGTATATCCGTATATGGACGCCATGACCGTGTTGTGTGGGTATATCCCGTATATGGGCGCGATGACTGACTTGTTTGGGTACATCTCGTATGCGGACGCTATGACCGACTTGTTTTGGCATATCCGGAACATGGACGCCATGACTGACTTACCATTGTGTTCAAATATGTACACCATGACCAACTTGCCTCGGTTTATTACATATATGGTCGACATGGACTTTTTTATTTTTTATTTCTTCAATGATCGTATGTAGTGACAAATGTACGGAATTTGCCAATTTTACTTCTGTTGAAACGGCAAGTGTTCAACTACAGAGCCTTCGTGCAACACAATGACTAAAGGTCGCTTCATTTCAGCTGTGTTTTTAAACACTTCTTAAAGAAAGTCGAACCCCTTTGTTTTCGGTAAGGCTTGACCCCATCATCAGGAAAAAGTAAAAAAAAAAAGGTTTCTTTACATACTTAATTATGTGGGATATTTGTGGGGCAGATGTAGTATCGACAGAACAATCAGACTCCGTGTATCCGCTGTCACAAACACAAACACCGTTTTGGCAGTCCCCATTTCCGAAGCACCCACCCGGGCATGTCATGGCTTGTGGTGGTACATAAATAGTACCGTTCTTTACTGTGGAATTTTTTACCAGTTGTGCATGGGCGCATTGTTCGAGCAGAGTAGTCAAAGCAGACAGTGCCATTGTATCATCATTTGTCAGCTGAAAATGTAGTGTCAACATTTGTTGTATGCAAATGAGTGTGGCCAAAGGCGAACTTTCTGGTTACTCATCTGTTATAAATATTTTTCTATGAACAGCTATTGGCAAAAAATGAGTTTGTTGTCCCCCTACCCCATATACTATTTCTTGTTTGTTTACACAAACTAAGAAATTGGACGTTAAAAACATTCTCTATCAGTGAGAAAACTAATCTATCTTTATATAGGAGATTGCAACCATTTTCTATTATAATCGTTACATGTTCGTTGTATTCTTCAAAAGATTTTGGTAACAAAGCAGTTCTACAAGATTCTCTGGTCAAGAAACTGGCAGTTTTTTTTACACATCAATAGAGAGCGGACGTGTCTCAGTGATGAAGGGTTCAGTACCCCTCCCGATTACTTCACTGGTCACTTCAGAGGAAATCGACATCTCGCGACACCGTGGGTCGCATATTTATAATTTAACATTTTGATTAATTAAATAGGAAACCAAGTTGAAATTACATCATTCGCTAAACTTTGAATCGTCCATTGATCAAACTCCCACAACTATATTACGCAGGGTGATATACACCTGCACGGTACATTTTTTCGCGGGAAATTCAATGCTGTACTGTTTTTGAACTCGTAAGGCTTCATTAAAAAAAAAAACTAGTCACAATTTGTATCCAATTCTTTCTTTTATAGTTCCGTTGAAAAAAAGTTCGTTCATTAAAGTTTTCACGTGGTTTATCATCAGTTCCCCTGACAAATTTCATCGACAGCTTTATTAATGTGATTGTTGAGGTTGTTGCTAATCGATTTCCATGAGTGCCGCCATCTTTAAGGTCATGTGATCGACTGAAATGGAAACCTTCTTTATTCGGACGAGGTTAGATTTTTTAGTTACAAATTTAGTTACGATTGTCATGTCATCATATATCATACTTGGGACCGTATTTGACTGTAGATACTTGCAGTTTGATATTCATAGGGACACCTCCCTCACGTCAAAATATCTTGAAAAAAATATAAAAAATTCCGAATTAATTTCTATGAAACTTGTCAAAGTCTCTTTTTTTTGGATGACCTAGTCAACTCTCACAGCGAAAATTTGATTTTTTCTTCCAAGAAAAAGAGTATTTTGCCCATTCCAGTAGTGATAATTTTTTGTTCTGAAGCTTAACTTTCTGAAGCTTAACTTTTTCCAATGGTTTTGCACAGTGACCAGAACAGCAAACATAACTGGAAAATTGCGTAACTTCAGTTCCTCACTTTAGTCAAATATTCATGAGACTTCGAAGTTGTTTTTGTTTTGTACAAATAATATAGTTCTATACTTTACCTTCGATATTCCTTTCGTCATTTTGATACAAATATTCGATGTCATTGTCAATTGTTCTCCTATATGGTGTCCGTGCTTCAATACTTAGTCTCTGTTTTCATTTTCCACATTGCTTCATGTTTTATACTACTTCTGTTGAGAAATGCGTTTTCGAAACCACCTGACACTTAGACATGGTTTGTTCTGAATTGTTTTTCGCTCTCATTTCTTTTTCATTTCGTCCAAAGTTAGCCCAGCTGTATTTGGTCACGACCAATGAATGATAATCTTTAAGACACTGTGCCCCTTCCACCATAAAAATTCCCCTACTTTGAGCCCTGTCTACAGAATTTAACCGGTTCACACAATTCACCCATTTTCATTTTATGATTGTATGCCATATTACATGATGTGAGCCAATGTTTGACTGGGCTCCAGGAAAAAACATCTATTGTTGAGAGTAGAAAAGAAAACAAAGCGTACACAAGTGCGTGCAAGGCTCTGATATTGGATCACCAAAATACCGCCCCACTCCTCCTAAAATTTGGGAGACAAGGGCCTTAAAAGTTGAATTCTTTGCTGATCAAACAATAAAAAACCACACTTACACTACATGTATGAGAATTGGTTTCATAAACAGGTAAACCCTTTACTCTGGATAGCCGTCAACCCTCCCACCATTTTTAAGCTGTTTGGTTCATACAGTTTAACTTTTCGTTGAATACAAAAAGTTCAAACTAAATCATCAAAAATTCTGAAAATTTCACTCTGAGCTAGTATAGGTTATATCATTAACTATGCAAATCCTCAGTTCAGTAGCCAAAGTCTTTTTTAAAGATATTTCGAAACTCAGGGGTCCAAATAAGCCTCAAACTACCAATAGATACCTGTCGATACCTGATTTCTCTGTGTTCGATATATGTTTTTAACTGGAAGTAGTATATTACCTGTATGTCTTCCACACACATGTCCAGTATATGTGTAAAGTTGACGGCAGCACCGCTGGCAATGCACTCTTTAGTTGAGTGATGTTTCTGAAGCATTGAAGTACATCTGTTTGTTGCATTTACTTTATCAACCAATGGGGTTAGGAATGGGTCTGGTCCGGCTTTAACAAACAAGAAATAATTTAACTAAAATGGTATATGACATAAGAGATACTGTCTAGAGTATGAATATATAAACACTGTTTTGGTTCATTATGAACAGTAGTAATGACCTTGCCACCAATGGCCCTTTCTTAGTCTTTGTTTTGTAAAATGGAATTTTGAGGAAGACACATTATCATGATTTGTATATTTCAAGCTGAATATTAATCAAAATCATCATTCAAAAAGGAGTGAGTAGATATAGGTCTTTCCGGCTGGTACAGATATTTGAAAACCAGATTTGAAATCATTGCAATATTAGAATAAAAACCTTTTATCATAACTTTTGTTTTTACATGCACCGGGTATTTAGTTGAGTGATTTTTGTGCATCGTTGAGCTACATCACTGTACGGCATTAGTTATATCAATCAATAGCATCTGGGTCCGTATTCACCAACCATTCTCAAGAATGTTCTCAGTCTTATTCTTCAAGATTTTCAGATAGTGAAAGTAACAGAACATCTGATTGGCTAAACCGAATGGTTTAGCCAATCAGATGTTCTGTTACTTTCACAATGACAAAATTTTGAAGAATAAGACTAAGAATGTTCTTGAGAATGGTTGGTGAATACGGACCCAGGAATGGCTTTGGCTTAAACTTGAAAAGTGACCTTTGACATCAGAGTGATAGTAACATAAATTTCTTGTGTTTTAACATATTTTCATAGACAAACAACATAAAAAAAATTGTGAAACACAAATGATGAAAATTATCAACCTGTAACGAAGGCGTATGGCGTTGTTAAAACTGGCATTGATGTGGTCATCGAGTTCACTGTGGGTGTCGGGGGCAGAATCTGGGGCCCAGGGACAGAAACACATGTAGGGCAAAGATTCTGTAATATCCAATGACAGGTTTTTCTCTATTAAGTGATTTAAAAATTTTTCGATCGTTTAGCTTTATTGCTTTTTTCTAGAGGAGTCAAATATTTTTTCTCTGCACACGAGTATGTACAATGCCTAACCAAAGTTGGACCAAAAGGGTTGCTAGCTTGCAATTAAAACAGAGAAGATTAGAATGCAATAGATTCACAACATCTGGCAAGAGGAACAGCAAAGATAACGACATCACCAGCCACAACAAAAAACACATAATCATCACCACCAACACCAACATCAACAATAGCAGCAGCGACGACGGCAGCGACAAATGAAAAGGACAATTGCAATGGAACAAAAAGACAAGTAGGTGTGTCACTAACTATTGTAGGATCTGGCTTGGTGCTATTCGGACAAAGTTGATGAATCACGTTCGTTATTTGTTGAAGTGGTTCTGCCTTTTCAAAAAGACTTTGGCCTGCCGGAATACTGTAAAAAAAATACACACACTTTTATAGCAAAGTTCTTATATCTGAAACGAGTGTCGAATCATAAAGTACCATAATTTTTTCATTCAATAGCTGTAAAATGACTTTGAAAGTTGCACTTAAGGTACTAGGTGGTCTTTTCGATGTAACATGCAGTCGTAAGCGTGCAAAGATTCTTCTGTAAAGCAGACAGATCTAAAACACATTGAAGATGCAGATAATTTATTTAAAGATTCCCGACAGGACAGTGATGGATGTTCCTCTAACAAAGTATACTGATATTGAAGTCGACCTTGTCTCGCCATAATGAATAGACCATCCTCTGTGAAAAGAAGTTATGTACATGTATCTGCATACATTGCCAACCCATGTCAGCCTGCGCAATCCGTGCAGGCTAACTTGTGTTAAACCTTTTGCCGGTTGTTATATTCTGCATTGCGAAGGAATCTTCTGTCTCCTTACTAGATAGGTTTCTTTTTCTGTTCTTTTTTTTTTTTTGCAAAATGGATGTATTTCATACGACGACTAGCTAGGTATAATGCTTTACAAAGATAGATTAAACCCTCTTCTCAGAGCTCTGTTGAAATATATATTTTACTAGCTAACATAATGTACACTGGTTATCTTTTGTGTTCTGCGTCTTTTGCCTGTTAACTAACAATATTTTGAGAAAAGGAATGAAAAAATATGACATTTGGATCTAGGTTTAGGTGCAAAACAGTTCTTTAACCCATTACCACACAATCCCTACTTTTGACGCCCCTGAGAAAGAAGCCTTTAGAAAACATTGTGGGAAAAGGAGAAAATGCTGGTAACCAGCATTTTCTCCTTTTCCCACAATGTTTTCTACCCTTCACAAAACAAATTTCAAATTTTCAGTCACTTTTATTTTGTCGTCTGCAAATGCTTTCAATTTGGACCAATCTAAAATATTGTCGTTTGGTAATGGGTTAAAAGATAATATGGTACCAGACCATATTTTGTGTCTTGAAGCAGACTGTACCTAACTAAAGTTCAATTCATTTCACTTTTTGTTGGTCTTTGCTTTAAACTTTTAAGTATTTGATCTTTACAAAGTTTTCAAGATACATCTACAGTCGTATTCAACCAGTTTCAAACCCATTTGATCTTTATTTCATCAAATAACGAGTATTGTTGTATCTTCATGCCAAATATTGTCGCTGATGGTTGTAAGATTTCATATTTCAACTGACGGAAAATGCACTTCTGGGGAGGGGGAGGGGGGGGGGGGGCAGGGGGGCAGGGGGCGGGGGGGGGGTTCAAAGAAATTACTGTTGCTCCTTTTCCGGTTTTAAGTCGAAGATTAACGATATTTGTTTTTGTCCCATACACAATTTATATCGGTGATTTATCCATGTTCTCACAGGTGACTAAATTTTCAAGCATTCTACAGCTATATAGCTATATTATTTTTCCTCTCGAGCTGTGGGGATGTATGTTTAAGCGGGATATTTATATAGGACAAATCATCTTCTATGTAGCTCAAGTTGCAACTCACCTCCAAGACAAAATAAAAGGATCAGGCCTGGATTTGAAAGCATCTACTTTACCGTCTTGTCTTGTAAGTTCATTTCTGGTGTCACCGTCAAAATAGCCACACAAACCTTCCGTGTCGCTTCATAGAGAACAAATAACACGAGTAGTGTCAGCGATATTCTAAGAACGTACATGATCAGTATCAGTACAAGTTTTATACATAAAACTCCACAATGGTGTTTATCACTGTTCTCAACATTTTTTCAGCTACACTGCATGAAATATGAAATTGTATTAAAAAAAAGTGGTGGCTCATTTCAATTCATATGTTTGACAGAGCTCCAGCTACAGGGAGTGATTTTGATTTCAAAATCAAAAATATCAAATATCTTCGACCAAATCCTATGCTATAGGTACCTATTAGAATTCTCTCATGGAGACAATTCTAATGAGTACCCATATCATAGGGTTTGGAGGAAAAATAATGGATTTAGAATACCATCACTCCATCTTATCTAGAGCCCTGGTTTGACATAAAGTTTCACAATCTAGTGTCTTGCAAAATGAACAGTTGTCTGGTGGAATGAGTAAGTTAGGCATACGTGTAGCAAGAAAAAGCACGAGGTATTTGACTCATTAAAACCACCCTTAACAGACACCCATCTCATTAACTCAGAAAACTTTAGACTTGTCCAGAAATCAAGACATTTGTATACGGCAATTCGAATTAAGCTAAAAAAAAAAAAGATAGAGTTTGTTTTTAATAGGGTAGAAAATTTTGGAGGAAAAGGAGGCAATGGTAACCAGCTTTTTCAAAAACTTCTCCTCATGTTCGAAAAAAACTTGGGATTTTATGGTAAATGATTAAGGCATAAAGTATGCTTTTTGGAGAAATTGCTCAAAATATTTGGATAAAAAAATGTAAAAGGGAGGCGTCGTAACTTTTCTCTCAGAAATTACATTTAGGCCTTGCATACAAAGATTTGATCAGCCGTCAATACAAGATTGGTTTGTATCTACACAACAGTCATCAAATCAATCTCAATCCGTTCAAAAATCCCTTCAAAAGGACAAAGGAAAATCAAAGCGAAGCGCAAGAAGTGAGAATGGAGATTCCACACAGGAGTCGGATAGTGAAGATGACTTTCAAACGAGCGATGAGACAAATGTTACTGGTGCATCAAACACAAACACGAGCACAAATGTTCCTTTGTCCATTTTGCTAGATATACAGAAAAGTGTTAACAGATTAGATAAAAAATTCGACAAAATGGAAAAAAGTATCAGTGGTCTGAAACGCGAGAATAAAGAACTTAGAAAAAAGAATGAAGAATTAACAGACAACGTGAAGGAATTGCGTAACCATGTGTCTGATCTCAGTAAACAGAACAAGGAATTATTTAACAAATACGAAAATCTGGAAGGACATTCACGTCGACAGAATTTGAAATTCTACAATATTCAGGAAGATAAAGGAGAAACATGGGACGAAACAGAACGCAAGGTTCGAAACTATGTTCAAAATGAGCTAGGGCTGGATTGTGCGGAAATTAATATAGAGCGAGCACACAGACTTCAAGCGAAATTCAAGCCTCGTCCAGTAATTGTAAAATTTTCATTTTACAAAGACAAGGAGCGTATCCTTCAAAAGTACAGACAATTGATGAAATCTTTACGAGACCAAAATCCCGAAGGAGCCAGTGATAGGTTGAGTGTTCGAATTAGTGAAGACTTTCCTGAACGCGTAAGACGGGAACGAGCGTTATTATATCCATTTATGAAACAGGCTATTGAGTCGGGTAAAAAGACACATCTTCGGTACAACAAGTTATGCATTGATGGTGAAACTTTTGTTTACGATGAAAGTAGTAAGTCACCGGTGCCAGTTTTTAACAGAGACTAGAGGTTCGGCCGAGGCTCAGTTGAATCTGATTTTTCTGAAAATGACTATTTAAAGCTCAATATATGTTCTTGGAATATAGAGGGTTTGTTTAAGTATATGCATAATTGTGACCTTCAAACGATTTGCTTAAATTTTGATATAATTGGTTTCTGCGAAACCTGGGCTGTTGCTACAGACAGTTTTCATAATTTTTTGCCAGGTTACTCTAATTTTGATTACATTAGACCCAAAAAACAGAGTGCTAGAAGAGGTTCTGGAGGAGTTTCTGTGTTTATAAAGCATAACCTTTTAAGAAGCGGTCGATTTAAACGAATATTTAATAATCTTGACGATTGCATTGTTTTATACTTTAATTGCGACGATCTGTACTTCCCTGGGAAAGATATTATTTTTGTGTTCACATATGTGTCTCCAGAATACTCACCTATTTATAGTAATGAGGATTCCAATGGTATCGAGTTACTTAACAACAAACTACATGAAATCATTTACACTTATCCTAACTCCAGTATTTTCCTAGCTGGTGACTTTAATTCTAGAATAAAAGACTTTCAAGATTTTATTGCTCAAGATGAACTGACATACATTTTCAACGATGATATACCGTATCCATCTGACTCGTTTACTATACCTAGGCAGTCTATGGATAGGGAATATAATCGTTTTGGTCTATCTTTAATAGATCTTTGTTGTATATATGATGTACATGTGTTAAATGGGAGATTTTCTGGTGACGCAAAGGGCCATTTTACTTGCATTGCTAATAATGGAGCCAGTATTGTAGATTATATGATATGTTCTTCTAGTTTATTTCAATACGTCAAGGACTTTTGTGTGATGGAATATGATTATTCTGTCCATTTCCCCATTAAATGTACAATGCAGTTACCAAGGAAGTGCAATGACTGTAAAGAAACAACTATTGAATTATCTCCCTTTAGTTACTATAAGTGGAATACTCGTAATGCCGATTTATTCTACAGAAAGTTCAGTCGTCTATATGATGTGTTTACCGTAAACTGTGTGCGGAAGTACTCTTCTATGTTACCTTACTTGAGGGAATTTGTAAATATTTATAAAAGTTCGGCTGATTCTATGTTATGTAAAAGAAATATATATATAAAAAAGTCCTCATTGTGGTGGGATAACGATTGTACAATCGCCAAGCGTACCGCGCTTCAAGCGTTGTTTCGATTTAGGTTGACGGGATTAACCGATCAATTACAAACCTACAAGTCACTGCGAAATCAGTACAGAAGACTATGTCGATATAAAATGAATAAACTAAAAGCGAAGAGGAGATCAGAACTTTTTGCCTCACGATTTGATCCAAAAAGCTTCTGGTCACTTCTTCGCTCCGTCGATGTGCGAAGAGATGAATCTCTTCCAATTTCACCTACAACTTTATATAAGCACTTTGAGTCTTTGCTTAACATGGACTTAACACATCAGTTAGATTCGTCCTTTCTTAAAGGTATTGCACCAGTGGTGAACTGTGACGTTCTCAATGAGCCAATCTCTGAGAACGAGATTTTAAAAAGTCTTAAATCTTTAAAAACGAATAAATCTCCTGGTCCCGACGGGCTTTGCCTAGAAATGTATTTGCATACAATACATGAGATTTTACCATTTCTCCACAAACTGTTTAACGAAATTTTTGACTTTGGTAATTTTCCTAGTGACTGGGGCCATAGTATTATTACACCTTTGCATAAAAAGGGTAGTTTGACGGATCCTAATAACTACCGGGGAATTTCATTGATCGATTCTATTTGTAAGATTTTTATGCATGTCTTGAGTAGTAGAATATCTAATTGGTGTGATTCTAACTTTGTCATTGATGAAGCTCAGGCAGGTTTTCGTAAAAATTACTCCACCGTTGATAATATATTTGTATTGATGTCTTTAGTTCAAAAGTATCTTTCAAAAAAACGCGGGCGATTTTATTGTATTTTCATTGATTTCAAAAAGGCCTTTGACAATGTTCGACATGATAAGTTATGGGATGCAATGGAAAGAAAAGGCATTTCTGGCAAATTTTTGAATTGTTATAAATCTATATATACCAAATTAAAGTCATGCATCAAAATAGATGGTAAACTGACAAAGTATTTTGACTGTACTATCGGCACGAGGCAAGGTTGTGTTGGAAGTCCAAAAATTTTCTCATTATTTATCAATGACTTAGTTAGCTATATAAATAGTGACAATGAACGTGGAATATTTGTTTCCAAAGAAATAAAAGATCTTAATGTCTTAATGTTTGCTGACGACGTTTCTAGTTTTGCAGATACAATTATACAATTACAACGTCAAATTAATAAAATAGAGCAATTTAGTAAAGGAGTTGGACTTGACATCAACCTCGACAAAACTAAAATTGTTGTATTTAGAAATGGAGGCGTCGTCAAACAAACTGAGAAATGGTATTATAATAACAATGTCATAGATATAGTTCCATGTTATAAATATTTGGGTGTGTATTTTACTAGTACTATGTCTTGGTCTAAGACTCACACAGTTCTGTCAATGCAAGCTAAGAAAGCCATAAACTACATTTTGAGATTGCGTAAACACTTTGGAAATATTAATATATCAGATATGCTGAAAATTTTCGATACCTCTGTTAAACCTATTTTGTGCTACGGTTCTCAGATTTGGGGATATCAGTACGTAGATAAAATTGAAAAGGTTCATATACAATTTTGTAAAAAATTATGTTATCTGTCTTTGAATACATGTGATTCTTTTGCACTAGGGGAATGTGGAAGGTTACCGCTATGCACCACTTATATGCCGAATTGTATTAAGTACTGGTTAGGTCTTATCCGTATGGAAAACTACAGATATCCCAAACAATGTTATTTTATGTTATATCAATTAGACAAAGCAGGCAGGCAGAACTGGGTCAGTCATGTAAAGGAACTTTTATACACATATGGTTTCGGTCATGTATGGATTTTACAGGACGTAGGAAATGATAAAGAATTCTTAAACTTGTTTAAAAAAAGGATAATGGACTGTTATAAACAAAAATGGTACGCTCATATAAGTGATACACCAAAATCTATTCACTACAGACATTTTAAATCACTGTTAGAACCAGAATTTTACTTAAATGTTGATCTACCACATACCTTCAAGAGAACATTAGCTAACTTTAGATGCTCATCACATGATCTAATGATTGAAAAGGGGAGACATTTGTCTATTGATAGAGAATTTCGGTTTTGTCAAATATGTAACAAGCAAAATATCCTTGTTATAGAAGATGAATTTCATTTTATTTTTCAATGTAGTATTTATGAAGATATAAGGAAAGAATATTTTAAAAAGTACTGGTTAAAAAATAGAACATTACAATGTTTATATTCCATCCTGTCATGTGATTCAGAACCTGTTGTACATAAGATTTCTAGATATTTATACAAAGCGTTTCAACTTAGAAACGATATTTTGCAAGAGCTAAGTTAAGACTTTGTAAATCTGCGGAGAACTATTTTCTGTTGGTTTTAAGGACAGTCCGGGTCTAGATGAGACAACACAGTATGCGTTGTCTGACTCTAGAACTCTACTGTCTGATGCACGAGCCTTTTCTTCTTCGTTCTTTTAAATTTAATCAAGAGAAATCTTATCATCTTATATTCATTTATTCCCATTGTCCTTTGATTCTCCATACGTCTTAAGTATCTAAGGATTGACCTAATACATCGTTTTATGGAAATGAGCATGTACTCTTTTCTTTTGAAACAAAACATAACTCCATTTTACTAGTAAGAATTTCATAGAAATTAAGTAGTCACTCTATGTCAAATATTTGTTTATTATTTCATTGTATTATTTACTCTTTTCTTTTGAAACAAAACATAACACCATTTTACTAGTAAGAATTTCATAGAAATTAAGTAGTCACTCTATGTCAAATATTTGTTTATTATTTCATTGTATTATGGGCCGGTGGCCTAGATACTGAATAAATGTCTATGTCTATGTCTATGTCTATTTTGGTTGAAAACTTTTTGGTTACACGTTCATGTGTGGGTAGACAAGAAGTTATGTGATAAAAACCAGTCCAACGATAAACGGAGAGTAATACAATAATCTTACCGTTGAAACGTTCCAGGAACGGTAATAAATAAATCTAAAAGACGACCCTTAATGGCATTGACTTTCACATGTGCACCTGACTCAAAGGAAACCTGAAATGTGCGTGGTCAAGTTTTGCAACACTTCTAAATTTAATACTAAAACATACTCTGTAAAAAGGCAACTTAATGTACTATGTTTTCAAAAACATTTTCGTTACTTTTGTTAGAACTCATGAATTTAGAATGTTTAGAGTTAAACCATATGTAACAAGGCTTGGTTTAACCCTTAAACGGCCGCCTAAAGCCATGTGTCATTTAACGTGTAAAAATACAATCACATTAAGCATACTTTAAAGGTTGCTTTTATGTAAATGTTTCAGCAAAGGAGACAGTGTAGATCAAACGACCATAATGCAAATTTTGTGCGATCTGATCTTTATTTACATTTGCGACAAAAACAACTATAGTTACTGTTGTGAAAGGGGCTTTCGGGTTTAAGATATATCGATGTCGGCAGTAGAAAAATCATAACCAACAAAAATGACCTTCGATACAAAAAAAGTCAAAAAACGCGTGGGCTAATATCTCTTACTCTTAACTTTCTCCAAAATTTATATAGTATTCCTCATATCTTAGATACTATACTGTGGTTAGCAAATTTAATACATAATGAAAATATTGCTTGTAAATTCTGTAGAAAAAAGAAATAAAATTGTTAAAAACAATATTAGTCAGACTTTTATGCACAATTTTGTATAATATAAGATAAAATGGTAAACGAACAAAACGCTCGCTGAAGTATTCTTTTCATTTATTTTGTACAGCTTTTTACCAAACGATATCGAGTTTTAATGACCTGGAGAGAAAAAAACTTATGAAAGAAACATAGTGGAAAACAGATAATATGCTAGTAACCAAGGTTTTCTCCTTATTACCATTTTTTCAATCCATCAAAAAAAAAAAAAAAAAAAAAAAAAAAAATCGTACAAGCTACATTCAATTTGTCGACAACAAATGCTTTCAGTTTGGCAGAATATAGAATTTGTAGTCTGGAAAAGTGTTAACGAAGGGGTATATTTATATCTACTTAAGAAAATTAACGAATGTCCTACCTCATATGTTTTCCCGTTCGCACTTTTAGCAATCCTTGTTTTATTTGAATACATGGCAGGATTTTTAATCTCCAAGTTCGCAACACCTTTGCCATATTGTCCATTGCACATGTCAATTGTGATGACGTCATTGCCCTCTCTCATTGCCACCCCACAGTTACATGATACCCTTCCACATTTCCAGGTCCTGGCTTCTACCTAGGGACAAGACAGAAATTGAAAAGAGCTTGTATCAATATTTGGAAGGAATAACGTAAATTGCGAAATAGAAGAAATGCCACAACGTTTGTGGTAGCAGAAAAAATCCAACCACCCCGTTTAAAATTTCAGCAGTGAGTTGGTCAGGTCTCTCAATTGAACAGGGGTCAACAATATTACAAGTAACAAAAGTGGAAGTAAAATATTTATACATGTACCCTAAATGATGAATGATGACGCTGTACCATGGTGAATTGTCCTAAAAGATAATTGTTGTACCGTTTGCTACAATAGAAACAATTCCATGAATGGTTCATGATTCTCGGTTTGCATACTGGTTTCTTCTTAATGCTTTAGCGATCTAATATCTTAAACATGAATTGGGATAATTTACACACGAAAAAGTTAAAAAAGTAAAAAAAATTATAGATAGCTATCCATACAATATATAGACAATCAAACATCTTTAATTGATGCACTGTACTGTAATTTTCCTCAAAACAAAAAACCAGAACAAATCATGATCAAAAGTTTGTTTGGTGCCATATCCTGCATTTATAAAGATATTGTTCTTTTAAAAAGAGATACCTTTTTTGATCGAATGTTTTAATATGGGGGTCTCCAGTAGAGATACACTGCGCAGAAGGGCGGGATGAAGTTTGGTGAACCTACGTAAATGACAAAATAGCATACTTCAAATTATCGAGTGTACGAATAATTAATATTGCACAGGCTGATCCGAGACGACACTTTATGCAAATATCCGAAAGTCCCTTTCAACATGTTGCAAACTACATTAAAAAAAACCAAGATATAAATGTACATATGCAAGTATTATATTTAAAAAAATATCGAAACTCTAGACGTTGTTACGAGCCAAACGTAGCGAGAAAGAAAACCAGCTTCAAGCCTAAAACAATTAACAATATTTATAAATGAACAAAGACAAAAGAGTACAATAAGAGTAAGTTTGAAAATGAAAGTTCGACAATTTTCAGTCTTAGAACAAGAAATAGAATAAGTCCCTAAAAATTAAGAATTACATGTATGTTTAGACTACAACAAGTATGAAATTTCTGGTTCTTAAAACTTGAATTAACAATAGTTTTAACTTGCAAATAGATATGAGCAACCTGTTTAATAAAAAGATAATTCCAACTTACGGATGTATGCTCCAAATTAAATACGACACTTTTCACTAATTTCTGTAATCTCAAAGCCACAAGTCTAACTTCAAAATCCCCAAATCACCGAGTAAGTCATTCCTATTTCTATCAGCTTGGACAATTCTAGATAAGTCTTTTCTAAAAAGATGATATCATAGATTGATATACAGTTTTTTTTCTAAAAACGTGTGTTTAAAAATATCCACATTGGGAAACCAATGAATGTGCCTCACGTTTCTAGAATTTTATGAAAACAGGTCACTGTATATCCTATCTACATATCAGCATGCAAAAATTGAAGTCTTTTTCAGACGACAATTTCAATGTTTTTCAAAAGGAAGAATGCATAGTGGGACAAGGCAAAATGCTGTAATTTCTAGCCTTTCAATAACAAATTCCAGGATTTGATCAACGTTTAATTTGTGGTCTTCAAATGCTTTGCTTTAGGGCGAGTCAGAAAGTTTGATGTTTGGCAAAAAGTTATTTACCAAGACAAATAATACCTGAACTGAAGGCAGCTTCTGACCAACATACACATTCCCCGTGCCGTTTCCAAACAATACAATGGAAATATTGGTGGTTTGTTGAAAGGGGATCAAACTCGGGTTTGTAGATATGTTGAAGGTCGTAACGGCAGTGTGTGTTAGCTGGTTCCACGACGTTGGGGTCAACTTGATTTCACACGGTTGCGTGGTGAGGAAGACTTTAAAGAGAGCCATGGAAACTTTCGGTCAAATATAAAAGCCATGTTCTGCCGAAAGGGGGAGTAATCCTTTACCACACAATGCCCACTTTTGGAAAAGAAGCCTTTAGAAAATATTGTGGGAAAAGGAGAAAATGCTGGTTACCAGCATTTTCTCCTTTTCCCACAATATTTTTTGCCCTATCAAAGAGAATTTGTACCATTGGCACTAGACTGAATTTCTCTTCTGCAAATGCTTTCAATTTGGACAAGGCTTAAATTTTGTAATCTGGTAAGTTTCTAGCCAAAACAGCCTGCGCGGACTGCGACACGAATCGATATTGATTGGAGATGCATTAAGTCCCCTTTGCACAGGGCGTTTGCTTATTTTGCCTACTTTAAATTAGCTTCTGGTCTGTTTAAACACCGGTAAACAACTAGACAGTATTAATAATTCCGAATATTTTGTATTAAGTACATGACTGTGTTTTAATACATAAATTTCAATGCTTTAATGTATCATTGCCATCGTGAATATTTTTAATTTACACGTAATGGCCAAGAAAATAAAAATAATAGCGTATCTTTTCCACTTTTGAATTTAGAATAAAGTGTTTTACCTCTAAGCTTCTTTGGACTATTTTTCGTAACGGATTTAGACACTTCGGAGAAGCAAGTAAGTCTCACTCGCGTAAATTTCGATAAACATGACATGTTCACAATGTAAATGTAGGAAAATAACAGTCATGTGATAAGGAACGGACACTCGTCAGCACTTCAGGTAAATTCTTATAAAGCTCGCCTCAAAAAATACATGTATTTCCCCTTTCGCCATAGGCTGGCATATTAACATGTTTCCAGACTCTTTTATTAATATATTTTTTTTATCTTAAGTGCCAATTAAAGGCAGATCCTTTATATGTACAATGATAGTAATGATAATTATAATAATAATGTTACGAGCCAAGTGTAAAGAGAAAGAAAACCAGCGACAAGCCTCTAAAATTTAACAATATTTATAAATGACTAAAGACAGAAAAGTGCAATAAAGGTTAAGTTTGAATGAAATTTTGACAATTTTAATCTTCGAGCAAGCAATAGAATAAGTCTCTCAAAATTAAGAAGTATGTTTAGACAACAAAGAGTATGAAATCTCTGGTTCATAAAACCTAAATTAACAATAGTTTAACTTTTTTGCAAATGGATACGAATAACCTATTTAAAAGTATTTTTGCAAATGGATACGAATAACCTATTTAAAAGTAAAGTAATTCTACCTTACAGATCTATTTCCAAAGTTAAATCCAACACTTTTCACTAATTCTGTATCACCCAAGCCACAAGTCTTAAGGTTAAGTCCAAAATCACCAGGTAAGTCACTCCTATTTATATCAGGTTATAAGATTCTAGATTAGTCTTTTCCTGGAAGACATCATCGATTAGTAAACTTGTTTACTAACAACCTGATTCTTAATATAACCAAACTGGAAAAACCAATAAATGTTCTTCATGTTTCAAGTATATTCTGAAAACAGGTCACTGTATATCCTCCTATCTACATAACAATTTCCCTCCTAAAGGAAAAGAAAGTTTTAAAAAGTAAAACTTTCTTTTGTTTGAAGATAGAAAATATCATTACACATAAATGTACACGAAAACACATAAAGACAAATGTTAACTAAATACAAATTAAAATATTATACATGAAGACAAAAGTCAACTAATGAAAAGTCTATACACTTTCAACTAGATTAAATGTTACCGGTAATTTTGGCTTTAGTTATTCTTTCAAAAAATTATGTGATAGTCTTTAGATGTTCATCACAATCATCCCTGTGAATGATGAAGTCATCGATATATGCCCTACTGTGAGCCGATCCAGATACATATATTATCATGTTGATAAGATTAGATTTCATCCCCCAAACGGCATAACTTTGCACTGATAAACTCCATAAGGAGTTAGAAACGCAGCGATCTATTCAGCTCTTTTAGTCAAAGGTTGCCAAAATCCTTTTGGACGATCCAATTCGGTTACACATTCTGCATGACCAATATTTTCGATGCAGTCACCTATTTTTGGCAATGGAAAAGAATCAGTCTTAGTCACAGTATTCAGTTACTGCCAGTGCACATACGAAAAATATCATCTCGCTTTGGTACAAGAATACAGGGAGAACTCCATTCACTTTGCCTAGGTTCAATAAAGTCATTGTCCAATAGAAGCGTGACTTCCTCTCTAAGATGCTCCAGTTTCTTGGGATGCATACGATGTTCTTTCACTGGTTTTGAATTTACAATGTCCGCATCGTGGTATATTGTTTCTGTCCGTGTTGGAATATCAGGGAACAGGTGCTCATATTCAGAAATTAACCTTTTTAATCAATCTTTCTGATTATTATCTAAATGTGAACGTTTTGTTTTTTTTAATCGAAATTTCTTCAGATATTGAAATATTTGAATTATCCCTATTCACGAATCTCCATAACAGTATCAGTCTCAGGTACTTTGACCTGGACAAAGGTTTGGTCCTTAAAATATAACTCATATGTACACATGATCTCATTTGTAGTCTTCAATGAAGTAAAGCCTGTAGGCTTTAAACGTTCTTGTTTTACCCGTTTTCTTCTTAAAATAGGACATTCAGAAATAATATGACCCGATTCTTTTCAATAATTACAAGTGGTACGAGATAGAGGATTTTGACCTATGACTTCATAAGGAGTCTTGGGTTTGGGACTATTCTGATTCGAATTGTCATTAAACTGATGGAATTTTGGTTTAGGACCAGTTGATGAATAAAAAGGTTTTCAAGGATTTAATTCATTCATGAAAGAGACCTTGTGCGTCAAAGCAAAGTTGTCTGCTAAGCAACCAGCTTCTTTCAAAGTTTGTACTTCCATCTCGTCTAAGAGAGTTTTTACAACTAAATTAATGCACCTGTTAAATTCTTAAACTAACAGAATGTGTCCAGATCTTCCGTGAACCTATCATCCTTAAACGGAACCACATATCAAATAATTGTTCTTTAGTTCTAGCAAATTCAACATGGCTTTTACCATTTTCTTTTCTGCAGTTCCTATTTTTTTGTCTATATGCTTTAGGTATCAATTCAGAAGCTTTTAGAATCAATTCTTTAACATTCTCTTAATACGTAAGCTGTTCATTACTTAGTTGCGAAAAAATATCGCGGGCCTTGCCAGTTACAACGCTTTGTAAGAGTAAGGTCCAGTGTTCTTTTGGCCACTTCAAATTTTCAGAAAATCTTTCAAAATGTGAAAAAGTATTTATCAATTTCCTGTTTTTGATATGGCGGAACAAGTCAGAGGTGTTTTGTTATGTCAAAAAATACCACATGCAAAGATGATTTTTCTATATTTTCTATATCTAATACTTTCATCCCCATCTGAAATTGCCTTTCCTTTTCTCTTTCTCCCAATTTAGCATACCGGTACTCTAATTATTTTTCTTCATTCTTTCTTCTTGCTCTAATTCTAATTTCAAAAATATTTTTCCTTTTGCTCTAATTCCAATTTTAATTCTTTTTTCATTCATTCTTTCTTCTTGCTCTCTTTTTTCCCATCTCTCTTCTTTTTCCATTTGTAGTTTTAATTTCTCTATATCAATATTACTTTTAATGTTGTCTGAGACACAAGAATAAGAGACAAAGCAGACAGAGCAAGTATTTCTTCCTCAACTAAAAACTGAATAACAGACTTCTTAATTTCATGCTTTAACATAGTACCTTTTATGGCAGTCATTTTATAAAGAGAAGCAAGATCTAACAAATAAGACTTTTTTTTTTTTGCAAAATTTTACAACTCATGTGACGGCTCAGCAATAAATGTTTCAAGATCAAAAGACATGATTGCTTTTTGCCTGTACAGTAGAATAAAATTCACATTCTATTTTTTTATTATCATTTATTATGTGATAAACTTTAATGATGTAACAAATCAAATAATTTCCAAGTATATCCAAAATGACTAGATGATCAATCCTGGACGAGCCCCGAATTACTCTTACGAGCCAAGCATAATGAGAAAGAAAACCAGCAAGAAGCCTCTAACAATTCACAATATTTATGAATTACTAAAGACAGAAGAGTACAATAAGAGTTAAATTTGAATGAAATTCTGACAATTTAAAACTTATATCAAGCAATAGAATAAGTCCCTCAAAATTAAGAGCTATGTTTAGACTACAGAGAATGAACTTTCTGGTTCCTAAAACCTAAATCACCAATATTTTAACTTGCAAATAGATATGAGCAATCTGTTTAGAAGTAAAGTAAGTCAATTTCCCAGTTTAAATCCAGCACTTTTCACTAATTCTGTATCCTCCATGCAACAAGTCTTAAGTGTAAGTCCAAAATCACCAAGTAAGTCACTCCTACTCCTATCACCACGGAAAATTCTAAATAAATCTTTTCTAGAAAAATGACATTACCAACTGATAAACAGCTTATTTACTAACAATCTGTTTTTAAAAATAACCACAATGGAAAACCCAATAAATGTTCTTCATGTTTCAAGTATATTCTGAAAACAGGTCACTGTATATCCTGTCTATATAACAAGAAGAAGAAAAAGGAGAAAAAAGTTATATATAGCTTACAAGATTTAAAACGTACCCTACATAATCATTAAAGCATATAAATCCTCCAAGAGAAAAACATGAATGAAATCTTCTGCGGTGTTGACGTCAAAAAAGATATGATAAAATCTTTGGCTTTGGTCTGAAGCCTTTCTACAGATCTGTTTGCCCTAAAAACTGGTGCTGCAACATTGTTCTAAAGTAATAACTCCTTACCTAACAGTTTTTTTTTTATTTTACGCTCCGGACATGTAATCCTTCTAAAATCATTTTCGGAAAAGGAGAAAAGTTCTCCTTTTTTTTGACACTAGTCTCTCTTTTTTCACCATCTAAATCCAATTATTCGTGTCATATTCATCATGTCATCTGCAAACTCTTTGCTTTGAATTGGAGGTATTAAAATTTTATACGTATAAGGTAACAGACAAATACTGATTTTGAGTGTAATTTAATTTCTTTTTAAATGGCAAATGAATATTATGACATTATACTTTGACCTATAAAGTTGGAAACCAAACGGGATATGTCATCGTACCATACTTGAGACTAGGTACTTTTATCATGTCGTGTTTGACTTTTATCCTCGTGCAGTGCATGCATCTGATGTGGGAAATTGATATGTATATAATCAGACTTCTTACAGAGTTTACCTGAAAATGACATGTCCATAGACAGAAAAACGGGTAAAGCACACACCTTTATTGTAGGTTAGTTCGAAGGCCAGGCTACAGTTTGTCTGTCCTTGTTTAGCGCAAACCAATGGGACTGTTGATATAATAGACACTTGCTTAGTTGGATTTAACTCATCGACCGTCACAGAGTTTGTGTTTACCTGCAATAATGTTAGTTAAAATTGGATTACAAAATATGATAAAGTATTAAAAAGAAAAAGCTGGTTTCGTCAGACCTTATTCCGGGGACCCTATTCACCAACCATTTTCAAGAATGTTCTTAGTCTTATTCTGCGGAATTTTCTGAATTTGAAGTAAAGCAACCTCTGATTGGCTCAACCAAATGGTTTAGCCAATCAGAGATTGCTTTACTTTCAAATTTGAAAAATATAGAAGAATAAGAATAAGAATTCTTAAAAATATCTTGGTGAATAGGGACTCTGGCAGGCCATTTATAAATAGCATTCTAGCCATTTATGAATACTGAGGCACGTATTCTTCAACTGTTTTTAATGGTATTCCTAGCCCATTTCTCAGGAATTTTCCGAGTTCAACAGTTACCGAATTTCTGATTGGCTAAACAAAACAGATTGATCAGACAAAGATTGTTTTTCTATCGGAATCTAACGTTAGTCTAAGAGGGCAAGTAAGAATGATTACATAAGAATACAACCCATTGGTTATCCAGTTTATTGGGATGGACATATCGAGTGAGAGAGAGAGAGAGAGAGCATCTGTGCATCTCACCTTAATACCCGTCCAGTAAGTAGAACTTTGTACTGGTGGGCTGCGCATGCCTCCAGTGTGCCCATCTGTGAAGGAAGTTGTAACAGCGCAAGTCAAATCTTTGTTCATATTTCCGGCTAACTTATCGCTGTATAGTTCCGTAATTCGTTGGTGCCCCGTAAGAGTTATATTTGGAACACCTGGTATCGGCTTGCCATCGAGTAGCCATGTAACCTCGAAGTTTGCATCCATCTTGTTTTGTGGGTAGTCGATTTCACAAGCAAATAAGTATTGGTCACCAGCAATGATTGGATTACTGAGGTGAGGCTTGTTTGTTAAGAGTGGATACCCGTCTGTAAAAAATATCAGAAAGTTGTAGTGATATTCAAGTGATTTGTAAAATTTGGATTTCCAATGAAAAAAAGTCCTTTTAACTCATTAGTCCCTGAAAATCACATCCCTAGAAGACCGCTCGATTTACAATGGCAGTTTTCAAAATGGCTCGAACATTGATACAGGACTCATAGAATAGTCAAATAATCTTTGCTTCATTGTTAGTTTAAAACATAATATAAATGAATGCAGCTTTGCTCTGCTTTTAAAAGTAGTTTAGTCATATTGCGGGGACAGTTCATGTCTACATGTCATACCTTGGTTCCATCAGTACCAGACCGAAGCCCTGTCATGCCATAGATATCACCACATGAGAGAGAGAGAGAGAGAGAGAGAGAGACAGAGAGAGAGAGAGAGATTTCGAAATACTCTTTTACACAGCGAGATAAAAAGGAGAAATTGAACTTGAGGAATTTTTTTTTCTTATTTACATGATGACATGATGTTTCAAAAGACAGAAAGTAGCCACTTATTATACTGCAAAGAAAAACTATGATCTGATTGGTTAACATGTTCCCTGGAAAAAAAACACGTGAAGCCAGTTTACCTTTTGAGAGCCCCGTAAACATCACTACATGTGCATCACAACATCCAAAATGGCGGCGTCTATCGATCACCAGACTGCACATTTATGCACCGAACTGCACGTTTTTAGTGATGTCAATTTCCAGTGACGTCTGTTTTCATTAAATTGGGGCACTCAGAAGGGAATTTCTATTTCGTCAGCATACTCGATTCGAGAAATTATAATACAGGAAAATTTCGCTTAACGCGCTTTGATAGGGTAAAACTTTGCAGTATAATAAATTCGTTGTACCCCTGCCACCTGACCGTACAACTAATACTATTAATGGAAAAGGGCATATCGTTGACTTACCTGCACAGGGTTCGAAACCAGTAGTAGAGTATTTGTCTTTGCTACACATTTTTAGGCCTCCTGTTCTTGGACAAAAAGAGGAAAACATAAAAAAACAAGAAAATATTGATACATAACATCAATGGCGCTGCAAACCAGTTCTTTCTGAAATAGGACCTGATGGCTGCAATATTGCACAGATTACGAAGGATAGAAATTCAATAGGTGAGTGTAACACTATTCTAAGTGCCTGTACATTGTACTGGCACTTAGAATAGTGTTGCATTCACCTATCGAATTGCATTTCAAGTTTTTGAGGCCTTCGAAGCAATCATCGACGTCGTTTTCTGTTCCGAACAGAACAGATCCTTGTTGTTCTATACGCCTAGTAATTATCTTTGTTTTCATAGCAGAGCCATTCTACGCACTTTCAAGTTTTAACAGCGGTTGCTTCTTTCCAGCTGTAAGGATATCAATAAATGACTGGATGCTATTTTGGTATTTTGATACACAATTAAACCCCTTTAACTCTTTACCAAACGAACATTTTTTAGACTTTTCCAAATTAAAAGCATTTGAAGACGACAAAATAAAGAGAGTAGAATACATTGTGGGAAAAAGAGAAAATCTAGTTGCAAACATTTTCTCCTTTTCCCACAATGTATTCAGGCTTCTTCCTCAGGGTCGTTAAACTGGGGATTGTTTGGTAAAGGGTTAATCAATGCAAATGAGATAAGCTAGACTATGTGTTGGGGTCCTTGTGGAAGTAAAACAACTAGAGCTGAAGCTTTTCAATTAATATGTCGGATTTATCAGTCAATGTATCTGCATAAACCTTTTTACCACACAATTCAGACTTTCAAGGATCGTGAAGAAGAAACATTTGAAAACATAGTGGGAAAAAACAAACTCCTAATAACTAGCATTTTTTTTTCCTTTTCCCACCATGTTTTCTACTCTGTAAAGGACAAATTCTATCAACTGAGTCCCTTTTACAGTCATCTGCAAATGCTTTCAGTTTGGACAAGTCCATATTTTTGTCGTGCATTAAGTGACATAATCAGGCATCTAAATAAATCCAAGCTATGTGAGTCAGCCGAGAGACCTGACGGAAGGATCACAACAGTTTACTGGATAGTGCCAAGACAAGAAAAACGCCTACCTGTACAATATGACGTTGAACAGCCTCGGGTTGGTGTCAGATAGTACACAAGGTATTTCCCGCAGTGTTTTACGTATATGGAGGTGGTATCATCGCAACAGGTTCCTGAGTTTCGAACAGCACCGCAGGCCGTACGAGAAACAACCCCTTCAGCCATCTGCAATGGTTGTATCCGGTATTTTATAGTTGTTCCGGGAAACTTTATTAGTTGTTCGTTCAAGGGACTTGGAAACTTGTTCACGTTGTGTCAAATCATGTCGCCCCGAGCCGAAGCCTTGAACAAGTTTCCAAGTCCCCTGCCACCTGACCGTACAACAAATTTATTATACTAAAAAGTTTTACCCTTTCAAAGCGCGTTAAGTGAAATTTTCCTGTTTTATAATCTCGCAAATCGAATTTGCTGACGATATAGAAATTCCCTTCTGAGTGCCCCATTTCAATGAAAACTGACGTCACTGGAAACTGTCGTAACTAAAATGTGCAGTTTGGTGCATAAATGTGCAGCTTGGTGATCGATCGACGCCGCCATTTTGGATGTTGTGTTGCACGTGTACAGACAGATTTTTTTTCCGCTATGTGCGATTTACATGCTAGCATCGAACGTATTTGAGCCGGAATTTTATTTGAAATAGTACGAGTAATAAATAAACGAAACAGTATGTACATCTACTTACATCGGGTATTTTCCCGTTAATCCACATCGGAACATGGGTACCACATTGGTACGGTTTTACACATGTCCCGAACACCATCTCAGCATCCTTAAAACGATACCAGTCTGGCTTCAACAGTCGATCACATAATAAATGATTCAGGTCCTGCGATATGAAATCCTTATCTCGTCGTGGTTCATCGATCAACGTGTAACTGTTACATGGATCGGGCCCCTGACCTATTGAGATAAAAAGAGATTCGATTTTTGTACCTTTTACCTTATATATCTATTTGTTTAAGCTGGCATTAAACAACTTCTCGGTAGTGATATCATCAAATGAATAAATACTAATGGGCGATTCGTCGAAATATTTATTCTTAGGCCCATTTCTGAGGCGCATTGTATGATTCCAATATAGCAGTGATGCTACCTCTAATCGATACATCGGAAATTTGTTTATACTTTAGCAAAATAATACTTTTTGGGTTTGGGCTTTTTCGTGGTTATTGCTAATCTAATTTTTGAGACATGCTCTATTAAAAAAGGGGCATAATGCATCTGCAAAAAGTATCGATTCAGGTCAGCCTGCATAGTCCGTGCAGGCTGACGTTGGCCAAAACTTTTTCTGGATGTCAAATGACCGGTGTACCTCATGAATCAAGCGACATAATTTTTTTCTGGGACCATGATATAAATGGGATGACCTGAATGGTATCACTGGTCACAGAGATGAATGAAGCCTCCTTTTGGCAGAGCAAGACTAAGTTTTAAGTGTTATCATATAATGGTCCGTGAAGTTGGCTCAAAGCTAAGTAATCGACATTCAGGTCAAGACCAGCCTTGTTGAGCCAGCACGACATTCCAGCTCTACGGCCAGCTCAACAGCAAAAATAGATATAATATTTCAAATCAAAGACCGTTGAGCCAGCTCGACATTCCAGCTCAACCGCCAGCTAAACAGTAAAGATATTTATACATATGTTTCGATCAATGTCCTTTGAGCCAGCTCGATATTCCTGCTAAATAACCAGCTCAAACAGCAAAAAAACATATATATGTCAAAATCAAAATCCGTTGAGCCAGCTCGACATTCCAGCTCGACCACATGCTTCGATCAATATCCGTTGAGCAAGCTCAACATTCCAGTTCAACGGCCACCTCAACGGCAAAAATGCATATATATGTCAAAATCAAAGTCCGTTGAGCCAACTCGACATTCCAGCACAACCGCCAGCTCAACAATAAAAATACTTATACATATGTTTCGATCAATGTCCGTTGAGCCAGCTCGACATTCCCGCTCAACCACCAGCTCAACATCAAAAATACCTATATATGTCAAAAACAAAATCCGTTGAGCCAGCTCGACATTCCAGCTCAACCGCCAGCTCAAAAGTAAAAATACTTATACATATGTTTCGATTAGCGTCCTTTGAGACAGCTCGACATTCACGTTCAACCACCAGCTCAACAGCAAAAATACATATATATGTCAAAATAAATATCCATTGAGCCAGCTCAACATTCCAGCTCAACCGCCCGAACAACAGTAAAATATTTATACATATGTTTCGATCAATATCCGTTGAGCCAGCTCGACATTCCAGCTCAACGGCCAGCTCAATAACAAAAATACATATATATGTCAAAATGAAAGTCCGTTGAGCCAGCTCGACATACCAGCTCGACTACCGGCTCAAAAGTTAAAATACTAACACATATACTTAGATCAATGTCGGTTGAACCAGCTCAACATTCCAGCTCAACAGCCAAAATACATATATATGTCAAAATGAAAAACCGTTGAGTCAGCTTGGCATTCCACCTCAACTGCCAGCTCAACAGTAAAAATACTTATACATATGTTTCGATCAATGTCCGTTGAGCCAGCTCAACATTCCTGCTCAACCTCCAGCTCAACAGCAAAAATACATATAAAAATATATATGGCAAAAGCAAAGTCCGTTGAGCCAGCTCGACATCCCATCTCAAGGGCCAGCTCAACAGCAAAATTACTAGATCTATGTCCTTTGAGCCAGCTCGACATTCCAGCTCAACCGCCAGCTCAACAGTGAAAATACTTATACATATGTTTCGATCAATGTCCGTTGCGCCAGCTCGACATATCAGCTCAACGGCCAGCTCAACAGCAAAGAAATACATATATATGTCAAAATGCCAATCTGGCGGCTGAGCTTGAATGTCGAGATGGCTCAAAGGAGTTTGATTTTTACATATATATGTATTTTTGCTGTTGAGCTGACCGTTGAGCTGAAATGTCGTGCTGGCTCAACGGACATTGATCGAAATATATGTATAAGTATATTTACTGTTGAGCTGGCGGTTGAGCTGGAATACCGAGCTGACTCAACGGACTTTGATTTTTAAATATGTATCTTTGCTGTTGAGCTGGCCGTTGAGCTTGAATGGCTCAACAGACTTTGATTTTGACATACAGTATATATGTATTTTTGTTGTTGAGCAGGCCGTTGAGCTGGAATGTCGAGCTCTCCCAACAGACTTTGATTTTGACATATATATGTATTTTTGCTGTGGAATGGCTGTTGAGCTGGAATGTCCAGCTGGCTGAACGGACATTGATCGAAACATATGTTCCCAAAACCTAAGTCAAGAATATTTTACCTTGCAAATAGATATGAGCTGGCGGTTGAGCTGGAATGTCGAGCTGGCTCAACGGACTTTGATTTTGATATATATATGTATTGTTACTGTTGAGCTGGCGCTTGAGCTGGAATGTCCAGCTGGCTCAACGGACTTTGATTGAAACATTCGATAAGTATTTTTACTGTTGAGCTGGCGGTTGAGCAGGAATGTCGAGCTGGCGCAACGGACATGGATCTAGTATTTTTTTCTGTTGACCTGGCCGTTGAGCTGGAACGTTGAGCTGGCTCAACAAGGCTGGTGTTGAGCTGAATGTCGATTACTGAGAGTTAAGCCAACTTGACGGACCCATTGTACAAACAATTGCTGCTGTACGGCCTGCATGTATTTCTAGATCAATTTTAGATTCAGCTTATGTTAAAACAAATATCTAAGAGAAAAGTTCACTTTTCAGCAACACATTTGTTTGCGTGGTTACTTTTCATTATTCCTCTGGAATCATAACATAAACTTTTCAAATCGGTCTCAGAAGGAAGATGATATATGGCTTGCATCACGCGAAAAGGGGCATTTTCGGACATTTGCGTAATATGTTATCTCAGATCAGCTTGCACAGTCCGCGCAGGCCAATCTGAGACGGCACTTAACGATTATATTATTAGTTGTACGGTCAGGTGGCAGGGGACTTGTAAACTTGTCCCCTGCCACCTGACCGTACAACGAATTTATTACACTGCAAAGTTTTACCATTCCAACGATTGTTAAGCAATTTTTAACTTTCTATTTTGGGAAAAAAATTGAGTACGCTGACGGAGAAAAAAATTCCCTTCTGAAGGCCCCAATTCAATGAAAACTAACGTCACTAACGTCACTGGGAACTGACGTAAAGGAAACCTTGGTAATACGTGCTAAAACGTGCAGCTTGCCGCATAATCTTGATGTTAATCTTGATCGACGCCGCTATTTTTGATGCTGTGTTGATAGCATAGTCATGTATACGGGGTTCCCGAAGGGAAAACTGCTTTAACGTTAGTTTTGCCGGTGCATACTGTATATATGTTCGGGGCATATTATCCAATCCAATCAGATCACGAGAAATTTCTTTGCAGTATAATAACAGATTTTGTCCCATAGTAGACTTGTGCAAAGCAGAATATTACATAAAAACGGAAAGTGTCGTCTCGGATCAGCCTGCGCGGACTGCGCAGGCTGATCCGAGACGACGTTTGACGCAAATGTCAGAATGCCCCTTTTCGTGTGTTGCAAGCCATATTTGAGCAATACTCTATGAAATAAGGGCTTAATGCATCTATAATATTTTCAAAAAATTCTCTTCAGAGTTCCCAAAACTTAAGATCGTGAGGAAGCGATTTACTAAGACTATTAGGAAATCATGTTTCAGTTTAAAACAGTTGGAAGAAGAACTACATATACACAGAAGAACTTTAAGCATACCTTTGACAAAAATGGCGGTTCCCAACACAAAGACTAACACGAGAGTCATACTGATGTAGGTAATAGTCTAATTTTGGGAATGGCGAATATATTGTTATCTAAATCCTTATCTCTCAATTATTACATGAACTTTTTTTTCACAGAGGTCTTTCAGTGCCGTGTAGTGTTTACACTTCTGCGACAGTCTTATCTTTTTTTCACGAAAAAAAAAAACCTCGATGTATTTGGGCCGTCAAAAAAGACTTTTCTTCCCCCTGCCGGTCTTTAGAATATAAAGGTGTCATCAACACGGATGTCCCAGCACCGCAACCTCGACACAGCTTTTGCACGCACCAAGTCACCTATCCCCGGTGATCATTTGTGTCAATTATCATTATCTCCCATTCGGTGGCAATCTTCAATTTCACAACATGATGTTCATCATCGCGAATTATCTATGCATAATTATGTATGCATCTGTCATGATACGTACTGGTCCTTGTAGAACTGTCATTGTTCGACAGCCGCCAGAAATACCTGAAAGTCTCATAATAAAATATCTATATCATGTGGACGTGGAAGTTAACATTATCTTGACAGCAACGGCATCGTGTCCTCTCGTGGAAGTACTCTTCATGTATCGGAGTTTATCACGTATGTCCCGTCTGCCTTGGTCGAAAACTGAGCGGTTATGTGCCTACATGTGCGACTGTTCACGATCCATAACCAATACATCTTTCCTAGTCACGGGTGACGGTCACTTCTTGGCTCTATTCACTAGAGCTAAATTATTGCCATCCTTAACTGGCAAGAAAAGTAACAAATACAGAATTTTTATCTCACAATTTGCAAAATATGCAATGGTAAGATTTATCCTACCAAAAGCGATTTGGTGAAATCTGGGTCGGGTAACATAGAGTCTCACACGAATAGCGGTAGAAAATCTAATGGCAGAGAAAGATCATCATACTTTTCTGCGTTTGCAACGACATATAAAACTTTACATACTTTGTAGAGGTTAGGAATAAAACAGATTCGGAAAAACCAAGCATTTCAATTTACCGCGACTGAGGGGACTAATCTCTGACTTTATTTAAGAAAGCAGAGGTTGAGCTAAGCAGTTGGAATATGTCCACTGAAATCTTAAATTTGTTACATACAGAAATTTTCAGCCAACCAGGAAAACTGATCTCCGTTGTACATCATCTTCGCAAGCCAAGGGTTACGATCCACTACGCTACTCTTCTCTTGGCGGATTGGGCTTAATTTTGACAATTACCCGATACGCATTTTCATTGATTGCAGCGACCTGCACCGGCATCAAATCAAATCGCTCATAGCATTTCATCTTTGATAAAAATAGAACAAGGTCGCGATAGAAATAGAAGGTAAACACGAATACCTCCATGGATGTGTGCAGGATCTGTAATGATTTATTACCGAAGAAACCGTAGACGAACAGTATTTACATAAAGTTTCAATGTGACCAATCAATTATCAGACGTTATAGGGTTAGTCAATGATTGGGCTAAACTGTAGCCATAATGTTACTTCAAACAATTCTGCATTGTCTCAAGAGACCTGTCCTATTTCTTACCATAAGTAGTAAGGGAACAGCGCTTCAGACCGGAAGTGGCATTTCAATTCCTTCTTTGTTCTATATAAACGGTCATTTTGAAAATGAGGAGGTAATTTTTGAAATCTATTTTTAGCCCCGAGGTCAACAATGCGTGACATATTGATCGTGTCTCTCGAGCAGACGAAAACTCGCCTCGTTGTGTAAACAAAAGCAGACGAATTCTAGGGATCCACAGTGGTAAATCATTGCGGAAAATTGATAAGCGGTCGATAGCTTCAAAAACAGGGTGACAAAAGGCCTTCTCTTTTCTTTGTAATCTCTTTCCAGCAACTGAAGAGCAACAAGGAAGAAAGTCAGTCTATTTTTAACCAGTGAGTTCAACTATCGTAACCTTGAGCAGACGAATTCTGGAGATCGGCTGTGGTGTGGAAAAGGTTTTCAGAAGCAACTTACTCTGTTGCCTACAACTATATGCTGGACAGGGGGAATTACTATCTCTCTCTCTGTCTCTCTCTCTCTCTCTCTCTCCCCCAAATAGTCCGGGGATATAATGTAATAGGGCATTCTGTTTAAACTTCTCCGGTTGCAACTAGTACATACCGGCTCATGAATTGACAAGTTAAGACATGTTCTACATGCGCGATATAAAACTACGTTTTTCCGAGATTTCCTTATTCCACTGCAAGATACTGTTGAGTTAACATCACGTTAAATCCATCATCCAACGCCTAGCGAAAATACTACCAAGTGACGATTTTATCACGGTAAGAAATTAGTACTAGATTTTATGTAAAAGCGCTTTTGGCTCTCGTCAACCAATCAGAAGACAGTTTCGGACTCTAGCAACACTGCATCAGTTAATCGATACCTGACAGCGGAGTAGATCACATCGTTTTCAACAGCAGACGATTTTTGTGACGTATACAGGTTTATGAAAGTTGAATGTTTACATCGTCACACTGAGTAACTTCAAGCTATGAACAGTTTGCTGCGTATTTAACCCTTTTATCAATAACCTATTTGAGCTGGAAGGTTGAAGAGTGGGGGGAATGAAAACAAGAACTTTGTTATTTCATGTTTATTTACAAGTATTTACATACACGTATTTACAATATATTATTCAATGTCACTAGCACTGATCCAAGAATTAAATTTCTTGGGATAATATTTCCATTTCACAAAGTACTGTTTGTTTTGTCCTTTGCCTCTAGATTTCAATACTTTCTCCACTCTCCACGTTTGATTTGGATCGACGACTATTTTTTGAAGTTCGGATTCATAAAACGTTCCTTTGATTTCTTCTTGTTGGAGGTCACGGAGTCTGTAGATCGGTAGTATTCCTCTGTGGTACCGTTTGTAGACTTGAAACACTTCTCCAGAATAAGTCTGGTCATAGGCTCGCGTGAATACATTTTTCAGATGACTGATACGCACATAGTCACCAATTTTATACTTGAAACGTTTCAAATCGGGTTTTTTCTGATTCTGTCTGGCAAAGTATGTAGAGAGCCGGACTTCTTCCGCATTGTTTTCCTTCACATCGGCTGGAGGCATACCGATTGTTCTATGATAAGTCTTGTTGTAACTGTCTGCTATACTCTGTAATACAGCTAGATAACCGTAATTGTCCTTGTAGGAAAAATAGCGATACAGTTTCGTTTTTATCGTCTTAATCGCTCTCTCCGATGTGGAAGCCTTGGTTTCGTTTTGTGTGGGAAAATACCGCACACCGTTTTCTGTCATCAACCTCTGCACCTTTCTTGCACGGAATTCTTGACCTGAAAAGATAAATGGTCGTGTCTATTATGAACTCTTTCTTGTAGAAACTAGGTGGTATCTTACAAATTCGTTACACACTATTCATATTGAAAATGCTACTATTTCATGGTCTGTTCAGCCGCTTTCAACAATTTTCAGCCATTATCAAGCCGATGAAAAAAAATGTTTGGTTATATCAAAACAAATGTTGCCTACCTTTATCCGTCATCAGTTTAGCGGGAATTCTTCCAGTCTGTTTGAAAATGTCTATAAAGGCCTCGGCTACTGCCTCTCCCGTTTTGGTTTTGAGTGGACGTAACCAGACGTACTTGGAGAACGTATCTATGACGAGTAGGATGTATTTGTAGCCATCATTCCATTCTTCGAATTTCACCATGTCGATCAGATCGGCCATCCACAGATCGTCTTTTCCAGCACTTATCACGTGATTTCTTTGAAATCGTCTTCTGACGGGTTTATGTAGACTGTAGGATTCTTAATTATGAAGGAATTTACGAATGCGATACACGCCAATATCGAATTTTCCTTCTTTTTGTACCACGCTGTAGAGTTTCTGTGGTCCTGCAAAGCTTGCCGGGTGAGACGGGTCATAGTAAATTGTCTTTAAATAATTTTCCCACGGTGCCATGTCCGTTCACTGCCAGGTCACAAAGTATACTGAAGGAACACTGTTGTTTAAAATACACTTATATCTGTTCATTGTCTGTTTCGTCGTCACTGTTATTCTCGCTCTCCTCATCGTCCGATACTTCTGTGTCAAAAAGGTCTTCAAAACGACCTTTACTCTTCTTTATGACCCTTTTCACGGCGGAAGATAGACTGACTCCCTTCTCTCTCAGCAGATTGATTTGTCGCACGATGTTTTGGTGCACTGAACTGTCTTTCAAGGGGAACCAGTAGACTTCCAGTAAGGTTGTATATCGCTGGAAGAAATTTTTTTCCTCAGCCGGTTTCACACGATCTCTGGCCATGTCAGCAGCATCGTTCTCATTTTCTCCATCCGACACATATCTATCGTATAATCTGTCGAACCTATCTTTGAATTCTTTCTTCGCCAATTTCCAGAGGTGGTTATAGGCTTCGTTTTCTTCTATAGGCCCATCGTCTTCATCCGTGTCTTCCTCTATTTTTTTTTCTTGGACTGTGTAGTTTCGGGGCACCACCCACGTTTAACGTGCCTCTGTACGTCATGAAAGGTATCGAACAACAGTCCGCAATCGTCACAAGCTTGACTTTTTTCAGCCATTATTTCTTGCTGTTGCTCTTCGATGTGAACGGGTTGAAATCCAACTTCAGAATGACTAGCTTTTGGATGACTGCCTTCTTTTATAGGCTCAAAGGAGTGATCTGATTGGTTGTAAGCAGGTCTTCCTGTTGCCAGATGTTGGTCAGCCCATAGGACCTCACTTTTTAATCTGTCGTTTTCGGGAGTGAATGGTTTTAAATCCACTAATAAATAGCCATACGGTTTCTTTGTAGCTTTTTCAAACATTTTCATCATCTTCTCGCTCTGACCAGGATACATCTGACGAGCTAAAGTCATCACGGATTGTCTGTCTACGGGGTTGTTAAAGAGTGTAAGATAGTGGCAATTTCTTCTCTGAGTCGGGTCCTTCGAAGCAAATAGGTTCTGACTGATGGAAATGACAGACAAAGATCGGTGATGGGACCCCTCCGTAAATAAATCTGTCACTCGCTTGTCCTTTCCAGCCTCTGAGAACAGATCGTCTAATATCAAAAGGTTATTGATCCTAGGATCAAAGTAGTCGTCGTCTTCCAGATTTGATGGTATGCCTTGAATAAACTCGACTCTAGGAGACACAGTTCTATGGATAACGTTGTACAAAGGCTGCCACCTTTTATATAACCAGACGATTCTCTGTATTTTCGGTTGAATTCTTGTTGCATTGTGGTAAAGAAGGTCCTTCACGTAGGTCGTTTTACCGCAAGCTGAAATAGACAGGAAAAAGGTTATTGGTCTTCTGGATTCACAAACATACTCTAGATTAACGCTGTGTTTAATTAAGCAAAGTCAACATTAACTTACATGTTGGTCCCGAAATCATCATGGTGAAAGGGTGGTAGAGCATCATATCTTGACTTTTTCGCATAGTCCATGACAGTGATTCTGGAGCTCCCAGCGCTCCCTGCGGCGGCGCTCCCTGCGGCGGAGCTCCCTGCGGCGGCGCTCCCTGAGGCGCTCCCGGCGCTCCCTGAGGCGCTCCCTGCGGCGCTCCCGGCGCTCCCTGAGGCACTCCCGGCGCTCCCTGAGGCGGCGCTCCCTGCGGCGGTGCTCCCTGCGGCGGCGCTCCCTGAGGCGCTCCCTGCGGCGGCGCTCCCTGCGGCGGCGCTCCTTGCGGATTTCCTAGCAACTTTTCTACCATATGCTTGTTTCTTTTATGTCTTAACAAATTGTATTTACTACAAAATGTTTGACCGCAATCTGTGCAGTGAATACTTTCCATGTTGACCTTCCGATGATTCGTGACTAAATGACTGAATCTAACAAGTATGTCGCTTATATAGTGTTTCACAGGCCAAAGACTAACCAACCAGCATATATCATTTCAGCCCAAACCATCCTTTGTTGAGACGTTGCTATAAAAGACACTATTACAGATTGACAACTTCATTCGAGTTCAAAATATCAAGGAGAGAAGTTGAAATCGTCACCACAGTGAGTATCATTATAAATTTTGTAGTCTCGCCTTTTTCTTAGTCTCGCCTTTTTCTTAGTCTCGCCTGGCTTTTTCTCTGGCCCCTTAAAATCATTTTGTTGATAGACCTTTTAGTTCTTGCATATATAAGAGTTTATTTTAACCAATCAAAATCTGTGATTTCAGGTCAACTTGCTGAGACGTATTTATATAAAGGGACTAAATTACACAGCAGTCTCATTTGAGTTCTGTTTGACAGAGAGGGAAGAACGAAGTTCATAGGTTCCTGGCTAAAATATTCAAACAGTGAGTATCATTATAATTTTGTAGTCTCGCCTGACTTTTTTGTTGTCTCGCCTGGCTTTTTCTTAGTCTCGCCTGATGTTTTTCTTGGTCTCGCCTTTCATTTCTTGCATGTATACCCACGTTTCTATTAATCAATCAAAATCTATCATTTCAGCTCCACTTACTAAGCCGTATCCATAAAAGGGACCAAATTATACAGACAGATTCATTTGAGTTCTATTTGACAGAGAGAGAAGAACAGAATTCAAGTAGTCCACTTACTACTCAATACAGTGAGTATCTTGTTTGTGCTGTCTCGCCTGACTTTCTTTGTTGTATCGCCTGGCTTTACAGACTCTTGTCTTTTGAATTAGACAGTATAACTTTCCAATTTTGTAGTCTCGCCTGACTTTTTTGTAGTCTCGCCTGGATTTTGTAGTCTCCTGTTTTAAAAATCTAACAGAATTGTTTCCCAGACTGTAATTTTTGTAGTCTCGCCTGAGTTTTTTTTTTCTGTTTTTGAAATTATGGCAATATTGCAACTCAGATTGTATAAGCAAAGTATTATACGTATGTAAAAAATGCACTTTTTAACCATTTGTTTTACTTTATTCACAGGACTCATTCAATCAATATGGCTTACCAGTGCGAAGTATGTGGGGCTAGTTTCCCCAAGTTAAGCCAGCTCAAACAACACCAACGCACAGAAAATCACTGGAGGAAATATGGATGTGACAAATGTGGGAAAATATTTACTCGAAAGGATAACTTGGATCGTCATGTAGAAAAACACGAGGCTTCCAATTCGATTCATTGCGAAGAATGTGGAAAAGCATTTAGTCGATCAGATAATCTACAACGTCATATGCTGGAAAAACATCAAGTGGGTGGTGGGCAAAAAAGGCCAGCTGAGGATGTAGGGGAAAGTGCAAATGGATCTGTTACCAAAAGGTTACGAAAAGAAGATGACCCTCGAGACTTTTACAACATATCCAAGGTCAAGGAGCAGCGAATGGTGAAGTTTAAAACAACTGCTTCTACTTATGAAGTGAGCATCAAGGACCTAGAGGTGGCAGAGGATGTGCTTTCTACACTAAAAAGAATATTTACAGCGATATTCCAGGACCTCACAAAGGGTGCAAAGTCGGAGGATTTAGTCAGGCTTGTTGTACAGAGTCCTGGCCTGGATTATCCTATTATTATACCCTTCCTAAAGGTCACAGAGTTGACTGCAGACCGATTTATGTCAGAAGTTGAAAGGGTGCTCCAGTCCAATGAAGATTTTGTCATTGACTCAGGACTCATTCTTGAAGTAACTCTGGTGGATATGCCAAACGGTGGTGCAAGAAAACATTGCAAATTTGTGAACACGGAGAAATTTCTCTCTGACAAGAAGTGTATTATTCAAGTAAAGAACGATGATGATATGTGCTGTGCCCGAGCGATTGCGACAGCCAAGGCAAAGCTTGACAAGCACGAACAGTGGAACAGTATACGTCAGGGGCGAAGTCTACAAGGCAAGTTAGCCTTAGAATTACATGCCAGAGCAGACGTCCCACTGGGAAAGTGTGGTGTAGCAGAAGTCAAGAAATTTCAAGAGGTTCTACCAAACTACCAGATCCTTGTGGTATCACGTGATCATTTCAATGCCATTATATACAGTGGACCGGAGTCTGCAAAGAAAATATGTCTTTATTTTCATGACAACCATTATGATGTCATCACATCTATGGCTGCATTTTTGACCAAAAATTATTATTGTACAAAATGTCAGAAGGGTTATGATCACAAAGAAAACCATAAATGCAACAATGTTTGCCACATGTGTTGCAAAATTCATAACGACAATTCCGACGAAAACTGGGTCTACTGCCCTACCTGTAACAGATATTTTAAAGGGCAACAATGCTTTAATTTGCACCAGCAGCAAACCGCAAAAGGGAATTCTACATGCAAGACATTGATCCGCTGTGGAGAATGTGGAAGTACCATCAACACAAAAAAACATAAAAGGAAGCATGTTTGCGGAGAGATCTTCTGTAATGTATGCAAAGACTTCTATCCAAAAGATCATCAATGTTACATGCTGCCCGAGCATGCGATCGATACTCAGACGCCAATATCAGTGGAGGAGGAGCTCATTCAAGAACAAGAGAACCCACAAACTTTTATCTTCTTTGACTTTGAATGTACTCAGGATGACATAGTACAATGTGAAACTGGATTTAGTCCGGATGAAAGCAGAAGGTGTCAGCACTGTTTCTCAGCTAAGTGTGGTGTGGTCAAACATGTGCCAAACCTATGCATTGTGCACAAAGTGTGTTCCTTGTGCATGGATACCATGGTGACAGATACCAGCGAATGTGAGCATTGTGGCAAAAATGAACTTATTTTTGACGGTCTTAATACACTTGATGAGTTTTGTCGGTGGCTGTTTTCGGAAGATAATTATAAAGCTACCGTGATATGTCACAACTTCCAAGGGTATGACTCCTATCCAGTTTTACATTATCTTTATAGGAACGCTGTAATTCCAACTATCATCCCCAATGGAGCAAAAATCATGTGTCTGCAAGTACCTAGTTGTAAAATCAAAATGATTGATTCCATTAACTTCTTACCAATGGCACTGTCAAAATTACCTAAAATGTTCGGAATGTCTGAGTTAGCAAAGGGGTATTTCCCACACTTGTACAATAGAAAAGAAAACCAAAAGATGATTTTGCCCCATTTGCCTGATGTCGCGTTCTACAATCCTGATGCAATGAAGCCAGAAGACAGAAAAACATTCCTAGCCTGGTACTCTGAAAATAAAGACAAACCCTTTAATTTTTGGCATGAATTGGTTCGCTACTGTCGCTCAGACGTAGACATATTACGACGCTGTAGTCTTAAATTTAGAGAAAATTTCATGGACGTCACCCAAGTTGATCCCTTCGAAAATTCAATTACCATAGCCTCTGCATGTCAACGTGTCTTTCGATCTAACTTTTTAGAAAATGATCGCATAGGGATAATTCCTAATCATGGGTACAATCCTCAGCAAAACCAATCCGCAAAGGCCTTGCAATGGCTAAAATACTTGTCTAACACGACAGGATATAAGATACAGCATGCCATGAATGGTGGTGAAAAACGCATTGGTGATTATTTGGTGGATGGTTACTATGAGACAGAGGATGGGCAGAAAGTTGTTTTGGAGTTCCATGGCGATTTCTGGCATGGAAATCCAAAAAAGTTTACTAGTACAACTTGGAATCCAGTAACAAAACTGACCATGGGAGAGCTGTATCAAAAAACGCTAGATAAAAAAAGATTCCTCGAAAATGAAGGATACATTTACATTTCAAAATGGGAGTCAGATTTCGACAGAGACCTCTCCCAAAACAAGGCCATGGCTGCTTTCATTCAAAATCTTGAACTAGTCACACCACTTCAGGCAAGGGATGCCTTCTATGGGGGTAGGACCGAAGCATTCACACTTTACAAGGAAGCCTCCGAAAACGAAACAATCAGTTACTATGACGTCACTTCTCTCTATCCGTTCATCAATAAAACGGGTAAAGTACCACTTGGTCATCCTGAAATAATTACGGAAGATTTCGGAAATTTAGATGAGTACGAGGGGCTCATAAAGTGTAAGGTGTTACCACCTAAAGGTTTATTTCATCCTGTCCTTCCCTGCAAACTGAACAATAAATTACTGTTTGCTCTGTGCAGAACCTGCGCAGAAACCCAACAACAATCACCCTGTCAACATTTGGAAGAAGAAAGAGAATTTATAGGCACATGGGTCACCGAGGAGTTGAAAAAGGCCTTGCAGACAGGATATCGACTCAAAGCAATCTACGAGATTTGGCACTTTTCTCGTGTTTCGCAATATGACCCTGTTACGAAAACAGGGGGTATATTCACAGAATATGTAAATACATTTTTGAAGCTTAAACAGGAAGCCAGCGGATGGCCTTCATGGTGTCAAACTGAGGAACAAAAACAGAGCTACATTCAAACTTATCATGAAAAAGAAGGTGTAAAGCTAGATTACAAAAATATTAAGAAAAATCCTGGTATGAGAGCTTTAGCCAAACTCATGCTTAATTCGTTCTGGGGCAAATTTGGGCAACGCAGTAACATGGCACAGGTTGAAATCACTGATGACCCTTCCGTCTACTTTGACAAATTGACAAGCGAGAGTGAAGAGGTAACGGCTGTCAATTATGTATCAGATGAGACAGTAGAGCTGAGATGGAAATTGAAAGACGATTTTGTCGAACCTTCGGGAAAGACCAATGTAGTCATTGCTGCCTACACAACAGCTCAAGCACGTCTAAAGTTGTACAGCTACCTGGAAATGCTCGGACCCCGTGCGCTCTATGCTGACACGGATTCTGTTGTGTTTTCCACTGCCTCTAGAGAACAAAAACCCGTTTTAGGTGATTTTCTCGGAGACTTGACCGATGAAACTCCAAACAATAGCATTATATCGTTTGTAACAGGAGGCCCTAAAAACTATGCCTATTGTTTGGCTCATCCTGATGAACAAGGTAAATTAACCCACTGTAAAATTAGAGGTTTCACTCTGAATCACAAAAATCTACTCTCAATCAACTTTGACGTTCTAAAAGACATGGTACGTTCTGATGACAAAGGGACAGTGACGGTTAGAGACTCTTTCAAAATTGTGCGAGACAGAGACAATGCCAGATTACTCACAACATCCCAGACTAGGGATTATCGCCTAGTATTTGACAAACGTGTCATTGGTGAGAACTATATATCTTACCCATATGGATACTGACTTTCGAGTTGTATTAGTGAGGATTCTGTTGTCTATTTTAGTATGTTATATTTTCATTTTAGAATGTTTTGTATATTATATGTAAGAGTATTGTTGCTCTGTATGCTATTTACATGCACTTTAGTGTGAATTTGTGTACTTATGGATCTTTGTGTGTGTTTTTATGCATATCTCTCTTTTGTATGTTCTTAATAAGTATTATAAACAATAAAAAAAAGGTGAAAATATTACTTTCTTTGTTTTGAGTTGTTTGAACGCCCCATGAGAGAGAGAAAAGAGAGGGAGAGAGAGAAGGAAAGAGAGTCAGAGAGAGAGAGACAGAGAAAGAGAGAGTCAGAGAGAGAGAGAGAGGGAGAGAGAGAGAATAATCCCCCCTGTCCAGCACATAGTCGTAGGTAACAGATTAAGTTGCTTCTAAAAACCTTTTCCACACCACAGCCGATCACTAGAATTCGTCTGCTCGAGAGACAGAATAACACATGTCACGTATGAACCCCGCTAGTTAAAATTATCTTCTCCCGTCCAGGATGGCTTAGAAAAGAGATTTGGTTGCTTCCGATAGAGCATAGGACTTTTTCAACCCTGTTCTGGAAGACGGTATATGATCGACCCATTTGAAGAATATCGACCGCTTATCAATTTTCCGCAATGATTTACCACTGTGGATCCCTAGAATTCGTCTGCTTTTGTTTACACAACGAGGCGAGTTTTCGTCTGCTCGAGAGACACGATCAATATGTCACGCATTGTTGACCTCGGGGCTAAAAATAGATTTCAAAAATTACCTCCTCATTTTCAAAATGACCGTTTATATAGAACAAAGAAGGAATTGAAATGCCACTTCCCGTCTGAAGCGCTGTTCCCTTACTACTACCATATGTGACAAGCAAAAATGGAATTGGGAATTCTGTACATTAATTAGATGAAAACAGATCAACGATAGTGCAGGTCAGTTTAAGGTGGACCCGTAATAGAAAACACGTATTTCCACTATGATATTATCATACAAAATTTGCAATTATTAAAAATGAGAATGATTGTACTACTTTAACCTACCCACGTTTTCCTGTTTTTGCTTTTTAGAATTATCATTTATAAATCTAATACCACTATATTCGCAATACAAATGGAGATAATAATTACCCCCTTTTATGAAAAACTAACAAAAGTATCAACAGATAATTTCAAGATAGACATCAACGGAATTTCTGGTCGGTTGAAAATGTACAAAAAATTATATCCTGTATAAATCAGTATTTATCAACTACCAAATATTGTTGCTGCACTAGAAGTGTTATGGGTCTACTACCTTAAGCCGCTAATTAAAAAATGATTGTATGACAAGGTACAATGACAGCGTTTCATACAGAAAATGCCATGAAAGCAAAAAGGGCCAACCTTGGTCAGCCTTCGGAATTCGCGCAGTCTGACTTTTCGCAGTTCCAAGAAGGTCCCTTTTTGCGTGATAAGTGTTCAAAAAGAGACAGCTCTATCGGACTGTCCAGAGATAAAGAATTCCAAACTGACTAATCAATGAATATGACTCGAAGTTTCTCTGGCGGCTTAAATTATTTTGTTACTGTGTTGAGAAACACCTCCTGCAGCCGAGGGTGACTATCACTACGTCGCTTAAAAGCACCGCAGTGACTGTCACGCTTGGTTGGCAAAAATAGCAGAAAAGCTGCCAGCGACAATAGCTGATCATTTTGAGTAGATTTGATAAGATGATAAGTGAATAAGTAGTTCAGCTTACCTCCTACCTAAACGCAACTAAGATTATACTGAAAATTCATTTGCAGACAAAGGGCCGTTTACCCATTGCAAAATAATCAACGTTTTGCTTTCAAACATACGGAATTATTGCCTTTGAAAACATTTTAGGAAAAGGAGAAAAATGCTGGTCACCAGCATTTTTCTCCTTTTCCCAAAATGTTTTCTATTCGGATTCCACGCCATTTTATGCCGCATTTAATTAATCGTCTGCTAAAGCTTGAAATGTGGTTGGGCCAAAAATGTCCCATCTAGTTGAGTCAACTTACTTGGTTTATACCAATGTCTCGACTGAAATAATGTGCTAATAAAAAGATTCAGAATTAACCAGCGTGTAAATGTTTTGATAAAAGAAAACAGATATATAGGATCTGACATGAGTTTGAGATAAAATTTTATTAAACGAGTCTACAAAAATGTTATTAAGCGAGCCTCTGGCGAGCTTAATAACATTTTTTTGTGGACAAGTTTAATAAATTTTCGAAAGCCAACGAGTGTCAGATTCTTTTTATTACATTACTGTACAACAAGAATTATAGTCCAAAACGTGTTAAACCAGAGGCATACAAGTATAATTTGTAATGAAATTTACATGAAGCCTAGTCGCTTCTTGGACAAGTATATTACGAATGGAAAATAGTTCCGAACTTGCATATATTTATTTCAATTTTGTTTTGAATCTAAAATTGATTAAGTCAACAACGTTATCATGATTAAGAGTTTTAACCATTAATTTCGATCTGGAACCTAGGTCAGCAATGTTTAAAAAAAAAAATAACTGTATAATTACAGAGTGTTGACCAAATACAGCACTATTTTCTTATCTCACACATGTGTGAGACAAGAAAATTCGTAATGGCTGTATTACATCCAAAACAAGGGGGGTTATGTGATAAAAGGAAATCTGCATATTTCAAAGGTATCATTACCAGTTTTTTATTCGATTGTAATTTCACATTTGGTCAAGGAGATGTCATTAATTCATAAACAACTAAACAATGATATAATACAAAACAAGAACATCAAAACAACAGAATCACATGTAGGTAACAACGCTCGGCTTTGGGTTTTTTAAAGAGACTATTCAAAGTTGAAAAAGGGCCATAACTGTGAAAAAAACTACTTAACGAGCTACATGCCCTCAGGGTACAGTTTTCTTCCTAATAACTGACAGAAAGCCCAGGTTTGAAACAAGTATCTTCGGTTAACCCTTTACTCCATAGATACTCATTTCTACACATTGCTTGTAGGAGCCTTTGGAAAACATTGTGGCAAAAGGTGAAATTGCTCGTGACGAGCAATTTCACCTTTTGCCACAATGTTTTCTATACTATCAAAAGGTGTCATATACACATAAGGAACAGCTTCACCATTGCTGTTATTTATGGTCAATCAGAGATACCATAGAAATGCCTTATGGGGTAAAGGGTTAAGGTTTTCCTCTACTGAAGCTTCTGGTCAAATGGCATATTTTTTTTCTTGTTTTTAGGTTGTTGTGAATTTATAGAGATTCAATAATTCTGAACACCTTGAACCACCTGGAATTTCTTTAAATATCTATCTAAAAAGTGTCTGCTCATAGGTCTATTATTTTTTGTAAAGGGAGTTAATAATAAAAATCTCCCTTTTAATTGAAGATATAGTGATTTTAGAATTGAAAATAATAATCATCTGAAGGTAAAACCCCAAAAGTGGCTCGGGCAAGATGCTGCAATAGAGATGAATTTAAATGATATCATATTTTCCGGAGTAAAACTACAGTGGAAAAAGATGTTCCGCTTCAGGGTAGCAATACCGCAAAGCTCAGGCATAAGAAACTATAAAAGTTTTCTCATGACGACACAGACGAAGACAACAGGACTCTTACTATACCTCATTGTTTTCTTCGAAAACTTTCAAGCTAAGGCAGAAAAATAAACGACTCATGCTCTATGAAAAGGTGGTAAAAGGCATATTTGTACTGCATTAGACCAAGCAAGTTGTCGCATTAGGTGGAGTCATCTTACCTCGGTAAAAACCGGATTAATCACGTGGTAGGATGATGTAGTAAAGTCTTTTGAGAATCAGAAAAAATACGAATAGCCAAAAGGCACTGACCTAGGTTAGCCTACGTGGGCAGCACAGGCTGGCGTGGGTCGATGCTTTTTGAAGATGCATTTGAACCCGTTTTCACACAGCATGAATGAAAAGATTGTTTTGATTCGTTTAGATCTGTGGTACTTTGGCACAATGCGAATGAGGTTTTAATAAAGTAAATCACTCAAGCGTTACAAAAAATAACATGACTGGCCACAAAAAATAAAATTCTGAACTACCGTATTTCTCACAGCACTTAACAGACACGAAATAGACATTGCACGTCAAAAATACTATTTTTATGGTTTAATATACATAGCAATAATTATTGCCGGAAATAGAGCTGAATTTATAATTAGAGCAAAGAAGAAATAGTGAAAGAGAGGGAATAAGATTTAGTAAAAGAAAAAAAATATGTATTTTGAGTTGGAAGAAAGAGAAAAGGATAGGCAATTTCAGATGAAAATGAAAGAATTGGAAATAGATATTAAAGAAAAACCATCTTTGCATGTGGTTAATGACTTTGACATAACAAAACACATCAGACTTATTCCACCATTTCAAGAACAGAAAATGATAAATACTTTTCACATTTTGAAAGATTTGCCGAAAATTTCAAAGGGCCAAATGAGCAATGGACATTAGTCTTGCAAAGCGTTGTAATTGGAAAGGCTAGCGCTATTGTTTCGCAACTAAGTAATGAATAGCTCTCTATTTATGATAATGTTAAAGAATTGATTCTAAAGGCTTATGAATTACATGTAAAAATTAGGAACTGCAAGAAAGAAAATGGTCAAACCAATGTAGAATTTGTTAGAACTAAAGAAGATTATTTGATAGGTGGTACATTTCAAAGAAAATAGGTTCAGATCATGGAAAGCTTAGACAACTTCTGTTAGTTGAAGACTTGAAAGGTGCATTAATTTAGATCTAAAAACTTTCTTAGACGAGAAAGAAATTGAAACTTTAGAAGAAGTTGCTTGCTTAGCAGACAAATTTGCCTTGTCGCAAAAGGTCTCCTTCATGAATAAATCAAAACACCGAAAACCTTTTTATTCATTTACTGACTCTAAACCAAATTTTAATGAAAACATCTCATTTCCAATCTGAATAGTCCCAAACCCCAGTCGCCTTGAGAAGCCAAAGGTCAAAATCCCTTATCTCGATTCTATTGTGTTTACTGCAAGAATCAGGTCATATTATTTCGGAATGTCCTGTTTTAGAAAGAAAACGAGAAAAAGTTTAAGCCTACAGGCTTTACTTCATTGCAGTCTACACCTCAGTCATGTTTTAAAGATCAAACCTTTGTCCTGGCCATAGTACCTGAGACTGATACTGCTATGGAGATTTATGAACCATTCTTATCGCATGGTTTTGTGTCACTAAAAAGTGATTTTGCCTAATTTAACCCTATTAAAATTTTACGTGATACTGAAGCTTCTCTATCTATTTTAGCAGATGTCCTGATTTTTTCTGGATAAGTGCCCTTAATCTGGGTGTAGGTGTGCATTTGTTAACGATCCGCTCCATAACATTAATTTTATTTGTCTTCAGACTCAATTAATAGTTTTGTGATTTTGGTATTAGAAAAAATGTACCTTTTAAAGGTGTTCATTTGTTACTAGGCAATGATTTAGCCGTAGATAAGATAATTGTAAATCCACTTGTAACTGACACTACTTACATGGATCAATCACCCGATCCAAATGAGGAAGAAATTCATGACCTTTACTCTTCATGTGCAGTTACTAGAACTATGGCAAAGATAGCCATTTGACTGAAAATCAGTCTGATACTGACTTATCTGATTCTTTTTTGGGTCATCTATTTAACATGATATTAACAGATCTATTACACAAACCCGTTTAAAGGTCAGACAACTTCTAAACATAATTCATCAGAAACTGATTACACATCTTCACGTTTTTCTTAAAGAAGGCCATGATACAAAGTCACGGTTTAAACTAAGTGAAGACTAACACAATGATCCAGAAATAGCACATTCATTTCAAAAAGCTGTTATTGAAACTGATCTTTCACAGGAATCTGTCTGTTTATATATAAAGAATAGAATATTAATGAGGAAGTCAAGTATCTATTGATGATGAGTAGGCTGTGAATCATCAAGTAGTCATATCTAAATCTTATAGATCAGAAATATTAAGCTTAGCTAATGAAACACCTGTCAGGTTATCAATAAAACCTTTCATAAAATTCTTAACCAGTTTTATTGTGTTGGTCTAAAAGCAGATGTATCAGATTATTGTAGGTCTTGTGACTCTTGTCATACTTGTCAAAAGGTAGGCAAACCCAATCAGGGCATACCTAAGGCTAATCTACAGGCTATCCCTGTATCTGATGTACATTTTAACAGGATTATAATTGGTTTCGTAGGGCCAATGCCAAAAACTAAGACTGGCAATGAGTACCCTCTGACTTTTATGTGTGCTTCCACCCGTTTTTCTGAAGTAATAACTTTAAGAAATATAAAATCTAAAACAATTGTCAAAACTTCAGTGAAATTTGTCTTTATGTATAAATAAATGTATTTCATATACAGTGTAATGATATGTTTTATTTTCTAGCAAAAAAAGTTTTTCTGCTTAAAACTTTTTTTCTTTTAGAAGCAGAAGTGTCATGTTGATAGGATATACAGTGACCTGTTGTCAGATTATCCTAGAAACATGAAGATCATTTATTGTTTTTTTTTTCCACTGTGGTTATTTTTCGAAACAGGTTGTTAGTAAACAAGATGTTTACAAATCCATGTTGTCATCTTTCTAGATAAGACTAATCTAGAATTGTCCAAGTTGATATGAATAGGAAAGACTTACTAGGTGATTTTCGGATTTTGAAGTTAGACTTATGGCTATGTGTATACAGATTTAGTGAAAAGTGTTGGATTTAACTTGGGATATACATCTGCAAGTTAGAATTTTCTTTTTTATGAACAGGTGGCTTATATCTACTTGCAAGTTAAACTATTGTTAATTTAGGTTTTGGGAACCAGAAACTTCATTCTTTTTGTAATCTAAACCCAATTCTTGATTTTGAGGGACTTATTCTATATTTCTTCTTCTAAGATAAAAAAATTGTCAAGTTTCATTCAATCTGAACTTAAACTGTACTCTTTTGTCTTTGTTCATTAAAAAATATTGTTAATTGTTAAAGCTTATTGCTGGTTTTCTTTCTCGTTACGTTTGGATCGTAACAGATGAGTCTTTAAAATTTGTCATCTGGAAAGGGTAAATGAACTTTTTCGTGAATTTCTTCGTGTCTCCATATCTCCTTGGTTCTATTGCATTTACCCTCAATCTGCTGGGCGCGACTCACTGACCCTTTGCGAGAACGTGAAGTTTGATCTTGGATATACACTTTCCGACAGAGAGATATTTTTCTCCGAAGAATTATCTCAAAATAGGAACAGTCCGTTTTGTTTTTTTCATTGATTTGAAAGCTTCATTTCAACTTATTAAACACGTTAAGAGTAACCAGAATAAACATATCAGATATTTTTTATCCTATAATAATGACCCGAATTATTACAATTTCATTATTTTGTCTATAGTGTGTCAACAAAGTGTAGAGAGTAAATCAAGATCAAACTGCACGTATTGTGCAGCCTAATTGTGATCTACACCGTTGCAAAGGAAATATTAAACCATAGTCATAAAGGGCGTGTTAATTCTAGAACCTTGCATAAACCCAGTTCAGAGTTGACATTTTCAGTCAAGAAATATGACCCATGTAAATGCAAGTTAAAGGTCGTTTTGGTCAAAAATATGCAAAGCTGACAGTGTAGATCTTAGATCAGGCTGCCCATTTTGCTGTCTGATCTTGATCTATACTGGCTGCATAGGCATGTATTTGTGAGAAGCGCTTAAAGGGTTGCCGGCCAGTTTAGTTGCACCATTATAAAGAGCTGCTTTTATGATTGCTGCTTTCCCTCTTTGCAGAGTTTGCGATATTCGTGTTGAGATTCCATGTAAAAATCGTATTTCCCCTGAAATAAAGAAAGTAATTAAATCAAATGCATCCTTACGTTCTGCAAAAAAACTCGTCAATTCAGCTGAAATAATGTTAAAAACAGTGGTCAATATATAAAACAATGCGGGAACAAGAGGATCAGGATGATCCTTGCTCGCTTACATAACAAAAATTTGTGAACACCTTGCACAAGACTAATTTTGATCAAGGGTAGTTATTCGAACTCACTTAGAAAAGTTTCTAAATATGCCAGATGATAAATATAGAAATATTTCAGGTCAAATGTTTTGGAACCGGAATATTTCTAAAATGTCCAAAAAAGAGCTTTAAAAACGATGAATCCTACAGATGTAGTTGAGACCAGTAGATGCAGCCACAGACCAAAAATATAATTAAAACCAGGTGACTATGAAACGGATAATTTAAAAGTTTCCACAATCTAAACCCCTTCTAATGCCAACTCATTGTTTAAATTGTGACCCGAGGACTAAAATTTGACTTTTGAAGGGGTCCATCAGATACAGCCAATTGCCACAATATCAAGCCTCTCTAAGAAGTATTACTCCTTAAGGAGTGCTAAATCTTGAGCCAAGCACTAAATAAAAGACGTTGTATGGTGTAACGTTACTAAATGATACCATGTGCCAAACTTGGTAGGCCTACGACTTACTAGTATGGTAAGATCATCTTCTTTTTTTCAAACCATTCACAAAATAGCGTATTTTACGATTTTGATTGTAAGGACGAGGTTAATTGTCATCCAGGGCTAATATTTTAACTACACTTGAAGAGTTCTCGTAGATTAAGCAACTTACCAAATTTTGTGGCTATTAGCATGACCTAAGGAGCAAGAATATTTTAAACTTTAATTTTTCAAGTATTGGCAAAGATACCTTAGTATAATTCTTAATGAAAGTATGATGGGACTTTGTCTCTGCCTTTTCCAGAACTTTCTGTAATTTCTTGAACAGCGTATGAAACTCGTCTAATGAAATTCCAAGCAATGCCTGCAAAATGACACAAAGATATTAAAGATCAATTTGAGACAAAACTGAACAATTTAGGATGAAAATGAAGGCAAATTTAATTTTATATCATTTAGTAGTGTAAAGATTATTTTGAATCTAACAACATACTGCAGTACAGTGTGTCAAAGTTTTGAAAGGCAGAAAATATTCTGGGACAATGAAAACATGCAGTTAACCAGCATTCTCCCTTTCCTTTTATCATGTTTCAAGAAGCCCTCTTCTTTAAATGATTGTGAGCTAAAAGATTAAAATTGTAGTTTATAACTGATTAGCACTGTAAACATACCAAAACTGAAGCGTGAAAGGACTACGCATCAATAATTCTATGGATATAAAGATCATATTACGGCCGCTCAAATTTCCTTAAAGCTTAAGCTATATACATGTATTAAATTGCCCTAGATTTCCAAGCTTTAGCTGCAATAAATTTTCTCGCTTAAGCTGTTAGTTTTCTCCCTTTAACTGTAATAAATTGCAGTAAATTTTCTCTCTTCATCTGTTGTAAATTGCTGGCATCAGCTGCATCAAATTAAGGTAAATTTTCTAGCCTCAATCCATTTCCTTGCTTCAGCTGATTTAAATTGCAGAAAATCCTCCAGCTTCAATTATAATAAATGGCAGTAATATTTCAGACTTGGTTGCAATAAATTGCAATAAATTTTCTCGCTTAAGCAGTTATGTATTGCAGTGATTTTCCTCGCTTAAGCTGCAATAAATCATAGTAAATTTCCTAGCTTTAGCCGCAATGATTTTGTTGTTGTTGTCAAAATCAAAGTAGCTTGAATCTATATTTCATCGGGAATTACATGCTCGCCTTAATTAATAAGTACAAAATAAACTATGGTTTATTTGTCTTAAATGTAGCTATAGATGCCAATTGCAAGTCGGAATGACACAAAACACCACGATAAAGCATTCAAGTCTCCAAGATGAAAACATGAGCGTGTATATACTGTACCAGTTCGTCACATTTTTTGTTGCAATGCCCATCTACTGTGTCTTGGTCCCCTTCTAACTGCAATTAATAATATCAATACAATATTTCAAACAGTGTATAGCTTTAACCAGGTGTATAGCTTAAACCAGGGTTTGTTTTCGCAAAAAATCCAAGCATTTTCATCTGGATCACTTCCACCGAAAATGTTGATTGGAAAACGTATAATGTACCATTGTGTGTGTTGGCATTTTCAAAAGATGAATCAACAATTCGTATGAACCTGAAGAAAATCTTGCAGTAAAAAAGTGGAATATGGTTTACGTAGAAATAGCAAAGGTTCATCTTAAAAGACTTTTATAGTATGGAATGGATAATGGTCAACAGCCAATTTATTATACGGCATCCTCAAATATTTGACATTTTCAAAACATTTACATTACTTTAATCGAGCTATTTTTTTTCTTTTGAGTTTGTTTCGCCTTAAATATCGTGTATAAACATAATACCACTCTATCTCTATTACCAATGAAGTTAGGAGTTGCGTTCCCTCGGTGAAAATTACAAAAACACGTAAGAAAAGTTAGTTTAATTAGCTTTTCAAATGAAGACATAAATTCTATTAAATGTTCCTATAATGACGCGTTAATTCAGCTCTATAAACACATTGCAGCGCGAGCGTGATGAAATTGAAGTAACCGTACGGTAAGTTTTCCGTGGCTACTACATGTACCCTCGGATATTTTATCCATGAAAGTAACCTATCGTAGGCAAATCGTCAGCTACAAGACCAAGGAGGACGGCAAAACTCAGGGATTTACCACTATTTACATTCTATGATAAAAAAATGACGACGATGGAACTATGTCAAACATTACCACTTAACATGTTTAAATCAAGTGTTTTTTCATGTTGAAAAAACTAGAAATGTGATAGTGGGTGGGTGGGGGTAATACTCAGGACATTAAGCGACTGCGACACTAATGCTCGATGATAAATGTATTCTTCTCTATCGCATGAAAGGGAGAAAATGAAAATCTAAATGGAGCTAGTTTTTTGTGTCATTTGGAAGCCTTTTTGATATTTTGCTTTTTCTTTCATATTTTTAACTGGCTATTGGGGTTTTGTTTTGGTTAGTAACTGGAACAGCCATTGCTTATTCAAAGGAATGTATCCGCATCCGCTTGGTTTATTAAATATCGAAACTTGTGTCCCTTTGATCAAGAGTTGGTAATCGAAATAACATTTTTTTCTATCGTGGTTTATCATTCAATAAACAACAGTAGTCAATTATGATACGTATTGAATAAACCACTGGTACGTGGTTTATTTATTTTGCCTCACAACTTAAACTGTGGTGTATTGAACGATAAAACAAAATACAATGAAGATTATTTCTCAAATATATGAGTTTGGATCTGGGAAAAGGACGTTTAATGCATCCTAATACATTACCCAAAGCAAGTCATCGCATAAGATGGATGCATTTTGTTTGAGAAAAGCTTAACTATGTGGAAAACGGTACTTTGGAATACAGAAAATGTACCAACAACAAAGAGTTTCTTAGCCATACCGGACACCTTTTCACAGAGCATGTTTTTTTATGGCAAAACTTCTATTAATAGCATAACCTATGCCTTATTTTCACACACCTGATTAAAAACAAGAAGGAAATGTATTTTCATAAGTCATCATGAATATTTAAACAATTTTCTGTCAGACTCCCAATGTTGTCAAACACAAAAGCACAGTTGATCATAAGACTGAAACTATTGTTTAAGTACTTGAGAGTATTGACAAAGACCAGAATGGACGCATGTTCCGCCTAAAGTTAAGCTTGATTTGCGATCTCGGACAAACCCCCGATAGTCTCATATGGCAGTCTAAAAGCTAATATATATTGCCGAATTGTTACTAGTTTTATACATACCCTCTGTAAAGAAGCTGTGATTTTACTGGTCAGTGCAACAAACATGATGTTCATGCTATTTATTTCGCCCAATGAGGAATCGTCTTTCAGACTGTCGTACCAAGCTTGATTTACAATCTGTTTCTCGTGTATGTAGGTTTTGCACTCCATGCACACACGTAACAACAATGAAATGTTTGGTTCCTTCTCTGGACACTGTAAAGTAGAACGTTGTTCAAGCTGCTACACTGTCCACCATTAACAGAGCTTTAACCCATTACCACGCTGTCCCTACTTTTGACGATCCTGAGAAAGAAGCCTTTAGAAAACATTGTGAGAAAAGGAAAAAAAGCTGGTAACCAGCATTTTCTCCTTTTCCCGCAATGTTTTCTACCCTTCGCAAAACAAGTTTTGCATTTTCAGTCACTTTTATTTTGTCGTCTGCAAATGTTTTCGATTTGGACAAGCCTAAAATATTGTCGTTTGATAATGAGTTAAACTAATGCCCATATTCACTAACCGTTCTTAATATTCTTAGTCTTACTCTGCAGACTCTTCCAAAGTTGAAGTCAAATCACATTCTGTCTGGTTAAATCAAATGGTTTGGCCAATCAAAAGTTGTGTCACTTTCAATTTTGTGAAATCTTGCAGGATAAGACCAAAAAAAAAAAGTTCCTATGAAGTGTTGGTGAATACAATCCCTCTGATTTAATTTTGCATAGTCGATTTTTTAAATTTTGACACAGACAGCACGAAAAAAAAATGACCTAAAATTAGAAAAAAGGATGGATATACTAGTTTAGTTTCTTTAAAATTTTCCATTTTAATGGTAACGGTAAAGCAGTTTTTTGCATTACATGGTACAACTACTTTTTTGACACAGGTAAGTGTCAGTTGCCTGCAAAGCTCAGTAGTAGTATTGCTGACTATGGTCTTTAACCCATTACCACACAATCCCTACTTTTGACGCCCCTGAGAAAAAAGCCTTTTGAAAACACTGTGGGAAAAGGAGAAAATGCTGGTAACCAGCATTTTCTCCTTTTCCCACAGTGTTTTCTACCCTTCCCAGAACAAATTTTGGTTTTTCAGTCACCTTTATTTTGTCGTCTGCAAATGCTTTCAATTTGGACCAGTCTAAATTTTTCTCGTGTGGTAATGGGTTAAGGTCATGAGTGCGAGTCCATTCCGAGGCAACTATTGTTTTGTTTGTTTTTATTCAATGAAACACTTTTTTTTACATAGAGAAAGAAGCGGATTTTTTAAATCTTACCCCTACGGCGTTGATTAGGGCTATCCTTGCACGTTTTGGACCGTTTTGACTTTTGTCTTCGTAATAGATCAGAAGTTCTTTATTGGAGCACTTTTTACACAGAGCAAGCGAGCAGACTTTACAGTTCCTTTTCGATTTTCTGAGGCCCAGGCTTCTTTTACACTGCCTGCATTTACTGGACACATTTTCAACCTGTATATATGTAAAAAGAAAATGATAAAAAGAAACGGGTACATAAAAAAAAATATTCTACTGTAAAGAAATTTCTCACTATCAAATTGGATCATATGTTCTGAACATATAGTCCTGTACATTGGGAAAATCTTAGTAAAAGGAGTTGCCCTTTCGGGAGCCTGGTATACATAACTACATTTTCTGCTAAGTATCCAAAACGGTGGCGTCGATCGATACAAGTAGCTGCATCATATAATGCTAGTTTTCTCTCGATGGTCGTGATTAAAATGTAAAGAATGAGCTATTTTTGAAAAGTAAATGGAAATAGTTAAATATACTATCGTTTGTTGCCATTCTCAAACAAATACACTTGATTTAGACGATATATCCCTTCGCAAAGAAAAAACAGTGAAGTGTCGAAACACATATTGTTTTAGGCAATTTACGCGTTTACCAAAGAAGTATCAAAGTGCATGCCTTGAACTTGCTTTAATCAATGTTTAAATGATTATACGTCGAATGTCTATTGCAGTGACGTCATCAAGTTTATGTATCAAACTGCACCTTTTTTTGCCAAGGTTTCAGTGACGTCAGTTCTCAGTGACGTCAATATTCAATGAATTGGGTTTGGTGCCTAAACTTGATTATATTACTGCAACAGACATACGAGTTTTCTTTATATTTAAACAAGGATTTTAACAACTTCCAGGTATGCATTTTCATAATTTTTTGGCAAAAGTAAACGACCATTTGTTGCATCAAACTTGTAATTTTTTGTTCCTTTGATTTGGAGTTATTTTATCTTCGTTCATAGCCAAAAAGTCTAAAGTTCTCAATTATTACTGTTTCAGATTTCCTATGGTTTATTTTTTTGGTCGAACAGTATGTCTTGGCTAATCAGACAGCCGCTCTCAATTATTACTGTTCCAGATTTCCTATGATTTATTTTTTTGGTCGAACAGTATGTTTTGGCCAATCAGACAGCCGCTCTTTGACACAAGAGTCGGGCAACTTTAGATGATTTTTGGTGAACACGGCCCTATCTTACTGAACAAACACAAGCCGTTCATGAAATTGTACGGGCATACCTGCCAAAATTTTGACTTTTGCCAATCCGGGACCGCCATTACAGATCTCAATTCTTGCATGGTTTTCTTTGACGCTGATTTGCCGACGTTTGTTTCAAACCCATCAAGAAGTCTTCGGCATTCGGTAGAAATGTCCAGCCTAATAAAAAAAAAATATATATTCGAAGTCCAAGTCTTGGTCCCATATTCACCAACCATTTCTAAATCCTTATTCTACAAAACATCATTTAGTGATATGAAACTTTTAAGCCCACCGTAAAAATCCAAATTATATCATTTCAAAGATATCTTTGGGAAAGAATATCTCCTTATCGGGTATAACAGACACAGGATCAGCATGGTATGTGCTGTCTGATCTTAGTCTACACCATCCAAAAAAGGTTCTTGCTTATCAGCCTAAGTGTTAATGTCGTTCTTAGTCTTATATTAGATTAAGACAGTAACACAACTTCTGGAGAGTTTATAAGACTATAAAAGTTCTTAAGAAAATCGTATCTTCCAAGAAATGAGTTTTCATGCCATGTACAGTGCAACCTTCGTAAAGCGAACACGTAACGAACACTAAAATTACTTTGTTGAATCAGTCAATAAATAAAGGTTGGGAGAACTTTATATTCCAGAGTAAATAACTATCGAAATGTTATGTTGAGACGACTTACCCAGCCTCATAAGAACAAAAAGCATCTTTATTATGTCATTTTTCTTTCGCTTAAGACCAAGGTTTATATGGTGTTTAATTAATTTTCATTCAGGGCAAACACTGTACTGTTCATGTGGTAATTTACTTGTTTGTACACTCCGAAATTCGCACTATATGTACGCATGTTTGCGTAAACCTTTCCAGTCCTCTGCCTAAAGTTTTTGTAAAGATTTTAGCACTGGCAGTACAAATATAAATGGGAATTGTTTTCGGAATTTTATCGAGAATCCCTTAGTGCAACAACAGTCTAGTAAGTAGACTTTTCTAAACTGTATATATGCACCAGAGATGAATAGCACCAGTAACCAAGGACGATGGTTTATCTTTTCGCTAAGGATTAATGCGTACAGTACATTTCAACAAACAGATAGGTATTTGCATTCGTTGGAAACTCGCTTACAGGTTGTTTGCCTAGGTGGAAACTACGCCAGGTTTTGCTGTTCTTCCATTTAAATCTTCAAGCAATACCATTAGATTTGTAAGCAGTACTAAGTGGTGTACTTGAAAAAGAGGTTTTAATGCAAGTCTGTCATTGCATTTTATTCACGCAAGTAGTCACATGAAATGGATCCACTGTCCTAAAACCAGCTGAAACAGGAGTGCAACACGCGAAAAGGGTCATTCGGACATTTGCGTAAAGTGTCGTCTCTGATCAGCGTTTGCAGTCCGCACAGGCTAATCCAAAACGATACTTTCCGATTTTATGTGATTTTCTGTTTTACGCAAGTCTACTGTAACACAAAATCTAATGTAGTCGTAAAGTGCCGTCTCGGATTAGCCTGCGCGGACTGCGCAGGCTAATCCGGGACGACACTTTACGCAAATGTTCGAATGCACCTTTTCGCGTGTTGCACTCCAATGAGGATGAATTAAGAACTAATCTTCTGTCTATCGTGATTTATCGTTCGATAAATCACATAAAACACAGTTGTCAGTTATGAGGCACTATAAATAATCCACTATGGCGATAGCCTGAGTGCTTAATTCATTGCATTGCGCCTCATAACTCACAATGTGTCCTATTGAACGATAAACCACGATAGGAAGAACATTATTTCGATTCTAACATGGCCAACCCTAAACGAAAGGAAAACAAGTTAAAATCTAAAATAAAAACGCGGATGCAGTTTGATTCCATTGGAAAACATACTTACTTCATACAGAACGACGTCACTCTACACGTATAAAATGACGCAGGTTTTACCACGATTTCCTTACACTGTGTTTATAGAGCTGAATTCACGTGTCGTTTCAGAATGGAACATGTGAAAAAATTACCAAAAGCAAAAGGTTTCGACAGAATTCAGCTTGCGCGGACGGAGTTTATACTTTTGGCAGATGCATTAAACCACCTTTCCAGAACATGCCTCGCTACTTTCAACACTTACTGATCTCGCCAGAAGGTTTGTGTTTTTGAGTTGACTCGTTGGTTGAGGATACGTTCACATTTATACAAATTTCTCTCCTTCATAAATTCATTGGTCCAACTTCGAATATGTCCAAGTACCTGGGCATCTTCGTTATAACAAGCCTGACATACCTGTTATAAATGATATATATAGAACTTTGATCAAAGTAAAGAGAATTTCACATGATATGCAATTTGTGGCTGATGATTCTGACATCTATGGACAGAACAACAAAATTGTTATATTTTTCTTAATTACCTCCCTTGCATGAGTACAAATGGCATACCCGAAGCAACATTGTTTTTTGCTGTTTACGTTTACATAAAATCTGAATCTGACACGGAAACCAAAGCGTCTAATGACCAGGTCTGGTTGCATTAGATGAACAAAAATGTGCAAATTCATCATATTTGTTCCTTTGCCGTTTCTTTGTTTGCTGGGCGTGTCAAAAGTATGATGTTAAATAAACATCACATCACACGAAACTTACGTTTTCAGTACAGGCTGAGTTGTTCGTTTTTGTTCGTTAAATATTGCTAAATTATTAGCTTTCGTGTTGTACAGTGTGATCTAGATCTAGATGTATGCTATCAGACAAAGCTTCATACGGTGTTGGTTCGTAGTCTCATGTCTATGTGCACGAACTTAAAGAGAAAATCACCGTAACTTGAAACTGGTTTTATATTAAAGCAGATCCTACCTTTCTAGACTTTCCCTCAGGGTCAGAATGGGCAAGTTTGTTTAATCTGCGTCTATACTGTAGGCAACGAATGCAGAAAAGTTCTCCGCATCTGTAAAATAGATGCGACTAATATCATTCAGACATTATGCATCTGAGAACATCCATGACCGTACTCAATTAGCTTTCTGGTTATTCAGTGTAATTTAAGAATTCAAGACAAGCCATTTGATTGACTGAGACACAACATCATAAGCATTACACCATGGTCCGTATTCCCCAACTGTTCAGTAGAAAGCTCTTAGTCTTGTCCTTCAGAACTTTCAGAATTTGAAAGTAACACAATTTCTGATAAGCGAAACCATTTTTTTTAGCCAATCAGGCGTGCTAGTGTAAAGTTGAGAAAAGGGCCGGGAGTAAGACTAAGAATGTTCCCATTAACAAGACCTGTAATCAAGAATCAGAATTGAACTGACCCTGATGACACAGCAAAAATCAAGAAATTAAAATCACATTTGCAGATGAAGACCTGTAATTAAGAATCAGAATTGAATTGACCCCAATGACACAACAAAATTGAAGAAATTAAAATCATGTTCGCAGATGAAGATTTAGATATTGAACTGAAAGAATGTTGAAAACATTTCAGTCAGTCAGTGAATAAATTAATCAATGAATGCATCGACAATTGTTATGTAGATATGATATACAATGATCTGTTTTCAGAATATTCTAGAAACATATGGAAAATCTATTATCTTAAGAAACTGTTTGTTAGTAGACAAACTGTTTAGTAATCCATGTTGTCATCTTTTTAGAAAAGACTAATCTAGAATTATCCAAGCTGATATAAATAGGAGTGACTTACTTGGTGATTTGGATTTTGAAGTTAGACTTGTAGCTTTCTGGATACAGAATTTGAGAAAAGTGTTGGATTTAACTTCGGATATACGTTTGCAAGATTGCTCATATCTACTTGTTAGTTAAACTATTCTTAATTTAGGGTTTAGGAACCAGAAACTTCATTTTTTTTGTATTTCTCACATAATTCTTAAATCGAGGGACTTATTCTATTTCTTTTTCTAAGATTAAAAAATGTCAAATTTCATTCAATCCTAAATCTTATTGTACTCTTTTGTCTTAATTCATTAATAAATGTTGTTAATTGTTACAGGCTTGCTGCTGATTTTTCTTTCTCGTTACGTTTGGCTCGTAACAGAAATTTGGGGCTCGTCCGGGATTGATCATCTAGTATTTCTGGATATACTTTGAAATTATTTTGAACTTGTAACAATATTGAAGTTCATAGTTCATAGTTAATAGACAATAATAAAAAGATAGAATTTGAATTTCATTCTACTAAACCAGCAAAAAAGCAATCATGATTTTTATCTTCAAAATTGTATTGCTAAACCGTCAAAGGAGTTGTTAATTTTGGCAAAAAAATCTGATTAATTAGATCCTGTTTCTCATTTTAAATTGACTTCCGTTAGAGGTACTATGTTAAAGCATAAAATTGAAAATTCTTTGGTTCAGTTTTTACTTGGTGAAGAAATACTTAAATCATCTGCTCTGTCTCGTATATTTGTGTCTCGGAAAGACATTAAAAACTATACAGAGTTATAGAAATTAAAACTACAAATGAAAGGAAAAAAAAAAAAAAAAAATAAATAATAAAATTAGAGCAACAGGAAGGAAAAATGAACTAGAACTAAAATTACAGTTAGAAAAGATGCATGCTGAATTAGATGAAAAAGAGAAGGAAAGGCAAATGCTGAATTAGAAGAAAGAGAGAACGAACGGCAATTTCAGATCAGAATGAAAAAACTAGACATAGAAAATAAAGAAAAATAATCTTTGGTTAATGAATTTGACATTACAAAACACCTCGGACTTGTACCGTCATTTAAAAAACAGGAAGTTGATAAATACTTTTCGCATTTCGAAAGATTTTTCGAAATATTTTTGCAAACTGAATGGGCTCGTGATATTTTATCTCAACTAACTAATGAACAGTTTTCTAATTATGATTATGTTAAACAATTGATTCTAAAGGCTAATGAATTAAGTATCTGAAGCATATAGACTTAAGGAACTGCAGAGAGGAAAACGGTCAAACCTATGTTGAATTTGCTAGAACTAAAGAACAATTATTTGATATGCGGTTTCAATCAAAGAAAATAAATTCAGTTCATGGGAAACTTAGACAATTATTGTTAGTTGAAGAATTTAAAAGGTATGTTAATTCAGATATAAAAACTTTCCTAGACGAGAAAGAAGAAACTTTGGAAGAAAGTGCTTGTTTAGCAGACAACTTTGCCTTGACGCATAAGGCCTTTTTCATAAATAAATCAAACCCTCGAAAAGTATTGATACAGCTACTGGTCCTAAACCAAAATTTAATCAATTTAATGACACTTCTAATCAGAGCATTCCTAAATCGAAGTCTCGTTATGAAGCCAAAGGATAAAAAATCCCTTCTCTTGACCCACTTGTCATTATTGCAAAGAATCGGGACATATGATTCCTGAATGTCCTGTTTTAAAAAGAAAACGTGAAAAACAAGACAGTTTTTAACCCACAGGCTTCACGTCATTGAAGTCTACACCTCAGCCATGTTTTAAGAATATATTTTTGTCCAGGCTAAAGTACATGAGACTAATACTGTTAAGGAGATCATTGAACCATTCTTATAAGATGATTTTGTGTTACTAAAAAATGATTTTGCCCAGTCTACTCCTATTAAAATTTTACGTGATACTGGAGCTTCTTCATCTCTTATTTTAACCGATGTCCTGCATTTTTCTGAGAAGACTTCTTCTGGGACAAGTGTCGTTATTCAGGGTGTAGAATGTGGATTCGGTAATGTGTCGCTTCGTAACATTTATTGGTATTTAGACTAAATTAATGGTCCAGTGATTGTTAGTATTACAAAAAAAACCCTTTTAAGGTGTTCATTTGTTACTTGGCAATGATTTAGCTAGAGATAAAGTTAATGTTAATCCACTTGTAACTGACACACCTTGCATGGATCAATTACCCGATCTGATTGAGGAAGAAATTCTTGACCTTTATCCTTCATGTGCATTTACTAGAGCTATTGCAAAATAAGCCATTCTGACCGAAAATCAGTTTGACATCGACTTATCTGATTCTTTGTAGGGTCATTCATTTACAAATGAAAGTAAGAGGTCTATTTCACAAAACCTGTCTGAAAATAAATGAAAGTAAGAGGTCTATTTCACAAAACCTGTCTGAAAATCAGACAAATATCTAAACATGATTCATCGGAGTTTTATTATATATTTTCACCTTTGAAATAGTTAATGAAGGCTATAATGCAAGGTCAAGGTCAAAACTAAATGAAGACCAAAACATTGATCCATAAATAGCACCTTTATTTCAAAAAGCCGTTAGAGAAATTGATCTTTCACAGAAATCTCTCCATATTTATATGAAAAATTGAATATTGATGAGAAAGTGGCGGCCTTCTGAAGTCTCCATTGATGATGAGTGAGCTGTCAATCATCACGTTGCCATTCCCAAGTCCTACAGATTCGAAGAATTAAGCCTAGCTCGTAAAACACCTATGTCGGGTCATCTAGGTAGCAATCCTTAATCTTACAGAATAGAAATACTAAGCTTAGCTCCCGTACCAGCTATGTCAGGTCATTTAGGTATTAGAAAAACCTATCGCACAATTCTTAACTATTTAGACAAAAATCCAATGTAAAATGAAAGACATATATGACAAGAATAGTAAAGAAAGAAGTTGTAATCCCAGAGGTAAAATTTTAACTCTTCTACCAGTTCCTAGTAGGCCTCTACAAGCAAGATATTTTGGCGAAGCAAAAGCAATTATGTCATATTAATATATTAAAAGAATATGTTGATAGGGATAACTGTAATATTTTACTAATAAATGTAGTTTCCTTAATCCCCCATTATCAAAATCACATTAACCCTGTAGACATAAATTGTAAAGAAATGAACTTTGATGAAAAGTCTAACCCTTTTGGTTGAAGACTGCATAATTCTAACATTTTAAGAAATTTAGATAAAAAACTTTCACATTTAGACAATAATAAAAAAAAGATGAATTGAAAAAGTTAATTTGTGAATATGAGCACCTGTTTCCTGATTATTCCAACACGGACAGATACAATATACCATGATGTGGACATTGAAAATTCAAAACCAGTGAAACAACATCCATATCGAATGAATCCCAAGAAATTGGAGCATCTTAGAGAGGAAATCAAGTATCTATTTGACAATGATCCTAGTCAAAGTGAATGGAGTTCTCCTTGTATTATTCTTGTACCAAAGCCAGATGGAACTTTTCATATGTGCACAGACTAAAGAAAAGTTAATACCGTGGCCAAGGCTGATTTGTTTCCAGTGCCAAGAGTAGATGACTGCACGGACAATATTGTTCATCCTGAATTTATATGCTATTAAATTTGATCTTCTAAAAAGGATTTGGGAAACTAATCTCACTGAAAGAGCTAAAGAAATAATCTGCATTTGTAACTACTGATGGACTTTATCAGTACAAAGTTCTGTCTTTTTGGATGAAAAACTCTCCAGCTACATTTCAACGTCTTATCAATCTGGATTGGACGGCTGTCATCATTCACAGCGATGATTGGGACGAACATTTAAAGACTATCAGAGAACTGCTTTGACAGACTCACTAAAGCCAAGTTAACATTTAATCTTGATAAAATTGAATAGATTTGTAATAAGTCTTGTCTTCATGTATAATATCTCGATTTGTATTTAGTTAACAGTTGTCTTTATGTATTTTCATGTACATTTATGTGTAATGATATTTTCTATCTTCAGACAAAAGAAAGGTTTACTTCTTAAAACTGTCTTTTCCTTTAGGAGGGGAAGTGTTATGTAGACATGATATACAGTAACCTGTTTTCAGAAAATTCTAGAAACATGAGGAACATGTATTAGTTTTTCCAATGTGATTATCTTTAGAAACAGTTTTTTAGTAGACAAGCTGTTCACTAATCCATGATGTCATCTTTCTAGAAAAGACTAATCTAGAATTTTCCAAGCCGATATAGTATGAGTGACTTACTTTGTGATTTGGATTTTGAAGTTAGATTTGTAGCTTTGCGGATACAGAATTAATGAAAAGTGTGGATTTAACATGGGATATACATTTGTAACTTTGAATTTTCTTTTCAAACAAATTGCTCATATCTGCTTGTTAGTTAAACTATTCTTAATTTAGGTTTTAGGAACCAGAAACTTCATTCATTTTGTAATCTAAACATAAGTCATAAATTGAGGGACTTATTCTATTTCTTGTTCTAAGATTTGAAATTGTCAAATTTCATTCAGTCTTAACTCTAATTGTACTTTTTTGTCTTAATTCATTAATAAATATATGTATTGTTAATTGTTAAAGGCTTGTTGCTGGTCTTCTTTCTAGTTACGTTTAGCTTGTAATACAATGAATCAACGACTGACTGACTGAATGAATGAATTACCCAACCAACCTACCATCCAACCAACCAGTCAATGGACCGACTCTCAACCCAACTGACCAGTCCACCAACCGATCAATCGATCGATGAATTGATTACGTCACGTCACATCACGTCATGTCACATCACAACACATCGCATCACACCAGTATCAAGTGCACTTTGTTTTCCTGTTAAAACTCAATAAACTCACCTTCTGCAGTGTCTAGCTCTTCTTTTCATACCAAAAGACCTTGAGCAGCCCTTGCACTTGTTTCGGAATTTTTTGTCCACATAATGCTTTTTCATCATTCCTAGAAAAAAATAAAAGAAATGATATATAAAAAACCCTGACGAAAAATCATTTGAAAACATTAGGGGAAAAGTAGGAATTGATTAAAAAAAAAAACAGCATTTTCTCCTTTTCCTTCAATGTTTTCAACGTTTCATAAAAATCCATAATTTTGGCAATATTTTCTTTGTCGTCTGCAAATGCTTTCAAAACTGATACATCTTTAGGCTTGCCTTGTGTTACCATCATTCTTTGACAGAAAGTGACAAATGTAAAACCAAAGGTAACCAGCATTTTCTCTTTTTTCCCACAATGTTTTCTTCCCAGCTAGAACAAATTTCAGTTCTTGAATTACATTAATTTTGTCATCTGCAAATGCTTTCAATTTGGATCAGTCTAAAAATATGTCGTTTGGTAAAGGGTCAAGGGTAAAGAATGATTGGCGAATACTGGCCCTGAACCCGAAGGACAATTACCTTTCCATTTTACACCGTCATCTTGTGTATTAAATTGGTCGCTGAATGTCCCAGATGTAATTCTGTCAGAAGTTCGAATGACGTCTGGTTGACTTGTTGAAGATTCCGGCAGATCGTCAACCTCGGAACCTTTTCGCTCTGTTTCGCCACCAGACATCGAGGAAGCTGGGGATGGAAGATCTGTAATCTTTGTTTCCTCAGTCTTTGCTTCTTCGAATGTCAATTTATCCTGAATTCAGGTAATTATAGAATAAGCTTGAAGTCACGGAAAAAGAACCAAGAAAATATGGTGCATTTTGTGAATGCACGCACTGATAAGTCCATGCATGCATTTTTCTACCAACCTATCCCGGTCTAAAGCAATGCTTCACTAATCCATGCATCCATTGATTGATTGATCCATCGATCTATCTATTAATCCAACCACATATACATCCATTAAATGACCCGTCGTTCAATCCACCTACTCAACAGATCAATCAATTGGCAGATCAAAAAACCAGTAGATCAATCAGACACCAGATCAATTAGCAGATCGATCGATCGATCAATCAATCAATCAATCAATCAATCAATCAATCAATCAATCACCCAGCTAGCTAGGTAGCCAGCCAACTGGCCACCAGGGAAAAAGAAGAAAAAGAAAGCAATGTATACCAGTTTCGACCATCTGACCACTGGCTCCATCGTATATTCATCGACTAACAAAAATCACAACTAGATCTATGCTATCCCTCGAATACTAGTAATACTTTCCGTTTTAATGGACAGCGATCCTTTACCAAACAAACCTGTGTTTAAATGACATTGATAAAGAAAGCTTTTTAAAACATTGTGGGAAAAGGAGAAAATGCTGGTAACCAGCATTTTCTCCTTTTCCCACAATGGTTTTCTTCTCTTTAAAAGACAATGATCATGGTTTGAGCTATTTGTCGGCTGCAATTACTTTGAATTTCGATGTGTCTATAATTTTGTCCATTAGTGCATAGTTTTTACAGAAATAAGTAATTTTCTATCCATGTCAATTATGGTTTGTAATAGCCGGAAAAGGACACTTTTATCACATTATCCCGTTATCAGATCAACTCTTATTTAACAACTACGACAGCCTTTGACGACATTGACAGAAAAGCAGAAAATATTCATTGACAAGCATTTCTACTTTTTTTTTCAATCAAATACACTTCTTTTTCACATCATTTGAATCACATTTATTAATGACCTGCACATCCCCTCATAAGCTCAGAATGGCTGGTAAATATCGGCCTTATTAGTTTGGTCTTATTTTAAATCTAAAAAATTAACCCTTTCCCAAACAATCCCTGGTTTTTACGGGTCCGGAATAGTAGCCTTTTGAAAACATTGTTTTCCCACTATGTTTTCTGCCCTATCATGGACAGAAATCATCTTTTCAGCAAGTGTTGATTTGTCGTCTGCAAATAGTCCAAAAGTTTGTCGTCTGGGAAAGGGTTAACGCAATTTCTGTTTGGCTTAACTAACTGGTTGAGCCAATCAGAACTCACGAGCCCGGTACCGCAGTCAAAAGAGTACAGGAGTTTAGAGCAAGAAACCGCTGTTTTGAATATCCAGCTCGACTATTTTTTTCCGAGAACTGATGATAGTCATTGCAACTGGATTCTCTCTCAGCCCTGATCTTTTTTTCGACGATAGTTGGTTTGGAAAGAGGCTAGTGGCTTTGGGACAGTACTGAGTGAGGTACTAGTAAAGGAAAATCCATACGTTGGCGAAATAACTAGAGAAAAGTTGAAATGGACCTTAATATAATAAGGTTAGGTAAAGAGTCAAACAGGAAAACGTACTTTGAAAAGATTGCGGTATGCACGCTCGCCGAATTCAATCCCAACTATTACATAATAAGTGTTTGCAGATATTCGAGTACAAATCGTTTGACCTACAACGCGGTATTTTTGAGTCATGGTCCGGCAAAATCGGGTCCGGCTAATTGCTCTTCGAGAACTGACGATTTTCTGTTGTAACAAAACAACTGTTGTGTGCCATGGCACAAGCAGCCAGTGACTACAAAATAATATTTCGTATAGCGCCGGTGTAATGCAAAGAAATGACCCTTCTCTACAAATATGACCCAAAATGACCCACGGGTCATTTCTGTACGTAGAGGAATGATTCAGGTCATTATTCTACGTAGAGAAATAACCTTCTGGGGTCATTTGTCTACGTAGAATAATGACCCTGGGTTTATTTCTCTAAGTAGAAAAATGACCCTGGGGTTATTTCCCGACGAAGAATAATGACCCTGGGGTTATTTCTCTACGTATAATAATAACCCGGGTCATTTCTCTACGTAGAATAATGACCCTGGGGTTATTTCCCTGTGTATAATAATAATCCGGGTCATTTCTCTACGTAAAGAAATGACCCATGGGTCGTTCTGTAGGGGACTGTCATTTCTCTGCATTTCACCGGAATCTCCAGAAAAGCCTGGATAAACTCTACAGCTGCGGCTATATAACTGAAATATTGTTGGAAAAAACAAAATTTGCTATCAATAAATTTCCTGCATGTTAAAAGATCATTCTACCTCAAGATTCAGTCGGCTGTTTAGAAAAAAAAATGGGTCTGAGGGACCCATAATTGTATGATGAGTTTATTTGTTTAACCCTTTACCAAACGACAAAATTTTGGACTGGTCCAGATTGAAATCATTTGCAGACGACAAAATAAAGGTTACTAAGAAATTGAAATTTGTTTCCAGCATTGTTGAAAACATTGTGGGAAAAGGAGAAAATGTTGGTTACCAGCATTTTCTCCTATTCCCACAATGTTTTCAAAAGGCTTCTATCTCAGGGTCGTAAACACTAGGGATTATTTGGTAAAGGGTTAATTACTGAGAGAGATGCAAGAAATCCCCTTTTACTGGCGCGCATCTTCGCAAGCCAAGACTGACGATTCACTTCGTAAATCTACCCTTGGCGGATCGAGCTTGATTTTTACATTCACCCGATACGCTTTTTCATTGGATGCAGCCAGCTCTAGCTGCAACGAATGAAATCGCTCGTAGCATTACATCTTTGATAAAAATAGAACAAGATCTCTCCCTTTCGAATAGAAGGTAAACATGGAAACCCACGTGGATGTCTGCTTATCGCTTCATGTGTATTCGTAAGCGGTTTGTAAAACGATATTTCATTTGCTTTTAGAAATATGATGTAAAGGGGGGTAATAACCAACATCCCATAGAGGGCGCATCGCAGGAATATCGAAATCGGGCGAAATCAGCCAAGGTAAGATCCACGTAGTGGTCGTCAATTTGGCTCGCGAAGATGCTGGCGCGTGGCTTTTTAGTTTCTCTCTACTTCAAGCTACCATCCTAACACTTAGGCTGCTGAACATGAACTGCTGACCTTTAGCGGACAGTGTAGAACAAGATCAGACTGCACAGAACGTGCAGTCTGATCTTGATCTACACTTTCCGATAGGGATATAATTTTCTCCAAAAAATAAGTTTTAAAATAGCATTATCCGCGATTTTACTATCAGCACGAAAGATTCATTTAATACTTTTACCAGTATAATGGTAAACAACTTGTTTTTCATGTCCATTACATCACTTATGCACTGTAGAAGATCACTAAAGAACGAAACTGCTTTTACTTTCCCTCGATTTGAAGCTACTCTCACAATGACTTATTTTCCGTGTCCTTTGTGTCATGGAGACTGTTTTGGCCCCGCTTTGTTCATTTTGAAACTTTCTGATTAAAATTAGCTTTGAAAAAGAAAAAAACGTTTATTTATGCGTCCTTTCTTGACTTAAAATTGATTTTAAACAGTGCTTGCCGGTGTTCAAAAAAGCTTCCATAGATATAATGGGCGGTGTAATGCAAAGAAATGACCCACTCCTACAAAATGACCCATGGGCCATTTTTCTACGTAGAGAAATGACCGAGAGGGTCATTTCTCTTCGTAGAATAATGACCCAGGTCATTCCTCTTTGTAGTGAAATGACTTCTGGGGTCATTTCTCGACGTAGAATGAAAACCCGGGTCATTTTGTAGGGGACGGTCATTTCTCTGCATTACATCGGCGGCCGGTGTGAATCAGGATTGGACTGACTAAAAGGTGTGGCCCTATAGTGTTTCAACAATGTCCACTTTGCTGAAATTTCTGACTAACTAGAGCTTTGAAAGGCATTCATTTATTTGTCCTTTCCTGATTGAAAATTGACTGTTCGTTTTCCACGACAGCGATCGGTGTGAATCAAGAATGGACAGCAATCTGTGCAGTCCTATCTTGATTCCCCACTGTCCTATCTTGATTCCCCACAGCCACACTATGACCACAGCAACCTCACAGCAACAGTGTTTGCGTGATCTTTTTACAATTAAATCTGATTCTATAAGTTCCGATATTTTGATACCTATGTGAATCGGAATCATGGTGTACTAAACGACGCCATTTTGAAACTTAATTTATTTTCTTGGCAGAAAATTTGATATTTTCTTTATTTGACGCTGTTTGTCATTAACCAGTCATATCATGTATGCATGAAACAGTTTCAAGATACTAATCTATTTACGACTGCTTCTATGTGGCGCCGCATGAGCGGCGGTGTAATGCAGAGAAAGGTCATTTTGTAAATGGGGTCATTTCTCTGTATTACAGGGGCACTACATTTTTTATTCATCTTTGAGAACTGCATGTTGAGGTAGCCATTTTGTTTAAAGAATGGACTAGTTCAGTTTTTTAACATACATGTAAATAGACGATACCTTCATTACCAGATCGAGCCCATACCAACTTTGTTTTTCTTTTATGACTGTTTTTTTGTTTTTGTTTTTCAACAAGTAAAATACCACACTATCATTGCCAGATCGATAAAAAAAAAAACAGATCGTATCCAAGATGGCCCAGAGTTCAAATATTTGTCAAGTAGTATCACCACGTGAACCTCTACGAAGTTTGTTAAAGTACTGCCCTTGCCGTAAAAAATTAACCCACTGTAATGTGTCCTATTTCTGAAACAAGTAATTTGCGGCACCAATGATGTTATGCATTAATATTTCATTATTTCTTTATGTAGAATCTGGAGAATCTCGCTAGTGTACACGGTTTGGAAACAACGGAGTCGCTAGTTCGACTCCCAAGCTTGCATTATTTCTTTCAGGGAACTAACTATAGTCATAGCGACATTATTTATTCCTCTCTCACCACTGATCATTGTTCCGAAAAATTTTTTAAAGTAAAGCAGCCAGTTGCTTGGGAATGATAAATGCACTAGACTGAAATAGTGTTGAAAACGGCGTAAAATACTGTACAATTTTCCTATATCTATCTTCTTAACCCTTTACGAAACAATCCCTGGTTTTTACGACCATATGGTAGAAGCGTTTTGAAAACATTGTGGGAAACGGAGAAAATGTTGGTAACTCACAACGTTTTCTTCCGCATCAAAAATAAAAATCATCATTTCAGTTACATTTAATTTAACGTCTGCAAATTCTTTCTATTTGGACCAGTCCAAATTTTTGTCGTTTTGAAAAGAGTTAAAGAATTGTGTAATAATTGATAGCAACAAAAGATATCTTGTTCTATTCAGTTTCATATTGTTGAAATATCACATTTTTGTCATATGTTTCAAATCGAACTGTTATGACGAAAGTCATACATGCTGACTTGCCAAATAAATATGATGAGAATGACTAACGTGACGGGCAATTGTTTATCGCTTTACCAAACGACAAAATTTTAGACTGGTCCAAATTGAAAACATTTGCAGAATATAATTTCAATATGGCTCAAGTGGTGCAAATTGTCATTGACAGGGTAGAGAACATTGTGAAAAAAAGGAGAAAACGCAGGTTACCAGCATTTTCTCCTTTTAACGCAATGTTTTCAATAGACTTCTTTTTCAGGGTCGTTAAAAGTCGTGAAGAGTTTAACTGTTCACCAAACAACCCGGACTTTTAACAACCCGAAGCAGGACAGCTTTTGAAACATTGTGGAAAAAAGGAGAAAATGCTGATAACCAGCATTTTCTCCTTTTTTCCATAATGTTTTCTTTAAATTTCAAAGGTAAATCATATCATTAGAACCACATCTATTTTAAATTCTTCGTAATTGGACAAGTCTATATATATTCTTTTTCTTTTTTCAGTTAAGGGATATATAATAAAGTGAATAATAAGCAGGGGGGAGGGGGGTTCTCCTTTTTCATCCTCCAACCCCCGCACGTCCGTGTCAGAAGTGTATGTCATGAGTTATAAAACAAAATGATCAATTTCCGTTCATTGTCTTTATTAATGACCATTACTTAACACAATATCATCCTTTAAAGATGGCTCCCTACTGTAACTTTGATTGCGTAATGGTATTTTACTCCGCTTTCAACTTAATTTCAGTCATATCAAGGCTACAGTTCACGCATTTATGTATATCCTGGGTCTCTATTTACGATCTATTCTTTGTCTAACTCTATAGAATTTTCTAGCTTTGTAAGTAACACAACGTCTGATTGGCTGAACAAAATAGTTTAGCCAATCAGAAGTTATGTTAATTTCAAATTTAGAAAACAGCATAGGACTAATAATATTCTAAAAAATGGTTGGTGAATACGGACCCTGGACTCTGAAGTCTCATGCCCATTGACACCACAACGAAAAAACAACAGATGCTTCCAGTGAGGTTCGAATCCAAGGCGTCCTTGTCTTGTTACAAGTCATACACTTGACCACTTAACTCATTACCACACGATCCCTACTTTTGACGCCCCTAAGAAAGAAGCCTTTAGAAAACATTGTGGGAAAAGGAGAAAATGCTGGTTACCAGCATTTTCTCCTTTTCCCACAATGTTTTTTACCCGTTACAAAACAAATTTCAAATTTTCAGTCACTTTTATTTTGTCGTCTGCAAATGCTTTCGATTTGGATAAGCCTACAATATTGTCGTTTGGTAATGAGTTAATCACACAGGCCCGCGTTTTGGAGGCTTGCTCCGATGTTAATTTCAGTTGTACCTCCGCCAGCCCCTATGACATCTTCTGGAATGAATACTACCATACCGGCCCATCTTTTCTGATATAGCTTAACCCATTTATGCCGGGATTTTTATCTTACTTGATTTAAGTCAAAAGTTGTGAAAAACAATATATAATTGTTATACATGAGTTAATTTTTATCGATTGAGAAATAGTTTTCTTAATATTGTTGTTTTAATTTTTGTCTACAAAAGTAGACAATAGGCGCGAATGGGTACAGGTAAAAAATATCTGTTATAGTCTTTCTCAAAAGTCAAGTTGCATCCATCAAATGTCACTGATACACTCATAGAATATGTTTTAGGCCACAGAAATCCCTCCTTAAACCTTTTTGATTACATAAACATCTATATCAAAATACCAGCATGACAAATGTTAATATTGCAACAGAAACATTTGCTAGTATCACAGCCAGAAGTATAACAAATTCAGCTGCATTCAGTATGTTCTAGAGTGTGATTTTTAGTCATCTCAAACAAATATTAAAACTTAATGAAGCCTTCATCAGGAGAATTTCCCCCAACATCAGGTGAAGTTCTTCAAACATTTCCAGTGAATGCTCATGTCACGTGCATAGAAAATCAGATTTTTCTCTGAAAAGTGCACATCTTTCGCAAAGTGATGCATTCTTTCCAAACTGATGTTGTCATGGAATGACATAGAATGATAAAGTTGCTTATAAAACTTGTAAAAGATGCAACACTAACCATTTATTGCAACAAAATTCATTTTAGCAACTGGAATAATTGCTCTATAACATTTGTGTCTGCTCTTATAAACTCACATTCTCCTGCTAGCATTGAAATCACTTCATTCATTTTGAATTTCCTTTCGTAAAAGTAAAATAATGAAGTTACTGCAAGTGAAAGTAGACGTAGCCTCTCGCTCCTATTGTCTACTTTTGTAGACAAATCTTTACAAAGTCATTACTAAATGTAAATTTGAATTTGAAACATGCTTTATCAAAAAGCAGGCAGTTAAGAGGTTCAATAATGAAAACATTCTGTGAAAGAAAACATTTTTATTGAGTAAACATGAAAAAAAAAAAACGTTATCTTTCTCTATTTGACATCTTCTATTTTTCAGCGACCAAAATCATCAATTTTCATGAATAAAATCTAGTTTGTCTTACACTGATCTGCATTTTCTCAAGTGTATTGGTTATTTAGGACTTATCAAAGGTTTATCAAGGGACTAGACATCAAATTTCATGGGCAGTGAAAGAGAATATCTACAAAAGTAGACAATTGGCATAAATGGGTTAATGAGGCAATATTTATGTTGACTGCTAATAATATTGACACTGCTTGTCATACAAATGATTAATATTTACGATAAAGCTAAAGATATTCTTAAAAAAATGCTACCTATTCGTAATTTCATTTTTTTTTTGTTTAATGTAAGTATCTAATGAGCCACTTCCATAGGAATCGAAACTAGGCTTGACATGCTGTACATAATTATGTTCCGGATGTCATTTCAAGAACAGGAAATTTAGTTTTTTTTCCACAATTTGTCGACTTTCTGTTTCATCAGCTCATGGAAATTGAAACTTGAATGTTCTGAATGTTTGTACTAGTATTTCATTTACGAAAAGTCATATTTGGTACCGTGGACCCGTAATGGAAGACAGCTATTTCCACTCAAATATTACTCTTAAACAAATTGCTATCATTAGAAATGAGTATTATCGTACTACTTTAACTGAGCCACTTTTTCCTTTTTTCCTTCTTAGAATTTACCATTTATAAATTTAAAGCCACTATATAGTCCCAATTACAAAGTGAGATAATAATTATCCCCCTTTTCTGGAATCTGACAGTTGTATCAACAAATAATTTCAAGATAGACATCAAATGAATTTCTGGTCAATTAAAAACGTGCAAAAGTATTATATTTGTATAAATCCGTATTCATCAACTATGAGAAAAATTGAAGGATAATTTTATAGTGGAAATGGCTGTTTTCTATTACCTTAAGTCGTTTATCTAACGATTCGTGCCCATATCATTAGCAGCAAACAAGACTACCGGCATAACATGAAACCGTTTGAAGAGATCCCGGTATCACTGACTTTCATTCCAGATATTTTTATGAAAGGCTGACATGACAGATAGATTGATAGATTCTTTATCGACAAGTGACGTTACAATGTACATAGTCACAAACGTTGCAAACCATATATATTAGAATATCATAGTCATTTATGTTAACTAAGCATAAAGTATGAATGTTTCTTGAAGTACATAACTAAAAAATAATCGTTTCTGGAAATTTTGAAAAGAAACAAACACCAAATAACATCGGAACAACCCTTCAGACTAAAGGTAACAAGATTCTACTGTTTGATTTAACTGAAGTTAGCCTGGCCTGTGTTTTTAAAAGCATAGAATGGAATAAAAACACGTTTGTCTTCACGAAAGCACCAAAAAATGATTAATCACGTAACGACGTTTATACCGGAAAACTTTCCACTTCGAATAGAGGCGTCGCATGCAGGTGAAATATCACACACGACAGAGACTCGACAAATTGTCAGCGATAAAGAGAGCGAAAGCGAAGCAGAAAGCAGTAGAGAGAGAGAGAGAACCCTGAACAGACATTTTATTGCGTAAATACAGGTCTCTGGCCCAAAATACATGATACATGTCATGATAATAAATAAGTTTCGGGAGAAAGAGAAAGAGAGAGAGAGAAGAGAGAGAGAGAGAGAGAGAGAGAGAGAGAGAGAGACGGGGAGGGAGGGAGATAGATTACAGTATGCGTGTTTAAGCTATGTAATTTATCACAAAAATTGTGCGTAATTTTCACTCCTGGGAGGGTAAACTTAAATGGACTATGTTATGATGTAAAATGTATCTCTCCCAATTCGTGGTTGTTGACAGCAACGTTTTGCATGTGCATGATTAAGTGCAAGTTTCCTTAATTTTTAGAATATTTTGTCTAAAAAATTATAGGATAATTTTAGACAAAAAACAAAAAAGGTGAAATGACATAATGTTCTAAATTGAGCGGAGAGACACTTTTATGCGTTTTTTTTTTCCAAATTATGACACAGAAGAGCCTTTTTACTACTTAAATAGAGAATAGTCAACTCGTTGTTTAAGATATAAAAAATCTGTCACTCGAATGAGGTGTGATGCGAACTCGTTTTTTTTTCAAGCACACCACACCCCATTCGAGTGACAAACTTTCAATATAAAACACAACAAGTTAATTACCGTAAGTATGTATTGTATTCCTAATTCATCCCTTTTTACTGTAATAATTAACACTAATGGAAAATATGAGCAATATTGAAATAAAGTAGTTCCGGTGTAATGCAGAGAAATGACCCTACCCTACAAAATGATCCATGGGTCATTTCTCTACGTAATAAAATGACCCATGGGTCATTTTGTAGGGGAGGTAATTTCTCTGCATTACAACGGCAAAAATTCTAAAACTATATCATCAATAGCGACGATTCATATTTATCATCACTAATTGTGTTATTGAATGTGAAATTCCAATAATTCACTGATAAGAATATAATAAAGCAAGCTCTGCTATTGTAATTGTAGAACCGTATGATCTGAACTATTATAGGTTAGAACAGATTTGGGAACTAAATCATGACATACACGAATCAAGTAAGAAGTCACGAATACATGAAATACATGAATATTCTGTTTAGTGTCTTAACCTTAAGATCTTTAAATAACGACAAAAGACGACTTCCGATTTAAAGAAAACAAGAACCGTCAGAGACGGGTTATGCTCCCCGAACAAGTGTTTGTCGTAAAATATAAGAAATTGATATAAATTCACTTCTTTTATCCTAGAAGAACCTGTTCATGCCCCTCAAAATTTGAAGTGAAAAGGCAATTACTATCTTAGAGATAGCCAACACAAACTTGTAGAGGACAATAAGCCCAATAAGCCCCCTTTTCCCATAAGACAATATTGGATCATTGCAATAAATACAACGGGTGTGTGGTTTGTGGCATTTTTTAATAATAATTCAAAATTCGAAATTTCATAAAATTTTGACCAGTCATGTATTAAATATTCACATAAAACATTTTTTTACATGAAGCCCCCTTTTTCCGAGACGCAGCCTGAAATTGAGAAAAAGGAAGAGAGGTACCTGGGCAACGTTCCAACAAGTTCAGATTTGAAATTTCACAAAGTTTTGAGCACTGATAAAGGAGAACCTAGTGAAAGACAATTTTTTCCATGAAGTCCCCTTTTTCCGTGATGCAGCCTTAATTTGAGAAACCAGGAAAGACGTATTCGCGCATTAATAATTCATAGATTGCAAAAACAAAGGGCACATGTTGAAACTTGTAAAACAAGATATAACCATGAAATATTGACAAAAACTGAACAAGATATTAGTAAAAATTGCAATTTTGCATTAGGGCCCCTTTTTCATTTTACAAGAAACCCCCTTTTTCCATGACAGAGGGTCAAATTGAAAAACACATAGATAAAGAAACAAGAGCACATGGTGAAACTTTGAAAAAACAATATAACCATGAAGTTTAATGAAATTTTGACCAAAACTGAATGAAATATTAGTAAAAATTGGAATTTGGCAAGAAGCCCCCTTTTTCCATGACAGAACGTCAACTTAAAAAATGTCCAGATTAAAAATAGCAAGGGCACATGCTAAAACTTTCCATAAACAATATAACCATGAAGTTTCATGATATTCTGACAAAAACTGAATGAGATATTGGTAAAAATTGCAATTTTGCATTAAGCCCCTTTTTTCCATGACACAGGGTCAAATTGAAAATCCGGGAAATAATATCGGCGCCTTACCCTAAGGAGTTCATATATGAAGTTTCATCCAATTTGGTCCAAGGGTTGTGGAGAAATCGCTTCGGACGGACGGACGGACGGTCAGACGGACGGAAGGACGGACGGACGGACGGACGGAAGGAAGGACGGACGGACGGACGGACGGACGGACGGACGGACGGACGGACAGACGAAGCGGCGACTATATGCTCGCCCTTCGGGGAGCATAAAAATAAGTATATGGACAGGAATACTTCAGATATAAAAGATAGTGTAGATCAAAGATCAGACTGCATATTTTGTGCAGTCTGATCTTAGATCGCCTCTGTGTACAAAGACTGGCTGGGGCTTCCACTGTTTGCAAACTGCACGTTACCACCATTAGCATGCTTAAAGATAAATAATACATTACAATTTGTTTCATGACGATTTCTTCTTCCTCAGACCGTGTTTCATTCTGTGTTCTGCCAATTGTACAGGTGAAACATTGCTGCCAAAAGAACCTGTAGGAAAACAAAGTAAATACTGTACATAGAGGGTATTTTTTTCGGTGAAATTATCGACTTTTATTTTCATTGAAGGAACATCGAGATGTAAATGATGATGCTCACTGGATGATTCCTTTTATGGGGAACTTACACCAAAATCCAGTACAACTGTTTTCTGTAATTTCCCGTGGCGAATCCCCTACCTCGCATAAAAACGCATAATAATATTACGTGGAGTGCGAGAATTTAGGGGTAAATTAAATTACCGAAAAATATGAAATAAAATATTGTCATCATTTGCCCTAATATCAATCGAAACTTGTCATAAAAGTTGTCACAGTATCATTATGGCTCTTGAATAAATGTAGTTAATTGTGAAACGAGCCTCCTCCTCGTCGTCTTCCTCCTCCTCACTTTCTTCTGCTTCTTTTTTTTCACCGTTTTCTTCCTCTTTTTCATCGCTGTCTTCTTCTGCTTATTGTGCTTCTCATTTTTCTTAGATTTTGTTAAAGTATTTTGTTATGTACATAGGATATACAGTGACCTGTTTTCAGAAAATTCTATAAACATGACGAACATTTATTGGTTTCCTTGTGGTGAAACAGGTTGTTGGTAAACATGTTGTTTACTATTCCATGATGTCATCTTTCTAGAAAAAGACTAATCTGGAATTTTCCAATCTGACATAAATAGCAGTTTTTTACTTGGTGATTTTGGACTTGAACTTAGACTTGTGGCTTGGTGGATACAGAATTAGTGAAAAGTGTTGGATTTAACTTGAGCTTTAGATCTGTAAGTTGGAATTACTTTATTTTTAAACAGGTTGCTCAAATCTAGTTACAAGTCGAACTGTTGTTAATTTAGGTTTTAGGAACAGAAATTTCTTTCGTTTTGGTGAGGGACTTATTTTACTTCTTGTTCTAAGATTAAGAATTGTCAAATTTCATTCAATCTTAACACTTATTGTACTCTTTTGTCTTTGTTCATTAATAAATATTGTTAATTGTTAAAGACTTGTTGCTGGATTTCTTTCTCGTTACGTTTGGCAACAGAATTGGGAGCTCGTTTGGGATAGATCATCTAGTCGTTTTGGATATACCCTGAATTTATTTTGAACTTGTTACAGTATTCAAGTTTATTAGATAATAATACAAAAATAGAATCTGAAATTTATTCTACTGTACCAGCAAAAACAATCACGTCTTTTGATCTTGAAAAATCTATTGCTGAGCCGCATCAGGTATTGTTAAATTTGGCAAAAAGACATGATTTGTTAGATCTTGCTTCTCATTACAGACTGACGGCCATAAAATGTATTATGTTAAAGCATGAAATTAACAATTCTATTATTCAGTTTTTTGTTGATGAAGAAATACTTGACTCGTCTGCTCTGTCTCTTATTATTGTATCTCAGACAGACATTAAAAGTAATATTGAGTCAGAAGAATTAAAATTACAAATGGCAAAAGAAGATAGATTGAAAAACTAGAGCAAGAAGAAAGAAAGAAAGAACTAATTAGAGTTAGAAAAATAAATATACATGTATATACATGTATGCTGAAAAAGGGAAAAAATGTATGCTGAATTAGAAGAAAGAGAAAAGGATAGGTAATTGCTGTTGAAATGAAAGAATAAGAAAAAGAAAATAAAGGAAAACAATCTTTGCATGTGGTTAATAGCTTTGACATAACGAAACAACACAGACTCGTTCCGCCATTTCAAGAAAAGGGAGCTGATAAATACTTTTCACATTTTGAAAGATTTGCCGAAAGTTTAAAATGGCTAAAAAGACAACGGACCTTACTCTTGCAAAGCGTTGTAACTGGAAAGGCTTGCGATAATTTTTCGCAACTAGGTACTGAAAAGCTCTCTAATTATGATAATGTAAAGGAATTGATTCTAAAGGCTTATGAATTGGTACTTGAAGCATATAGACAAAATTTAGGAATTTAGGAAAAAGAAAATGGTCAAACCCATGTTGAATTTGCTAAAACTAAAGAACAGTTATTTGATAGGCGGTGCTATTCAAAGAAAATAAGTTCAGATCATAGAAAACTTAGACAGTTTCTGTTGGTTGAAGAATTTATAATGTCCATTAATTTAGATGTAAAAACTTTCTTAGACGAGAAAGAAGTTGAAACTTTAGAAAATTGATGCTTGCTCAGCAAACAACTCTGCCTTGACGCATAAGGCTTCTTTCATGAGTAAATCAAACCATCGAAAACCATTTTCTTAATCAACTGTCCCTAAACCAAATTTAAATCAATTTAATGACAATTCCAATCGGAATAGTATCAAACCCAAGTCTCCTTATGAAGCCAAAGATAAAAATACCTTATCTCGACCCACTTGTAATTATTGCAAAGAATTAGGTCATATTATCTCTGAATGTCCTGTTTTACAAAAAAACGAGAAAAAAATAAAAGTTTTAAGCCCACAGACTTTACATCATTGAATTCTGCACCTCAATCATGTTTAAAGACCAAACTTTTGTCCAGGCCAAAGTACCTGAGACTGATGCTATTATGGAGATTTATGAACCATTCTTATCAGGTAGTCTTGTGTCACTATTTAAAACGTGATTTTGCCCAGTCTACCCCTACTAAAATCATAGGTGATACTGGAGCTTCTCAATCTCTTCTTTTAGCGGATATCATGCCTTTTCTTGAGAAGACTTTTTCTTTGATAAGTGTCCTTATTCAGGGTTACAATGTGGATTTGTTAATGTTCCACCTCAGAACAGTTATCTGTCTTCAGACTTAATCAATGGTCCAGTGACTGTTGGTATTAGAAAAAATACCTTTTAAAGGCGTTAATTTCTTATCAGGCAAGTGTTTAGCCGCAGATAAGGTAGTTGTTAATCCACGTGTAGTAACTGACACACCTTGCATGGACCAATCGCTAGATCCATTTGAGTAAGAAATTCCTGACCTTTACCCGTCATGTGCTGTTACTAGAGCTGTGGCAAAGAAAGCCATTTTGACCAAAAATCAGTCTGATCTTGACTTATCTGATTTTTTGTTGGGTCATTTATTCAAAAATGAAATTAAGAGGTATATTTCTCAAAACCCATCAGAAATCCACTCAAATTCCAAACATAATTAATCAGAATTGGATTACACATCTTCACCTCTAGTTAATGAAGGCCATTATACAAGGTCAAGGTTAAAGCTAAGTGAAGACCAACACAATTATCCTGAAATAGCACCAATATTTCAAAAAGCTGTTAGTGAAAATGATCTTTCACAGAAACCTGTCTGTTTTTATAAATAAAAAAATGGAATATTAATGAGTTGTTGCGTCCCCCCCTCCCTGAAGCTGGGCTGTCTATCATCAAGTCGTCGTTCCTAAATCTTAGAGATAAGAAATATTAAATTTTTAGCTCATTTACCAGTTAGGTCAGGTCATTTAGGTATCAATAAAGCCTATCGAAAAATTCTTAATCATTTAGAGAAACATCAATGTAAATTGAAAGAAAGATATTTTAGCTGTTTTACCAGTTCCTGGTAGGCCTCTACAAGCAAGATATTTTGGTTTTTATTCTGTACAGAAAAAGGTCCTGACAGACGAAAGCAAAAGCAGTTATGTCATATCAATACGTTTAAAAAATATCTTCATAAAGATAATTCAAATACTTCACATTAAAATTGTTGTTTTCTCAAACCCTGAAAATCAAAATCACATTTCGTTCAAAACTTCAGAAGTCTGACAATTTAAGAAATTAAGATAAAAAACTTCCAATAAAAAAACTTCAACATTTTGATAAAGATAAAAAGATGAATTGAAAAAGTTAATTTCTGAATATGAGCACCTGTTCCCTGATATTCCAACACGGATAAATACAATTTACCATAATGTGGACATTGAAAATTCAAAACCAGTGAAACGACATCCATATCAAATGAATCCCAAGAAACTGGAGCATATTAGAGAGGAAATAAAGTATCTATTGGACAATGACTTTATTGAACCTAGTCAACGTGAATGGGGTTCTCCCTATATTCTTGCACCAAAGGCAGATGGAACTTTTCGTATGTGCACTGACTATAGAAAAGTTAATGCTGTGAACAAAACTGATTCATTTCCAGTACCAAGAGTAGATGATAGCATTGACAATATTGGTCATGCAAAATATGTAAGCAACTTTGATCTTCTTAAAGGATTTTGGAAAATTCCTCTCATTGAAAGATTTAGGAGATTTCTGCATTTGTAACCCCTGATGGACTTTTCAAGTACACAGTAATGCTGTTTGGATGAAAAATTAACCGACAATGTCTTACTAACATGACTTTAGAGCCTGTATCGATGACATCATCATTCATAGCGATGATTGGGATGAATATCTAAAGACTATCAGAGAATTTCTTTAAACAAACTGACTAAAGCCAAATTAACAATTAATATTGTTAAAAGTGGATTTTGTCTAGAGTTTAACATGTAACATTTGTCTTTATGTATAATATCTTTTGATGTACATTTTATTTGTAATGATATTTTCTATGTTAAAACAAAAGAGGGTTTTACTTCTAAAAACTTTCTTTTCCTTTAGGAGGACTAGTGTTATATAGATCTGATATACAGTGACCTGTTTTCAGAATATTCTAGAAACATAACGAACATTTATTGGTTTTTCATTGTGCTTATTTTAAGTAAAAGGTTGTAAATAAACAAGCTGTTTACTAATCCATGATGTCATCTTTCTAGAAAAAGACTAGTTTAGAATTTCCAAGCTGATACAAATAGGAGTTACTTACTTAGTGATTTTGGACTTGAACTTAGACTTGTGGTGTGGAGGATACAGAATTAGTGAAAAGTGTTGGATTTTACTTGAGCTTTAGATCTGTAAGTTGGAATTACTTTATTTTTAAACAGGTTGCTCATATCTACTTGCAAGTGAACCTATTGTTAATTTAGGTTTAATTTAGGCTTAAGGAACCAGAAATTTCATTCTTTTTGTAATCTTAATCAAGTTCTTAGTTTTCAGAAACGCATTCTACTTCTTGTTCTAAGATTAACAATTGTCAAATTTCATTCAATCTTAACTCTTGTTGTACTCTTTTGTTTTTGTTTATTAATAAATAGTCTTAACAGTTTATGGCTCCTTGCTGGTTTTCTTTCTCGTTAGACTTGTCTCTATACTAATCGATTTTCGAGGTTTAAAGACTTTATGAAAATTACTTTTGAAAAGGTAACCAGCATGTTCTCCTTTTCCCACAATGTTTTCAGCCGTATCAAAGACAAAACCATCATTGTCATCATTTTAGCAACATTGAATTTCTCCTCTGCAACTGCTTTAAATCTGGGCCCGTATAAAAATCTTGTCGTTTGGTATAGAGCTAAAGAAGTCATCCCATTGTGTACCAAAATAGTTTACCGAGACAAGCCTCAGTCATGTTTCCTGCAACGATCGATATGGTCCAGGGAATAATTCTCGAGTCTTACCAACACTGCAGTAATTACCAATATTGCCAATGTTTTCCTGTTGACCAACATTTTTTTCTTTTTGCCTAGCCCTGGTAGCTCAGTCAGTAGCGTAGCGTGGGTTGCCGCTTTGAAACCTGGCTCGACCAGTTTCTTTCCGAAAATTGATGATAGTCATAGTCACAACACCAACCAAACAACCAACCAACTTACCAACCGAACAACAAACCAATCACTCTCTTTTCACTATTTCCTTATATGACTCCCAAATACAAATCGTACAACTAGGAACAAATTGGGCCATGGTCTGTGAAAAGGGGTTTAATGCATCTGCAAGAAAGTATCGATTCAGGTCAGCCTGTGCAGACATGGGTCGGTACTTCCTGCTCTATTGAAATTTTCTGCTTGTCAAAGAAGCATTGTTGCATCCAAATCCAGTCGGTAGATTGTTTAAATGGATTTTATTGTTTCATACATGTAATTATGTGATGACTTGCTTGGACAACTTGAAGATACTTTAAACCCGCACTTCATTGAACTTACCTCAAATCTACACAACATGGAAGTTGGTGTGGTGCTCATGAAGGCAATCCATTCAAAATTAGGAAAAGATATCTTTGTAACAGAGATAATAACACCAAAAATGGGGGTTGATGGGGAGAGGGGGGATTTAAATAAATGATGTGCAAAGGTGTATGCTTTGTAACGACTTAAAAAGAGAGCAAACACGGGAGTAACAGCGTCAGAGGGCTGCATTAGACTACATTGCGTCATTGCTCGACATTGAACCGCTATCCTGCTAAATTAGTTATATGTGATCCATCACGCAAAAAGGGACCATTTGGGAACTGGGTACATCAATTAGATGAAAACAGATCAAGTATGGTGAAAGTCAGTTTAAGTTGTTAATTAAAAAATGAGTGTATAACAAGGTACAGTAACCATTTTCATACAGAAAATGCCATTAGGGCGAAAAGTGTCAACCCTGGTCAGCCTGCGAAATTCGCGCAGTCTGACCGGAATTGACACTTTTCGCAGTTCCAAGAAGGTCCCTTTTTGCCTGATTGGTCACATTTATAAAACTTTCAAGTCGATAGTAAAATCCCAAATGATGTTCTTTCAAACTTACTTTTTATAGAGAACTATCCCCTTATCGGACAGTGTAGATCCAAGATAAGACTGCACGTTTTGTGCAGTCTTATCTTGATCTACACTGTTCGCAAAAGGTCAGTGAGTCGCGCTTCGCAGCTTATGAACCACGAACCAATATTGTTATACCCTTCCTATGTGGCTGAAACTTTTGTCAGTACACTGTAGCTACTAGTACTATGAGATCCAGTATCCATTAGAATAAGTTATTATACTCACATTTGTCTAGTTTGTCGAGATTTTCTTTGGTTGTTCGTTTTTTTCTCTTTGCTTTCTTCTGATTCCATCATGCCTTGAATAGAAGTACATGTATATAAGCAATAGTACAGCTTGTGTTTTGTGACTACATGTATTTGTGCTACTGGAAAATAAAAGGAATTGAAAGTTCTGTATAGTTGCATTTTGAAACCCTGAGATTTGAAAAAAAAAACAGTACTATTACCTTCAAAAACTGTTTCATCACCGAACATGGTATGCCAAAAGTTTGCTAAAAGAAGTTTAAGAAAAACAGTTAGCTCTAATATCGTCGATTTACTTAGAAAATCTTGTATAGTACAGCTTGTTACAAGATGTAGACTTTACGAGGTTTTCGAAGTAAACCCTCCATATAAAGTATGGATAGATAAAAACAATAAGGAAGACAGGAATCGTTTATTTGTTTAGCGTTTTAAACATTAATTTATTAAATTAGTTAATTTAGTTATATTGCGGTAGTCAGTACACATGTCTATACTTTCCTTGAGTGTCTCTTACCGGCACTTCGCACAAAATTCCACTTTAGTTCAATCCGCCAGGTGTTCTTTATCAAGTAAAATAATCTAGAGAGGGGTGAACACTGACGCAATGACAATCATTAGTCCGCGGAAAGAAACTTTCCGAGCAAGAAATTGATCATCGACACCCGCCCTTCTCCTCCTCCCCCTTCCCCCTCCGAAATCAAGTCAGGCCTAGAATAGAGAAGATGAGAAGATATCAGGGTCGGGAAGTACAGCAATTCAGACATTGAAAAATCTAGTAAACCAATAACACTATATCCAGGACATACAGGGTGTCCGGAAAGTAAGGTAACACTTTCGTACTTTTATATTTTGACTTAAAAAATAAGATAACGAGATGAAAAATATATATACATGTAAATAAAATGTGTAAGTTTTTTTGTGTGGTTATTTAATTCAATTTTCATAACACTTTGCGCTTTTATTCAGATTTCACTTCAAAAGTCCTTTTTCCGTCATTGGCGTCATTTTAGTAATTAATGACGTTTTCAATTTGACGGTCTTTTATACTCTTTCCTTTCCGAACACATACAATGAGATTTTCACTCACTTTGAAATGCATTCAAATATCAATCATACTGATGCCACTAGAAGAATTTTTTTAAAACGATATCTCTGTGTTGTTTAGGTTGGGATCGTAGACCTTTGACTTCAACACACTGCAAAGGAGGAAGTCATGCAGGTTAAAGTTGAGGTTGGGACTGTGTGCAAGCCATGATATTCAACCATGTCTTACCTCTGGCTGTGGTTTAAACATTACCCTATATCACCGAACGTATCATATAAAAAGTCTGCCACAGATTTAGATGTGTGTGGTGTAGCACTTTCCTGCATGAACCAATTTATTTGCAATGAGGGTGACTTTATTCTGATTTCAACATGTGCGACTTCTTTCTGTGAATTTAAAAGGTCAAAGGTTGACAGCCTCAACCAAGACAGCACAGCCAAGTTGTTAAAGACCACTTACAGTGAAATAAAGAAGATTGATATTGAAATGTGCGCTCATGTGATTGACAATTTCATCAGGCATGATCAGCAAGGAAAGAGCATAATCTGCCGTCATACTGAAAACGTCATTAATTGTAAAATGACGCCAATGACAGAAAAAGGACTTTTGAATTGAAATCTGTATAAAACCACGAAGTGTTAAGAAAATTTAATTAAATCATCACTCAAAAAAACTTACACGTTTTATTTACATGTATATATATTTTTCATCTCGTTATTTTACATTTTAAGCCAAAATATAAATGTACGAAAGTGTTACCTTACTTTCCGGACACCCTGTACTTACCTAATTTAGCGCTACTGCATCTTTTACAGACGGTATAGATCAAGATCAGATTGCACAAAACGTGCAGACTGATCTTGGATCTACCCTTTCTTTGTGGTGAACCAAGCCTATAAGATGGAAAAATTCTTCTTTGTTCCTGTGGATTATGTTTTTCTTTCTATTAGCGAAAGAGATCGACATTGTATAAGAAGCTCTGTTGGCAATAATGCTAAAATATGTATATATCAATTAGCAAGTTGGCGACGAAGAATGACAACAGAATGAAAAGTTACCTTCTTCCTGCACCATCGAAGCATATTTCTGTATCGATCCTTGCTGTATGTAAGTAGGCTAATACTGTACTCGTACGTGCATGTAACATCCACTTAAAAAACGTACGCATGTTTCAGAAACAGAAAGTACATGCCTGGGGTTTCCCAGGAATTCTGCAGCAACAGACTGTTAGAGCGGTTACACAAAGACTGCCTCCGTTTTATTCGATAACTACGAAAGCGCTAAGAGGACTTCGGGATTTCTTTTTCACGGGTACATGTACAACTGGTAAATGGAGACCACGACATGACGTCTCGTTGACACGTCTAATTTCCTGTTACCACGACATGATATATCATGCCAACGCTTTGGCATCTCTAGGCCACAACTTATTTTCTACTTGATATCTCTTATGGTCCAAGGTATCAACTCATGGCTGCGGAATTAACCCTTCACTCCATAGATACTCATTTCTACACATTTCTTGTAATAAGCCTTTTGAAAACACTGTGGCAAAAGGTGAAATTGCTCGTGACGAGCAATTTCACCTTTTGTCACAATGTTTTCTATGCTATCAAAAGGTATCATTTACGCATAAGAAACAGCTTCATCCTTGCTGTTATTTACGGTCAATTAGAGATGCCATAGAAATGCTTTATGGGGTAAAGGGTTAAAACAAAAAAGAAATAGTTATGTCCGCTCAGTGCTCCCTTAGATATCCCTTTCTCGTCTGTGAGCTTTTCACCCTGACTCTAGGAAAAATCTAATCTCCGAACAGAGTTCATCTACACCCATGGCGTGCGGAATCTTTTATTTAGTCCCGAATACGGACAGTGTAGATTCAGATCAGACATCACAGGATGTGCAGTCTGATCTAAGATCTACAATGTCTGTTTTTTGCCAGATATATCGAGTTTTGGAATGTAAACGTTTTTAAATGACATCATAAAGTGTTAAATTTGCTCGGAAACCTGATACAGAAATACACGAATAAAATAGATAAAATCAAAGACGGCGGTTTCCGTTTTTCGCTGCCAACAACAGCCAATAATATAAATCTTTTTTCTAAGTCTAACCGTAGATTCGGTACAATGGACAGCATACAGCATACAGCACTTGGGACCAGGGGTCGCTTGTTCTAATTCCTAGCTCGACCAATTTCTTACCGAGGATTCATGACAATAGTTTCGATAACATTCATTCCTCTTTCAACGCTGATCATTATTTCGATGATAGTTATGTGGGAAAGTAGCCAGTGACTTTGAATTTAATATTGTGCAAAGTACAGGTATATGAAACTCCAGGAAAGCATGGATAGGTGCACTGGCCTCCCTTATCTTATAACTGAAATAAGAATGGAAATGGAGTTAAACATCAAACTGAACGTAATTTACCATTGGAGTTAAAAATGGTTTTGGTCAAAGTTCAGACACTATATAGGTAGCGGACGGTGTATGATCAAGATCAGACCGCACTTTCTTTACAGTCTGATCTTTATCTAAACCGCCCGCAAAAGCTTTTTAAGTCCCCTAAACCCTTAAAGTGCTGAATACAAACAAGAGACATTTTTAAATAGGAAAAACATCTGAAATATTACTGTACCAAGGTCTTTTTGGCCAGAATATGTAACAAAATAGTGGACTGTGTAGATCTAAGATCAGACTGCACGTTCTGTGCAATCTGATCTTGATCTACACTGTCCATAAAAACAAGTTAAGTTGGTTCCAGCGCTTTAAGGTTTAACCGATGATAGAGTTATCATATTCGTAGTGGAAGCCAGACAAAAAGGTTGTCGTGAGATAGTTTTAGACATTCATAAATCAATACAAGGATGATCGCTTAGGTCCTGAAGCGTCGGTGACCGATTGCTTGATACATGTCTTCAATTCTATACATGAGAGAGAGAGAGAGAGAGAGAGAGAGAGAGAGAGAGAGAGAGAAACGGGGAGACAAAGAAGGACGGGCGGTAGGAAAGACTACACTATGAAATAAATAGAATACCTCTTTCATATTTTTAAACCTTTCTGGGAGGAACTTTATCAAAATCCAGTACAGCTTTTATTTCAGTTATTTCCCGTGGCTTATCCCTTTTGCATAGCAACGTATCAAAATAATACGTCAAACGCGAGAAATGTAGGGTAAATGACGTCATATCTCCATCTGGTTGTGAGTCACGCGCATTTCACCTCATCTTCGCGAGCCAAGGTTACGATCACTACGTGGATCTTACCTTGGCTGATTGAGCCCGATTTCGAGATTCCTGCGATGCGTCCCCCATTGAATGCTGGTTATTAGCCCCCTTTACATCATATTTCTGAAAGCCAATGAAATATCGTTTTACAAACCGCTTACCAATACAATTATTCAACTTGAAGCGATAAGCAAACATCTACGTGGGTTTCCATGTATACCTTCTATTCGAAAGGTCGCGACCTTATTCTATTTTTATCAAAGATGAAATGCTACGAGCGATTTTATTCGTTGCAGTTTGAGCTGGCTGCATCCAATGAAAAAGTGTATCGGGGGAATGTAAAAATCAAGCTCGATCCCTCAAGGGTAGAGTAGCGTAGTGAATCGACAGCCTTGGCTTGCGAAGATGATTTCACCTAGGTAACTGGACTATAAAAATCGGTATTTTCACTGGAAATGAAACATTAAAATATATTTTACCGATATTTCTCGATAACCTACCGGAAAGCATAAAATAAATATCTTTCTATCCATGACAATCTCCCATCTCATACTTCTTCATCGAATGAAGATCTTATCAGCTCCTTCAGGAGGGACTTAGTTGTTCTAACTGCCATACAGCCCAGGCCTTGTCCACTGCCACATTCTTGGTTTTCAGAACTGAAATAGTACAGGGGAAGCAAGAAACTATTGATTCAAGTTCAGTGAAACGGGGGCTTAATGCATCTGCGAAAAGTATCGACCCAGGTCAGCCTGCGCAGTCCGCGCAGGCTGACCTGGGTCGAAACTTTTCGCTATGGGTCAATTTTCTGTATGTACAAGGATCACTCTATCTCATGATTAAATTGGTTGTTGGACATGATAAACTTTATAGATCCATAAGTATGTGTTGGATTGCTTGATAAAATGCATCGCAGAGATGTATTAAGCCCCCTTTTGCCAGAGCATGGCTCAAATTTCTGATAAGGGTAAATTTTGACATCAGCTGTATATAAACTACTCAAAATTTGCTAGGGATCACCCTAAAAGATTCACTCTAAATATATATGTGGCATGTATCATGTATGGTTTTACAATATGTTACATTTCCATACTGAGCAATAAAATGACCAGTAGAAATGGGTCTGTAAAACTTTACCTAACAATGCCAACTGTTAAAGACACTGAGAAGAAGCCTTTGGAAAACATTGTTGGAAAAGGAGAAAATGCTGGATATCAGCATTTTCTCCTTTTCCGACAATGTTTTCTACCCTATTACAGACAGCACAGTACACGTTGCATTCCGTTTTTGGTCAGCAAATGCTTTCAACTTGGAAAAATCTAGAGTTTTACAGTATGGTAAAGAGTTTATGCAAAACTGTTGTAACTTATAAACCCATACAGAAATATGTAAGTGATCCCTATCAAAGTTTGAGTATTATATCCCGAGATCTGTGGACAGTCTGCCTATTTATGATATCTAATATTGGGATAAAACACTTAATGTGCAGTTAAATATACATGTAGGTGATAAATATAAACTAGTGTTTGAAATAAAAGAAAAAAAACTTTTTTTTTTCTGGTACAGAGCCAAAAGGAAATTTATTTTGGCTGATTACCCCTACTGCAATGGAAAATGAAATAATGATGTAACAAACGTTTCTGAACCAAACTAACTAGCGGTAATTTTGTCATAGTAATCGTCTCGTATTTTATGGGAATGTACCTATGAATTTACAAGCAAAACAAATCGTAGGAAGTTACCTCCCTTTCATCCCGGTTGGCGATTTTGCGAATGACGCATTTAATAAGTGTAGCATAGCTGGCTTTTTGCTTGAACCCAAGCACAGAAATAAGCTGATTACTTTTTTTACATATATCGTCGGTTTAATTCCAAAACCTCGTAACTACAGCTTTAACAAGCTGTAGTTACAAGGTCTTGGAGGTAAACCGACATTATTGTACTTTTCATGAGCTTGCAAGAACTTCGCTGATCATCCATCCACTCACAAAAAGTAAAGTCGTTTTCGACTCGAAAGGATCTTGTGGCGGCCAAAAATGAACAATGGGATGATAAAACGCATTTGATTTTAAACAAATCAATCTAAAAGTATGAAAATTGTTATGATGATGACAATATGTTGTTGTACGGTCAATCCAACTGATAATCGATTGCAGAAAAAAAATCAGATAATGTAAAAAGTTAAACAAAAAATAGGGTGACTTGGCACCTTTTTTTAACCTAGATTTCGATTGTATTTTTCTCCCAGAAAGCAACACGTGAGACGACTGTACAATAACAAATCGTCATATTCACAATAATTTACATACTTTTAAATTGTATAATTTGCATACAAATGCATTTTAACACCCACATTATTCACTTGTAGCAGCTATTGAGCCTTTAAGACTGCATCGGAATAAAAATTTGTAAATGCTCTTTAACTCTTTACCGAACAAAAGAAAATCTAGACTGATTCAAATACAATCATTTTGCAGAAGACAAATAAAATAATGCTCAATTGATAAAATTTGTACCAGAGAGAGCATAAACAATGTTGGAAAAGGAGAAAATGCTAGTTGTCGCATTAGATATTAAACAAAGCAATCTCTTCAAAATTTGAATAAATCCGGGCCTTCGGTGATTTTGTTTTGCCCAAAAACTAAACCTTCAATAAAGAATTATTCAGTATCAAAGGTACGCAATTTCTAATGGTTAAATACATGATTTATCCAATCAGAAATTGCAATGTATACGGCTCCTTGTTGTTTTTTTCACTGATAACAGCCTAATACTTAATACGATTTTCACGTTGTAATCTAAAAAAAAAATCATGAAATTTGTAGAGAATCGTTGAATTACGATGATCTTTCTTGTTAGATAAAACTGAAAGTATAACAACTGAAGGAAGGTTTTTTGATTTGTTTTCCTCTGTTTTTATATTTACGTCCCCGAGGGATGCCACGATTGTTGATAATTATTCTTTGATTCATTAAATGTTAAAAGAAGGAATATTGCATCTCTGTGATGCATTACACCATGCAAATCATCAAATATTTATGGATTTGAATGATGGATTCATAACACTTCTATTGCCTAACAATGGGCTGAACCTTGAAGGATGGTCCTTAGAAATTGAGAAAGATTACCAATAACAAAAAGCTTCTAGTCTACTCAGGTCAACCTGAGCAGACTGACGTAGGTTAATACTTCTTTTCCAGATACATTAAACCATCTTTTCATGACATGAATCAATTTCATGACCTTTAAATTACCTACAAAATGTAGTTTATTCACATTTACCAGAGAAAGGAATCAAACGATAAGAAAAAGCCAACTGAGTCCATATTCAACAACCATTCTTAAGAATATTCTTAGCCTTATTCTTCATAATTTTGTCAATGTGAAAGTAACAGAACTTCTGATTGGCTAAACCATTCGGTTTAATCAATCAGAAGTTCTGTTACTTTCACAGTCAGAAAATCTTGAAGAATAAGACAAAGAATGGTTGGTGAGTATGGACCCTGATGAATTTCGATAGAGATACATGTGTTTTTTTACGTAGAATAAATATTTTTCCTATGAGGTAGAAAGGATATTCAGTATAAAAGCCCAGTAATACTCTAATCAGGACCTGCGATATCACACCACTTTTCTTTGCTACAATAAAATTTATTCTGAAACTCTGTTTGAAATATATGACATGCACAGACAACGTCTCTTCACGACATATCCATGGTTTCTCTGTCAAAGCGCATCTATTGTCTTTCCTTTGTCAAAGTTTTGATTCCGTTTTCCAATAGCCATCAGTGGCACCAAGGGCGAGCTTCTCATGGCGATGACCCAAACTTTTTGTTTCTCGACAGGAACAAAACAGCCCTTTAAATACTCGGGGGAAAATGTGAGCCGTGGTCTGGCAAAAGGGTTATCTAATTGAGAAATAATCTTCTTTCTATCGTGGTTTATCGTGCAATAAACCACAGTTGTGAGTTATGAGACACAATAAAAAATTCTCGAGGGCGATAGCCTAAGTTGTTTATCTATTGTGCCTCATAACTCACAGCATGGTTTATTGGATGATACACCACGATATAAAAAAGATTATTCCGATTCTAGCATAACCAATTCTTAGTGAAATAAAAACAAGTTCAAACTTAAGAGTAAAAAACGCGGATGGAGATTATGCTGCATTGAATAACGTACATACTTTAAACAGAATGACTTCACTCGATAAGAAATGACGTCACTCTACATGGAACGTCGCAGATTTTACCAAGCTTGGAAATCGTTGCACAGTGTTTACACGGCCGAATTCGCGTCTCATGTTAGAGTAATGTATCTATAGATCTGTGAAAAGTTTCGACTCAGGTCAGTCTGCGTCGTCCGTAGTATTTCAAAATGGAAATTCTCTTGATGCAGACGAGGTTAGATGTAGGTACGAAATAGGCCGAGTTGTCACGAGTGCAGTCTTACACTGTTGCAACCCACTTTTCCGTGTTGGAGAGGAATCGAGTGAAGTAACTTACTACCATATTCTATTGCAATATCTCTCTTAACCTTAGTTTGCACTTTAACCCTTTACCATATTATCCCTAGTTTAAACGACCCTGAAAAAGAAACCTTTTGAAAACATTCTGGTAAAAAGGAGAAAATGTTGGTACCCACAAATTTCTTGTTTTTCCCTCAGTGTTTCTACCCTATCAAAGACCATTTCCATCATTTGAGTCACTTTTGAATTTTCGTTTAAATAGGTCTCAGAAACACAACCTTCTGAAAACATTGTGGGAAATGGAGAAAATGCTGGTTACCAACATTTTCTCCTTTTTCCACAATGTTTTTCTACTTTTCCAGAATCAAGTTTCAATTTTTAAGTCACGTTTATTTTGTCGTCTGCAAACGCTTTGAATCTGAACAAATCCACAATTTTGTCTTGTTGTAATGAGATGATAGCTGACTCTTGAATCGATGAAAGCAGATACAAATAAGGGAAACCTTATAATAGAGAATCAGCTGTCGGCGAAAACGTCTGTCACCAAATTACATTGGTATCCAGTGACAGCGCCATCTTACCTTTAAATCACATTAGAACGAAGATTAAATCGAGCAATTCTACACCTCTACTTTCTGTAGCAGAAAGACTTTTATTCCTTTTTTACATAGATATAGATCTATAGGATACTCTTCTACGTTCTATCGGCTTCTAAAGAAACACGAACACTTGATGTATCTGTTTCAACTTTAGCAGCTTCTGTGTACACTGTAGATCGAGATCAGACCACACGCTACATGCACTCTAATCTGATATTTATTATGCCCATCATATTGCACGATATAACACACGATATAGCATTTCAATAACATTTTATCAGAGTTTTTTCCCTCGACTGAATCCATTCACTTAGCCTTTGTCCTGCTAGAAAACTTCTACGGAATTTCCGATTTCATGATAAAACCCCAAAGTTTGCTATTTCAAAGTTATTTTTGAGGAAATAACATCTTCTATAGGACAGTGTAGATCCAAGATCAGACTGCGCGTTTTGTGCAGTCTGATCTTGAACTGCACCGTCTGCAAAAGGTCAGCGAGTCGCACTTAGCGGCTGAAAGATTAAAATATCTTGATGCAGAAAGGGTAAACCACTTGGAGGGCTAAATCACTGAAATGAATCAATATCCTCAGTGAGAAAGTCCAAAACATTGTCAATCAAATGCACTTTTACTTAGTGTAGATCTAAGATCAGACTGCACGTTCTGAGCACTCTGATCTTAGATTCTCATTGTCTGCAAAAGCAGCGGAAGGTCCACTGGTATCTGTAAAGGTTAATGAGACGTAAAAGAAGTCTTAACTCTTGACCTAACGACGAAATTTTACACTTTGTACAAATTGAAAGCCTTTTCAAACGACAAAATAAACATGACTTAGAAATTAAACATTGATTCTAACTGAATAGAAAACGTTGTGGGTAGAAGAGAAAATGCTGGTAACGAGCATTTTCTCCTTTTTAGAAGGCTTCTTTGGCAGGGTCGTTAAAATCAGTGATTGTTTGGTAAATGGTCAAAATACGTAGACGTAAAAGAAATAGTTCTAAGTAAATTTTGTACGGATATAACGTGTTCAAGAGGCTAATCAAATGAAATGTGAGTTTCACCATTAGTTATCAGCGGTGCCAGATGTGTCTGTGTAAACTGAGCCTTTTCAAGCAATACCGAAAATACCATTTCTATAAAGCCTATCCTGGGTATCAAATTTTTGACTGTATGACAATTGCTTTCGTTACCGTTCCGATTATATTGAAAGACACTGTATCAAATCTTACCGATTCACCATTATGCATTTGTTACTTTTCAAGTCAATTTGTATAAAATATTAAAAACAGCATTTAGTTCCCGTTCTTGTAAACTTATATTGACATAAACTGTATCAATTTATACTGATGCATCACCTTATCTTCGTTAGATTCTTAATTATCCTGCTCGACGCTGTTCACATCCAGCACTATCTAAATAAATGCAAACACTGTAGCCTTGATAAAATGTAAACAATGGCGAACATTGTTGGATGGGATTAAAAAGTAGGCAATGGCAGACACTAAGGTCTCAAAAAGTGAATAATTACAAACAATGTAATCTTAGACAAAAAAATGTACAATTACAAACATTGTAGTCTCAAATATAAAATGGACACCGTATTGCCAGATAAAAATGGACAATTGCAAACACTGTGGTCAGTTTCAAAAGACGGACAAAAACAAATACTGTAGTCTCAGCTAAAAATGGACAATTGCAAACACTGTAGTCTCAGATAAAAAAAAGACAATTCTGAACACTATGGTATCAGATAAAAAATGGACAGTTGCAAACACCGTAGTCTCAGAAAAAAATGACTATTGCAAAAACCGTATTCTCATATAGAAAATGGACAAATGTAAATACTGCAGTCTTGGGAAAGGACAGACTTTGCAAACACTGTAGTCTCAGATAAAAATGGACCATTGCAAAAATTGTAGTCTCAGAAAAATTGGCGATTGCGAATAATATAATCTATGATTAAAAAAAAAATCGATAACCGAAAACACTGTAGTCTTGGATAAAAAATGGACAATAGCAAACACTGTAGTCTGAGATTAAGAATATATCTTTCGTCATGTTTCCAAAAGGTTGAATATGAACATAGTTTTGATATTCCTTTCCTTTTTTGTTAACATTTCGATGAATAACACACCTCTGTCACAATATTTTCAAAGCTGTTGACTATCTACAGGTAACAAACACACTAAAACATTAAATGGTTTATCAAACTTGTGTGAAAACACTAAGAATTAATTTTTTAAAGTTAATATATATTTGGTTGTATTAGAATCTTCTGTCACAATATCTTTTTACAGTCTTCAACTATCAGAGTATTGTAACCATGCTAACATATTAATTAGTTTAACTCTTTACAAAACGACAATATTTCAGGCTTGTCCAAATCGAAAGCATTTGCGGACGACAAAAAAGGGACTGAAAATTTGAAATTTGTGTTGTGAAGGTAGAAAACATTTTGGGAAAAGGAGAAAATGCTGGTTACCAGCATTTTCTCCTTTTCCCAAAATGTTTTCTAAAGGCTTCTTTCCCAGAGTCGTTAAAAGTAGGGATTGTGTGGTAATGGCTTAAGAACATTGTCAGTAGATATTATGTTTTATTTTTTTTCAGTGATAAGCTGAAGATTTATTACAAACGTATATCATAATTTTCTCAAGAGTTGTTTACTGCAGGATCTTATGAATTGTTGTAAACATGTCACTCATTGTACAAAAAAATAAATATCTTGTAAGTGTATATGGGCCAGAGGCCTAGATACTTGAATAAAGGTATTGATTGATTGACTGATTGATAGATTTGTGAAAAAATGGAAAACTGCAAATACTGTTTTCTCAGATAAAACTTGTACAATGGCAAAGACTGCTTTCCGATATAAAAAGGGGACAATAACAAAGGCTGTCCTGTCGTATAATGGAAACTGGTTAACATCGCACATACTAGAGTAAAATCAGTGGACGATGTCCAACAATTTCGTTTTAAATAAAAAATGGAAATAACAAACATTGTTTTAAAGATAAAAAGTGGAAAATGGTAAAATCTGTGGTTTCAGATACAATAAGGCTGATGGCAAACACAGTTTTTTTCCAGGATAAAAAGTAGGCAACTGCAAACACTTAAGACTCAGCTAAAACAAAATAAAACATATACAATGTAGACCCAGATATAACAAGATGTGTCACTTTCGACTGGCAAATGATAATTTTTCTGGTTCCATGCAATTTGATTCTAGCATTATATGTCATAGCTATCCTGTGGCGCTGTATTCCTTCTCGTTTCGTTTTTGTTTACTCAAACTTAATTAAAACAACAGCAGGGCCCGTATTCACCAACCATTCTCAAGAACGTTCTTGGTCTTATTCTGCAAGATTTTCTGACTGTGAAAGTAACAGAACGTCTGATTGGCTAAACCATCCGGTTTAGCCAATCAGACGTTCTGTTACTTTCACAATGGCAAAATTCTGAAGAATAAGCCTAAGAATATTCTCAAGAATGGTTGGTGAATACGGGCCCTGATAACTGATTTTTTCCTCTCCCTATACCTTACAAATATAAAGACAAAACAAAACAATTTTAAATATATCCGTTGGGAAAATGAAACCGTAGACGTGTAAATTTTTGACATACAGCTGCTGGCTGTGAAAAATACTGTATTTAAACAAATGAACCCTGACACTGTTTATATATCTCTTCCCATTACAAATGAAAATCGGGAAAAAGACAAGTTTGACTACAGATTTATGGGAAAAACGAAAAAAATAGACTTGTAAATTTTTGAAACATGGATCGCTGAAAGGAAAAAAAAAAACCAGAGAAGCGGAATAGATTTATAGTTAATTTGTGTCCATGCTATAAATCAACTAGCTTGAAAGTTACCAAGGATAAAGGTTTGGTGTCCTTGGTCGTGAGGTAGAGCGTCGGCCTCATAACCTAAAGGTCCCGAGTTCGATACCCGGGAGCGGGTGTCAACTTTTGGATTTTTCATTGGGCCACACATTCGGCGCGAGTACTGGTGTAGTTCCCACGAAGCAGAATCGAAAGAGATTAGTATAAGCTCTAAGAACTTGTTTCTCAATCGATGTAAAATAAATATTTTAAAAACTAAACTAGTAAAGGTTTGATTGTTTTTTAGAAACAAGAAAGCCCCATGAGTTCTTATAGAATTTAATAAAATTTAGTTTAATTAGTTAAGACCACAGTTTGAAATAAAAGGATTTTAACTTGATTACGATATATTCCTTAGAGCATTGGCTTCTCTGGACGGTTTGGATTAAGGCCAGACTGCACAGAACGTTCAGTCTGGTATTCAATGTACACTTTAAGACAGATTTCAAATTCCGAAATATATCAAAGCCTTGAGAACACCGAAGTGGTATTTGTCAGGGAAGCCATTTTGTGGAATCAATAATTTGAAAGCAAGAGAGAACTACTATTTAAATATCGGCTTGAAAGTCAACCTACTTATCAAATGAATATCCTTTTGGTTGAAGAGAGAGTAATCATGACAAAGTTAGATTATTTGAGTAGTGGTAGTCTCCCTTCGGTCATAAGAAGGATGCAGGAGGGGTAGACAGAGAAACAATATAAATAGATCAAATAAAATTAAGTTTGTACCTGAAAACTATGATTTTGAAATATCTGTGGCTGTTCACATTAAATTTCCAATATTACAATCTGATCTGTAAATATCCATGCCCAATAAAATGGAGTGGCGCGCAATCACTGTATGAACAAGCCATGGGACGAACTGGTTGTGGCACGAAAACGCCTAGGACCAAACGATCGTTAGAAGAATTTCGTATCATTGCGCTAGAAAGCTATGAGCGGGTGAAGTTATTTTCAATAAAAAATTAGTATCTACGATCGATGGCGTCACCAAATGTATTTTGACATGCCATTTCCAATTACATACCTGAATGCTACAGAACAATTCATTTCCCTGAGGGAAAAAATGAGTTTAATTGGGTTTATTACCTTGCACTTTGCACAAAATGCAAAAACATGGTCTTCAAAATTCAATATTGAACTCACTGTGGTGTTGTCCTAGACAAATACCACAAAAAAAACCCTTGAAATGGCACTCCCTGATATTTTTCCTGTTACTTAATCAAACAATTCAATGTTTTATCAACCGAGATGAAAAAAAAAAGGGGTAGCCAGTATTTTTCTCCTTTGTCACAATATGACCAACAGCACTCGAAAAGGAGCATTCGGACTTTTAAGTGTTGAGCCAATTAAGTAATTTTTTGCGTAAAGTGTCGTCTCGGATCAGCCTGCGCATTCAGCGCAGGCTGAATGCGCAGGCTAATCCGAGGCGGCACTTTACGACTACATTAGGCTTTGTTCTTTAGTAGATTTGCGCAAAACAGAAAAATACTTAAAAACGAAAAGTGTCGTTTCGGATTAGACTGCGCGGTCTACAAAGGCTGATCTGAGATGATACTTAACGTAAATATTCGGATGCCCTTTTTCGGGTGTTGCAGGGCACATTATCTGCAGTTTCAAAAACAAATTCCTTCATTATAGTTACCCTTAATTTGTTATCTACAGATGCTTTCAATTTGATCCAGTCTAAACTTTGTTGTCTGTTAAAATGTAAATACCCATCCCATTCATTTATTGTTCAAAGCTTTTTATTTCGAATAAATGATGAAAATAATCAAGATGTCGATGCTATTAGAACGTTGTGTTTCGCATTTGCCAAAAATTTACTAGAAAACCGCGGGATAGACAAAGATGTTTTGAACCAGAAATTAAATTATCCATTGTCTGATTACACAAATTAAACTAAATGATACGACGTGGGAGTTTTCTTGTTTTCAGTCCTTCACCAAAACGACCATACTTTAGACTTATCCAAGTTGAAAGCATCTGCAGATGGAAAATCCAATATAACTCAAATGATGTGATTTGTCGTTGACTGGTAATACAAATTGTGGTAAAAGCAGAAAATGCTGATTATTAGCATTTTCTCCTTTTCCTACAATACTTTCAAAAGCTGTCTCCGCAGGTTCATTTAACTTGGGACTGTGTGGGTAAAGAATTTAGCCGAAATAGTCGCTGAAATTATCGCATTACCATTTCAATGAATAACTGTACAACTGACGAAAACTGAATATTGTTTTTGAGATGGAGTGCGAAGCATTCCAACTCCAATTTACGATGTGGAAAATCGAGCTCAAAGAATTTGTTTCTGAGGTACCTGACATCGCCAGATCAATACTCTGCAAAATAGTTCCACGAAGAAGACACTTCATTCTGTTTTGCATTAATGGGAGACATAAACGAAATTAATTTTTCCAACTTACACAACTTGCACGGTAGATATGTTAATAAATACAAAACTACCATAGAAGACTTTGAAACCAATGGTTGAGAACGCTAGAACTATAAGATAGAAGAAGCAAGCGCAGGAATATGCGTTAACAGTAACTATCCCACAAAATGACTACAAGATGAATCAGTGAAAGCCTGTCTTTGTCCTATTTGTTAATCATACTCTTTCAAACCATTTCACACTATTGTACTATGAAATGTACTTTATATAAAAGCTCCCGCTCCAAAAAAATGAATGTTTTGTCTAAAGTAATATTCTAAAAACAACAACAACAAAAAAACAGTCAAGCAAGCACCTTAATAAGCATCTTTAGACAGGATAACGTTATTAGGTCTTTACTAGGAGCATGACACATAGCAAGTGACAAAAAAAGTAAAGAAGGAGGGGTGATAAGAAAATTGAAGATCAGACACTTATTCCAAGGTTCGGCTGGAAAAAAATCATAGGCAATGTGGATACGAATATCTGTTCCAGTCTCTTTTGGGTATGTTTAAAAGCTAGTTTTAGTATTTGTAGTAAAAAAACAGCCAATATGTATTAAGATTTATGGCAGGTACACCGGGGTACCCTATGGAATTAAAACTTAAGTTGGATCATACACGCTAACGCCACTAGTGCTTTCTTTGCTTTGATTTTTCATTGCTATAATACATTTTGTACCCACGTATGAAAGCAATGTCTCAAAGTAATTAAGTAAATCACAAGGTGAATTACGGTAAATTTTATCCATCAAACACGTTCAAATCTATCTGAAGGAATAAAAAAAAGCACACACACACAGAAATGCGTCTTTCAAAGGCAATGGCAAAATCATAAGCGTCATAATTAACTTCAACCGACTGACGGAACCACGGACCAACGGACAGACCGACAGCTAGCCGTCGGTCTGTCAGTCGATCGATCGATCGATCAACCAACAAACCTATCGATCGATCGATTGATTGATTAATCAATCAAACGATTATCTAAATAATGGCAAATTATGAAATACAACTAACCTACCCATCGCATAATAATTATGGCTTTCTAATACGGTTCTGTAAAAACCTAGGTTCCCTTGCAACTACAGTTAACCAAGTGGATACTGAACGGTCAGTTAACATGAAACGGTCAGGGTTATTAATATGAAATGGTCAGAGAAAAGGAAGGTACATGTATAGTACATCACGGAGATGCTCTGAGATGCAGTCCAAAATGATGTTAGAAAATGTATCACAATCTCTAGACTTCAATCATGGGCAAGAACGTTAGACAAAATGAATCTGCACAAAGTATCGACTTATGTAATCCTGCACCGTCCGCGCAGGCTGACCTGGGTACAAAGGTTTTGCTTTTGATAAATTTTGTTCGTGTCAGAGGACCATTCTACCTCAAAGTACAGTCGGTCGCTAAACAAAATTGATTTTATGGGTCCGTGACACAGTGATGACTTGCTTGGTATCATACACCACGGATATTCCCAGACCATAGCTTATGTGTACTACCCAGTTAGTGCAGGAAAAGGATTATCCATTATTGTTTTATGTTTTCTGGTAGGTTATCAAGAAATATTGGTGAACTATTTTTCGATATTTCATGGTTACGCCCAGTGAAAATACCGATTTTTATATTTCATATTTTTACGGACCCGTAGAATCAACATGTTCAAATTTTTGATCAATCACAAATCACCACGGATTCATTCGAGGCTAAAACCGTAAGCAGGTCAGAAGGTAAATTTGAAAAATTCACATAAAAGAAACATTACACGGCTTTACCTTCTCCTTTTCCTTCTCGGTAAGTTATAAAGGCCCTATAAAACATAAGCTTCCGAATAGATGTAATAAAATTGTAATTTCCCCGTCTGCTTTGAAACAAGTTTACCGTCCGTTTGGAATAATTACGTGCTTTTACGTATGCCTTTTAATTCTCATGAGGCTTCTGAGCGCACCAATAATTACTTATTGTAAACGTGTAAATAAAGATCAGACTACATAACACGTGCTGTCTGATCTTTGATCCCTACTGTACGATAGAGAGAGTCTTCTTTTCCTTTTGGAAAAGAATACTGACAGCCCAATATTTGAGTTATTACTGTAGATTAGAACTCTTCAATGAAATGACCCAGCCAGTTCAATTTTTGGTTACTCCTTCGAATGGTGAAAATTAATAGAGGCCATGCTCTATGTCTCTGCAAAAGGATATGAGCGAAACATTGTGCTGTATGTTAATGTCTGCATGTCAAAGGAACATTCTACGTCAGGATTTAGTCGAGACGGCAGTTTACGATGAGATTTTGCAGACTTGCACAAAACAGAAAATTACGCAAAGACTGAAAGTGTCGTCTTAAATTAGTCTGTGCGAAAAATGCGCAGGCTTATCCGAGACGATACCCTTTAATTTGTTTAAGTTGAAAGATGATAGCTGGTAAAATCATTAGTAAAGTGGAAAAAGGCAAGATTTTTCCTGTAGCATTTCCTTAATGGGCTACCTAGACTAAGGTTTTTGTGGTATTTATCGATGACAATACCACTATGAGTTCAATATTGAATTTTGAAGACAGTATATCGTATTTTTAGCAAAGCCGGCGGAAATAAACCCAATTAAACTCCAATTTTTCTCAGGCAAATAAGGTTTTCGGTAGCACTAGCATATGTAAGTGGAAATGGCATCTTAAAATACACTGGGTGAGGCAATCGATCGTGGAAATTCTAATGTTTTAGCGAAAACAGCTTCACTTGCTCAGAGCCTTTTAATGGCACAATGATACAAAATTTGTTTGCCCATCGCTTGGTCCTGGGCTTTTTCGTTGCAAAACCAATTCGTCCCATGGCCTGTTTATCACATGATTGCGTGATTGCGGGCTACTCCATTGGATTGGGCATAAATATATATAGAGATCAAACTAATTGATTGTAATGTTATTTATAGATTGAAGTAATTGATTGTAATGTTATTTATAGATCTAAATAATTGATTGTAATGTTGATAAATTAAATGTTAACAACCAAAGATATTACTTAATTTCATTCGATACATTCACATGGTTGCTCTCTCTTTCCATCATGTATCCTGCTTTCAAGGGACGTTACTCCTGACTCCTAATGATCAAAGGGAGACCACCAATACACAATTAATCCTAACTTTGTCATAAATAGTCTCGCTTCAACGAAAAGGGTATTCGTTCGCTTAGTGGGTTGACTTTCAAGCCAATATTTGAATAATATATTTTTCTTTCCTTTCAATATATTCATTTAAAACAGTGGCTTCCCTGCTAAATACCACTTCAGCGTTCTCAACGCTTTGGTTTGATATCGTGTCAGAGTTTCGTAAAGACATGTGGGAATGTCATGTGATCAGTAACATCCCTTGACTACGAGGGTTCGTATTTAAATTAATATGGTGGCCTAATATCTAACGTAAAAAAATAGACACTGTAATGTAAAAATAGACACCGTTGTCGATTGCGAAACGACTTTTCCTTAATTTAACCATCCAAAATTGCATCATTCAATTTAATGAAACTGAACTAAAAGCTTCATAAACTGTACGTCCCTTCAAAAATGGATGTAAAATTCAATTCTTCTGGATCCCGTTTACATTAATTACAGAGTAACTGAATCCAAACAGCAATTACTGAAGCCGTAAAAAATCTTACAGCAAGCAAGCTATCACTAACAAGACATTGGAATATCATTACAGTGATATCTGGGTATGTTTTTTACAAAGCAGGTGTTTGAAGAGTCAGAAACCCCACGACGCACACAAACAACTGCTCAGTTTCCAGTTTACTGAAATTTGACACTGACAGAAGTTCAACTGTTCTTTCGTGTTCGATATTCTAAAATATTTTAGTACATTGTCTCGCAAAGTAAGTGAAGGTGCAACTTTCAAGCCGATATTAAAAAAGCCCAAATTTTGCTTTTTTAAAAGTTAATTGTCGGGAGAAATACCTTATTATGGGACAGTGTAGATTCAAGATCAGACTGCACTTTTACTGAAAATCCAGTCTGATCTTGATCTACACTGTCCGCAAAGTATCTTTGAGTCCCGCTTAAAAGCCAAAGGGTTAAATCTTTTGCAAGTTCGACCTTTTTGATGGCTGAAATTATCGTCTAGATCTAAACTAAATAAACATGCTATTTAATCGATGTTTTGGATGCAGTAGCCGCCAGTACAGTTCAAAAGATCAGACAGCACGTTTTAAATTTGTGGCTATGAACGAGTATATGTCAGCTCTACATTTTAATCATACGAATTCTGAGCGCGTTCTCTATCGAATTTATAAATGTTTTAATATATTAAGGTCACTTTCGTCTATACTTTTCTCCTTATTTCGTTCATTACAGTCAGCTCTGCCAGTTTACCTATCCACGTGGCTTTGGAGCATCCTCAGGTTGTAATGCACGTAAACAGCACTAACACCACCTGCTTTCCAGGATAAAAAAGAAGAAGAACAAAAAAAAAAACACACAAAAAAAAAAAAAAAAAAACTGAAAGGTTCGGTATTAAAGGTAGCTACATGTGTATAGATTGTTAGAATCTTCTGATATTTCAAAAAATGTTAACCACTGAGGTTAGATTGTAGACAGCATGTCCTTGGAGCTTGAGTTTATACAGTTCTAAATATAATTCTGATGCTAACTTCAAAGACAAGCCACCCACTGCGTTGCTAAATTAGGAGCTGTAGACTTGCTAACTCATCGGTAACAAAAGAAAGTTTTACTTCTTAAAAAATTCTTTTCCATGATCGCTTTCACTCTTTATACAGAATATTCTAGAAACATAGAGATCATTCAATGTTCTTTTTCCGTTGTGGTTATTTTTAGATACATGTTGTTAGTAAAACAGTCGTTTATCAACCCATGTCAATAAACATCTTGTTGTCATCCTTCTGCAACACACTAATCTAGAATTTTCCAAGCTGATATAAGTAGGAGTGACTTACTTGTGATTTGGATTTTGAACTTAGAATTTATGCTCATATCTATTTGCAAGTTAAAACTGTTGTTAGTTCATGTTTTAGGAGCCAGAAATTTCATACTATTTGTAGTATAAACATAATTCTTAATTTTGAGGGACTTGTTCTGTGTCTTGTTCTAAGATTTTAAATTGTCAAAACTTCATTCAAATTTTACTCTCGTCTTACTCTTTTGTCTTTATCAAATTATAAAATATTGTTCATTGCTAAAGTCTTGTTAGTGATTTTCTTTCTCGTTGTGCTTGTCTCGTAACAGAGATTTGGGGCTCGTCCGGGATTGATCATCTGGTCATTTTGGATATACTTTAAAATTAATTTAACCTTGTTACAGTGTGAAAGTTTATAAGACTGAGAAAGATTTTATTCTACCAAACCAGCAAAAAGCAATCGTTTCTTTTGATCTTGAATCATTTCACGCTGATCCGTCTCAGGAGTTGTTAGATTTGGTAAATTAAGTCCGATTTAGTTTCTCATTAGAAAATGGCTGCTGCCATTAAAAGTACATGTACTATGTTAAAGCATGCAATTAAGAATTAAGAATTATATATAATTCAGTTTTTAGTTGATGAAAAAATACTTCACTCGTCTGCTCTGTCTCTTATTCTTGTGTCTCAGATAGACATTAAAATTGATGTTGAGAAAATTAAAACCAAGATAGAAAAAGAAGAAAGGATGAAAGAAAAAGAATTAAATCAGAGTTAAAAAATGGACGCTGAATTAGAAGAAAGAGAGAGGGAAAGGCAGTTTCAGTTGAGAAAGAAAGAATAAGATACACATACACAAACAAACAAAAAAAAAAAATCTTTGCACATGTTTAATGATTTTGACATAACAAAAAAAAAACCTCAGACTTGTTTCGACATTTCAAGAACAGGAAGTTGATAGATATTGTTCATAGTTGCCGAAAATTTGAAATGGTCAAAAAAGCACTGCCTTTTTTTCACTATGGAATATGGACCTCAATATCTTGCTTGTAGTGGCCTACCATGATTAGCCCTTTCCAGAAGGATGACAACAAGATGTTTATTGACATGGGTTGATGAACAACTTGTTTACTAACAACCTGTTTCTAAAAATAACCACAACGGAAAAACCGATGTATGTTCCCTATGTCTCTAGAATATTCTGTATAAAGTGTGAAATTGATAATGAAAACATGTTATATGTATATCCTTTTTACATAACACTTCCACCCTAACGGAAAAGAAATTTTTAGGAAGTAAAACTTTCTTTTGTTAGAAGATATTTACGATATTTACCGATGATTTAGTGAGTCTACAGCCGTTACTCTCATATTAAAAGACGGAAGCAGCCGAGATTGGCCGAATCACCTTTACGAAAACAACGATATTACACAGATATTTACAGATGAGTTAGGGGCTTTAGACCTAAAAACAGAAAGCTGTGTAACCCTTACCCCAACGTTCATTTATTTTAAAAACCATATCGAAAAAAGCTTTTGGAATAAATAAATAAATGTGGAAAGAGAAAATACTGGTAAACCGTATTTCTTCCCTTAATACAATATTTAACTTTTTGGCTTTAAAATCCCATCATTTGAGTCACATTCAGTTTGCTTTGAAATTCGGCAAGCCTAATTTTTTTTGTCTGATAAAGACTTGAGTTGTGAAATGATAGGATATACATTTTCCAGACGTTTCTAATCATGGTTATTAAAGCGAAGACATTTATAACCATCGAACAATGCTTCACAAAAATCCGATAAGCATAAAGAAGACATTCTTTCTTAAACCTTAGGCGAACGTTTCTGTCTTTGACAACGCTAAAGAGGGAAGCTTGTAACCATTATTTTCTCCCTTTCCACATTTTTTTCTTCTCATCTCCACGAGATTAAAGTATGGACGAGTCTCATATTTGGTCATCTAGTACAGAAGCAACCCTTTATCAAACAATCTCAAATCTTAACAAGCCAGAGGAACAAAGCTTTTATAAACATATCTGGAAAAGGAGAAAATGTTTGTAACCTGCGTTTTCTATTTTTCCAACCACTATTTCTACCTTTGAAAAGCCCACAATTTAAGGTAAGACCTGTATAATGCACTTCCGGTGAAAATTCTAATTGGTTGATAGTAAGGTTAAATAAGGATTTATGCAGAATTAATATATTTGCTCATTTCTAACGGATCAGAAATTCCGTTTATGTCTAACTTGAAATTATTTTTTGACACTTTAGTTAGTTTTCCGAAAAGGGAAGTAATTATTATCTCTTTTTCAATTGAGAATGTAGTGGTTTTAGATTTATAATTGATAATTCAAAGAAGGAAAAAATGGAAAAAATGAATCGGTGAAAGTAGTTCAATCATACTCATTTTCAATCATAGCTAATTTTGCAGGATGATATTTTTGTAGAAATAGCTGTTTTCCATTACTCAGGTCTTACCTTAAGTCAAAAATAAACTTTCGTCTTTAACTGCTTTCAATAGAAACGAGTCTAAAGGCACGTATACACTACCAAGCATTTGTTGACACACACCACCAAATACGGTTTGCAAGTGCAGACCAGCCAGAAAACACAAGCAAACGACTTCAAACTGTGTTTTTTGAAATTGTTCAATTTTGTTTGCAGTGTTTGGTGAAGTTTGATGGTTAGTACTGAACAGTCAGAAGCTGTCTTTTTTATCATGTAAAGGATTCATCACACGATCCTCAAACATCACATTGCCGTTATTTGTATAATGTTGACATCCTAGGGAAACCATGAATAAACATCACCAAACTTAGGTTTTGTGGTTTTTGCAAACGACTTTTTGCTAAGTTAAGAATTTGCTGTCTGGTAAAGAGTTAACAAGGGAATTACGTATCGATGTAGGCCGATAGAGACAGGATATAGACGGATTTACTGCCTTAAACTCTTTTCCAAACGATAAAATTTAGACTCGACGATACTGAGAGCATATGCAGACGACAAATTAAAAATTGGAGTAAATTAGTCAAAGATCTCTGGAGGGTACAAAAAATAGTAGGAAAAGAAGAAAATGTAGGTTGCCAGTATTTCCTTCCTTTCCAAATATGTTTTCAAAAGTCTTTCTGTCTTCAGGGTCGATAAAATGCGGGATTTTCTAGTAAAAGATGAAGACGCCAAATGATTACAGCATAAAGACGACTAAATGAGACACAAGGAACCAAGAAAAATGGTTTGTTGTGGGTAATAAAGAGGCTATATGAGAATAACGCGTTATCGCTGCTGTTTCACTATGTGTAAAGTCACTTGATTTTTAGACCGGCGAAGCTAGTCTAGACGCATTCAGATAGAGCCAGACTCAGTGTAAACAAAGAAAAAAAAAAACTCAGTGGCCAAATACTGCCTCACAGAAAATAATTTATTACTGATTGAAATATTAATTCTGTCATATATGACAATTTTGATAAAAAGCACAGAATCTCTGCCACATCAATTTGAACATGTCTCGGTATTAAGTTATAGACTGTACTTTTTAGATTTTAGAATATGAGTTCATCATTTGAGCCACATTTAACTTTATGATCTGGATCAGCCTTTATATTGGAGGGGTATAATTCTTTTTTTTTGTTTTGTATAGAGCTAAATAGTCAACTCTTGCATCGTGTGCCTTTGATTGACTGAATACATGTAGCCCAATGTAATTTTTAACCTGTTAAAAAAGTTGAATATAGCCTTCGGGGTGGTGTTAAAAACCTGAATATTGTTATTCTAATTTCATACATGTATTTAACAACAACAACAACAACACACACACAAAAAATCCCTATCGTAAAGTGTAGTCTGTGGAGACTGATCTTGACCTCTGGATGGACATCCTTAAAATCCTTGATGAAAATTGATGGAACTTCATCCATATATTCATTATGAAACCCCGCCGTTAAGGAATTTTTCTCTTCTTATTATTTCTCTTTATTTGATGCCGTGTCATTGAAAAGAGGGACGGGATATATATTTCCATGATTGACCGATATATTTTTTAACTACTTGACAAAACTTTACGAAACTTCATATCAATCTTGTGTATCATAAGCAAATGACAATCATTGCTTTAATCTAATCAAATGCTATGTTATGAAAAAAGGGGGCTCAATGAATAATTTCGATACAGACCAATAACTAAAGGTCACGTATACATGAAAAACACATTACCTCTTATATGTTTCTATCAAAAGAAGTCTTTTTGGGTGGGAAATGTCAATTTAAACAAAATAACAAGTTTTAAATTGAATGTTAACATACTAAAGTATTTCATGATATTTTCAGTTTTGAGAAGTAAATAGTAAAGTGCGTTGGGTAAAGTCAATGGGTTGAATTGGATCAGACCGGATCGGACTGAAAGACCGGAATAAAGCGACTGAACTAGAACGGACTCATTTACCGTAGATACTTATTTCAAATTCGCTAGTCTGTTAGTACTTTCAGTACTTTGATTTTAAGATGATCATGATTCAGGTCCCACCTTCTTATAGCAACTGCCAGACTAGAGTCTCTTTAAGACAAATAACTCTTTCTGTTTCAAGAGAAAAAAATCCTCACGGCTCAATAAACAGCCGTGCCTGTATCACATGATATGTCAATATACAAGAGGCAGATTAAAAATGTGTGCAAGCTAATTAAACAAACAATGAATTTGAAAATTAAATGTCATAGAAAAATGGTTCTAGATTTGAAATTAGCCTCGTTTCGTTGGCATCATTTTATTATATCTATAGCCTAACCGATGAATGAGGAAAAATACAAAAACCCAATTCACTGCAAACAATTAAAAAAATATCCAAATCTACTGTCACTTCACCCAAACACATCTCGTAACACCTAAAGCTGTATGCAAAACGCTTAGATACACGATTTTATGGAAATAGTGATGACATGAAATAATGCCATCGTTCTCAAAAGAAAAGATCTTGTCAACCGTCAAATGATTGAAATTTTAGTAAGCTTGCCCTCTGTTAAATGCTGTTTGTTTGCAATTTTCAGCCACTGTCTTCTATTCGAAGTTTCAGTTCTTTCATATTGGGCTTTATTGACCTATTTCTTGGTATAAAAATATATTCCAATGAATAAAAAGTAATTTGCATTAAGGGTCATACTTTTCACCTATTTCCCTTGATTCATCTCCAGTACTACACTGGTACTAATAAATTGGTTACTTGGTTTTATCGTTCATTTTCTTGCACTATATAGTCATGTTCTTGAGATAATATCCAAAATAAATCTGTAGATTTGGTTTAAATATCGATATATACGTGTTCTCTGATGATTGGAAACAAAAAATTGATTAAGAACTGCAAGGGAATCGTAAGCATATATAATAAATCATATTATATACAGTCAGACATAAGTTAAGCATCACCAGAACAAATTCAGTCATATCTTTTATAATGGAAGACCTTTTATTTGGTATATTTTCAAGCTATGCACGGACCCACAAGATAAGTAACGGGCTGATTTATGAGCCAAATGAAAGCATGGCTAAGAGAAAACTTTCCGAAGCCCAGAAATGGCAAATTGTGGGCATGGGTAATGCTGGTCTAAGAACAGTTTTAGTGATGTTTAACTTATGTCTGCCTGTATATTTATCGCAACATCTCCAAAAGAATCAATTATAAAAACAAAGGAATACAGGTACAAGGACCAAGGACCACACCACATAACTCATTTGGTACAGCATAGGGCTCGTGAGCATGAGGGTATAGGTTCGATTTCTATGGATTGCCATCTAAAATTACTGATAGTCTTTTGATAGTCTTTTGGATGAGACGTAAACGGAGGTCCCTTTTGACGGTGCTATACACAGAGCACGTTAAAGAACCAGACGTAACTTATGAGCATGTTAAGTCGTAATGCAAAAATGGCAAAATATCTTTTTCACAATTGAACATTTAACTTTTGAAACACATAGCAAAACAATGCGAAAAAAGCGACATCTCCTAGAGAAGTAATTTTTCATTCTTACTATTTCTCTTCGTATCAGACAACGAAAACGTTAAACATTTATATCCCAGTACCTTAAACGTCGTCTAACAAATTCGCCCTTTTGAATTAATGATTTTCAAATAAGACAAAGCATGCACTTGTAATACCTATATGTCGAGAACAAGCCCTCAACCGCGTCATTTGTCTGTATTTTCACACATTTCCCAACTGTTTTGTTTTGCGGTAATCTATCTTCATTCTAGCACACAGAATGGAACAAATGAATACCTGTAAATATACTTATCAGATTTATAAAGGATGAAACTTTAGAGAAGGAAAATATTTATTTTCATACCTCCTTTGCTTACAAAGGTTTATCCCCTTGAAAAACAATTTCCACCTTTCAAGCCGCAACTTACAAATATTTATCTGCGAATCCATTCAGTTTGAGTGGGTCTAAAATATTGCTGTATCTGGTAAATAATTGTCAAGGGAATTTCATAATTTTATACACGGAAATAAGATATAAACGGATTTACAGCCTTTCCTAATGCCACATTATAACAAGAGAATGTACAAATTAATCGGATTAGGGAAACAAAGAATGGACTTATCATAGGTCATGATAATAACGACTTTTCGACATTATCTGTGTAGTTTAACCCTGTACCAGACAACCCCATGTTTGTCTGAACCATGAGGAAGCAGATTTTTGAAAGTTTTATTTTTCGCTGGTAAACAACATTTCCCTCTTGTCCGCTATCTTTTCCACCTATTCAAAGAGCCATTCAATCATTTGAGTCACATGAATCTTTATGTGTTTGTTTGTTACATTGTGTATGCCAACAAAGGTTAAAACTATCATCTGTAGACAGTAATTAGTAGTTTGCCAGTGTTAACAACATGGATGTGTGTAAAATATGATAGTCTGGAAAGAAGTGATAGCACTAGATGATAAAATACATATGATCCAAAGACGAGAGAACAGTATACGGCTACAAACTTTTGGCTGCAGTCGCTTTTAGACACAGACTGATTTTCAGGGAAAATTCAAAGTTTAAAAAAGGGCATATTTTGATGGTTACCCATATTTTTTTAATGGTCTCACCTTTTGATACTTAACATCTTATCCGAGTATGAAGTACGGGTAAATATTTTAGTATGAGAGAGATATAAAATGTCAAAGTGTCTGCACGACAAATTCTTTGTCGAAAAAGGGACAGAACTATTTCAAAATATTTTGATGGTTATCTACCGTTGTATATATTTCCTTTTTGACAAATAATAACTAGGCCAAGTTTGAAGTCAATATCATCAGTAATGATAGAGATATTATAAAATATCATTATTTCATGGTTTCTGATAGAATATCGAGAAATAGCAGTGAACATATTTTTCGATTTTACATTGTGAATATACCGATGTTCACGTTCTTGTTGCCTAGGTAAATTGCGCGTGCCTCACAACCAGATGGGAAATATGAAGTCATATACCTTACATTTCTCGCGCTTGACGTAATATTGTAATGCGTTGCTAAGCGGGAGGGGTACGCCACGGGGAATAACGGAAAAGAACTGTACTGGATGTTGATAAAGCTCCTCCCAGAAAGGGTTAAAAGCATGAAATAAATAGAATATTTTTATTTTTCGGTGAAAGATCGAAATTTGTTTCATCTCGTGAACACAACATCGGTAATATTTTCACGTGTGGCTGCGCCCCGCGTGAAAATATTACCGATGGTGTTCACTCGATGAAACAAATATCCTCTATCTTTTTGCACAGCGAAGCAGACGTCAAAGATGACGAACACGCGAACGACAACAAAGCTATGACAACACCTTAACGTTTTATTTAAAAACAGCCTCTATGCTTTACTCTTTACCACACGAGAAAATTTTAGACTGGTCCAAATTGAAAGCATTTGCAGACGATAAAATAAAGGTGACTGAAAAATTGAAATTTGTTCAGGGAAGGGTAGAAAACACTGTGGTTACCAGCATTTTTCCTTTTCCCACAGTGTTTTCAAAAGGCTTCTTTCTCAGGGGCATCAAAAGTAGGGATTGTGTGGTAATGAGTTAAATATTGCGGCGCACGAGGAATGTACTCCAGCTGATGCTTAGACAATCCTTACGCGACCCTGAATTTTTTTTTGATCAGAAAAAAAAAAAATATATATATATCAGTGGGTGAACTTTAATTTCTTTTTCAAGTACTTGTGAATTATTTTTATTTTGGTAATATGAAGATGTCTCGTTTCCATGGCAAGCTATAGAAATAAAACGACAAATTTTCTTATATGTCGGCTTTAACCCTTTTCTAAACGACAAAGTCTGGACTCTTTCGAATTCGAAACATCTGCAGACGAAAGATTCATATTTGGTGTAAATGAGCTTAAGTTTTTGATGTGGTAAAAAACAGTGTTAGATAGAAGACAGCATTTTCTCTTTTTCCAACAATGTAAACAAAAACTTTCCTGCTCGGGTAGGTAAAGTATTACTTTCTCTTTTTTTTTCCAGGCTGTTTAAAATGTTTCAGCACTGAAGGTCACCAAAGTCACTGTTCTAGTGTATCATGACGCTTCAATCATTATCTTATTCATATCAAGGTAACTTTTGAATTATCTGAACAGGTAGACTCTTTAATTATGACTACTTTGAATAACATTCCCAGACCACGCCTTTAGATTTTAACAATTCTTTGCTGCATGGTTGCATAAGTATATAGAGCGTATTTCTTTTTGTAAAAGATAGAACTTTATTTCATTTAGTAAATATCATCGGTATTATTTGCACTCGTGATTTACTGGAAAATATCTATTAATTTTATATTTCTTTCAACCCCTTCTTTTTTGTCTCTCGTCAAAATCTAGTACAAGTATTTTCGGCATATTCCCGTGAAGTACCCCCTCCACATAAATGTACATTACGATAGTATTTAAAGCGCAAGAAATGTAGGGTAAATGCGCATGAATTTAGTCATATTTTATTTTGGTTGAATGGCACGCACTGCTTACTTGGATAACTAGTGGGCGGGGTCTGATGTTTCCGCCTTCATTCGAAGAATCAAAAGATATGAAAGCATTATTTTTCACTGATCGTTACTACTCGTTACCATGGAATATCAACCCATTATCTACCATTATTTCTCCATAAACTAAAAAATAAAACACGAAAAAAGCGATGGTATTTCGAAAGGTGAGTGCAACACTATTCCAAGTGCATGTACATTGTACAGGCACTTAGAATAGTGTTGCACTCACCTATCGATTTGTTTTCAAATCAACCTTATAACATGAACTTCTACATGGACAAAATGGTCTTCAGTAAAAACTAAATAGGAAAAAGCCAATTTTTCGGGCAGATTCAAGGAGGTCATGGTCGGATATGACGACTTCTAGGAACAAATCGAGGAATGCAAGCAGGTAAACGGCATAATGTTGACTGGCTTTGAATATGTTTATAAGTTACAATGGAAAAGGTTTTGTGCTAAATACTTCTATCACTATGCTAATTCTATCATTATAAACAATCAAAAGAAGTTATTAAACCTTTTGGGTATATATACATCTACATATATTGTTGCCAGGTATGTTAGAAGTGAGTAACAAAAATATAAAAAAATCCGCGATTGCGCATACACCACCCTAGAGAGACCTGAAGCTCTTACTCCAGATCAACGTCACTACTCCTGTGAGCAACTGAGCGAACCCGGTCTTTGAAAACTAAAAACATGGCTGCACCTTACAAACGTGGTAGCCAAGCACAAAAACATATTTCTTTGACAATTAGATGAATAGATATGCAGGAGACGGTTGTCACACGAAATGTCAGGGATGTCAGTGCATATTTTTGTATTGTTCTTTTGGTGGTTGTTTGTTTGTTGAAGACGTTCAATGCGACACTGCCGTCAGGGACTATGATTTTTCTTGAAAATCAACACACAGAAGTCAACAAAAAGCTTTGTTCAACATACAGACACGATATTCTGAAGTTTGTGATTCGCATACGCTTTATTTACAACAATTTTAAACGAAACAATATACGATGTTTATTATCGAGCAACCTCAGTCCTTCTTATAGGCAACGTTCCACGCTAAAAAACTCAGCAAAGCGATCCAGCTCCCAAGTTGAAACAGCGTGCGATATCATAAGTGATTGTCTACGTGTTTCATCAAACAGTTTGTTCTTTTTTATCAATTTGTATAACTGTCTGTCTGTACGGCTTTTGGTCTTTCTGTCAGTCAGGTTTCTGGTCCTGACTTTTCTTGCTTTTGAAATGAATTGTCATTATATACGTAAAGAGCTTGATGACAGACAGTATCATGCACAAGATCCATGACTATCATAAATATCATGCACAAGATCTATAATTATTATAAATATCATCTTCGTATCAAGAATATTCTTCATTATTGTAAATGAATAATAATGATCATCAATGAAGAACCAACTATATGTCTTGATAACTGCACACTTAAAAGTATCTAGTTATATGTTTGGTAATTCATAATAATTACTATTACTATTATCAAGAATGACGAACCTGTGATTCTGACCACGAAAATAAATATAGAATAATGACCAAAATGACAAAATCGTTAACTGTAACACGAAGATTTACCCTACCGTGTTTCAACTCAAGAGCTGGATCTTCCTTTTGAATTTAGGAGCATGTTACGTTATAATGGCAAAATATCGCAATCTTTTTTTTTCTGTTTATAGTTGTGAAGAACAATCATCATATCATCACGGAACACATGTCAGATGGTCGAGTGTATACGTTTTAGTGTTTTACATTTTTTTATGACACAAAGTATTGATTTTCCAGAAAACGTAGTTGCCCACGGAAGCTTGTCAGATTAAACTTTTCAACAAACGAAAAATCACAAAAAGAGCATCAGATTAACTTGAACCGACATCCCAGATATCTCGTGCGACAACCTTCAACTGCATATCTATTCATTACCGTGTCAATATGTTTTTGTGCTTACCTTGCAAAATCTTATGGGCGCGGCCATGTTTTTTACATGGATGAAGTAGGTACATTCACCTAACAGGAGCAGTACTTTAAGTTGATCTGGAGCAAGAGCGCAAGGTCTCTACTTCCCGCGCTTTTTCCCGCAAATAAAGTCGCACTTTTAGCACTCTGCACTTTGGTACAATACTGGTCAAAACAACCATGTCTGGTAGATATATACTTGACAGTTAGATATTGCAATACGTTCTGAACTGAAATTAATTCTTTCGCTACTAACTTGATAAATGCGATAATTTTTCGGGGTTTGAAAGTCGGTCATAGCAACCATTAAAGATAATTTTTGTCATTGTCAAGTATAAGAAGGCGGACGGCTTAGATCTCAGATCAGACTTCACATTCTGTTCGGTCTGATCTTGAACTTCGCCACCCACGAGGGCTGTTTAAGTCATCAATGATAGCAAAACAGTTTAAATCAAATGCAATGTATTTTGTTACATCTATAATTAGATAAAAGACACTCTCCTATCAAATTATGGGAGACAAGGTTGTGTAAAATTTAATACAGAGATAGGAAAGTCTCAGAAACTCCTACTTGTAATTGGAAATAACGTCTCATATTCCGAAAAGTAAAATTAATTTTGAGACGTAAGATTTCCCTTCGACATTTGAACGTCTCGTAATAAAAATTCAATTTACATCCCAAAAATAAAGAATATTCCTCTTCTCGTATGCTTCTATGTCTATCTGCAATCTTAAATTATGTACGAGCTTTCTAAAATGTTCATTTTTTTTTGCATAGCTGGATGTGCTGGCCTTTGAGCCTTTTTTTTTTGTACTAATAACAAAAAAGTAAATGGAAGTTTACAATTGGTCAAAATTGTAAATATGTTTATTTTTAAGTCCCCTGACTATTTGCTAGCAAATTTACACCGTGCATCTTAAAAAAAAAAAAGATTATTACTTGAATGTCTTATCGATTAATTATTTTCATTTTTTAAAAAAATCAATCCTTAGAAAAAAAAGCATTTGAGAGAATGTTGGGAACAGGAGAAATTACTTTTACGTTTTCTATTTGTCCCACAATGTTAATTACTATTTCAAAACAACTTTGCTCTATTGTTCATGTTTTTGCAAGGGGCCTTTAAGCGCAGAATAATTTTCGAAAATGGATAATCCACGTTATAAGTACATGTACTTCGAATAACTTTCATCAATTAAACTACAGTTCCGACATTTTTTTCTCTCCAAATGCTAATTCTATTAGGATTTTTCTGTTTGTCTACAGATGTATGTGTTGTTTCTTGTTGAGTTTACATTTCTCTGTGTATGTATGTATATATGTATGTATGTATGTGTGTGTATGTGATTGTTTGTTTTGTTTGTGTGATGGTTTGTTTGGTTATTTGAATGAGCTTGTCTATAAATTGTATTACTTTCATCTTGTGTAACTAGAAGTTTTGTATAGTATACGTTACTTCAATTGAATATCTATCTATCTATCTATCTATCTATCTATCTATCTATAAATTTTTCATCCTTCCATGAAAAATCCCATCTTTTGAGCCATATCTTGTCGGTCATCTGGTAAATTGTTAAAACCCATTCTTTGCACAAAGAACTGAATTGCTAAATTTGACATCTAAACTCAAGTTGATTCTAAATTTGAGCCACGCTCTATGAAAAAGGGGGGCTTAATGGAGCTGCAAAACGTATCGACCAAGGTCAGCCTGTGCCGACCGCACTTGGTCGATACTTTTTGCTAATGGTCATGCACGCAGAAAATTGACTGCAGTGGGTTGTTGGACGAACTAGATTTTCATGATTCACAGTTACGTGGTTACTAGTATAATAATTGGAGTGCAACACGCGAAAAGGTGCATTCGGACATTTGCGTAAGGTGTCGTCTCGGATTAGCCTGCGCAGTCCGCGCAGGCTAATCCGAGACGGCACTTTACGACTACATAGGATTTTGTGCTACAGTAGACTTGCGTGAAACAGAAAATCACATAAAATCGGAAAGTGTCGTTTCGGATTAGCCTGCACGGACTGCACACGCTGATCCGAGACAACACTTTACGCAAATGTCCGAATGACCCTTTTCGCGTGTTGCACTCCATATAGTGCTTCATGGAGATACATTAACCCATCACCACACAATCCCTACTTTTGACTACCCAGAGAAAGAAGCCTTTAGAAAACATTGTGGGAAAAGGAGAAAATGCTGATAACCAGCATTTTCGCCTTTTCCCACAATGTTTTCCACCCTTCACAGTACAAATTTTAAGTCTTTTAGTCAGTTTTATTTTATCGTCTGCAAATGCTTTTGGTTTGGAAAAGCCTAAAATATTATGATTTGGTAATGAGTTTAGCCTCTATTTGCCAACGCATAGCTCAAATGTAATTGTTCACTTCCTGCTTAGTTTTTGAAAACCAGTTTGACGTTATTCCTTAACCTGCCAAAATGAAACTTTCAGGGCGATGGTACAAAGAAAGAAGACAAATATGGTTATGTCATTTTTTTTGACATACATCTGGTTGGATAGTGAGGATCCAAGATCAGACCACACTTTGCCTGTAGTCTGGTCTTGATCTTCACTGTTCGGAAGAGGTCCTTGGGTCGCGGTCCTTGGCGTAAAAGAGAATGTTATTTATTTTGCAGCTAAGACGATACTGCAGAGAGCGAGGAGTGATCATGGGTCTGCAATGTTTTACTTTATTAGATAAACCGAGTTAAAAAACAACAACAACAACAATAACAAAACCAAAACTTTTTGTTTTTGTTTTTATACAGAATTTTTTGCACTTATTATATAGATCTATAGGATATACAATGACCTGTTTTCAGAATATACTAGAAACATAAGGATCATTTATTGGTTTTGCCATTGTGGTTATTTTTAGAAACAGGTTGTTAGTAAACAAGCTGTTTACCGATCCATGATGTCATCTTTCTAGAAAAGACTAACCTAGAATTTTCCAAGCTGATATAGGAGTGACTTACTTGGTGATTTTGGACTTGAATTTAGACTTGTGGCTTGGTGGAAACAGAATTGTTCAAATGTGTTGGCTTTAAACTGAAATATAGATCTGTAAGTTGGAATTGTCCTTTTCTTTTATACATGTTGCGCATACATATATGCTATTTAAACTGTTGTTAAATTTAGGAAACAGAAATTTCATGCCTTTAGTAGTCTAAATCTAATTCTTAATTTTGAGGGACTTATTCTATTTCTTGATCTAAGATTGAAAATTGTCAAAATTTCATTCAAACTCTTATTGTACTATTTTGTCTTTGTTCATTTATAAGTACTGTTAATTGTTAAATGCTTGTTGCTGGTCTTCTTTCTCGTTATGCTTGGCTCGTAACAGTAATTGGGGCTGCTCCGGGATTGATCATCTATTCATTTTGGATATATTTTGAAATTACATTGAACTTGTTACAGTATTAAAGATAAAAAATAATAATGAAACAATAGAATTTGAATTTTATTCTACTGAACCAGCAAAAAGCAATTACCTCTTTTGATTTTTGAAAAAACATTATTGGTGAGCATTATTGGCGTTAAATTTGGCAAAAAAGTCTGATTTGTTAGATCTAGCTTCTCATTATAAACTGACTGCCATTAAAGGTACTGTGTTAAAGCATGAAATTGAGAATTATATTGTTCAGTTTCTAGCTGATGAAGAAATACTTGACTCTTCTGTTCTGTCTCTTATTCCTGTATCTCAGATAGATGGAAAAAGAAGAGACAAAAGAAAGAAGTACAACGAGAAGAACGGATGAAAAGAAAAAGAATTAAAATCACATGTAGAAAAAATGCACGGTGAATTAGAGGCAAGAGAGAAGTCAGAAGGAAAGGCAGTTTCAGTTGAGAATGAAAGAATTAGAATTGGAAAATAAAGAAAAGCCATCTTTGCACAAAGAACTGAATTGCTAAATTTGACATCTAAACTGTTGATTCTAAATTTGAGCCACGCTCTATGAAAAAGGGGGGCTTAATGGATCTGCAAAAAGTATCGACCAAGGTCAGCCTGTGCGGACCGCACTTGGTCGATACTTTTTGCTAATGGTCATGCACGCAGAAAATTAACCGCAATGGGTTCTTGGACGAACTAGATTTTCATGATTCACAGATTTGTGGTGACTAGTATAGTATAGTGCGTCATGGAGATATATTAACCCATCACCACACAATCCCTACTTTTGACTACCCAGAGAAAGAAGCCTTTAGAAAACATTGTGGGAAAAGGAGAAAATGCTGATAACCAGCATTTTCGCCTTTTCCCACAATGTTTTCCACCCTTCACAGTACAAATTTTAAGTCTTTTAGTCAGTTTTATTTTATCGTCTGCAAATGCTTTTGGTTTGGAAAAGCCTAAAATATTGTGATTTGGTAATGAGTTTAGCCTCTATTTGCCAACGCATAGCTCAAATGTAATTGTTCACTTCCTGCTTAGTTTTTGAAAACCAGTTTGACGTTATTCCTTAACCTGCCAAAATGAAACTTTCAGGGCGATGGTACAAAGAAAGAAGACAAATATGGTTATGTCATTTTTTTTGACATACCTCTGGTTGGATAGTGAGGATCCAAGATCAGACCACACTTTGCCTGTAGTCTGGTCTTGATCTTCACTGTTCGGAAGAGGTCCTTGGGTCGCGGTCCTTGGCGTAAAAGAGAATGTTATTTATTTTGCGGCTAAGACGATACTGCAGAGAGCGAGGATTGATCATGGGTCTGCAATGTTTTACTTTATTAGATAAACCGAGTTAAAAAACAACAACAACAACAATAACAAAACCAAAACATTTTTTTTTTGTTTTTATACAGAATTTTTTGCACTTATTATATAGATCTATAGGATATACAATGACCTGTTTTCAGAATATACTAGAAACATAAGGATCATTTATTGGTTTTGCCATTGTGGTTATTTTTAGAAACAGGTTGTTAGTAAACAAGCTGTTTACCGATCCATGATGTCATCTTTCTAGAAAAGACTAACCTAGAATTTTCCAAGCTGATATAGGAGTGACTTACTTGGTGATTTTGGACTTGAATTTAGACTTGTGGCTTGGTGGAAACAGAATTGTTCAAATGTGTTGGCTTTAAACTGAAATATAGATCTGTAAGTTTGAATTGTCCTTTTCTTTTATACATGTTGCGCATACATATATGCTATTTAAACTGTTGTTAAATTTAGGAAATAGAAATTTCATGCCTTTAGTAGTCTAAATCTAATTCTTAATTTTGAGGGACTTATTCTATTTCTTGATCTAAGATTGAAAATTGTCGAAATTTCATTCAAACTCTTATTGTACTATTTTGTCTTTGTTCATTTATAAGTACTGTTAATTGTTAAATGCTTGTTGCTGGTCTTCTTTCTCGTTATGCTTGGCTCGTAACAGTAATTGGGGCTGCTCCGGGATTGATCATCTATTCATTTTGGATATATTTTGAAATTACATTGAACTTGTTACAGTATTAAAGATAAAAAATAATAATGAAACAATAGAATTTGAATTTTATTCTACTGAACCAGCAAAAAGCAATTACCTCTTTTGATTTTTGAAAAAACATTATTGGTGAGCATTATTGGCGTTAAATTTGGCAAAAAAGTCTGATTTGTTAGATCTAGCTTCTCATTATAAACTGACTGCCATTAAAGGTACTGTGTTAAAGCATGAAATTGAGAATTATATTGTTCAGTTTCTAGCTGATGAAGAAATACTTGACTCTTCTGTTCTGTCTCTTATTCCTGTATCTCAGATAGATGGAAAAAGAAGAGACAAAAGAAAGAAGTACAACGAGAAGAACGGATGAAAAGAAAAAGAATTAAAATCACATGTAGAAAAAATGCACGGTGAATTAGAGGCAAGAGAGAAGTCAGAAGGAAAGGCAGTTTCAGTTGAGAATGAAAGAATTAGAATTAGAAAATAAAGAAAAGCCATCTTTGCATATGAGTAATGACTTTAACATGACAAAACACCTTAGACTTGTTCTGCCATTTCAAGAACAGGAAGTTGATAGATGCTTTTCACATTTTGAAAGATTTGCCGAAAATTAGAAATGCCCCAAAGAACATTGGACTTTACTCTTGCAAAGCGTTGTAACTGGAAAGGCTCTTGATATTTTTTCTCAACTAAGTAATGAAAATCTCTCTTATTAGGATCATGTTAAAGAATTGATTCTAAAGGCTTATGAATTGGTACCTGAAGCATATGGACAAAAATTTAGGAATTGCAGAAAGGAAAACGGCCAAACTCATGTTGAATTTGCTAGAACTAAAAAAACAATTATTTCATAGGTGGTGCCATTCAAAGAAAACAGGTTCAGATCATAGAAAACTTAGACAACTTCTGTTAGTTGAAAATCGGTAGGGATCATCTACACTCTGAGACGCATGTTTGTGCTAAACTTGACGAACGTAGGTCACTTTTGTGTCTAGTTATCATCCAGACAAGGTGTTGTCTACATATCAACATGTTGACAGTCACTGTGACCTTGACCTTTAATCGATTAACCTCAAAATCAGTGGAAATCATCTACACTCCAAGACGCTAAATATGACAATTCTATGTCAAGCTATCATCCGGACAAGGTGATGTGTATATGTAAACATGTCCGAATGATAGCTTCACATAGAAGATTATAATCTTCACCTTTAGTTAATGAAGGCCATGATGCAAGGTCAAAGGCAAAACTAAGTGAAAGCCAACACAATGATTCAGATATATCACGACACGTATATCAGGTCATTTAGGTATCAGCAAAACCTATCACAAAAATCTTAATTAATTAGACAAAAGTCAATGTAAAATGAAAGAAAGATATGACAAGAATACTAAAGAAAGAAATTTTAAACCTGGAGATAAAGTTTTAGCTCTTCTACCAACTTCTTATTGGCCTCTACTAGAAAGATATTTTGGTCCTTATTCTATAGAGAAAAAGGTCAGTGACTTAAACTACGTGATAATAACTCCTAACAGGCGAATGCAGAAGCAATATATAATAAATATGCTAAAAGATGATGTTGATAGGGATAATTCAAATATTTAACCAATAAATGTAGTTTCCCCAGGCCCTTCCTAAAAATCAAAATCACATTAATCATGTAGACATAAATCGTGAAGAAATGAGCTTTGGAAAGTCTAACCCCATTTGTTAAAAACTTCAAAACTCGGACAATTTTAGGAATGTAGATAAAAAACTTAGATAATAATAAAAAAAGGCGACTTAAAAAGTTGATTTCTGATTATGAGCACCTGTTCTCTGTTATTCCAACACGAACAGATACAATATACCGTAATGTAGACACTGAAAATTCAAAACCAGTGAAACAAAATCCATACCGAATAAATTTTAAGAAATTAGAGCATATTGGAGAGAAAATCAAGTATCTATTGGACAATGACATTTTGGAACATAGTAAAAGTGAATGGAGTTCTCCCTGTATTTTTGTACCAAAGCTGGGCCGAACTTTTCGTATGGGCACTGACTGTAGAAAAGATAATACTGTGAGCAAGATTGATTCGTTTCCACTGCCAATATTAGATGACTGCATTGACAATATTGGTCATGCAAAATATGTTACCAAATTTGATTTTCTGAAAGGATTTTGACAAATTCCTCACACTGAAAGAGCTAAAGAGATCTCTGCATTTGTAACTTGTATGGACTTTATTAGTGGTAAATTATGCCGTTTTGGGTATGAAAAACTAACGGACATCATTTCAATGTATTATTTACACGATAATACCTAGATTAGACGACTGTACGGGCTATATTATGTCGTCATCATTCACGGTGATGATTGGGATCAACATCTAAAGAATATCAGAAAAATTCTTTTGACAAACTGACTAAAGCCAAATTAACAACTTATCTTGTTAAAAGTGGATTTTGTCAAAGGTTTAACTTGTAACATTTGTCTTAAAGTAGATCTATAATATTTTTTTTCATGTACATTTTATTTATAATTATATTTTCTATCTTCAAACAGAAGAAAGTTTTACTTCTTAAAACTTTCTTTTCCTGTAGGAGGGGAGGTAATATGTAGATAGGATATACAGTGATCTGTTTTCAGAATATTCTAGAAACATGAGGAATATTCGCTGGTTATTTTTAGAAACAAGTTGTTAGTAAACAAGCTGTTTACCAATTCCGATGTCATCTTTCTAGAAAAAACTAATCTAGAATTTTCCAAGCTGGTACAGGACTGACGTACTTGATGAATTTGTACTTGAATTCAGACTTGTGGCTTGGAGGAAACATATAATGAAAAATGTTGAATTTAAACTGGAATAGAGATCTGGGATTGTTATTTTTATATACAGGTTGTTCACATCTATATGCAAGTTAAACTATTATTAATTTAGGTTTTAGGATTAAGAAGTTTATATACCTATTGTAGTCTATACCTAATTTTGAGTGACTTATTGTATTTTTTTTTTTTTTATCTAAGATTAAAAATTGTCAAAATTTCATTCAAACTTAATTCTTAATGTACTCTTTTGTCTTTGTTCATTTATATACATTGTTATCTGTTAAAGGCTTGCTGCTGTTTTTCTCTCTCGTTACGCTTGGCTCGTAACACACTTAACCCAAAGATCGAGGAATTAGAGGTAAAAACTGAACTGTTGCTTTCAAACATCGATTGAGAAACAAGTTCCTGTCACTTATACTAATATCTCTTGACTATGTCTCTCGGAAACTACATGGTACTCGGTTCGAATGTGTGGACCAATGATCAGTCCCAAAGTTGGCACCCTATCCCGAGAATCGAACTGCGAACCTGATGGATATTACTTAAAAAAGCAATAGTGGATTTACAGAGAAAAAAAAGAAAACATTTTTTTCTTGTTTCTATGGAGGTATGAAATAAAAAACTTAATCACACTTTTGTATGAAACTGCCGCGTTTTTTTTTTTCATTCCTCCATGAAGAGGAAAAAAGTCCTCTTCATTCCAGTATTATTACTACACGTCGAAAGATGTCTTTACTTACTAACAGAGACATGCCCTGGCAAAGGAAATTTAACGACGTACATCACAAATTTTTCTAACAGGCAGACAGACGGGCGCGCGGAAGTTGAAAACGTAACTGTCGCTTTCTAAATTTCATCCCCGCGACTCTCCTACAATATAATGTAAGAAAAAGTAAAAAAGAAAATCGCCTCGAAGGCGCATGTAAGACTCTTTAATAATGCCAAATAAGAAGGACTTCCGTTTTGGGAAATACGCCTGAAACTTTGAAACTGTTGACAATACTAACAAGCAAATTCTTTAGAAAAAGGGTAGGAGGCATCAGAAGTTCTGTCATAAGAATATGGAAATGCTTTTGTGGATCAACATGAGGAAAAAAAATCGAAAATTTCCCCATTAGCAGATGTCTCTTTTTCTTCATTGATTTGCATACAGTTCAAAGACGAAATTCAGGATAAGGTACATTTTTCAAAATTAGTTTTCAATTCAAATTATTGTTGGAACAGAAACAGTTATTGCTAAAATTAAAATGTCAGAAAATACATATAGACATACTGTAGTGGGTTAGACCTACAGGGTTACGCCTAGAAAATATTTGCTATAGTAGTATTTGTACATCAGTCTTATAAATGGCCGGCAACACTCCAAAAGGGGTATTCGAAAGAATGTGTAAAGTGTAGTCTCGGATAAGCCTGCGCAGTCCGTGCAGGAAAACCCAAAACGACGTTTCGGTTCTGATGTAGCTTTCTGTTTAGCGCAAATCTACTGTACAAGAAAATCTTATGAAGTCGTTAAGTGCCGTCTCGGATTAGTCTATGCTGATTTTCCAGGATTATCCGAGATGACACTTCAGGGAGTTGCCCGAATGTCCCTTTTGGTATGTTGCAAGCCAAATGGAACCGCAAATAGGTCTGTATTAGTCAGCAGAATAAACATGTCCACATATTTTACAAATCGCTAACTATTATTTATTCCCACTATTTAATCAATATCCAGTAAGTAAATAGGCATTGAGTCAGCTATGCCGGAAAATCCGAATGATGCCATTTCGAATTTCTTTCGTTGTAAATAAATGTCATATTGGGCATTTAGATAAAAAAGGTCCGTGTCCATTAACCATTGTTAAAAACACTCTTAGACTTATTCTCAAGAATTGTTTTAATCTGAAAGTAAAAATACAACAATACCTTTATTCACTCTGTTCCTTGTAAAGAAAACAAGAGGTAAATATACAACAACAACAACAAAAACAACAAAACAATTTAACCAATAGAGGGTAGAGGGACAGGGAAGGGAGGATGTATAACTGGTTATAATAAGTTGCAGAGATATAGTTACAACTTAATAGTACATCAGTTAAAAGGAATTTATAATGGTTTTGATAAATTTACAATTTCAGACCGGTCTGTAGAATTTACAAGACGTTCAAATTTAACGACATTATGTCGCTGTAAATAATTTCTTAGAAATTAAGTTTTTTTTCTTTGATAACTGAATTGGTTACGCTAAACAATATAATGATATTTGTCGCAGACAGAGCTGTTACATAGATTGCAGATTCGTTCTCTGGTTTCAAACTTTGACATCTTCCTACTTCAGTAGGTAATCTATGATTATTTGTCCTAAATTTTATCATGTATTTCATAACAATATACAGGAGTCTGAGTTTAATGTTTTTCCATCCGAAATTCCTTTTTATCAGTCTGTAAGTAGGGCAACCATCATCATTTTCGATTTTACTAAACCAGGAGTTGATATAAAAATCCTTTAATTTTTGTTTTATTGTTAATTCTTACCGTTAATAATTCGGAAAACTTTGACTATCCCCTATATAATTTCTGTAAATAATTTCCGTAAGTAATTTCTTTGAAATTAAGTTCTTTCTTTGACTATCCCCTAAATAATTTCTAAGCCGCATTTGATAAGAATGTTTTTGACATGCTTTATCCAGCGGAAAACGGTTAAATCTGACACGATTTCAGAGTTGCAATAAATGTTATAAATGTGTCTGTATGAATTTGTTAATAGATGATTAGGCTTACGTAATACGATTATTTACCAATCTTGTTTCTATAAGGATAAACTCAAGCTTTTCCGTAGATGATATGACGTTGGAGTTGACTTTCTTATACAGGGTGTCCGGAAAGTAAGGTAACACTTTCGTACTTTTATATTTTGGCTTAAAATATAAGATAACGAGATGAAAAAAATATATATACATGTACATGTAAATAAAACGTGTAAGTTTTTTTTGCGTGATAATTTAATTCAATTTTCATAACACTTTGCACGTTTATACAGACTTCAAATCAATAGTCCTTTTTCGGTCATTGGCGTCATTTCAGTAATTAATGACGTTTTCCATTTGACGGCCTTTTATACTCTTTCCTTTCCGAACACACACAATGAAATTTTCACTCACTTTGAAATGCATTCAAATATCAATCATACTGATGTCACTAGAAGGATTTTGTTGTTTAGGTTGGGATCGTAGACCCTGGACTTCAACACACTGCAAAGGAGAAAGTCATGCAGGTTAAGGTTGAGGTTGGGACTGTGTGCAGGCCACGATATTCAACAATGTCTTACCTCCTGTGGTTTAAACATTACCCTATATCACCGAACGTATTATATAAAAAGTCTGCCACAGATTTAGATGTGTGTGGTGTAGCACTTTCCTGCATGAACCAATTGCTGAGGGTGATTTTTTTTTTATTTCAACACGTGCGACTTATTTCTGTGAATATGAAAGGTTAAAGGTTGACAGCCTCAACCAAGACAGCACAGCCAAGTTGTTAAAGACCATTTACAGGGTAATAAAGAAGAATGATATTGAAATGTGTGCTCAGGTGATTGACAATTTCACCGGGCATGATCGGCAAGGAAAGGGCATAATCTGCCGTCTCACTGAAAACGTCATTATTTGTAAAATGACGTCAATGACAGATTTCCGGACACCCTGTATTAAGTATGTTGAGCTTTTTCTAATTGAACTTTTCTAGAATTTGGTTATTTTCGAAAACCAAAGGTTCGCACTCGTAATGCAAGATTGGTTTAACGGCTTTTTCGAATTATTTAATATGAGTATTGATTGGTAGCGCCAGCCCTTTAATTTTCCGAAGTAAACTGTACGATTACATCGCTCGAGTAGCTTGATTTGCAATTTTTTGCTTTGTTTAGTTTTATAGAAAGAACCGGAGCGGCAAAAGTTAATCCCGAGATATTTGTACTCGTTTAAAGTTTCGATTGGCGCCAGGTTGTAGAATTGTAGGTCCCTTGCCTTCATTTTGAAAAAAAAAAACCACTACTTTTGGTTGCATTGTGTTAACTTTGATTTTCCCTGTATTTAAGTAATTTTCATACAAGTCCAATGCATTTTGCAGGTCGTCTGCCATGTTTCCAAGTAGCACCGTGTCTTCAGCATATTCTTAAGAATAGATCCTCGCTTAAATCGTTCGGTATGCTAACACCGTTACGCCTGAGTTATTGAAAAAGTCAATAAGATCATTTAAATAGATCGAAAATAATAAAGGAGATAAGTTTTCGCCTTGCCGCAAGCCACTTAAGCATGGGAAGAGATTCGAGCACATTTTGCCTATCCGAACACATGATTTTATGTCATTGTACATATTTTGATAAGACGTAAGCATTTACCGTCAATATTTACTGATATAACGGATCTGACACGAGTTGTTTTTGAGATAAAATTCTATTAAACGAGTCTACAAAAGTATTAGTAAGCGTTTGGCGAGCCTAATAACATTTTTTTTTTTTTGTGGACGAGTTTAATAAATTTTTACTTTAAAACCAACGAGTGTCAGGTTCTTTTTATCACATAACTTTATAACAAGAATTATGGTCGACAATGTGTTAAAAAAGTGGTATACATGTATAGTGTGTAGTGAAATTTACATGAAGCCTATGCGCCTTTTGGACAGGTGCATTACGAATGAAAGATAGTTCCGAAGAAAACTGCTATGCTGACTGACTATTGAAAGTACTGCTAGCTTAGGATTTTGAACTGTTACATGTTTACGTTGCTACTTTAGATCCTGAAACATATTTACAACAAAAAGCTACTCTACAATGACTTATTTGATAACCTTATAGACAGATATAGGAGAAACATATTGCAGTTCCCTTGATCATCAGGTTTCTGACGGCGACTCACGGATCCTTTGTGGACAGTGTAGATAAAAACATAAGTTGATGTCTGATTTTGATGTGCACTGTCCGATAAAGTGATATTTTCCCCTAACAAACAATTTTGGTAGAGAAATATTTGGATTACCGCTTTCAGCTAGAATGATTTATTTAAGTTATATACCACATGCAAAAATTAAGCAGAGGAATCGATATAGGGCTGCGAATTTGTGAAGAACGTATTCAGTTCTCAAATGTCTTCCAAACTCTCTTAAAGATGTCAAACATATACGTTAATCCTCCCGAGAATTAGTGACACAAAAATACAGGATAAACTTTTGACACGATAACCTGTCTGTTTGATAAGCCCCCCTCTCCCCCTCCCCCCCCCCCAAAAAAAAGCACCCTCTGATTTCGATAAATATTCATAGAACACGCGATTTAATATGGACAATTTCCATTTGTATGTAAAAATAGTGTGCAGTAACAGATAAGCGGTAGAATTGCATAATGAGTTTTCCTGATGTATCTTTTAAAAGATTATGCTTTTTGTGTCTACGATATGATTGGATAATTGGCTGTCATGTTTCTGTTCTTTTTCCAAGCTCTTTTTCCAAGCTCACCGTACAAGGTGGAACATGTGCTCCCCGTTTAGATCAATATGACCCATCGAAATGTCAACGTTACCAGGTTTAGTTATTTAATTATACAATTAAGTGGAGGGGGTATACTGGAATCGCCATGGCTGTCTGTCCATGCATCCGTCCGTCTGTTCTGTCCGTAGACACAAATTTGTCCAGAGCAATACTCCAACAGTTTTTCACGTACTGAACTAAATTTTACACACAGTGTTTCTATATATATGAAATTGTGCATGTGCAAATTTTATGACCTTTCTGCGATTTGTTGTGGAATTATCTCCCTTTGAACTTCTTTTCAACTCTAACTTTTGTACTAAACCACTCCACTCTTTATTCTGTTACAAAGAACTCTTTTTGAGGCAAGGAGCTGGTGGGAGTATAATCACGTTTAGTAATAGCTCTAGTTTATTATGCAAATATCAGAATTAAAAAAAGAAATATACATATATATCAAGGTAAACGTAAATTAAAGGCTACATAAACTTTTTAATGTTAATAAAACTAATAATATTTCAAAAGACACATTATCTCCCGCTAGATGGCATTCTATAAATACTCATCTATCTGATATGGGCATCCTGGGTACAGAACCGAACCACTTTCCTACGCGACAACCGTTACTTTGAATTTAAAACCAAAAAAAAAAAAGGTTTACCCAATAAAACGCTACCTGGTGCAATTCACTCAACTATGATCACCAGTTTAGAGAAATATGTTGCTAAAGCAGGTATCATTTCTCCTCAAACGTATTGATACGTAAAAGCTATTTTCAAACATTGCTACTTTATAGAGCGTAATATTACAGTCAGCCCGCTTTCGGGGCTAGTAGTGATGCGTCATATAAGACAGTCGAATCTTCGAAGAATATGACATGCGCAGACAACGCAAAAGGTCATGCAAACGATGCAGTCACTTTTTTTCATTAAATAAAGGCCAAAGCACCACCATAGACTGATTGACATTTCATTACTATTAAAGCTAAACGTATTTTTTATGTGACCCCATTCACTGGCAGTTACGAATAATACTGTAGTTTAGAATACAAAAAAATGGCTCTAACAAAGGCAGTGAAAAATTGATTTTGATGTGAATGCCAATAAAATGTTAAACAACACACATGAACCTTTTTCTGATATAGTATATTTTTCTGATATAGTATAAAGGCCGAAACTCAAAAAAGTACATTTTAAGGTTTTCATGTAAGTGGTGCGTTTCTAAAGTCAATCAGTATGTAAGATTGACAGACTGTACTGTAAAACATAGCTAGGCTCATAATAACACCCATACTTGTAAATTTGCCTGTGTAATGCAGAGAAATGACCCTCCCCCTACAAATTGAACCGGGGTCATTATTCTATGACCCCAGAAGTCATTTTAATATGTTGAGGAATGACCCGGATCATTATTCTACGTAGAGAAATGACCCCATAGGGGTCATTTCTCTACGTAAGATAATGAACAGGTCAATACTATACGTAGAGAAATGACTCATGGGTCATTCCTTTAAGTAGAAAAATGACCCATGGGTCATTTTGTAGGGGAGGGTCATTTCTCTTCATTACACCTGCAATTTGACAGCTGCAGTGTTTACTTTTGGTGGCTAATGGGCTTTTAAGGTCATCATCAGTTTTGGCACAGTGCTTTTCCATTATATTGATAAACATTGTACATAAGGGATCTGACACGAACTGGTTTTTGAGATAATATTTTATTAAACGAGTCTACCAAAAGTGTTAACAAGCGAGCCTTTGGAGAGTATGAAAACATTTTTGTGAGTGAGTTTGATGAATTTTTACCTCAAAAGCCAACAAGTATCAGATTCTTTCCATCACATAACTGTTTAACAATGAATTACAATCCATAATGTTAAAACAGAGGCATACATGTACAAGTGATTTCATTAGCATCTTTATCATGATAAAGACTTTTAACCTTTAGTTTCTTTCAGGAACCTAGGTCAGCAATGTTTTAGAATTGACGCGTATGAGTACAGAGTGTGACTAAATACAGCACTATTTTCTCACACGTATGTGTGAGACAGAAAATTCGTAATAGCTATATTACATTGAAAACAAGGGGAGTTGTTTGATAAAAGCGAATCTGTCTGTCTGTCTGAATGTCTGACTGTCGATAATTTCGGTAACAGTGATGACGTTGGCGAAGACAATATGTGCTGACCATAAGCTAAAATGTGTACAACAGGCAGAAGGAAAAATGCTGAAAAGAATTCAGATCAGATGCAAAAGATAAGTTCCTTTCTACCAAATGATACCCTCCCGCTGACTTTGGATCTAACAATCCTTCCATTAGATCGTAGACACTTCAAAGTAAAGGCAGTACTTTGATTTGTCATACCGCGTATAATTTATTTCAAAAAAAGATCATTAACGCTTCCATTATACTCTCATATTTCCCCGTTACGATAAAATCCAAGAAATCTCAACTTCCGGTATTGCCTTTTAACTATACTGGCATAAAGGCATCGACGCCTGATGAAAATTAAACTGAAAGAGATTTTACCCATAACATTTCTAAGAATAGACACATGAAATATTACATGAATTTTTCTTGTATTGAAAATGAGCCATGTTCTGACAAAAGGGGGTTTAATGCCTCTTTGTAACGCGGTATAACAAGCAAGACAATACATAATAACGAGTCCATGATCCATAAAATCGATTAGGTCAGACAATCAATTGGACATTGAGGTAGACTGGTCCTAGGACATGCCTAAAATTTACAAATAGCAAAATATTTTATTTTATGTCAACCTGGGCGGACTGCACAGGCTATCATAGGTAGATGATTTTTGCAAATGCCTTCTAGCCCCCCCCCCCCCGCCCCCCCCATAAGGCACGACTGAAATTTATTTTCCTTGTTTTGCAAAATGTCGCATAAAAAGATGAAATCTTCCATTATATGAATCTTTCAGGATCTTTTCTTTTTTCTATTGGCAACGACATTTTTTAAAAGAATAACAAGGTTTTAGCGAAAACGCTATGAATTATATGCTGTATATGACCGGCCCTCCATTAGCACCCCGAAAAGTTCCCGATCATAAAAAATGACAGGAACTGGATGCTTCGGCACATCTTCGCAATGATCGGGAACCGTTCTTGGTGTTTCTTAAACCCATCTGGAAACATTCTTAGTGTATCGGGGCCGATTCGGAATAAAAAGAGCTTCGGGATCCAAAGTTTAAAAGTTTTAAAATTTGGACGCCGATCGTTGAGTTGGGGGAAGCGTCGGGACCGTCGGCATCCCTTCGGGTAACCTTCAGCGATCATTCCGGACGTTCTGAAACACATCGCACATAATCAGGCAGCATTCGGCGAGGTTTCTTATTCACTGTGTCACCCCGAGCAGTTCAGGAAAGATACTCGCCTATAATATACCTTGGCACTCACATCGCCAACATGTCGGCATTGATTCTTATACGTTCCAAATGTTCAGCAGCCATTCTGCGTGATCGGGAAACACTCGGTAAACAATCCTGGACCGATCAGCATTTTTCTGTACTGGATCTGCATACTTCGGTAAGATTTCGGGAACCTTTCGCATACTGTTCCGCATATCACTGCCGAACAAACCCCGTTTGCTAAGCTCCGCCCATTTTCATCCCGAAAGCTCCCCGAAATTAGCCATATTTCATCTGCAACCCTTCGACAAGCAATCGGGGTTGTAGTGGAGGGCAGGCCTAAGGTAGAGGAATAAATTTCTCATAAAAATCATCTTTAAATTGTTTTCTTCATCATTTCCCAAAATGTATGGCAGAAAAAGGCGACTTTTTATAATTTTTATCATAACACATTTTCTTCAAAGCTGTTTCGTCTTTTCAGTAAATTTCCCTGAGGGCAAATTTGTCATTTAAAATAGGAAATTCCTCTGAAAAAAAAAGAATGTAATGAAGCATTCTCTTCTTATCTACCAGACAGCTCGAGAGAAAAATACATAACAAAGAAACGCAGCAGTTTTCCTTTGGTAAACCTTTAAAGGTGGCCCTTCATATTTTAGGACAAAAATCTGAAAAAATGCAAAAATAATCATCCTTATACTCCCAAAGCCTTTCAATTTGCATTCATAAAACCACAGTGGTCCAAAACCATCCGACAACAAGAGATATTAGAGATTTACTATTGCCCAGGTCGACACCAACGTGAGACACGTTCTATTTTTAGATGTGTAATTCGCTCATTTACATACAGGAAGTACACAGACGAACCTTCAAAAGTAGCATCCGAAGAAGACATTTTGGAAAATAATCATAACATGTTTGTTATGTAATGGAATTTAAGCGTTATCAGTCACGTGCAAGTCACTTGACATTCCAACAATGCTTTTTTAAAAAAAATTCTGGCGCGAAATCTAAAATTACTTTAAGAGGCTACGTAGCCGTTTAAGGGAATACCATCAATATTTTTTTTTGTAATTTTATGAGTGTTGATTATTGACGATTTGTATTGTTTTTTTTTCATATAAATTTCAATGATATATATATTTTTTTAATTTGCTGAGATGTTAAAAACCTAAATACCCACCTTTAATATCTGAAATTTTCATATTATCCTACACGGGTTATGCTCTTTGAGAAGTAATTTTAAAACACCTGAAGAAAAAGTATCAACTTAGGTTAGCCTGTGCCGTCAGTGCGATTGATCAATGGTCTACGTGTTAACCCATTACCAAACGACAATATTTTAGACTTGTCCAAATTGAAAGGATTTGCAAATGACAAAATAAAGGTGACTGACAAATTGAACTTTGTTCTGGGAAGGGTAGAAAACACTGTGGGAAAAGGAGAAAATGCTGGTTACCAGCATTTTCTCCATTTCCTGCAGTGTTTTCAAAAGGCTTCTTTCTCAGGGGCGTCAAAAGTAGGGATTGTGTGGTAATGGGTTAAACGGCATTCTACAGACACAAACCATTATCTCCCGCTAGATGGCATTCTACAGTTGCATATCTATCTACTTTGGGCATTCTGGGTGCAGATGCGGACTATTTTTTCATCACAACAACCGTTACTCTGAATTTCAAAATAATATAAACATTTACCCAATAAAACGCTACTTGGTGCGACTCATTCAGCTATGATCGGCTAGCATGTAACCTATGCATCGGCCATTTGTTAAATCAGCTCCTACATGCTTGGGTAATAAGCATACAGCTTCGGTGTAAGCCCTACTTTTCCCCAGGTTTTCGGGGAATAGGTGTTACGTCATAGCAGACAGGTCGAATCGTCGAAGAAAATGACATGCGCAGACAACGGATAGAAGCAGTTGGTAGAAAAAATGGATTTTCTGGATCCATTATTATGTGATGGCTTATTTTGTGTAAAAATGGTGTAAGCCCTACTTTTCCCCAGGTTTTCGGGGAATAGGTGTTACGTCATAGCAGACAGGTCGAATCGTCGAAGAAAATGACATGCGCAGACAACGGATAGAAGCAGTTGGTAGAAAAAATGGATTTTCTGGATCCATTTTTATGTGATGGCTTATTTTGTGTAAACATCGCTTTGCCTGTGCATTGCTGATACTTGAATACATTTGCCTTCCTAATTTCTTTGAATAAGGAAATTCACTTTTCCATTGACAACATTTGAATATGGCCTGCAACATGTGAAAAGGGGCTTTTGGACTTTTAAGGAAAGTGTCGTCTCGAATCAGCCTGCGCAGTCTGCGCAGGCTGATCCGAGACGCCACTTTCCGTTTTTATGTAATTCTGTTTTGCGCATGACTGCTGAAGGACAAAATCTGATTTAGGCGTAAAAAGCCGTCTCGGATCAACCGGTGCGGACTGCACAGGCTGATCCGAGACGACAATTTACGCAAATGTTTGGATGCCCTTTTTCGCGTGTTTCAAGCCATTTGTGCTCTCACTACTATCTCTCGATGTTCACCGTTATCCTGCAATAGCTAAAATAGAATGAACAATTCGATAATAAATTCAATTTCAATTTCAATTTAAATTTTTGGTGAATGATATCTCCTTCGCAGACAGTGTAGATTCAAGATCAGACTGCACGTTCTGTGCAGTCTGACCTTGATCTACGCTATCTGCAAAAGGTCAGTGAGTCGCGCCCAGCAGCATAAGTGTTAGACAGACGCACGTTGCATTTTTGTTCTTTTCAAGTCACGTGTCAAAGACCAGTAGTATCTGATTGTTTTACATAATCATTGGGAAATCTTGAATACTCTGAAATCGAACCTCGACAAGATTTCTTTTCGGCATGCTGTATGTAATCATTGTAAATAAAGTAAGTCCAATTGTCTATCGGAGCTTGAAATGATGACATTTGAATGGATTTATTACAAGAAAATATTTGACTTAATTCTCGATTTCATATATTCTCGAGTTTTTACAACCCTAACGGAGACGACTGATGAACACACAGTAGGAAATGAAGAAACTGCTTGTAACCAGCATTTTCTTTTTTCCCACAATGTTTTCTACGCTAACATAGTCAAATTCCATCAAGTTAGCCATAGCTGAATGGCCATCTATAAAATTTCAATTTGGACAAGGCTAAATTCTTGTCGGTTGGAAATACTAAAACTCATCGGGTACCTCATATTCTTTCAGTACGTTGAAGTAATTATCTGGTGATTGCTTGAAATTTACATTTTAAAACGGACATTCGAACATTTGCGTAAAGTGTTGTCTCGGATCAGCTTGCACAGTTCACGCAGGCTAATTGCAAGACGACACTTTTACGATTACATTAGATTTTTGTGCTACAGTACACTTGCGGAAAACAGAAAGTTACATAAAAATGGAAAGGGCCGTTTCAAATAAGCCTGCGCAGACTGTGGAGGCTGATCATCAACGATACTTTACGCAAATGTCCGAATGTCCCTTGTCGTCTGTTGCAGGTCAAATAATTTCGCGTTATAATATACACAGAGGAAAAAACGTTTACTCTAGCCACAAGCAACTAAATTTAGACTCTCTCACATCCACAACTGGACATTCAGCATTAGTTCAAGTGAGCTTGGGGTTTCTGGTAGGCCAGAAAACATTGAAGGAAAGTAGAGAAAATGCTGGTAACAAGCATTTCTCCTTTACCCACACTGTTTTTAAAAGCTGTCTTCCTCAAGACCATTGAAAGTCTGAATTTTGCGGTTAAGGATTTATGTGGAATAAGGTGCAGTAGATTTTCTCTTTAGGTCGTTTGAACAAAGGATAATTTGCTAAAGGGTTTTGATGGAGTATCGGAAGCTGCTGGTCCCAGGTTAGTGCAGTCCTGTTTATGTGGTATTTAATCTTGTTCCATTCCTTAACGCTTTACTACATAATTCCAAGTTTTAACGAGCCTCAGGAGATAGCCTTTGGAAAACCTTGTGGGAAAAGGAGAAAATGCTGGTAACCAGCATTTTCTCCTTTTCCCACAAGAATTTCTACACTTTCACAGACAATTATAATAATTCCAGATATTTACTTCTACTAGATATTTAATAATTCCTGCATTTACTTTCAATTCGGACCAGTCTAAAATTTTGTCATTTGGTAAAGAGTTTAACAAAAATTCTGTTATCGGCAATAATTACAAAAAATGATTACAAATAATTAAGGCAATTTAGTAATATAGATCGTGCTGTCTCTTGTAATGATGATGATAACACTACTACTATTACTACTACTACTACTTCTACTCAACCCTTTCCCAAACGACAAATGTTGGACTCTTCCAAACGAAAAGAGTTTGCAGATTTTAGATTTGGGAAAAATGGCAGAAAGTTCTCAAAAAGGGTAGAAAACACTGTGGGAAAAGCAGAAATTGCTCGTTACGAGCAATTTCTCCTTTTCCCACAGTGTTTTCAAAAGACTTTTACTGCAGACACGTAAATTCCAGGGCTTGTTTGGGAAAGGGTTAATAATAAAAATAATAAAGATGATAAAAATAGTAATGATGATTATCTATATGAGAAGAAGAAGAAGAAGAAGTAAACATATTCTTGTAAACAAGAGGACCATGATGGTCCTATATCGCTCACCTGAGTACTAAGCAGTAACGGTCTACAATGAAGATAATTACCAAATATTGAGGTTCAAGAGCAAATGATGATGAAACGAACGGCAAACTGTCGCAAGATATGCAATCCCACCGCCAGTTGTCAAGGAAGTATGTAGTTGCAAAGGGCAGACAATGCAACAAACAATTTGACTTGAGATTCCAAAATTCCACTCTGGACAAGCAAAAAATACTATTAAAATGAAGATCAAAGTGGAATTACTCAAAATCCATGCTACGTAGAGTTATTGTTCTTGAACACAGTACTCGGTAATATCGCAAAAACATGCATACCAATTTTGAAGTCATTCTGACTTGAGATGACAAAGTTACTGTCCCAACAAGCATTAAATGCAGACTCATGTTAGATTTCGAGACAGGCATTCTAACCAATTACCAATTCAGCTTAGCAAGAAATGTGGTCTCTGGAGTGCGCACAAGAAGATTTTTAAAGACTTCTCTCTTTATCACTATGTGAAATCCTAGACCAACAATATAGGGCTAACTTTCACACCAGGGCCATAATTTGAAGTATTTTGGTAGAGGACCACCAGATGATGCTACATGCCAAATATGAAAGCTCTAGCCCTTATAGTTTTGGAGAAGACGATTTTCTAAGATTTCCTTCTTTATCCCTATGTGAAATCCGAGAACTCACAACATAGGGTCATTTTCAACACTATTGCCATAATTTGAGGTATATTAGTAGAGGGTCACTAGATGATGCTACATGCCAAATATGAAAGCTCTGGCCATAACGGTTTGGGACAAAGAGATGTTTACAGATTTTCTTTATCGCTATGTGAAATCCAAGACCCGCAACATAGGGCCAATTCTTTACATCAGGGACATAATTTGAAGTTTTTCGGTAGAGGGCCACTAGATGATGCTATATGCCAAATATGAAAGCTCTGGCCATTACCATTTGGGACAAGAAGATTTTTAAAGATTTCCTTCCTTGTCTCTATGTGAAATCCAAGACCAACAACATAGGGTTAATTTTTACACCAGGGCCATAATTTGAAGCATTTCCGTAAAGGGCCACTAGATGATGCTGCATGCCAAATATGAAAGCTCTAGCCCTTACAGTTTGGGATGAGAAGATTTTCTAAAATTTCCTTCTTTATCTCTTTGTGAAACCCGAGACCCCACAACATAGGGCCAATTTCTGCACTAGGGCCATAATTTGAAGTATTTTAGTAGAGGGCCACTAGATGCTACATGCCATATATGAGAGCTCTAGCCCTTACGGTTTAGGACAAGAAGATTTTTAAAGATTTCCTTCTTCATCTCTATGTGGAATCCGAGAACCCACAACATAGGGCCATTTTCAATACTAGGGCCATAATTTGAAGTATTTTGGTAGAAGGCCACTAGATAATGCTACATGCCAAATATGAGAGCTCTTGGCTTTACAGTTTTGGACAAGAAGATTTTTTAAGTTTTTTCACTCGGTTGCCATGGCAACCAGAGTTCTTCATGGAATTCAAATCTTTGAAGTATTTTGAAAGTGCATCACCTAGGAATTATTTCTGTGAAGTTTGATTGAAATCTGATAGTTAGTTTAGGAGGAGAATATTTTTTTGTAATTGTGAGCGGACGGACGGACGGACATTGACCGATCACAATAGCTCACCTTGAGCACTTCATGCTCAGGCGAGCTAAAAAGAGAAACACTTGTGATGTTCCCTAAAACTTCTATCAGGAAATGAAAAAGATATGTTTATGTTTCAGTAATTATAAGAAATTCTCCAAATTGCAGTTTTCGACATGAAACTCAATACTTGGCATTTCCCATGTGTCTTGGATGACGTTTCGAATCAATAACCTAGAGGCAATAATAAAGTTTGTGAATAAAAAAATTGCAATATTGCGCATCTGCACACCCAATAAAAGTTGACGAAATGCTAGTCTGCTGTCTCAGGACGCATTAATTATTCTAGCCCCCGAACCTTTTACCAAACAATCCTGAATTTTAACAATACCGAGGGACAAGGCTTGTAAATAAATTGTGCGAAAAGGAGAAATAGAGGGTATTTGTTTTTTACGGTGAAAGATCGAATTAGTAAACCGCTTCTCTCCTCGGACTAGTTATTTGAGGACGGAAAAATTAGAATCCAAGAACCTTAATTACTGATATAACGCATGAACTGAATTTTAGAGAAACACCTCTGGCAGAATGATACTGCTGGTCATGTTATAAATTTATTCCATTACCCCAAACACTGTCCGGGAAACTTCGAGTGAACCGTTAAATATAGTTACGAAATCAGCCGAGTTTTTGACACGTGACTTGAAAAGAACAAAAATGCACCGTGCGTCTGTTTAGCACTTATGCTGCCAGGCGCGACTCACTGACCTTTTGCAGATAGCGTAGATCAAGATCAGACTGCACAGAACGTGCAGTCTGATCTTGAATCTACACTGTCTGCGAAGGAGATATCATTCACCAAAAATTTAATTTGAAATTGAAATTGAATTTATTATCGAATTGTTCATTCTATTTTAGCTATTGCAGGATAACGGTGAACATCGAGAGAAAGTTATGAGAGCATAAACGACTGCCTAAATACTAGATTGATTTCCTCCTCTGATGTCAACGGAGCCATCATGGATAGAACATAGTGGACTATTTTACCCAAATACCCGACCCTTCATCAAATGATCTCGTGCATTAACAATTCAATAAGACATCATTGGAAAAAATATTTGAAAAGAAAATGCTGGTAACCGCATTGTCTTTTTTTTCTCACAATGTTTTCTTTCTTTTGAAAGGCAAGTCATGTCATTTGAACCACGATTCATTCGTCATCAGTGGAAGATTTCAACATGGAAAAGTCTGCTATAGTGAGAAGTATATTTCTCAGAACCAAAGGGTACCAAGGTCCGTATTCACCAACCATTCTTGAGAATATTCTTAGTCTTATTCTCCAAGATATTCAAAGTTTGAAAGTAACTAAACTTCTGATTGGCTAAACCTTTTTTTAGCCAATCAGACGTAGGTTTCTTTTAAATATATACAAAAATCTGGAGAATAAGACAAAGAACGTTCTTAAGAATCGTTGGTGAATACGGGCCAGATCTACTATTTTTCGCTTTGGGTTTCCCATAATATCTGTTACCATTTCTGACTCTCTGAAAATAGCTAACACTCTGTATCAGTTTTAATATCAACATTAAGTAAATGTTTAAGTTTTACGAGATTTGCACATCCCCACAAAATATAATACATGTTCTGAAATAAATGCAGATTTATCACGCACGTATGCCAGATGACATCTGATTCAGCTCTCTTTGTTTGAGACATGGCGACATGTACTAAATTATTGATAATGGCAAAAAAAGTTTAAAATTCATGTATTCGGTTTCAGTTCTACAGATCGAGTAATTTGTTAAATTTGCTTTTCTTAGATATCCACTTCCTCTCGAGATACTGACCTGCTGTCTCTCGAAACATCGCGGTCGGAGAAAAAGTTACAAGACATACTTTGACAACTGTATGTCAGACTGATTAATGACACCATATTGTTCAACATCTGACGTCATTATCACGCCCATACCTCTTAAATGAAATCATTTTTTTTTCTGTAATTTCAGCAAAAGCACTATTCCTGTTTACTTATCATACAAACATTTGAAATTTGAAAGCAATAAATGAGTTTACACCTGTTTGAATAGGTAACAACAGATATTATGGTGCACCCTGTGCTAGTGTTCTTAGATGCCCCTCCTAGTGCCTTTATATTTCCGATGCAAGATGGACCTGACAAATCCATTTCGATAAGCCCCGATTACCGGAAATAACCTCATGCAATATCCTTTTCTACACTTCATTTTTAAAACCAGCTTAGCTCAGTAACTAATGCTGTAACAGTTTAAAAATCGCTTAAATGTTATCATTCCTTTATACCAAACAACCACGTGACTGAACGAGCACAAGGACCAAAACTTGAAAGTATTATGCGAGGAGAGAAAGCTGGTGATCAGTGTTTTCTCCTTGTCCCAAGATGTTTTACACTTTTAAGACAAATGGTATAATTTGAACAACAGTAAATTTTACGTGTGAAAAAGCCTCCAGTATGAGAAAAAAATCCAGCGCGGATTTGATGACCACAATGTTGTCTCATCCTCGGATACCACGGGGTCTCCCTATTTGCTACGCTACATCGATGTAGCGTAGCAAATAGGGAGACCCCGGGGTATCCGAGGATGATGTTCTCTGGATATTTGAATGTTGACGATATCTTTTTTTCGCTATATCTTTTATCTATCATTAGCAACAACGAAAACAAGTTCATCATATGCTAGGCACTAAATGCATGACATGACATGCAGCATGAAACTGAAATGAATTCAGTGTGACCCGTCACGCAAAAAGGGACTTTCTGGGAAAAGTGTCGACTCTGGTCAGACTGCGCGAATTACGCAGGTTCACTAGGGTTGACTCTTTTCGCTTTAATGGCATTTTCTGTAGTGGTCATAGTACCTTGCTGTACAATTATCAGCTTAAACTGAACTGTACTATCGTTGATCTGTTTTCATCTAATTGATGTACAAAATTCTCAGATGTTCCCTTTTTCGCGTAATGGGTAACATATCCTTGAACCTAAATGAATATCTTTATTTTTGATGCACCCCTACATTTTGAAAACAGCTGAAACAATGTGGTACGTATATAGTAAACGTTGTAAACATTATGTGGATAAACTAGACTCGGTACACGTTAAAGAAGATGTTTTGTCTTGCAAAAATACATCAAAGTCATGTTTAGTTTCAGCATATTTATTTTTCATCGATTGAGAAACAAGTTCAAAACTTATACTAATCTCTCGATTCTGCTTCCTGAGAACTACACCAATACTGGCGCCGAATTTGTGGGCCAATGAAAAATCCCAAAGTTGACACCCGCTCCCGGGTATCGAACTCAGGAACTTTAGGTTATGAGGCCGACGCTATACCTCACGACCACGGACACCACACTATCATGCTTTGGCAAAAGGGGGCTCCGTTATACCAAGCAAGTCATCACATAATATTTAATCCACTTAAACCACTTTGTACCTACTGAGTTGTGAGTTATATAGAGGATAATCAACTGGTTGTTTTTGATATGAAAAATATCTCACGAGGATGCGTTGTTAGGCGTTGAAAAAACGAGTGCGCAGCACGAGTTTTTTTAACGCCTTACGACGCGTCCGAGTGAGATATTTTTCATATCAAAAATAACCAGTTGATTATTCTATTTATTATATACCTTATTAACATCATTATTTGTAATTATGCGTTTGAAAGTAGAAAAAAATGTAGTCGAAAAAAAAGGGGTTCCCAAATTACGTCAGGAAGTGAAAGTGAAAGTTGATAACGTCACTAGTGATGATATCAAAATTTATTACACTGGGAAATTCCAGGATTTCACTGCTAGGTATATAATAAACTGGCCTTTCAGCTGCAGAAAACTTAACAGCAGAAAAAAAGTTTCGCTCCAGGTCTGCCTGCGCGGGCTGCGCAGGCAGACCTGGATCGAAACTTTTTGTATATGCATTAAGCCCTTTTTCACATAGCATAGCACACCTGTATGAAAAGCACCCGAATGACATAAACGGATCTTTATTGATGAGAGACCATTCATCAATGATGATGAATTCTCCTTCACTTGCGTTGACAGCTCTATATCAATCATGATTGTCTCGCTTCCAAAAGGTAACCCTCCGCGATGACCGATGGCTCTAAATGTCATTTCGTTATGGGGCTCAAGTGGAGTGATCTCGTAATTGGTTCAATAGGTGCCTCATGTTTTACACATAACAACTTCCTAACAACATTTCGAACAATTCATTAAAATGTGTAGTGTCCTTAATCCCCATAAAAAATTGCCATCGCAGTAAGCCAAACAAAGTACTGGTTTTTCCATCGGATGAAATAAAGATTTACATACATATTTCAATTATGGTATGCCCAATATCGGTGGCAGAAAACCCCTGTTCTTGACAATCGAAAGAGTTACAATGTTGAGTACACAATGGTCACAGGGCGTCACAGTTTCAGATATGTTGATTTTTTTTTAAAGTAATTGCATTCATTTTTTTCCCTTTTGTCAGTGAAGATGACCTTAACACTTACTTCAGGTGACCTAGGCTTTTACTTGAGCCCTAAAATGACTAAACTCCTAAAATGAAGGAATGTTTATCATTGCTATGTCGTGAATTATTAAAGGAAATTGCACAAACACGGCAGAGTTTATACAGGGCTGTCTGTAAGCTATCGACTAATACCATCTTGTTTCCTAATTACGTAGTTTTCAGAGAAACAGCAAACCCCAAACTATCCACCATTCCGTTATGTAATCAGAGTAATTTGATGTCTGCTTATGTCAAGGAGTCAGGTTGCACATCAATATTGTGATTCGGGCGGTTTTGACATCGCTTGCAACATGGTTTAATTGGAAGCTGAAACTCTGTCTGACGTTTGTGATATGATGCAGATATGTAATTACGTAACGATTTACTTTTCCTCCTTTTTTAGCAGACTAAGAATTGGGAACAGGGACCCGACGTCTTTATTAGGTTTATGTGGACATCTTTAAGCAACGGTTTGGGGTTTCTACGTGAAAGGAATGCTCACCATTTATTTTTTGTATTTAAAGTGATAGACAACTAGTATTTAATTTGTGACACAAATTCTATATACGGTTTTTGCTTTTAATTAATGCCAATGTTCACCTCACGGTTTTGGCCTTTAGTTAGTTGCCAAATTCATCTTATTGTTCGGCTGTTAATTGCTTGTTATGTTAAATACATGGTGTTCATCACAAAGTTTGGCATTTAAAAGGTCGCCATGTACTACGCACAAATTTGGCTTTATCTTATGGCCATGATCAACACACTTTTAAATGCAGGTCGAATTAAACTTATGGTTGGGGCTTGTAGATGATGGCCAGGCGCAGCACAAAATTTGACCTTTAAGCTTTGGCCACGTTAAAAACATGCTTTTGCTTTTTAGCAGGTTGACATATTCAGCAAACATTTTTTTTTTCTTTTGGAAGATGGTCATGGTCAAGGGTGGAAAACATTGTTGGAATAGAATAAAAGAAAAAAAATGCTGGTTACCATTTTTTTCCTTTCTCCATCATGTTATCGCAAGTCTTTTCTATCAGAGCCGTTGAAACTTGGGATTGCATGGTAAAGGGTTAACTCTTAACAAAAGAAACCCCAGAAGTTGAAACCATTTGCAGACGACAAAATACATGCGACTAAAAATGAAATTTGTTTTAGGAAGGGAAGAAAACATTGTGAAAAATGGAGAAAATGCTGGTTACCATCATTTTCTCCTTTTCCCGTAATGTTTTCAAAAGGCTTCTTTCACAGGTGTGTTAAAAGTCGAGATTGTATGGTAAAGGATTACGGAAAACGTGTATCAGAAAAAAATGAACACTCCCTTTTAAAGCCAAGATGTTCTTTCTTGATATTTCATGGAAATATAATCCATAGATCAAGTCGGCTTTTATTTCATTTGCATTTTCATAAATTGGTTCGATACTTGATATATGGCTTGCAACATGGGAAAAGGGGCATTCGGACATTTGCGTAAAGCGTCCTCACGGATCAGCCTGCGCAGTCCGCGCAGGCTAATCCGAGACGGCACTTCACGACTACATTGGATTTTGTGCTAGAGTAGACTTTTGTGAAACAGAAAATTATATAAAAACGGAAAGTGCCGTCTCGGATTAGTCCGCGCACGCTTTACGCAAATATCCGAATGCCCCTTTTCCTGTGTTGAAAGCCAATAAGCCGTGTTCTGTGAAAAGGGGCTTAATGCATATGCAAAAAGTACCGATTCATGTCAGCTTGCGCAATTCGCACAGGCTAGCATGGGCCGAAACATTTTGCAATTCGTCATTTTTCTACATTGCAGAGGACCAGTGTATCTTATCATACAGCTGGTTATTCTACATAATGGATTTTACGGATCGACACTTAATATGTTATGACCTAATTGCCATAATGAATCTCTCAGAGGCATTTAGCCCCTTTTTGCTAGAGCATAGCTCATTTGTCTTTTTTTTTTTTATTCTTGCGACATATGATGTAGCCTCGAGTGTCTGTATTCTGTGACGACAAGGAAACAACAGAATGAAACTAAGAATTAGGACAAGAATATGGACTAGGAACTACTTTCCTTCATGGAAAAAAAAATCCTATCAGATTCATGAAAAAAATACAACTACGATATAATTTCTATCTTTTGGCCAAAGTGCAAAAACAACGTGCGTAAAGAAAAACTACACCATCGGCCTTCTTAAGGAAACGTGGCGTGACCTAATTCCGGTAGCTATGTAGTATTTACAGCAATAAGGTGTAGGTTCTTGCATATTTTGAGAGGGAACGTTATCTAGATATATATAAAAAATGATGTCAGTTTCTTTTTACCGAGAAAATTACACTCTTTTTACGTGTTTTTGCCTCGCATTTGGCCAAAATTCAAGGACGGTTTAAAATATTCAAATATTGGTAAGGGTAACGAGCAGAAATACCGTGTGACGTCATCACACTAAGTGCTTTATGAGATGCAAAAAAAAAATCACCGGTTCAAGGACCCTCACGGAATATGAACACTTAACGATATTTGGACTAACATTTTTCTTTATTTCAGATACAAAAAAAAAATAGGAGAGAGTGAGGGGAAAATCAATTCTGAGATTAGAAAGAGGTCCTTTTATCTACGCGAACTATACAAGTTGACCAGGGTTGACACTTTTCGCTTTAATGAAAAGTGATCATTGTACCTTGTAATACAACCATTTTTGAATTATCAACTTAAACTGACTCACACTGTCGTTGATCTGTTTTCATCTAACTGGTGTATAGAATTCCCAGATGGTCCTTTTTTCGTGATGGGTCACATATTGTATGATTGAGGTTTTATCATGACTGAGTGCTTGTCTAATTAAACGGGTAAAACATGTATCTCAATGCTCCTTTTCTCGGACGGATTACGTCCCATCTGGAGTACATATTGTATAAAGCAAAGAACATCACCTTGTCAATGACTGTATTACTGTTGTCGACCAGAGACACATTATGAAGACTGTTGGGTCATTGTTATTTACACACGTCTGACTTTTCTTATTAGTGTTATCGGACCCTAGAAATAATTGTTCTGACATCTCAGACGTTTCTTTTGCGAAATTATGACAAATACTGCTACCGTCTACTTTTGTACAGCTAAAGAATGCTTTCCCTAGGGACTGAGAGTATGTGTTACAGCTTTTCAATTCTCCGAAATGTTTCCTCTTTTCAAGTTTTTATAGTAGTTAGACGCTTATCTTCGGCCACAGATCAAATAAACTTGGAAGTTCAAGCATGCCTGACTAAGCCTGGTGGACCCTGGCATCATTTGGTAGAAAACCAAGGATGACGTAAAACTGCACGTAGAAAAGAAAAATTTGGAATTTAAATATAAATTTCTGTGCGACAAATAATCGTCTTTAGATTCTGAAAGAGAAAGCAAGTCAATGTTTGAAAGGCTGGGCCTGCATTCACCAAAAGCTCTTAAGAACGTTCTTAGTCTTATTCTCCAGAATTTTATATACCTGAAAGAAAAAGAAGTTGTGATTGGTTAGACCATTTACTCTAGCCGGTTAGAACACGTGTTACTTCCAAAATAATAAAAATATCTTGTAGAATAAGACTATTCTCAAGAATGACCGGTGAATACAGACCCGGAAGTAAATCTAGTTTTCTTATGAAGACAAGTTTCATCTGAAAAGGAACGATTCAAGTATTCGTAATCTAAAATTCTTTTCCGGTGATAAAATCGTCTATAAGTTTTCTTGAAATGAGCTTATTCTTTATATTATTTGACCGGCGCTCTGGCAAAGTTAAGTTTAATGCACCTGCGTGTATGCAAGTCATCAGAGTGAAGCAAGCACAGCTGTGTGGCACTGCATTACAGCAGTGGTGAATGTTTTTTGCAATAAACTGGCCTAGGGGAAATCCACGGTCTCAATACTCCATTGATCAATTTCGATGTGTCATTCTAACCCATTGGCTAGAATTTTTAGTTTGATTTATATTGCGGCTTAAAATTCAGATGTCTAAAGTCCTTATGTCCTAGATAATTTTGATCCTGGATAAGAATAATCAAAAATATTTTGACAGACACTAACAAACCATGATTTATAATGGAACGATAGAAGAACTTGCCTGTCATCTCTCGACCATGTTGTTAACTATTAATTCCATTAATTTGTTATATACTGCGACAGGTTCGACATTTTGATTTGGATTTCTAATGAAATTACATAACAAACAGTCATCCGTCTTGGTTGAAAAACATCGTCATTCATCATTTTTCATTGCCTTCCATGGACCAGAGGCAATTGCTATGTTATGTGTTTGCTTGCAAAATTTTAAACAAATTATTTTTGATCATTCTTGTGTTTGGAATCTTTCTCTGTCATACAGTAACATTGTTTGTTTTTAGTTTGATTGACATTTTCTGTGTACTATACTCTTTTTCCATTCATAAGCACGTTTGAGCATTATATAGCTCTTGGTCTTAAATCGCAGACATGTCTTATGACAAATAAACCAAAGTTGTATATATGCACAAGTTCAATTCATACATCGAAATCGTTGGTGTTTTCATAATATGGCCTGCAACACGCGGAAAGGGGGATTTGGACAATTGCGTAAAGTGCCGTCTCGGATCAGCCTGCGCAGTCCGCGCAGGCTACTCCGAGACGGCACTTTACGACTACGCTAGATTTTGTCCTTCAGAAGACTTACGCCAAACAAAAACGGAAAGTTTCGTTTCGGGTTATCCTGCGCTGAATACGCAGGCTCGTCCTAGACGAAAGTGTAAGCAAATTTCCGAAAGCCCACTTTCGCGAGTTGCGGGCCAATTAAAGCATTTTATATATTGTTTTGTTGGAACATGCCTTCGACAAAAACTATTGACGAAGCACTGAAATCAGTTCTATTCACCTTTATGAATCGTATTAAGACCATTGTGCGTTTTCACAGAATAACATATTCTTAATTCTTAGACTAGCTACTATATAGCTGAGCTATGGATTTTCTATATTTAACGCTTTTTCACTTTTCAATCACATTCTGTTGACGACATAAGTATCATTTTGTACAACAGAAATTCAGGCTCCTATTTCTTAGGATCATATTTGAAAAATAAAATTTAGTCACAATTTTTCATTCATCAAAAAAGATAACAAAATGATGTATAAGGGACATCAAATTTACACGTTGCAGTAGGAATGTCCTTTGGCAAGACATTGGAAAGTCAATGGTTAGTATTGTTGCAATCTAGAAAGAAGAACCAGTTGACCGTTGTATTAAATACAATAACAACATCAATAACAACAAAAACTGGCTATCAAAAGCAGCTTCAGAAACCGATCAAAGGAGTAGATTGTGTGCTAAACCAATATATTATGCAGTTTACTTTCAAGTTTTATCAACAAAACCAATATTTCGTTATTGGTATAGACTTCTTTGTCTAATACAACTAAGATGGGATATATGATTTGCACACTTTTTTCGCGATCACAGAAGATGTTTGTTTCCTGCCATGATAAGCCGATTTCCGTACTATTTTAGATAAATAGTTTCACAGGATTAATTTTCCATCATGAATCGGTGGTCAAAAGCAAAATACTTAACGCAAAAAGACTGTCAACAGGGACAAAATTTGTAAAAGATGTTTTCTCAAACGTCCTCTTAACCCTTAGGCTTCTAAGCGCGACTCACTGACATTTTGCGGACAGCATAGATCAAGATTAGACTGCACAGAACGTGCAGTCTAATCTTGATCTACACTGTCCGATAGAAGATATTATTTCCCGAAACATACCTTAGAATTAGCATCAATTGGATTTTTACTATCGAATTGAAAATTTCATTATAGTTATTAAGCAGGATAAGGGTTAGATTATGTAAATAAGTGTTAAATACGTAAACCTATTTCATACTTTTCGAGTCTCACACTTCTTACTTTATCGAGAGATTTTTAAGAAACTTACTGCTGGCACCTCGTATGGTGCTATAAGGCGCATTGCCTATTAGCATGTAATCTTCAGTTTAGTCGGAAAACACTTGTAACAAAATCAGGAACATTTGTAGACCGTGGGTCGAAATCAGACTGAACAAAATGAGCAATGTGTCTTTGATCTACATTGACCTTAATTCTGTAATATTTTATGATCGAACCAGCTTGAAATAAAAAAAGAGATCTGAGCTTTTTCTAACGGTGATATTAGGTTTTAAACATATTTATTTTACATCGATTGGGAAACAAGTTCTGACAACTTATACTAATCTCTCTCGATTCTGGTTACATTATCCGGTGATATTACGGTTAGTTCAATACACAATGGAAAGCCAGGAAAAGTTTGCCGCAAAGCATCAAGGTACGTGCAATAATTCGACATCCCGTGTTTCGAACCCCCCTCCCCCCCACGAAAAAAAACCCAAAAAAGCCGGTATTATTCAAACCGTTTTGCACTAAAATCTGATCAGTCGGTATTGCAGCTCTGCTTTTGATTTTGTCCTAGAAAATCGATGAATTAGTCGGGACATTATCAGTGCAAATCAAGCGTTCCATGAAGAGCTTGGCAAAGAGACATCTTATGTCAGGCGTTATTTCTAAACCTTTCTGGCTAGCAATGTCCTTCAATACTCATCTATTTAAGAAAATTATATATCAGAAAGTACGATTCTGAAAAGCTTTTTTTAAGGTGGAACTGTGTTTCCATCAGTTTTACCTGAGCCTGTTTATTTTCGCGCAGGCAGAAACAACAAACGAAGAATGACTGATACGGGATTGTTTTGACATTTATCCGATTTCTAGAAATAAACTTTGTTAACATTCTTTGAACTGTCTGAATAGTGTGTTACGGGCGACCACTCCTTCCTGCATGGCATATACTCCCGATTTAAATACAATACCTGGCTACTGCGTCAGGGAGATATCTCTTTGGCTCAGTGGTTAGGATATTGGCTTTGCGTCCGGGAGTTCGGAGTTCGAATCCCGCTCCGATCCTTATTTCTGCCATGCATTTATTCATTTGTTTCTTTGTTACGGACTTCGTTCGTAAGAAGTGGTACCCTTCGATTTTTTTGAGCGCCAAGTACAAATTTAGCCATTCTCGTATGGCAGAGGACAGGTTTTATATATCTCTGTCACGCTTCATACCGAGCAATTCATAAAATGGGTGCACTTATCCGTTTTGTCTAACAATCCGTTGAATCATGAGAAAGAATATTCCTTCGAAAAGAAGAAGAAGACGAAGAAGAAGAAGAAGAAGAAGAAGAGGAAGAAGAATAGGAAGAAACAAACCTACTGCAAAAAGCATCAACTCACATCAGCCTCTATTGAAAGAGAATAACTGAAACTCTTTCTGTGCTGAAAATGTACACATGTCCTCTTTCCACGCTTTAAAATACAATCCACTGCAACTCTTTGAGATTCTAATAATTTATTATCTAGGCTCATCAAGGGCACTACATAGATCCCACATCATGACGGTGCAGTTCTGTGCAGTCAGATCTTGATATATACTACTCAAACTTTGATAGGGATCACTCACATATTTCTATATAGGTTTTTAAGTTACAACAGTTTTGCATAAACTCTTTACCATACTGTAAAAGTGTAGATTTGTCCAAGTTGAAAGCATTTGCTGACCAAAAACTAAATGCGACGTGCATTTTGCTGTCTGTAATAGGGTAGAAAACATTGTTGGAAAAGGAGAAAATGCTGGTATCCAGCATTTTCTCCTTCTCCAACAATGTTTTCCAAAGGCTTCTCCTCAGTGTCTTAAACAGTCGGTAAAGGCTTAAAAATCCATTTCCACCGGTCATTTTATTGCTTAGTGTGGCAATGTAACTTATTGTAAAACCATACATGATACATGCCAAATATATATTTAGAGTGAATCCTTTAGGATGATCCCTGGCAAATTTTGAGTAGTATATATCGCCCCTTGTAGTAACCCATGTCATTAATATGTTCAAGAGTCAAAGCCAATCTTATAGATGTGCTGACAGCGATCGGAACATTTATAAATAAACGTCGCACAGTGCAAGTCGATAAAAGGATCTACTTCCATAATTTTGTCGTATAATGTAGTGATTTGTGCTATCCGTCTTCGAAAAGAGTGTGCATGTAATTTGTTTGTTTGTATGTTTTTTGTCCCGCCATTTTCAAAATATTTCATTCTATAGCGGCAGCCAGTGCATCTATACAAACTGTTCTAATGTCTCTTTTACTGGCACTTTGCAAAATAATCCTTCAAACCACTGACATAGTCCATGTCAAAACTAAGTAAGATTGGCATAATTCCTATCGTTTCTTTGCAGCTGGTGGGAGGTGAAGTTTAGCCTAGGAAGTTTAGCCTAGGAACTGTAGCCTGAAATTATCATCATTTCTCTCTTTTTTTAGACATTATTGTTACAGTCATGTTGCACGTCGTTTTCAAAGTTACTTCACGGTTATCACGTTTCATCAGTGCAGAGCACAGGCTCTGAATACTTCAGAAGGACCACATGATTCTAAATAAAATTTCAAATGTCACAAAATTGTCATAATGGTGCTGTTTTGGGGCTTTGATTTCAACGAACTATCAATGTTAGAAACACATAAGGCTAGCTACCTCTGTTGGTTTGAATCATGGCTCCACAATTCAAACTCGTAACAAAAAGAAAGGCAAAAAATAACTATGGCGAAAAAAAAAAGGTTATCCATGGCGTGGGTGGACAGCTATTGAGGCTAGTTCTTCCATATAGAGAAATATCCAAAATAAGGACAGTCCACGGAAGTGAATTCAATTCAATAAATTCGAATAACACAACCTTCCGTAAGCCCCTGAATTTTAACTAAGCGTCCTAGACAATCTAATTTCATCTTTAACTCATTCCTGTTGCTTCATTTAGTGAACTCTAGAGAGGGAATCTTAGTTTTATCTAACGCTTTGAACTTTCAGTAAAAAATAAAGAGGGCCATGATGACCCTGAAATCGCTCACCAGTCTTTTGACCAAACATGGCCAATTTTCAGTTTCTTTTGAGGTATTGTGACAAATCATTCTACCAATATTTCGATTAGTTATTACCTAAATGACACACTTACAAACCGCTGCAAGACCAACATTCTGGCCAAGTTTCGTGAGTATTGCTTGAAAAACAAGGCCTCTAGAAAGTAACGAAGTTTTCGAAGACTTGACCAAGTAACCTAGTTTTTGATTGGAAATTACCCATTTTTGAGTCCTTTCAAGGTATTAAAAAGACAAACATTCTGACCAACTTTCAAGAGTTTTGGACTAAAAATGTGGCCTCTAGAGCGTACAAAAGGTTTTTATAAGATTTGACACTGTGACCTAGTTTTAGATCAAACATTACCCATTACCAAACACTTTTGAGATATTACTAAGACTAACATTCTGACCAAGTTTCATGGGTATTTGATTACAAATGTGGCCTGTAGAGCGTACACCAGGTTTTTCTAAGATTTGACAAAGTGACTTAGTTTTTTACCCCACATGGCCCAGTTTCGAACTGATCAAGATAAACATTCTGACCTAGTTTCAAGAGGTCTTGGTAGAAAATGTGGCTTCTACAGCGTAGACAGTGTTTTCTATGTTTTGACCTAGTGACCAACTTTTTGACCCGACATGACCCATTTTCGAATTCGATTCAGATATCATCAAGACAAACATTCTGACTAACTTTCAGGACTTTTGGACAGAAAATGTGGCCTAGAGCGTACACAAGGTCGTTCTTTGATTTGACCTAGTGACTTAGTTTTTGACCCATCATGACCCATTTTCAAAATCGTCCAAGATATCATCATGGCAAACATCCTGACCAATTTTCAGGAGTATCGGACAGAAAATTCGGACTCTGGAGGGTTCACCAATTTATTTTCTTAGATTTGACCTGGTGACCTAGTTTTTGGCCAGACATGACCCACTTTCGAAACCCGTCCGAGACTTTTTGGCCTCGAGAGCTCACTCAAGGTAAAAACTTGACGGCGGACGGCGCATGACGAACGCCGGACACAGCACGATCAAAAGAGCTCAGCATGATCGCTTTGCAATCAGGTGAGCTAAGGAAAAGTGTGTGTGTACGGAAAGAGGGGCGGGGGGGGGGGGGGAAAGAGACACATCATTGACAAAATGTGCAAACTTTAAATAACGGCTAATTTCCAGCCGTTAGTTCATAAAATTCTCATAAAATTATTTTGCCAAGCAATTTTGAAAAGGTCACCTGTAAAGTCATTTCAAAGTCTGTCACCACCCCTACAATCATCACCACAACAATGATTTTGATGATTCAGAATTCTGCAAATATATTTTTTGAAAAATCATCCAAGGACAATTTCTTGAAGAAGAGCGCATGCACGAAAATGACTAAAATCCAAAAGTTGAACAAGAAAACCACGTGCAGGTGCGTACAGTTAGCTGTTATTTTGCAATGAGTAAAAAATTCCTTAACAATTTTTGAAAAGGGTTACAATAGAAACACATCTGTGTAATAATTTAAAAATCAGACAACCTGTTCCAGCGAAGAAGAATTGAGAAATTCCTCTTCATGTCTCTATAGTGCAAATAGCTTCCACCACCAGAGCCATGTTTCTTGACAGATCACAACTTTGTGAACACTTTTTGAAAGAGTCACCCGAGGAACATTTCTGTGAAATTATTTCAAAATCTGACCAGAGGTTTCAGAGTTGTTGTTGTTTTTTTTTAAAGAATTTCTTCATGGTCCATATAGTGCAAATAGCCCCCACTACTAGAGCAATTTTTCTTGACAGATCATAATCTTGTGAACACTTTTGGAAGAAAAAAAAAAAATCATCCAAGGAATATTTCTGAGAAATTATTTCAAAATCTCACAAGAGGTTTCAGAGAAGAAGAATTATGTTAGAATTTCTTTATGTCCATAAAGTGTAAACAGCCCACGGCCATCAGAGCCATGTTTCTGGATGGATCATTTTTTTCAAACAATTGACGAAAAGGGTCACTCAAGGAACATTTCTGTTAAATTATTTCAAAGTCTTATCAGCATTCTAGAGAAGAAGTTTTAAGAATTTCTTCGTGTTCATACAGTGCAATTAGCCTCCCTTTTCCCCCATTCAGGGTCATGTTTCATGACTGATCAAAATTTAGTGAAAAAATTGTGTAAAAGGGCCCTAAAGGAACATTTCTATTAAATTATTTAAAAACCTCACCAGCCGTTCCAGAGAAGAAGAATAGTGCAAGCAGCCCCAAGTCAGCAGAGCCATATTTCTTGACGGATCAAAATTTCGCGAATGCTTTTTGAAAAAAGGTCTCTCTCACACACACACACACACACCAACACCCACACCCACACCCACACCCACACCCACACCCACACATATTAATCACCACAGCAATGATTTTGATGAATCAGAACTTTGCTAATAAATTTTTGGATAGATCCCCTATCGACAATTTCTTGACAGAGAGCACACGCTCGATAGTGTCTAAAAATTAAGTTGAACACGAGCACCACATGCAGGGACAAACAGTTGGCTGTTGTTTTTCAACAAATATAAATTTCCCTGAACGTTCTTTAAAAGAGTCAAACTCGTCCTATGAACATTTCTGTGAAATTATTTCAAAATCACACCAGCCGATCAGAAATTCCCCTTTATGTCCATATATTGCATATAACCCACACCACCAAAGAGTCACCATAGGAACATTTATGTGAAATTATTTCAAAATCTCACAAGAGGTTTCAGAGAAGAAGATTTTCTTAAGCATTTCTTCATATTCATATAGTATAAATAGCCCATAGCCATCAGATCCATGTTTCTTCACAGATCACAATTTTGTGAACAATTTGCAAAAGGGGTCACCAAAAGTCACACAAATGTTTTATCTGATCGGTAGTTTCAGAAAAAAAAATCCTCATGACTGTATGGTGCAAGTAGCCCCCAATCAGGGCCATATTTTTCAAGGATCAAAATTTCGCGAACACTTTTTGAAAAGGGTCACTCACCCAAGGAACATCTCTGTGAAATTATTTCAAAATCTCACCGGCCGTTTTAGAGATGAAGAATTTTTAAGAATTTCTTCATTTACGTATAGTGCAAGTAGCCCCCTTTGCCCCTCCCCCACCCCCCAGTCACAAGAGCGATGTTTCTTGACAGAACAAAATGTCGCGTACAAAGTTTAAAAAGGGGTAACCCAAGGAACATATCTGTGTAATTATTTCAAAATCTCACCATCAGTTTCAGAGAAGATTTTTAAAGAATTTCTTAGAAAAATTCCATTTAGTTGCCGAGGCAACCAGAGATTTTATGGAATCAGATATTTGAAACATTTTTTTAATAAGGACCTCCCAAGGAACATTCCAGCCAAGTTTTGTCGAAATTGGCCCGACGGTTTAGGAGGAGATGATGTTTAAAGAATTGTTGACGACGCATGACGCACGACGGACGACGAACTCTAGGTGATCCTAAAAGCTCCCCTTGAGCATGTTGTTCACACCTGAGCTAAAAAGAAAGAAACCCTAAGACGCAAACTCATTGCAGACTCTATATACATACATTTCAAAAGATTCTGTAACTTTGTTATTCAGAATTTAATTAAGTAATTATGTACGGAAGGATGGGCTCACAATCTGATAGACGTGGACAAAAATATTATCGCCTTTTCGCGTTATAAGAGGGGAAGCAGACTTAATTTCAACTACTACTACTACTACCTCTAATAATAATGAGAGTGAATCGAGAGAGATTAGTATAAGTTGTATGAACTTGCTTCTCAATCAATTTAAAATAAATATGTTTAACCCATTACCCCTCAATCCCTACTTTTGACGCTCCTGAGAAAGAAGCCTTTTGAAAACACTGTGGGAAAAGGAGAAAATGCTGGTAACCAGCATTTTCTCCTTTTTCCACAGTGTTTTCTACCCTTTCCAGAACAAATTTCTATTTTTCAGTCACCTTTATTTTGTCGTCTGCAAATGCTTTCAATTTGGACCAGTCCAAAATTGTCTCGTGTGGTAATGAGTTAAACTAATGATAATAATAATAGTAATGATGATGATAATAACATCGCAGTTGCATAGCCTTAAACAACAATTATAAGTCACAACCGAAACTTAACGAATGAATTGCAATCATTTAACCCATTACCACACGACAATATTTTAGACTGGTCCAAATTGAAAGCATTTGCAGACGACAAAATAAAAGTGACTGAAATTTTGAAATTTGTTCTGGGAAGGGTAGAAAACACTGTGGGAAAAGGAGAAAATGCTGGTTACCAGCATTTTCTCCTTTTCCCACAGTGTTTTCAAAAGGGTTCTTTCTCAGGGGCGTCAAAAGTAGGGATTGTGTGGTAATGGGTTAACTGCCTTTACATTTTAAAACGGAGCTATTAAAATTTCTAAGATTTCACCGAATTGAAAAACGATTTTAGACTGGGTTAAGTAAGGTGAAAGCTTGGCTCCTATTCACCAAAAGAAACACAACTTCTGATTGGCTAAACCAATGGTTTAGCCAATCAGAATTTGTGTTACTTTCAAATTTAGAAGAATGATTGGTGAATACAGACCCTGACAAGTATTTCGTGAAAAAGAAAGACAAATGTAAAAGAAAGATACGAGATCAATGACACACGTCGATTACGAGGAACGGCATTCGAATCAATCTGGTGATGCCATATTAACAGTAACGGAAATAGACGGAGTTACCGATTGCAAAATGATTTTCCCGTTATTTAAATGTCCAAAATTGCATCTTTTTACTGAATGTGACCGTGAAGTTTATAACAAAACAAAGCAAAATATATATGATTTTATTTTGCAGTGTTTTCAAGAATTTTTGATTTACGGCATAATAACTAAATATCCCCTTTAGATATGTCACATTTCTAAGCTAGATCTAATTTTATGAGGTATATTATTCATTCTTGTCAATTTTGCAGAGCATATCATACATATTATGCCACTTAGTATTCAAAGAAGGCGACTACAATAGCTCAGAATTATAGTCTATCATTTAAATTTCAAATAAATAACGAATAAGTTTTTGAATGCTTATAAATAACCAAATGCTAAATATGCACAAACTGCATCCAAAAACAAACTTTCGTTCTTGTCCGTTTTCACCAGCCATTCTTAGAAACGTTCCCAGCTAATTTTCCAGAATTTTCTGAATTATAAAGTAACACAAATTCTGAATGTCTAAACTGTTGGGTTTAGCTTATCAGAAATTGAGTTACATTCAAATTTAGAAGTATTAGAACATATATAGATAAGGACTGCTGTTAAGAATAGCTAGTGAATGCAGACCCTTGAGTTAAAATACAGACAAATGTAATTATTACCATTTATAAGTATGGACACTGTTATAAGCCTGATAATAAGTTTCACGACAGTCTGGCTAAGTTCCCGTGGCTGGCAGAAAAATGTATTGTAAAAATGGAACAAAAGTAGGCAATTTTTTGTTTGGTTATGAGATACATTTTTCTTGCGGCTAGTGGAACTTTTACAGGTTGCACTGTAACACAATGACAGACCCATACCAGTATCCATACTTAAAATGGTATGAATTAAGTCCGTTTGCAATTCAAACACCAAGTTATTCGCAGCTGGTGGGCATTTACCGTTGAAAGAATATGTAGCCAGTTTAACCCTTTCCCAAACAATCCCTGGTTTTTACGGGTCAGGAACAGAAGCCTTTTGAAAACATTGTGGGAAAAGGAGAAAATGCTGGTTACCAGCATTTTCTCCTTTTCCCACAATGTTTTCTACCCTATCATATAGAAAAATCATCTTTTAAGGAACTGTTAATTTGTCATCTGCAAAATGCTTTCAATTTGGTCTGGTCAAAAATTTGCCGTTTGGGAAAGGGTTAATGTTTATCTAGTGATAGGATATGTTGCTACTGTGATAGAATCTCAACTTTTCAAGCAACTCCACCCTTCATCTCTCTAGGTTAATGTCAATTTTTCTAATTTTCCCATTGACTGAGGAATTATTGAAATCAAGAGTTGAGCAAAAAATCAATTTGCATGCATGAATTCAAGTCTTATAAGCACGCGCACTGATGTCATAAGATGCTTAAGCCATTACCAGTTGACAATATTTCAGGTTTGTCCAAATCGAAAGCATTTGCAGTCGACAAAAAAAAAGTGACTGAAAATTTGAAATTTGTTTTGTGAAGGGTAGAAGACATTGTTGGAAAAGGAGAAAATGCTGGTTATCAGCATTTTCTCCTGTTCCAACAATATTTTCTAAAGGTTACTTTCTCAGGGTCGTCAAAAGTAGGGATTGTGTGGTAATGGGTTAACAATCGAACCCTATAGTTTTACCACTTTGAAAAGGGTGGCACTTGTGAACATTGTGGGATAGTATAGGTTGACGTTTATTAGTAGTGAATACTTTTTCTATGCATTTTGATCTATTCACAGACAAATAACATTACTTCAGCTACATTAAGTCCGTCTTCGTTTGAACCTAAAAACTAAAATATTGTCTTCTAGAAATCCTTCAACGCTTTGCCAAACGACAAATTTTGTCAAAGATCTGCGAAAATTGAAAGCATGCACAAACAAGTGATTAATAAATATTGATTTATTTTTTGTGATTTAAATGGCAAAAAATAATTATCATGGTCACTAGCATTTTCTTCTTTTCACGCAAAATTTTCAAAAGCCCTTTTTCCAGTCAGACTCGTTCAAATACATGATTGTGTGGTGGAGGGTTACGGTACTGGTTGGACACACGGGAAATAAAACGAGACTACGAATGTCTAGTAATGCTTCTAATGGTTTTTCACGAGGTAGTTCAAGAGTAAAGTGGATAATTAAAGGCTAAAATCAGACACAAGACCGGATCTGTTTAGTTCACACAAGTGGCCATTCGTAAAGAAAAAAGTAGAACATTCGATTCGAAAATGGTTAATTAGAGCTATCTAAGCAGACATTAATGTTTGTGGCTAAGTCATAATGTAAGACAGAAATACAATATTAATACCGTTACAGATCAAATGAAAATATGAAAGACAAACCTCTTGTCACTCAAGACGTCAGAGAACTGTTGACCCAAGAATCAACGCATGTGCGTTTTCATGACAACTCTTCTCTATAATCTGCCGGGATCACGAGCTATGTTGCCTTCTTAATGTTGACCCTTTGTTACGCTGAAATTATACAAGAGACCTCAACTTGAATAAGTAAGTCAAGATGCAAGTGTATTTAAGCAGCCATACTCCGATAAAGTATCTAATACAACGTTTCGTTTGAAGCACAATGAGGTTGTTGATTGATTGTATGGTGTTTAACGCCGTTTTCAACTCTGTGTGGTTGTTAAACCATAAAAGAACTAAAAAAACATGCAGTAATCTCCTTGTTTCACTAAAAGATGTTCTTGTAATCAGCTTTATGGAACAACTCAGGCCATTTCTGATGATTTATATTTTCTCCATCGGGCTGGTTGCTTAAATGTGTGAGTTTACACTGTGTTAGAAGTTGCATACAAATTGTCCTTTCCGCTGTTTGTGTTCAAACTGAAGGGTTTATATAACTATAATTTTACAGTGCCTTAAATTTAAAAGCCTTTAGTTTCCACCTCAAAGCTTTTTTTTGTAGATTGGTGCATGGTAAATTGACAGGAAAATATATTTCAATGATCAAAGCTCTTAAAGTTTACTTGTATTTTTAGCGCCCAAGGTACATGGGTACAATAGTATGGATGATGCTACACTACATTTAAACCTTGACAACTTTATTTTTTCTTTATACTAATATTAAAGCTTTCATCCATTTCCAACGTCAGTAATTACTTGATCCCAAACCACATTCGAGTTTCAACGACCTTCAGGGAAAAAAGTGTGAAAAATTGAGATAGTCGTTCCAACCAGCATTTTCTCCTTTTTCCACAACATTTTCTACCCTATTGTAGACAAATCTTATCATTTAAGTCCAACTTGATATGTGGTCTGCAAATTTTTCCAATTTGCACCAGTTCAAAATTTTGACTTTCGATTAAGATTTCTCTATTTTTTCGCCGCCATATACGAGAAAAACGTCGCCGAAAAAAACTGTCCAGATCTATAATCCAACAGTGGACATCGTTAGTTCAAAATCAATCTATTCCTTCTGAGCAGTTTTGATTTTTTAACATAAGATGATTTTTTTAACATAAGTCGACTGCGAAAGTTAGTTCTAGCAAATAGCGCCAAAAGGGTAAGAGTGACGCTGATTTCATATTTAACATCACAAGGTGTTTCAAACTGCTAATACCTCCATTGTTTACGTCAAGTGAAACTGCACGTGTCGTGAAGGTTGGCAATGTAAAGGGTATGATCAAATTGCTAGAAGTTGGTATTGTTAATGATATGATCAAATATCAAATGATTGGTATGTAAATGCTATAATGAAAACCTAAGGGCCGGTGTTGTAAAAAGTATGATCAAGTACCCCAAGGTTGATTTTTTCAACGGTATGATAAAATTTCTCTAGGTCGGTCTTGTAAATAGTATGATTAAATACCTTAAGGGCGGTATTGTAAATAGTATGATCAAATACCCTATGGTCAATCCGAAATACCTTTCGGGTGGTATTGTAAATAGTATGATCAAATACCTAAATGTTGGTATATTCAAGGGTATGATCAAAAGATTGGTGATGTTACTGGTATGGTCAAATACCTAAAGGTCGATATTGTTAATGGTGTGATCAAACACTCGAATGTCGGTATTTTTAATAAAACGATATACGAATATCCTAAGCGGGCGGACTTGTTATAAAAAAGAAAAGTAATCGCAAACTTAAGTTTTTAAAGACGTGAAAAGTTCTTTGCTGAACTTACGCGATCAGTGTGGTGAGTTCTTTTACGAGTATTCATATTTTTCCCGACATCTCTCCTTTACTAAATATCATTTTGAACTTTCATTGATAATTTGATCAACACAAGTATCTATTTTTCCATTTCTCAAACAATTTGACACCTTTTCAACCATTTTTTGTTATAAACATGAATATCAATTTTTAGTGAATATAATTCCATTCGATACAGATAAACAGGCTAATAACTTAGTCAACCTTGTAAGTAGATTACGTGTTTCTATGAAAACCCAGATTATAACTTGAATTAAATCTGGCTTATTTCAATGCTCTTATGTGATCTTCTGTTTGGATCCTAATGACTCGTGTCTGCATCTCTATCACGCGATATAAGCTTTATACTGTCAGGCGCCATGACAGCCAGATATAGACTCAGTGCGTAAAGTTGACTAAATTAGTCTGTTTTCGATATTTTTTTTTAATCAGAATACCCTACGTTTCAGACATGCCCTACGCAAAAGAGATTTAATCATCTGAAAAGTGTATTTAATGCAGTCAGCCTGCGCAATCATCCGCGCAGGGACCTATGTCAAAACTTTTTATGTTTTATAAAGTGTCCGAAAAGGTATTTTTGTTCCTGTGAAATGAACTCTGAAATCGCAAAAAAAATGGTTACTAGTATTAACTCTTTACCAAACGACAAGATTTTAGACTTGTGCAAATCGATAGCATGTGTAGACGACAAAATAAAAGTGACTGAAAATTGGAATTTTGTTTTGTGAAGGGTAGAAAACATTGCGGGGAAAGGAGAAAATGCTGGTGACCAGCTTTTTCTCCTTTTCCCACATTTTTTCTAAAAGCTTCCTTCTCAGGGGCGTCAAAAGTAGGCATTTGTTTTTCTATTTCAAAGACATTTGGGGGAAACGATATCTCCTTATCGGACAGTGTAGATCCAAGATCAGACTGCACGTCCTGTGCAGTCTAATTTTGATCTACATTGTCCGCAAAAGTTCCTTGAAGTCGCGCCTTACAGCCTAAGACTTGACAACAAAAGGAGCTCGTTACAGCAAGAGGATTAACCTCTTCGGCAACCATCAATATGATTCTGAAGTTAACTTGGCATAATTGAACTGGGATTCTCATTTCCAGTGATCAAATTAGTCCCTTAACCACAAAGCTGCCAAGCGTGACACACTGACCTTTTACGGACAGTGTAGATCAAGATCAGACTGCACAAAACGTGCAGTCTGATCTTGGATCTACACCGTCCGATGAGGAGATACTTTCTCTAAGAAACAAAGTTTGAAATAAGATTACTCGGTTTTTTTTACTGTTGGTTTGAAAGTTTTATTTAACGTATTCATCAGAGAAAGGATAAATGCATGGCAAAACAGTCCCGATCTGAAATAAGAATGCCTTTGAAAGCAAAGAGATAAAAGGAGACAAGATTACACGGCTTGCAACACGCGAAAAGGATCAATCGTACTTTTGCTGAAAGTGTAGTTTCGGATCAGCCTGGGCACTCTGAGCAGGCTAATCCTAAACGACAAGTTCAATCTTGGTATAATTTTCTGTTTTACACAAGTCTATTGCAGCACAAAATCTAATGTAGACGTAAAGTGCCGCCTGGGATAATGTCAGATAATACTAAAGGATAATTAAATGTACATGTAATTATTTCAAACCATTCCTATGTGTATTCCGCGAAAATTTCCAGTTTTTTTTTTTTGCTTCTCACAAATTGAGTACGTTGGCGATAAAGAATTTCCCTTCTGAGTGCCCCAATTTAATGACAACTGACGTCACTGAGAACCGACGTCACTGAGAACCGATTTCACTGGAACTTTTGTAAAACGTGCAGTTCGGTGGATGAACTTGATAATGTAATTGCAATAAACGTTCGTCATATTATTTTATTTATTCATGGATTGAAACAACTTCCAGGTAAGTAACTTTGCACTGAATGTTGGTAATAGTAAACGACCACTAGGTATCTCAATCGACTATTAGATCATATTTTTAACGATAACTTGAATTTTTTTTGAAATTTCACTATTAGTTCCCAGACGAAAGATTTGCTCGTTTTAACCCCATGAATTTTTTTTAAAATGACAACATATAAAAATATATATAGATCTACAAAAAGGGAAACTGCTTTTAAGTGGATTTTGCAAGAGGGGCATATTATCCCATCGGACTGCAAAAAAATTTCTTTACTGTATGATAAATCGCTTTTGCCGGGATTTTCTCTTTTCCAACTACACTTTCTATTTCGCCACTGAAACAGATCTCGCCATTTGAGCAATAACTGATTTGTCGTCTGCCGACTCTTTGGGTGTAGTCAAGAGTAAAATTTTGCCACATAAATAGTCAAAGGATTTTTCCTGTTATTTCTTGATGACACAGTCATCAATACAAGATGGCATTTACAGCCACCTGTTTCCACTATTAGCTGTTGGACCTTGGAGCGAAAGAAAAGTTTTTGCACATTGTCAGCATTTTTGTTGCCGTATTCTCATGGCAGGAACAAAAGTAAATATTTTGGTACTATTATTGCCAACACGTTCATATAATTGACATTTATGACAAAGTCTGGCTAGTCTTGCAGTTTTGCTGGAACTATATCAAGTTTAACAGTCTCGCACACCAGGTGCTTCCTGGTCTTTGCGTAACTTTAATATCAATTTTAGTTATATTCTTATAAGTGAACTGGTAACAACTGGGATTTCACAGAGAATAACGGCTCTACAATGTGAGCAATAGAGGTAGTCCCGGTAAACATTTTTGTGGTATTTGTCGAAGACAATACCACTATGAGTTCAATATTGAATTTTTTACACCATGCATCGTATTTTGTGCAAAGCCGAAGTATGTAAACCCAATTAAACTCAAGTTTTCTTAAGCAACTGAGTTTTTCGGTATCACACAGTTGTGAAATCGGAAATAGCGTATTAAAATTCATTGGGTGAGGCTATCGATCGTGGAAATACTAAGTTTTGATTGAAATTAGCTTCACTCGCTTATGGTCTTCTATCGGCGCAACGATACAAAACTTTTCTACCGATCGATTGGTCCTGAGTTTTTTCGTTCCAAAGCCAGTTCGTCCTATGGCTTGTCCATCCTATGATTGCCCGTAACTCCATTTGATTGAGCATGAATATTTTTAGATCGAGATAAATGATCGTAATGCTGGGATTTAAATGTCAATGGCTGAAGATATACAATGGGTTCTATGACAAATACCACTTCAGTGTTCTCAACGCTTTGATTAAATTATATTGTCAATAGTGCTGATGCCATATTTATCTACACCGTCCGAAAAAAGTCACGCTAAGCAGCCGAAAGCTTGAATAGATAACTGTTCGGAAGATTTCTAATTCATTTATTAAGGCCCGGATATATCAGCTGTAATTTCAAACCTCGACTCAAACATTGTTTTTGTCTTGAATAGTAACTGAAAGCAGGTTATTTTTACACCAGTATAAGTACTATCTCATTACTTAGCCTATCATTTATAAGAGCTTTAGATCTGGAATAGAAACTGGCCTTATATGAAACACTGACCACTCAAATAACACTTTGAAGGAAAAAAAATAAAGAGAATTATGGATTAAAACGTAAAAGAACTGGCGAAATTAAGTGCCCAAAATAAACATATGGAGTGCAACACGCGAAAAGGGGCGCTCGGACATTTGCGTTAAGTGTCATCTCGAATCCGCGCAGGCTAATCCGAGACGGCACTTACGACTACATTCGATTTTTTTCTTCAGGAGACTAATCGAAATAGAAAATTACATAGAAAGGAAACGTTTTGTTTGGATTAGCCTGTGCGGACAGCGCTGGCTCAACCGAGACGACACTCTACGCAAATGTCCGAATGCACCTGGATTTTGATAAAGCGCGTCTCAGAAAGGGTTAATAGCATGAAACAAATAGAATATGTTTTTTTCGGTGAAAGATCTCGTGAACACCATCGGCAATATTTTCACGCTTGCTACGCCAAATATTACCAAAGGTGTTCACTTGATGAAATAAATTTCGATCTGTCACTGAAAAAAAAAACAAACATCCTCTATTATCATGGATCCGTCTATTTTTTTGGGGTGTGGCCGGGAATCTAAGCTGCTTGGCGTTTTAGGGCAAATCAGTTTAGATTTCCTGGCGTTTTTCGAAATCGCCACAATATTTTTATAGATAAGCATTTTTTTTCAGTCAAATACATGTATTTATATGTACTCTTAAGGGGAGGTCTGTATGAAGGTACTTTCGAAAAAGAAGAATTTGAAATTGCTCATGCTTGTGCATTCACAATCGATGTGTTTAGGGCGGGAACCTCCCCTTTTGTTTCTTAGAGCTAGTCTTAAGTTGATCTTTTTTGTTGTATGAGCTAGTCTTAAGTTGATGTTTTAATACATTTATATGTATATATATTAGTGATAATTTTAATCATTAATTAAATGACAGCTTTCATCGACTTGTATGTTATGTTGAAATTTTAGACAACGTGGTTCATTCTATAAAAATAACAGCTGCGGGTAGTCAGCTATTAGTTCTTCATATGTCAAAGCTTAGGCGTATGGATAGTATAAAATCTGTTTTGTCTAACAAGCGACTGCATTTAGAGATAGGCTGTCCAAAACTTTCTTGACAGTAATTATTTACGATATGCACTCCTTTGAATATATCAAAACAGCAATGGTAAAAACTAGTCAAGAAGTGTTCCAACAGTCGTCACTAGGATTCAACGTGATTTTACTCAAACCTTTGTATATAGTTACAAATAAATGCGGAGAAAGTTCTTAAAGTAGTCTTTACATCTGGTATTGCCTAAATTTGAAGGTTCCACATTTTCAAGCTGGCTAAACCAAAAAGTTTAGCCTATTAAAAATTGTGTTTCTTTCAAATTAACAAAATTCTGTAGTATAAGACTATGAATGAATGTTCTTACAAATGGTTGGTAAATACGGACGCGCCTCATTCCAAAATAATAGCTTTGAAGTGATCTATTCAGACATTTATTGTCAACAAAACTTCTAGATTTTTCACTAAATTTAGTGAGGCAATGTTTTGAAAACCATCATCAAATAAATCTAATTATTGAAAGTATAACAGAAAAATGTTTTAAATGTTAATTGACTCTGTAGCCTGTGCAGGTTGTTGTTTATTTTGCTCCAACATTTTACATAGACTTCTTGGAATATCACATGCTTAATAGCACGCTTCAAGAATGTGTGGTCGTATGAAAACAAGCGTTATGACGGTATGTCTGACCACATCAAATCTGAAGGAATTGATAAAACGGAATAAACGACGTTTTCAGCTAAGAAAATGCTACATTACAAAATGCCCAAGCGCGCTTCAAGTACAAATGTATGTATGGTCGTATGAAAACAAGCGTTATGACGGTATGTCTGACCAAATAGACGGAGATACTGATTGCATCACGGCCATTCTCCAGGCTAAAGGCACCTCCAAAACGTATCGATTTATGTCAGCCTGCGCAGTCCGCGCAGGCTGACATAAATTGATACTTTTTGCTCAAAGTAAATTCTTTGCAAGTCCAAAGACCTTTCTTCCAGTCTCATGATACATGTGGTTGTTAAACCAAAAAGATTTAATGGGTGCATCTTTATGTGACTTGTTTGGTATAATCCATCACGGACCTGCGTAAAAATAACTCACATTTTTGCCACAGCACGGTTCAATAATATTTTACAGTATCTATCACTGTTTAAAAAAAAATAAAAAAATCAACTTGAACAGGGATGCTAAATGGGTAAGTCTGACCAAATAGACAGAGATACTGATTGCATCACGGCCATCCTCCAGGTAAAGGCACCTCCAAAACGTATCGATTTATGTCAGCCTGCGCAGTCCGCGCAGGCTGACATAAATTGATACTTTTTGCTCAAAGTAAATTCTTTGCAAGTCCAAAGACCTTTCTTGCAGTCTCATGATACATGTGGTTGTTAAACCAAAAAGATTTAATGGGTGCATCTTTATGTGACTTGTTTGGTATAATCCATCACGGACCTGCGTAAAAATAACTCACATTTTTGCCACAGCACGGTTCAATAATATTTTACAGTATCTATCACTGTTTAAAAAAAAATAAAAAAATCAACTTGAACAGGGATGCTAAATGGGTAAGTCTGACCAAATAGACAGAGATACTGATTGCATCACGGCCATCCTCCAGGTAAAGGCACCTCCAAAACGTATCGATTTATGTCAGCCTGCGCAGTCCGCGTAGGCTGACATAAATCGATACGTTTTGCTCTAAGTAAATACTCAGTAAGTCCAAGGACCTTTCTTGCAGTCTCATGATACATGTGGTTGTTAAACCAAAAAGATTTAATGGGTGCTTCTTTATGTGACTTGTTTGGTATAATCCATCACGGACCTGCGTTATAATAACTCACATTTTTGCCACAGCACGGTTCAATAATATTTTACAGTATCTATCACTGTTTAAAAAAAAATCAAAAAATCAACTTGAACAGGGATGCTAAAAGCCAGTATCATATGAGAAAGAACATGGCTTTCCGCTTTTAGATTTCACATTGAATTAATTGGATATGTCAAAGATATGACGTAAAAACGCCGAGATTCATTGCATAATGAATAGCTGTACTGGAACACAGACTCAATAGATCGTAAACTTTCAATTAACTTCACTTTGACTCCTTACCAGACGACAAAACTTTGAGACTTATCCATTTTGGAGGTATTTGCAGACGACAAATTATATAAACCTCGCTTGATTTGATTTGCCATGATAAAGTAGAAAAAATGTGTTGGAAATGGTGGTTACCAGTATTTTCTCCTTTTTCTAACACTCTTTTTAAAAGTATTCTTCTTCAAGGTAATTAACCGACGAAATAGCTTGGTAAAGAGTCTACACTTATTTGTCCATGAGGTTTGCCAGTTTGGCTTAGGTGAAACAGTTTCTACAAAGACAATTTTCTAACTATTTATTTTACGAAAGTTTGGATTTTGTAATGTAGCATTTTCTTAACTGAAAACGTCGTTTATTCCGTCTTATCAATTCCCTCAGATTTTATGGTCCCCTTTTTTCGCAAATATAATCCTCAAAAGAATACAGGAAGAGCGTTTGCTACATATGTCCCCACAGGGAATTGCAGAGGAGTCTGTCAACTGACAATTTTAGTGGCATTTACGACAAGAATAAATCTTTTGTAAGATTTAGATTGTCTGATTCTAAATGGTTTCATAGACCTTTTTTCATAGACGCACTCTTCCTTTGGAGATGTAATTCGTAATTGGATGATATATAGAGAGATTAGTACGTCATCTTGTTGCATCACTCACAGGCGGTCTTCTGTCAATTGCACTCCGTCTAGGGGCACTACATAACTCGTCCATTATTAATGACAACTTAAGCAGTTTGTATGGATGATGCAGAGATCAGACTGTACGTTCTGTACAGTCTGCTCTTTGATCTACACCAACAGTTACTTGATGCTAGAGAATCATTCAATTCATCTACAATAGCAGTGGAAACATTCCTTTATGCCTTGGGAGAAAGTGGAATTCATGGACTTGGTTATGAAAGAGATACTAATCTTTTTCTTCCTTATGAAATCATATGGACAATGCCAGAGATTATATCTTAATGTTAAAACCAATTTTGTCAGACCGCAGCTATAAAATTGGCAATCCGTTCAATCAGGCTGTTCTGGTATTTTTATTTGATATTTCTTCGTATAGGCTCCTAAACGTGACCAACCCAGGTCGATTCGCAGTCGTTCCTTAGGCCCTATCACACAAACTGTTTTAAGTGTTTCAGTTACGGACATCAACTTTTTCTTTTGGAGCAGAAAGCACGTTTAGAGTAAACATAACTAAAAAATAAGTCGTTAAGTCTACGGTCCAAAATGACGTTGTCAGTGGTGGTTATACGGCCAAAATTTTTGTCTATAGTAAACAGGTACATGTATCAACAATGATTGAGAAATATACGATACGGATGTCTAGGTTACATAGACATTACTGTATTCAGAGCTTGTTTACAATTATTATTTTGTATTCTAATGTACCTTATACAAAATTGTTCCTCTAGAAGAAACTTTAAGATATCTCAGAGACAATCGATGGATATACCGCTTTAAATGCTACTTAAACTTCACTTTCAAGGAAAAAGTCCATCATTTGTGCCATACTTAATTTGCCTCACACATGGTTTTTGTATGATCATGAATAATGCAACATACGCTATTTCTGAAATCAAGAACTTGGACGCATTTCATGCAACTAGAGATTCTTTGGAGGTTCTGATATTTTATGGACCCATGTAGTGCCTGTCGTGAGTCCATGTTCATTAACCAATTTCGAGAACATTCGTTGTTTTATTCTCCAAGCTTTTATAAATTTGGTAGTAACGGAACTTCTGATTGCCTAAACCAAATTGTTTAGCCAATCAGAAGTCGCGTAACTTGCAAATTTCGAAGAATTCTGAGAATAAGACTGACCATGTTTTTAAGAATGGTTTGTGGATACCAACCTTGGTTTTCTTGGTCGATCGCTGTCTCCTTAAGTATTGTGTGTGTGTGTTTGTTTGTTTTTAATAACCGTTTTAGTAAGTAAACTCTGGTAAAAGTATCAGATTCTAAGAAAGAAGAACAGCAGTATACGGTATCCTTAGACTATTGTGCAACAACTATTTTCCGACTGTTCTCATTAAAACAACTGTTGCATTGTCGAGACAAAGGGTCAAAACCGAACATATAGAACTTGAAAGGTGCGGGAAACATTAAAAATTGGTAGATCATTAGATCAATGAGTTTGAGGCTCATTTTCATTTTTTTTTTCGAAATTTTCTAAAAAAATCTTAATGTTAAATCAAGGGCCAGTGAACTTTTAAAGTATGATATGTAACGTGTGGCATATCTAGTGATAGAAGTGAGAAATATACATTCATCGGAAAGGGATTCAGACATGACGCAGGGACGCAAGAAATGGTGTTATTAACTAATCAGAAAAGTAGGTCTGGTCGTAAAAAAGGCAATAAAGAAAATACCTCAAATAGTTTTTTTTTTTATTGAACAACTTGACAACTTGGCTGACATCACAAATTAATACCTAAATTACATAATACCTCATTCGGGGAAGCCACTGGGAGAAGATCAGTGTTTCTAACGCTATACATGTTACTGTCAACTTCAGCGAATAAGCAACAAATCAGTCTGAACAAAAAATGTAAAGATGAAAACATAAAATACGTCCATAGAACAAAAAAAAAAGTGTTAAATGGTGACTTTATGCAAGGGGTGGTAACTAAACTTTTCAAAAAGTGAAGTCATGACATCCCCTGGAATTGCTAACCGATAACATGCTTCAAAAATGAATTTAATGCTTTTCGTTTGAAAGAGAAAATAACATTTTATTCATTTTTTAAGAGGAGGGGGAGGACTTTCCTTATCGCACACTAAAGATCAAGATCAAAGAGCCTGTTCTGTGCTGTTATGTTTTGGGTCCGGCCCGCTAATCAGTATCTAATCGCAGTTGTTCAGGAAGTCTAATTGTAAACAAAGACAATGGCGTACATTTTCTAGACTACTTTTTTTATTACCTATATATTCATACACATTCCCGCGCTTACACTTTATGAATGAAACTACTTTTTGTGTATTACGTACTATAGCGTAGTATTTCTACTATGGAATGTCATTCATAACATGTGCATTCTGATCTTGATCTAGACACCATTTAAAAGGTACTTGAGTCGTGCCTAGTAGCCTAAGTGATAGGTGGTGACCTTATTGACAAATCAAGGGAATGACTTTCCCTGTTATCTATTCTAGAATTAAACAATTATTTGCCTCACTTCCTTTTGCGAAAAACACATTTCAGCTACAGTGACAAAACAGCAAAAAGGAATAGTAAAAACTAAACAACATTCTGTGCACTAATTCCAAATTAGAAAGCTGATAGTTTGACTTATTTCTATCTACAAACGACAACCATTTCTCGTGTGAACACGCGAGTAGAGTCTATAACATTTTCACTACCTTATACTTCATGGAGAGATACAAAACAAGTTTGCAAAAAAGTAAGGAATGATTAAACTGCGACAGTTTTTGGCGAGATCTTAAAGATAAAAACCTCAGCTGTAATGTCTAGCAAAAAGATCTTGGGCTTTTGGAATAAGAGAATATGCTGCTGACCTGCATTTTCTTATTTACCCTCAAAGCTTTGAAAAGTCTTCTTCCTTAAGGCCGTTATAAGTCGGGATAGTAAAGTGAACGGTTAAAAATCTGGCAAAAAATCAATTGATGATAACACTCTGTTTTGCCAGTTGCCACATTGATTTCATGTGTATATGTATTCATATCTAACCTTAGTTTATGACAATTACATGTACCGGTTTTCACTCTTACAAAAATTGGTGTTGAATTTTTGTTTCGGGATGAAAAAGGTTACAATGACTGTTAAACGAGAAGGTGATTCTCTTCTGCAGCCTATAAAAGTTTCCTTCTAATTAGCCGTTGAGATCCTTTTAATGTAAACACGTCCTCTTCTTAGGAGAAGAAATAATTGGATAATTTTGGCGGTAGAATGCGTGATTTATTAGATACTTTCCGTTAAAGGCAGTTCTAGTATGAAATAACAATCTGTGTGTTCCTACAAATAGAGGCGTTGATATCGGAAATGTTTCCGACATATTTAGACTACGCTTGTCTTTTATGGCATTTTCATCCCCAGCAATGGAGCACAGACTTACCTGGATATCGCATTGGTATACCGATAGATAAAGCGCAAAGAAAACAATGGACTGCTATAGGGCATGTTAATTCATGTTCATTTTACACCATTTAACCTTCGAATAAATGAATTATTGTTGATCATTCCTAAATCTACATTATATCCCCTTTAAGATGGTATAATTTTCAAAACTTTTGCTTAAAAAAAGTGAGGTCATTTTAAACCACAAATTTCTAACCCGTGATTCTATTAAATGATAGGGAAAATCACAAAAAAGAAGCACCCCATGGTTGGACAAACGCTTAGAAAAACATTATTTCTTCTCTTAAATTCAAAATTGTTGATGGATCCTATAAGTTGGAAAATTGGTCTTTCTAAAGATATAAATTACACATTTCTAAGTGAAAAAAAAGTTAGGTCAAATTTCAAATAATTATAGCCAACTTTCACGGACATGCCTTATCAAGTCTCGCATGACAACAAATCGATGAAAATAATCGATATCATACGTAAAGGTCCGGAAGTTTCCGGAGTTTGGCGAACTTACATCGTGTGTACAAGTAATCGATATTCAATAGCCTGCAGCGATAAAAGATAAGAGAAACGTAACATTACGTAACAGTAGCCTGCTTCAAATTCACAATCATTGCCTAAACGGTATATCTGTCCTGGCATTTTTTTCTGATTTTAACCTAAACCCTTTGTCTGGTACAGAACAGTGTGGCTCTTGAATATCAGTATCAGACTGCACAAAATGCGCACCCTTATTAGACTCAACAGCATATTGGAATTACACCCCCAGATAAAGCGAGAGTTTCTTGAGAACAGAACATTGAAATCGTTATATTTCAGCTTTATTTGTCGGTTTGTAATTCATTTATCCTCGGATTAAGGGTTAAGTTTTGATTCTCTGAGACATAAACTGATTGGTCCTAAAACTGCTCTCGACAAATGCACTTTTTGTAGTCTGATCCTGAAATCTAATCCGTCCAAATGCACTTTTGCTGACATTGTAGATACAGGCTGCACAAAACAAGCTGTCTGATCTTGGACTTGATCGATTCTGTAAGTCGACAATTATTTTGTTAAAAAAAAAAAATCTTTGATATTCATGGCGAAATCAACAAGTTGAATTCAGCAAAAAATTCGGTGTTTTGAGAATTCTAGTTTAACACTGCAGCAATTAACTGACCAGAGAGAAAAGGCTTTTGTAAACTTTGCAGAGGGGAGAAAATTTTCTCCTGTTCCTAAAATGTTTTCTACCTTTTCAAAGACAGGCATTATCATTTGAGTTGCATTTTATTTGTTGTCTGCAAATGTTTTTAACTTGGTGGTTTCCAAAATTTTGTCATTTAGTTTTTTGATGAGAAAATTTGCTTCATGTGGCAGTTACATTACCAATCCGACCCTGGGAAAGAAAGACCAATCCGACCCTGAAAAAGCAAGAAAAGGATAAAATACTTGTACTCATTTCTCATTTTCCCTAGGGATCGTATATAACATGTTATCTACGATTCCTGTTTTCCCACACTGTTTTTTACTCTTTCAAAAGTTTCATTATGCAAGAGCTTTCAACTTGAAAAAAAAATCATAATATATTTTGTCGGTTAGTAAATAGCCAATGGTTTTATTTTGATTGGGTAAACTTTGTCTTTTGTGTGCAGGTGTGGTTTGATGGTTTTTATTTTTATAATGTCTACTTTCTACGATTTTTGAAAGAAAAAAGGTTGGGAAGGCGGATAAATAAAACTGTTATAGCACATAGAATAATTTCAACGGCTGCTCAGAACCATTAGAGTGAGTTTACATGGTTTTATGCACACGAAAAGTTACAGATTCGGCATATAAAATAGCTTTCATTCAAAGTTGTTTTTTTTTTTCGAACAAATAAAAGAAAATGGTTCGTTCCGAACACTCCATATACTGTGTGGCGCCGATTTGTATATTGGCTTAATGAACGATATTGCATTTGCTTACAATGTCTACTACTATCAATAAATATTTTCAGCGAGTGTAAAAGCTGTTTAAATGTAAGTTTTTCGGAACAACTTAGGTCTATCTATGCACTAAACTATATCTTTATACATAAAAGTAGGTCCAAGTTATTATTATCACACAAGTTTAAAAACGCTGCCGATGTATTATATATACTTAAGATTCTTTTTATTGCATCCGAAGTGGGGGGAAAATGTGCTCGAGACTCAACAGAAAGTTACTAAAATGTTCGTGTTGAAAGTATCATAACAGATCAGCACTTGTGAACTGATCCGATGCTACACTCTAGCACCGCTTACAGGTATGATGAAGATAAAAAGGTATTTCTTCCTCTAAAAAAGTTATGTATGGTGTCATTTCAACTAATCATCTGTAGAATTCACCAGCAAGCTGTGTTAAAATTCGGTTTCAAACCAAAATACATGTAGGTCATTCTTAATACAAGGTTGATTAAATACTATCTCTTGAAATAATAAATACTGATTATGCAGTAGGTAACTTTTTAAGTCACTGGTAAAGGAGAAGTAGCTTGTTTTATTCCCTTTTCCATGTACATGTATGGTCTATGTCATGTTTTTTTCTCATCTTTTATTTACTATTAGCGGTTATACTTTTTGCAGGTTGCGTCGTTTAAAGATGGAAGAACCTTACTGTTTAGGTTAATTCTTCCAATGGACAATTCAAATATTAAAGATATTGAAGGGAAGAGGACATTTGAAAGAAGGGAGAAACTGTTTGATGTAAAAAAAAAAAGTTGTTTCTAAAAGTTGGAGATCAACTGCACGGTCGTCAGAAGTCCTATTTGTACAACAATAGGTTAAATTTGTTCTACTTAACCCTTACAAAACGACAATATTTTAGACTTGTCCAAATTTTTATCATTTTCGTGACTAAGACGACGAAATTTGTCTCAAAAAGGATAAATTTCGAAAAAAGGTTTATACGCATGCAATTTACCAGCATTGTCTCCTTTTCTCACAATGTTTTCAAAAGCCCTCTACCTCAGGATCGTTAAACCTCAGAAATTTTGTGGTTTAAGGTTTAGTATTACCTTTCCCCACAGAGCAATTTCAAAACGATGCTATTTCTTCGGGATATTTCATGAGTCTATACAGGGGCTTGCCTGTAAATGATAATTACCAGTATGCAGCAGCTAAATCTTTAAGTCCCCGATAGAGAAGAATTCGCTTTTTTTTTACCTTTTTTCCCGCTATGTTCAAAATCTGTGTCAATTTTTTTTGTGATCTAGTATTGTCATTATTTGAATGGTAAATACTCTTTGCAGGAGAAACTGATTGAGTGATGTAGACAATATTGTTTGAAAAGTAGAAGATAGCTTGTAAAAAGATCATGCGCCTGTTTCAATATTTTATCCTAAACAATCAACAGCAGGGTCGTATTTATACAGTAACAGGCTAAGCTTGTTCGGAGAACTTTCTGCCATTTCCATCAAAAGTTTTGGAATAGTCGAAAATTTGTCATTTGGGAAAGGGTTAATCGTACTTGAGGTAACTGTCAAACACTAAAATGGACAATGTTATATACGCCTCTCTCTTCCAGGGCACTTCATATTTCTGTATAAAAGATAAAAGTAAATTAGGTAGATATCGTAATTCACACAGCTCTGAAAGCTGACAATATTATGTTATATGATTCAAACAGCGACGATTTCCAAGTATACCGGTTGTCCGTGCAAACTGAAAGATTCATATAAATACAAAATATCAAATCTCCACAATGTACATATTTAACTACAGCATGATCATGTATGTCTTGAATAATCAAAGCTTGGATATAAAAATCTTGGAAACTGATCCAGATCTTCACCTCGCATTTTATGAGGTTGATCTCTACTGACAGAGATTGCCTTTGAAAAAAATGTCAATAATACGATTTTTTTTTCATGAAATATATTTTTAGAAGAATAAACTCTGATGTGATGTTTAGGCAAAATGTCCACATTAGAGACGGGGTTCGAGCTTCGACCTTATAGTACCGAAGACCACCTAAATATCTGGTCTGCCAATTTCGGTATAATATAGGTGGTGAAATGTATTTTTATCAAGAAAAAACAGGGGAAAAATCTTTTGAAACGCCACCATTCACCATGAATTCATCAATCTAAGGGCTGTACAGCGGATAATTCTAATTCTTGCATACCGTCTTTTACAATTTTGATTTCAGGAAATAAGCTAGAACTAGTACATCTAAAAGTTATGTCAAATACAAATCGGATATCAAACAACCCCTAATGTGGATATATCAAAGCTAGTAGGGGGTCTGTGCAAAATAACATTACGTAATACAACACGTGTGTCCGATAAGGCGGCTTATCGTAACTATCAGATTCGGCTATCATCGGATATCTCCGTCACAATCTGAACATTCGCGAAATCATCGGGTGTTGGAAATCACGCAGTCAGGCCCAAAAATGGTAGATTATTTCCCTTGATCTTCATTTCTGACCATGGTTTAGGCTGAAACACGCGAGTGCAAACGCTTGGCTGCATTTGCTTTAAACAAAACTTTTTTTGTCGAAAGGGGGCAATATTTTTATGGTTATCTGCCTCTTATGTAATACCTCTGTCATTACGGAAGTTATTTTCTTCAAAACTAAACTATGTGATAACTATCAAAAGGGGTGCCCCCTTTTGATAGTTATCAGATAGTTAAGGTTTAAAGAAAACATTACAAGATATCAGTATTTTTAAGTCCAATTTAAAAAAGGCCAAAACTGTGCCAAAACTATTTTCATGGGTACCCTGTTCCTGTGGTATGGGTCCCATTTTGATGGTTAACAAGTCCGTGCTTGTAATAAGTATTTTGATAGATAATAAAGATATAAAATGTCAAAGTTTTGGCACGACAGGGCAGAAGGCGGCAAAGAATATGACTGAGACGAAGCAGATGAAATCGATGCCAGGATTATATCATACATACTACCTGGACGTTTTCTTCGAAAACAGTTAAGCTATAAATGATTAGAGAAAAATTGTATACACTCTTGTACGAGATTTTTACGTTGTCATACATGCGAAAAAGGTTGTCCTCTTTCAAGAACCGAACATTTCTATTGTTCCTTTTATATGAAACATTAAAATGTATCTTTTAAATAAATTTATTTGAAAGGATCATAATCAAATTAAACCCTGATAATTTCAAGATCTGAACTGTCATGCACCATGAAATCTGAAAGTGTTTTACAATACCTGAAACCCAGTTCTAATAACAACTTTCAACATACAAATTTTAAATCCATATGATTTTCCCAAGAGCATCATCGGAACCTGCTAATTATCTTGATTCTACAGATGACCCATGCTCTGTGAACAGCAAAATTAAACCCTTTACCAAACGACAAAATTGTTGTCTTGTCCAAATTGAAAGCATTTGCAGACGACAAAATAGATGTGGTTAATAAATTGAAAATTCTCTTGGGAAGGATAGAAAAAAAATGTGGGAAAAGGAGGAAATGCTGGTTAGCAGCAATATCTCCTTTTCCTACGTTTTTTCCAAAGGCTTTTTTTCTCAGGGTCGTTAAAAATCGTGATTTTGTGTATTAACCAAGGTCAACCAAGTCAGTCTGGCCAACTTGGATCGAAGCTTCTTATTTTTGATGATTTTTCTGCAATACATGCATATAATGTGATTTATTATTGAAGTTTTCTCCATAAATGAAGATCTTTTTGCTTTCATTATCAGCGTTGTCATCGTGATCTGTCTTTCTACTATCATTATTATCATTGTGTTATCTTTATTATACTTGATTTTTGTTCGTCTCTTCTATGCTAGTTTCTGTATTATTATTTTTAATGTTTGATGAGAGACTGTAAAGTTCAAGTCAATAAAGTATTGGCTATTGTCTGCTGTCTAACATGCACCGAGGAGTTGGGTGAAACCCTTTTTAGCTAGAATATAGCTCGAATTATAAAAGAGAACAGTAATTTCGACAAATTGATCATTTTATGCATTTTTGTAATTTTTTTTTGCACTCTTTATATCAGAGATGTTGAAATTTAGTGGAATCACCTTGTAAATTTGGAGTAGTAAGTGCCTACTAAAAGATTGCTGGGAGTAGTAAGTGCCTACTAAAAGATTGCTGGGAGTAGTAAGTGCCTACTAAAAGATTGCTGGGAGTAGTAAGTGCCTACTAAAAGATTGCTAATATTGCTCTACGCAGAAAGCGTGTATAAAACAATATAGTCTATATTTTAGAATTACAAATGATGTAGTTTTAGGCTTTTTAACTTCCTTTCTCATATGATGCAAGAAAAAATTGATGCATAACACCAATGGCGCCGCTAATCAGTTGTTTTTGAAATAAGACACATTACAGCATTTCAAATTGTCCAAATAGTCCAAAGTAAATGAAAAGAGAAGTCCTAAACAATCCTAAGAGTGCAACTTAAATCTTAAAAAAAGAAAAAGAACCAATAATGGTAATGCACAATCATAGCCATTCTTCGGCGTAAATTAACATAAGTTCAATTGGAACTATGTAGAAAAGCAGTTGTCATCCGAGAAACAACACAAGAAAATAGGATCAAAACTAGGTTCCAACTCACCAAATTGATATCAAAATCTAGGTGTGAAATGACCAAAGTGGCTACGAAATGAAGTGAGTTACGAAACGACCGCAATAAAAAAAAAATGTACGAAATGACGTGGTTACGAAATGACTTGAAGCCGAGTAAGCAATATGGCTGCCTCCATAGGTACTTTTCAAAAGCGAATAAAAATGTAGTGCCACAGTTCATGCGGCGCCACAATAATATGCGTCCCTTGTATGTTTAGAGAGCCAATAAGCTGCAGTGATCGTGTGAATGAGTTATGCTCTGTGAAAAGGGGGTTTAACACATCTGCAAAAAGTTACGTTTTTGTCGGCCTGGGCAGTCAATGCAGGCTGACTGAGTTGAAACTTATGATTCAGTTCGCTGTTTTTAAAGAAAATACAAAATATTTTTATGGATCCTTGGTCATGTGATGAACTACTTGGTATAATCAAATCGCCACTCTATTATAAACGAAAGTTCAAGCCAATCGGGTGATCAGTCTAGGAGTCAAGATCTAGAGTTGAGTCAGAGCTCCAGATAGAGGGAGTGATATTGACTTCAAAATTGAAAATATTAATTATTCTCCACTTAACACTATGTTGTGGATACTCATAAGAATCGTCTCATCGAGACGATTCTAATGAGTACCCACAACATAGGGTTTCAAGGAGAAATAACAGATTTAGAATATCATCACTCCTTCTTATCTGGAGCTCTGGAAACTTGAGTGTAAAATGGATGGTAGAAATAATAGGGTTAACTTTGTGCATTATTGCTTTAAAAACGTGATAAATGTTTCAGCTACAGTGATAAATGTTTCAGTGTAGATATATAATGTTGCATAATTCCTAATTGACAATGCCTGTCGTGCTGTCATGCAATATCAACTTCGAAACGGATATATATCTCACCGTGAACGCTAGCTAACGTGTAATTTTCTCCATCTGATGTGTCTAGATAAGAATGCGTTTCACACCCTCATCGCCAGATCGGTATTTATAACTGTCTGTGATATCAGGAGATCTGAAATCCTGGCATATGGTATAAAAAGGTCAAAAACGTGTATATGTCGGTTTATTTCATAATCCTCGTAACTACAGCTTGTTTCAAGCTGTAGTTACGAGGTTTTTGATGTACACCGACGATTTATAATCATTAACCTATCATACAATAGAAGTTCGACCAATCTTGTACTTGAATGAACCAAATTGTAGGTATATTATTATTCACTGTAATGTCCCGAATACATCTCCTTGTTTTATATTTTCCGGAAGGTTATCTATAAACAACGGCTAAGAAAGGGTTAAACACATGAAATAAATAGACTAATTATTTTTCTCGGTTAAAGATCGAAATTTAGTTTATCTGGTGAAAATCATCAGTAATACTTCACTGGTGGCAGTGCCAATCGTGAAAATATAAATATTACCGATGATGTTTACTAGATGAAATAAATCTAAATTTTTCACTGTAAAAAACAAATAACCTCTATTTATCAAATAACGTGCCTTGCTTTCACTGTAATTTACCCATTATGAATTTTCTTATCTTACCCACATTTGATATCACACTTGTGTGACTTTTGACGTCAGTTTGAATGTTTTTCATAGAAGTAAACGGATTTTACAGATATTACTGCAGGTGCATCTTTAGATGTTTTTGCATCTTCTGAACTATAATTTATGATATATCGTTATGTGATAAAAAGAATCTGACATTCGGTGGCATTTAAGATGAAATTTTATAAAGCTCGCCAAGAAAAAAACGTTATTAAGCTCGCAAAAGGCTTGCTTAATATTATTTTCCCTAGGCTCGTTAATAAAATTTTATCTCAAAAGTCAACTCATGTAAGATCCTATATATCTCGCCATAAATGGAGCAAAAAGTATGGGTAGACATTTTTTGCAATAGCATTTCGCATTTTTGGTAAGTATATACGGCACCGACGAAACCTTGTTCTAAAGCAGCTTACCTGTTAAGGTTTGATTTTTATTTTAAAGATGTATTTAAAAAAAATCATCTCTGACGATTATCAATTTTGACAGATTGAATTTACAGGGAAGTCGATGTTACCAATGTTTTAAAATATGGCCCTTCAACGGGAAAATGAGGTGGGTTGTGCTAGTCAAAATTAGACAGCACAGAACTTGCGATCTCGATTTGGACCTGCATTGTCCGATAAGGAGATATTTTTACCTTGAAATCACTTTGAAATTGTAATACTTTGATTTATACTCTCAGCTTTAAATTTTCATTTCGTTTATTTAGGAGATGAAGGGTTAACTTATTTATCCTAAAAAATAAGATTGTTGCACATATTTAGAAAGCAGGTACATATAGTATGACTTGTCTATTGTAATTTTCAAACTAGATCTATTATTCAATATGCATGTTCCATCATGTATGTACTGTTATGGCTATAAACACTGTAAGTGTTTAAAGCTTCAATAAAGGTATGAGTATGGTTACAGAGCTCAGACATCACTAATAACTTATCAAACTTGTGTTAGATAAGAAAATTCGTAACTGCTATAGGACATTAAAACCAAGGCTAATATGCGATAAAATGATTTCTGTGCGAATTTAGAGCTACTTACAGAATTCCGTAAACTTTCCCAAGAACAAATTTTGGACGTTACCAAACAGAAAGCAATTTGCAAAAAAAGAAAAATGGCGGTAATTGTCTCTAAAACAGTAGAAAAAAAATCCGGAAGAAAAAAAATCCTGGTTATCAGCATTTTCTCTGTGTACAACAATGTTTTTCTCTTCATCTATTACTCTCAGATGAAAATTTTAGCCTTTGTTGACATACACAACTTGACAAAACAAACACATAAAAGGTAAGACAGGTAAAATGCATCGCTTCATTCCATAGACAGTACAACAGGCATTTCAGCAAAAAGGAATACCTGAACCCCTATTGTTATGAGGTCAGTCAACCGTAAGAAGACACTGATACAGTCTGAGAGTAATACAAGGTCGGTAAAATATCAAAGCTCTAAACAAACAAATGACGTATGATAATGCGTGTTATAGATGCTGACTAGACTGTTAAAGGACGTCAAAACCGAACATGTTTATAGAATGGTTTCTGTCTGAATCTAACTGATTTCCCAAGTCTGTCGTGCATCACGCAATATTAACAATAAAACGGATTTGTAAGAGCAAGAACAACAACAGCTGCGCAATTTTCAATATGATCCTGCAGGTGACCACGGCAAAATTGGAATGATATTCTCTTGCCAATGAGTAAATTTGTTAAATTTAGTGCCAGCGAAATTAGATAATGGATCTAACTGCAAATTACCTCTCATCATTTCTGTCACACTCTGCATGTCATGGCAGTCCTTCGCACTTTTTACATTTCCTATTTTGTTATTTACTATACTGATCTTTTCCACTGTTATAATGTCAAAAAACCGAAATAGGAAATTGACGTGGTTTAAAGTTATATGACGAATTTCAGAAAAAATGTATCATAATAATTCGCCATGGCTGCCGTTGACCTCTCAAATAATTCTAATTTTTCCTTAAGAAATGAATCTAATCAGAAGAAAAAGAATTTCGTTAAAGAAGAGAACGAAGGCCGCTAGACAAGATAGTGCGACTTGATAACGCGACAACACCGGTCAAATGACCGTCATGTAAAGCGTATGAGGTTTCTACGCCGCGGGTTCTTTTCTTGTTTGTTTACATGTACCAAAATGTATTGAAATTAAAAGTAGCCCTTCAGATTTTAGGACAAAAATTTTACAAAAATGCAAAAAATCATCCTTATACTTTCAAAAGCCTTTTAATTTGCACTCATAAAACCCCAGTAATCGAAAACCATCCGACACAAGAGAAATTAGTGATTTACTACGGCCCAGGTCGACACCAACGGGAAACAATTTCTATTTTTACATGAGCAATTCGCTCATTTACATCCACGAAATACACAGACGAAGCTTCAAACATAGCGTCCGAAGAAGACATTATGGAAAATAATCATTACATGTTTGTTATGTAACGGAATTTAAGCGATATTAGTCACGTACAAGTCATTGACATTCCAACAATGCTTATTTGATTTTGGCACGAAATCTAAAAATACCTTAAGATGCTACGTAGCCTTTTAAAGGAATACCACTAAAGAATGTCTTTTTTTTTTGGGGGGGGGGGTATAACTTTATGAATCTGAATTATTGATGATTTGTATTGTTTTGTCATACAAATTTCAGTGATATATATTTTTAATTTGGGGAGATGTTAAAAAGCTAAATACCCACCTTTAAAAGCCAATAAACTATTTGAAAACATTGATACCGCTGTAATGAAGAGAAAGGACCCTCCCCTACAAAATGACCCATGGGTCATGACCTATGGGTCATTTCTCAACGTAGAGGGTCATTTCCCTATGTAGAATAATGACCCGGGTCATTCCTCTACGTAGTTAAATGATTTCTGGGGTCATTCCTCTACGTAGAATTATGACCCGGGTCATTTTGCTTTACATCGGCCTCTCCTGGCTGTTTTTGATAAAGACACCACTTTGTTTAAAGATAAAAAAGCTTGCCTTCATTATCAAGGTGGATAACAATGTAGGCGCGCCGGAACTAAGTTAACCACCTATTTATGACATACGAACTAATTTATATGATATAAATGACCATTATTACCATATATTACACGCTTGAATCATAATCTAATCATAGTCGGGCTGTTGCTGTCTGAATGCGGAACTGTGTAAACGATTTTTCAACTCTTTGAGCGAAAAAGAATACGTAGCACTTCAATAAAAGTGATTTTTTTTGCCTAAATTGATAATACTTGTCGAATGAGGTTGATCTATAATGAACTTTTTGTGTATTCAGATTTTGATCGGTTCCGCAAATGCTCCTCGTTTTGACTATGGTAGAGAAAGGGTTGACTATATCACTGAAAGAGTGACTCGAGTTCAAATTGACCTTCTGAAGAACCCTTTTGAAAACATTGTGAGAAAATGCAGAAACACTGGTAATCAGCCCACTGTCACAATTTCAGTTACGACAGTAAGATACTCGGTTGCTGATACAATGATACGATTATGAGTTTTCGTGCATGTTTCAGACTGGTAGTGTAGTAGACCACCTCGACCTGACAGACCTGACTGACGCCAGAACGGATGGCGTCACTACGTTGATTCACTTGCAATGACACTTTACAGGGCTTCAAGTACAGCAAAACATTACAGTGATATGAGCAACTTTACTGCTCTTCGCACCTTAGTCTACTTATTCGAGCCAGAGGACCATATTAGGACCTAATGTTGCCCCTGCACCATCGGGCGAATCGTTTGCAAAGGGCAAGACGTCCATTACATTGGGGCGAGTGCAATTGGCTAGTTTCTGTATAGAGACAAGATTTAATCTCAGTAACCTTGCTGGTGGGTAAAGGGTTTACAGAAAAAGAGACCATTTAGCAAGTCCTGTGTGAAAGGGGCAGACTTGGTGATTGCACTATTATCATATGTTTGGGTGGAATTATGGTGGATAAGAAAACCATCCATATTGCTATTCAGGATAGTGTTCATGCTTAGGACTATGTGCGAGATCAGGTTCTGCGACCTGAAGATGTTCCAGTTCTGCAGAGACACGCACTTTCCATTTTAATGTATTAAACTGATCACCAACAAGTAGCACGCATCACTAGACAGTTCATAATTATATCAAAATGTCTTAAGAGTGTTGCCTTTGCCCGCGCTATCGCCAGCAATGAACCATATTGAGTATATCTGAGACGAGCTTGGTAAGATCTTTAGGTAAAGAGCTGTTATTAACTAATTGAATAAAGAAGGAACGCTCTCATTCCTTATGACATCATTCGTCATTACTTCAGATCTATGTTCAGTCGTATCAATGCTTGCATCGGCAGAGGAGGCGGACACCTTTAGAATTACAGCCAACAGCTGCAAGTTTACACCTTTTGAGACTTTCTTTATTTGACCACAAGGCAAATTTTGTTTTTTACCCTTATTGCCTTTGACAGCGAAATGTCCTCATTACAGCAACAGTTTCGGAATTCAAAATGCACAGAAAGATTGGCACACTTTTCTAAAAAAAACAAAACAGAGCTGTCACTGAATGTGACGTAATACCCCCGCCAGCACTTTGATAGAAAAAAAATTCCAGTTCAAGGGGAGATAATTCCTCAACCAGGAAAAGTTGATACTTGAAAATTGCGTCTTGCAAATCTTCAGTGTACATGTATAATCAGTATATGTGCAAATTTTTAAGACAATTGAAGGAAAACTGTAGGAGTTTTCACAAAATTACTAGTATTTTGTGGATAGTAAAACATTCGTTTTGCGGGGGTATCATGATGACGAATGTCATTTTTCAAGAACTAATGATACATTTCAGGAAACTTTTCACTATCTCGCTAGAATTTCCAGGAAACTTTAATTTATAGCCATAGTTTTCTAAAATTGTGATGATTGCTAACTCGAATCTCGTGGGAGAATTTTACCATTATACGATACAACCGATAAAACTGGATCGCACACTTTCTTTTGCAACAGACATTGTCTTAACTTTGGCCCAATCATTTTGTACGTTAATTTGATGATATAGAGCATAATCAACTGGTTATTTTTGATATGAAAAATATCTCACTAGGATGCGTTATTAGGCGTTGAAAAAAAGAGTGCGCAGCACGAGTTTTTTTTTAACGCCTTACGACGCATCCGAGTGAGATAGTTTTCATATAAAAAATAACCAGTTGAGTATTCTATTTATTATATACCGTATTAACATTATTATTTTCAATTTTTCGTTTATAAAACAACAAAAACTATCTTTAAGTGCTTAATGAAAAAGAAAGTAGTTCCTAAATTATGACTGAAAGTGAAAGTTGATATTATCACTAGTGATGATATCAAAATTTATTACACTTGGAAATTTCAGGTTTTCACTGCTAGGTATATGATAAATGGTTTCTTTGGGCAGCCTTTTTTGTTTCTTCGTCTTCTGACCAGTTTGTAACTTGGTATGACATTCTGCTCACCGTATTGATATGCTATTATGTGATACAGAGAAAAAAGGAGTTTTCTTTAGTCGTGATTTTTTTTGTTTATTACAATAAAAGTAATAATTCACATGAGATCATCTTTATTGCTCTTTTGTTACCCTCTCAACCAGCAGATTTTATAAGCAAATCGGGAGATTCTTAAAAAATATCACCGTTTTTTGTTGCCATACCTCCATGGGAGTAACTACAGTAGATATTATGGCGTTATACTTTTTAAAATCAATCCTATAATTGACATAAATGGCAAGTCTTGACTACTTTAACAGTCTGCGGGAAACAGATCATAAGTGTCATTGCGATATCCCAAACCCTTAAAGTTGAAACCTTTGTAAATACCAGATACCACAGGCATGCTCTGGTAAATGGGGTTTGCAGAAGATAAACCCAGAGAATGGTTTAAATTCAATATTACCTTTTTATTTAAAATTGATACACGGAAATTCAAATTTTTAACTTGTGCAAAACTTTTTAATGCATCTCCGTGATACAACGTACATAGAAAGCCATCACAGTAAAATCCTTTATGTATAACACATTTGTTAAATTACGAGGTAGACCAGAAAATTGACTCGATACCTTACGCAAATAAATAAAGGCCCATTTTTTCATACAGCATGACTCAAATTTGTAAGATGACTGATTCGAGGCAAACTTCCTTCATTTTTGTATGTGACTCATCACGCAAAAAGGGATCTTCTTGGAACTGCGAAAAGTGTCAACCCTGTTCAGAAAGCGCCAATTCCGAAGGCAGACCAGGGTTGACACTTTTCACTTTAATGACATTTTCTGTATGAAAAATGGTCATTGTACCTTGTTATACAACCATTTTTGAATTTTCAACTTAAACTGACCTGCACTACCGTCGATCTGTTTCATCTAATTGATGCACAGAATTCTCAGATGATCCCTTTTTGCGTGATGGGTCACATATCGGTTCCTGTGTAGAACTATTCGTAACAAAAACACAGACACACACACACTTGAGTATTTTCCAGCATCATTACTAAGGTAGGTAATTGCTTTAGTTCATGTCATTTCTTGTTTTTCAATTTAACTTATGTATTTTTTACCGCGGTACCTTGTCCTTATTGCTTAAATATTTATATGTACACTTAAGGGGAGCTCTGTATGAAGGTACTTTCGAAAAAGAAATATTTGAAATTAATCATGCTTGTGCATTTACAATCGATGAGTTAAGTGTGTGTGTGTGTGTGTGGGGGAAACCCCCCTTTTGTTTCTTAGAGCTAGGCTTAAGTTGGTATTTTTTGTATTAGCTAGTCTTAAGTTGATGTATTTAAGACATGTACATGTATATATGTATATATATTTGTGATAATTTTAGTCATTAATTAAATGACAGCTTTCATCTACTTGTGTGTTATGCTGAAATTTTAGACAACTTGGTTCATTCTATAAAAATAACAGCTGCGGGTAGTCAGCTATTAGTACTTTACATGTAACAGCTTAGGCATATGGATAGCATAAAATCTTTTTTGTCTAACAAGTGACTGCATCTAGAGATAGGCTGTCCAAAACATTGTTTACAGTAATTGTTTACGCTATGCACTCCTTTGAATATATCAAAACAGCAGTGGTAAAAACTAGCCAAGAAGTGTTCCAAGAGTCGTCACTAGGATTCAACATTATTTTACTCAAACCTTTGCATATAGTTACAAATAAATGCGGAGAAAGTTCTTAAAGTAGTATTTACATCTGGTATTGTCTAAATTTGAAAGTTCCACATTTTCAGGCTGGCTAAACCAAATAGTTTAGCCAATTAAAAGTTGTGTTTCTTTCAAATGACTTTGAATGAATGTTCTTACAAATCGTTTGTGAATAAGGACGCGTCTCATTCCAAAATAATAGCTTTGGAGTGAGCTATTCAGACATTTACTGTCAAACAAAACTTCTAGATTTTTTCACTGAATTTAGTAAGGCAATAGTTTGCAAACCATCAACAAATAATTATTGAAAGTATAACAGAAAACATGTTTTAAATGTTAATGGGCTCTGTAGCCTCTGCAGGTTGTTGTTTTATTTTACTCCAGCATACCACAAACACTTATTAAAATATCACACGATTAATAGCGCGCTTCAAGTATATTTGGTCGTATGAAAACAAGCTTTATGACGAAAAGTCTGACCACATAAAAATAGACAGAGATACTGATTGCATCACGACCGTCCCCCGAGCTAAATGCACCAGCAAAACGTATCGATTCTTTTTTCTCTAAGTAAATTCTCTGCAAGTCCAAGGACCTTTCTTCCAGTCTCATGATACATGTGGTTGTTAAACCAAAAATATTTAATGGATGCATCTTTATGTGACTTGTTTAGTATAACCCATCACGGAGCTGCATTAATAAAATCTCACATTTTGCCACAGCACGGTTCAATGATATTTTACAGTATCTATCACTGTTTGAAAAAAAAAAGCTTCAAAAAATCAACTTAAACAGCGATATTAAAGGCCAGTATCACATGAGAAAGAACATGGCTATCCGCTTTTATATTTCACATTGAATAAATTGGATATGTCAAAGATATGACGTAAAAACGTTGAGATTCATTGCATAATGAATAGCTGTACTGGAACACAGACTCAATAGATCGTAAACTTTCAATTAACTGCAGTTTGACTCATTACCAGACGACAAAACATTGAGACTAATCCTCTTGGAGGTATTTGGAGACGACAAATTATATATACCTTACTTGATTTGATTTGCCATCAATAAAGTAGAAATTTTAAGTGTTGGAAATTTACCTGTATTTTCTCCTTTTTTCTAAAGTATTCTTCTTCAAGGTAATTGACCGACGAAACAGCTTGGTAAAGATTCTAGACCTATTTGTCCATGACGTTTGACAGTTTGACTTATATGAAACAGTTTCTTCGAAGACAATTTGCAAACTATATAGAGAGATGGGTACGTCATCCTGTTGCATCACTCACAAGCGGTCTTCCGTCAATTGCACTCCGTTTAGGGGCACTACATAACTCATCCATTATTAATGACAACTTAAGCAGTTTGTATGGATGGTGCAGAGATCAGACTGTAAGTTATCTACAGTCTGCTCTTTGATCTACACCAACAGTAATTTGATGCTAGAGAATCATTCAATTCATCTACAACAGCAGTGGAAACCTTCCTTTAGGCCTTGGGAGAAAGTAGAATTCATGGACTTGGTTATGAAAGAGATAATAATCTTTTTCTTCCTAATGAAATCATATGAACAATACTAGAGATTATATCTTAATATTAAAACCAATTTTGTCAGACCGGAGCTATAAAATTGGCAATCCGTTAAATCAAAATGTTATATATTTTTTTTATATTTCTTCGTATAGGTTCCTAAACATGACCTACCCAGGTCGATTCGCAGTCGTTCCTTAGGCCCTGTCACACAAAGTGTTTTAAGTGTTTCAGTCATGGATATCTACTTTTTATTTTGGAGCAGAAAACACGTTTACAGTAGACATAATTAAAAAACAAATCGTTAAGTCTACGGTCCAAAATGACGTTGTCAGTGGTGGTTATACGGCCAAAATTTTTGTCAATAGTAAACAGGTACATGTATCAACAATGATTGAGAAATATTCGATACGGCTGTCTAGATTACATAGACATTACTGTATTCAGAGCTTGTTTACAATTATTATTTTGTATTCTAATGTACCGGTATCTTAAACAATATTATTCCTCTACAGGAAACTTTAAGATATCTCAGAGACAATCGATGGATATACCGCTTTAAATGCTACTAAAACTGCACTTTCAAGGAAAATGTCCATCATTTGTGCCACATTTGATTTGCCGCACACAAAATGTTTTTTGTGTGATCATGAATAAATGCAACATACACTATTTCTGAAATCAAGAACTTGGACGCATTTCATGCAACTAGAGATTCTTTTGAGATTCTGATGTTTTATGGACCCATGTATTGCCTGACATGAGTCCATGTTCATTACCCAATTTCGAGAACATTCTTTGTTTTATTCTCCAAGCTTTTATAAATTCGGTTGTAACACAACTTTTGATTGGCTAAACCAAATGGTTTAGCTAATCAGAAGTCGCGTAACGCGGGAATTTCGAAGAATTCTAAGAATAAGACTGACAGTGTTTTTAAGAATGGTTTGTAGATTCAGACCGTGGTTTTCTTGGTCGATCGTTGTCTCTTTAAGTATTGTGTGTGTCTTTGTTTTTAATATCCGTTTTAGTAAGTAAACTCTGGTAAAAGTATCAGATTCTAAGAAAGAAGAACAGCAGTATACGGTATCCTTAGACTATAATGCAACAACAATTTTGCGACTGTTCTCATTAAAACAACTGTTGCATTATCGAGACAAAGGGTCAAAACAGAACATATAAAACTTGAAAAGTGCGGGAAACATTAAAAATTGATAGATGATTAGATCAATGAGTTGAGGCTCATTTCATTTTTTATTTCGAAATTTTCTAACAAAATCTTAATGTTAAATCCAGGGCCAGTGAACTTTTAAAGCATGATACGCAACGTGTGGCATATGTACTAATAGAAGTGAGAAATATACATTCATCGGAAAAAGATTCAGACATGACGCAGGTACGCAAGAAATGGTGTTATCAACTTATAAGAAAAGTAGGTGTGGTCGTAAAAAAGGCAATAAAGAAAATACCTCAAATAGTTTTTTTTATTGAACAACTTGACAACTTTGCTGACATAACAAATTAATACCTAAATTACATAATACGTCATTCGGGGAAGCCATTGGGAGAAGATCAGTGTTTCTAACGCTATATATGTTGTTGTCAACTTCAGCGAATAAGCAACAAATCAGTCTAAAGAAAAATGTAATGATGAAAACATAAAATAAGTCCATAGAACAAAAAAAAAAAGTGTTAAATGGTGACTTTATGCAAGGAGTGGTAACTAAACCCCTGGAATTGCTAACCGATTACATGCTTCAAAAGTGAATTTAATGCTTTCCGTCTGAAAGAGAAAATAATATTTTATTCTTTTTTTAAGTGGAGGGGAGGACTTTCCTTATCGCACACTACAGATCAAGATCAAAAAGCCTGTTCTGTGCAGTCTGATCTTGATCTAGACACCATTTAAAAGTTACTTGAGTTGTGCATAGTAGCCTAAGTGATAGGTGGTGACTTTATTGACAAATCAAGGGAATTACCTTCCCTGTCATCTATTCTAGAATTAAACAATTATTTGCCTCACTTCATTTGGGAAAAACACATTTCAGGTACAGTGACAAAACAGCAAAAAAGGAATAGTAAAAACAAAACAACATTCTGTGCACTAATTCCAAATTAGAAAGCTGATAGTTTGACTTATTTCCATTTACAAACGGCAATCATCTCTCGTGTGAACACGCGAGTAGAGTCTATAACATTTTTACTACCTTATACTTCATGGATAGATAAAAAGCAAGTTTGCAAAAAAGTAAGGAATGATTAAACTGCGACAGTTTTTGGCAAGATCTTAAACATAAAAACCTCAGCTGTAATGTCTAGCAAAAAGATCTTGGGCTTTTGGAATAGGAGAATATGCTGCTGACCTGTATTTTCTTATTTACCCTCAAAGCTTTGAAAAGTCTTCTTCCTCAGGCCGTTATAAGTCTGGATTGTAAAGTGAACGGTTAAAAATCTGGCAAAAAATCAATTGATGATAACACTCTGTTTTGCCACTTGCCACATTGATTTAATGTGTATATGTATTCATATGTAACCTTAGTTTATGACAATTACATGTACCAGTTTTCACTCTTACAAAAACTGGTGTTGAATTTTTGTTTCGGGATGTAAAAGGCTACAAAAACTGCAGCCTATAAGAGTTTCCTTCTAATTAGCCGTTGAGATCCTTTTAATGTAAACACGTCCTCTTCTTAGGAGATGAAATAATTGGCTAATTTTGGCGGTAGAATGCGTGATTTATTAGATACTTTCCGTTACAGGCAGTTCTAGTATGAAATAACAACCTGTGTGTTCCTACAAATATAGGCGTTGATATCGGAAATGTTTCCGACATATTTAGACTACGCTTGTCTTTTATGGCATTTTGTTTAGGCTGAAACACGCGAGTGCAAACGCTTGGCTGCATTTACTGTAAACAAAACTTTTTTTTGTCGAAAAAGGGGCAAAACCGTGTATACAATATTTTTATGGTTATCTGCCTCTTATGTAATACCTCTGTCATTACGGAAGCTGTTTTTTTCAAAGCGAAACTATGTGATAACTATCCAAAGGGGTACCCCCATTTGATAGTTAGATAGGTAAGGTTTAAAGAAAAAGTTTTCAGTAATGGCAGAGACATTACAAAATATCAGTATTTTAAAGTCCAATTTAAAAAAGACCAAAACTGTGCCAAAACTATTTTCATGGGTACCTGTTTCTGTGGTATGAGTCCCATTTTGATGGTTAACAACAAGTCCGTGCTTGAAATGAATATTTTTATAGATAACAAAGATATAAAATGTCAAAGTTTTGGCACGACAGCGCAGAAGGCGGCAAAAAATATGACTGAGCCGAAGCAGATGAAATCGATGCCAGGATTATATCATACATACTACCTTCTTCGAAAACAGTTGAGCTACAAATGAATAGATAGAGAATATTTGTTTTTTTCGGTGAAAGATCGAAATTTATTTCATCGAGTGGACACCATCGCTAATATTTTCACGAGTGGCGCAGCCACGAGTGAAAATATTACCGATAGTGTTCACGAGATGAAATGAATTTCGATCTTTCACCGAAAAAAACAAATATTCTATTTATTTCATGCTTTTAACCCTTTCTGGGAGGAGTTTTATCAAAATTCAGTGCAGTTTTTTTCCATTATTCCCCGTGGCGTACCCCTCCCGCATAGCAACGTTACGTCAAGCGCGAGAAATGTAAGGTATATGACGTCATATTTCCCATCTGGTTGTTAGGCACGCGCAGTTTACCTAGGCAACAAGAACGTGAAAATCGGTATTTTCACTGGTGGTACCAGTGTAAGATCGAAAAATATTTTCACTGCTATTTCTCGATATCCTACTGGAAAGCATGAAATAAAGAAAAATCGTACACACTCTTGTATGAGATATTTACGTTTTCGTACATGCGAAATAGGTTGTCCTCTTTCCAGAACTGAACACTTCTATTATTCCTTTTATACAAAACATTAAATGTATCTTTTAAATAAATTTATTTGAAATGATCATATTCAAGTTACACCCTGATAATTTCAAGATCTGAACTGTCATGCACCATGAAATCTGAAAGTGTTTTATAATACCTGAAACCCAGTTCTAATAACAACTTTCAACATACAAATTTTAAATCCATATGATTTTCCCAAGAGCATCATTGGAACCTGCTAATTATCTTGATTCTACAGATGACCCATGCTCTGTGAACAGTAAAATTAAACCCTTTACCAAAGGACAAAATTGTTGTCTTGTCCAAATTGAAAGCATTTGCAGACGACAAAATAGATGTGGTTAATAAATTGAAAATTCTTTTGGGAAGGGTAGAAAAAATTGTGGGAAAAGGAGAAAATGCTGGTTACCAGCAATATCTCCTTTTCCTACGATGTTTTCCAAAGGCTTTTTTTCTCGGAGTCGTAAAAAATCGTGATTTTGTGTATTAACCAAGGTCAACCAACTCAGTCTTGCCAACTTGGATCGAAACTTCTTATTTTCGATGATGTTTCTGCAATACATGCATATAATGTGATTTATTATTGTAGTTTTCTCCATAAATGAAGATCTATTTGCTTTCATTATCAACGTTGTCATCGTGATCGGTCTTTCTACTATCATTATTATCATTGTGTTATCTTTATTATACTTGACTTTTGTATATGTCGGTTTATTTCAAAATCCCCGTAACTACAGCTTGAAACAAGTTGTAGTTACGGGGATCTTGTTTCAAGCTGTAGTTACGAGGTTTTTGATGTACACCGACGATTCATAATCATTAACCTATCATACAATAGAAGTTCGACCAATCTTGTACCTGAATGAACCAAATTGTAGGTGTATTATTATTCACTGTAATGTCCCGAATACATCTCCTTGTTGTATATTTTCCGGAAGGTTATCTAGAAACAACGGTTAAGAAAGGGTTAAAAACGTGAAATAAATAGACTAATTATTTTTCTCGGTTAAAGATCGAAATTTAGTTTATCTGGTGAAAATCATCAGTAATACTTCACTGGTGGCAGTGCCAATCGTGAAAATATAAATATTACCGATGATCTTTACTAGATGAAATAAATCTAAATCTTTCACTGTAAAAAACAAATATCCTCTATTTATCAAATAACGTGCCTTGCTTTCACTGTAATTTACCCATTATGAATTTTCTTATCTTACCCACATTTGATATCACATTTGTGTGACTTTTGACGTCAGTTTGAATGTTTTTCATAGAAGTAAACGGATTTTACAGATATTACTGCAGGTGCATCTATAGATGTTTTTGCATCTTCTGAACTATAATTTATGATATATCGTTATGTGATAAAAAGAATCTGACATTCGGTGGCATTTAAGATGAAATTTTATAAAGCTCGCCAAGAAAAAAATCGGTATTAAGCTCGCAAAAGGCTCGCTTAATATTATTTTCCCTAGGCTCGTTAATAAAATTTTATCTCAAAAGTCAACTCATGTCAGATCCTATATATCTCGCCATAAATAGAGCAAAAAGTATGGGTAGACATTTTTTGCAATAGCATTTCGCATTTTTGGTAAGTATATACGGCACCGACGAAACCTTGTTCTAAAGCAGCTTACCTATTAAGGTTTGATTTTAATTTTAAAGACTTATTTAAAAAGAAATAATCTCTGACGATTATTAATTTTGACAGATTGAATTTACAGGGAAGTCGAGGTTACCAATGTTTTAAAAATATGGCCCTTCAACGGGAAAATAAGGTTGGTTGTGCTAGTCAAAATTAGACAGCACAGAACTTGCGATCTCGATTTGGACCTGCATTGTCCGATAAGGAGATATTTTTACCTTGAAATCACTTTGAAATTGCAATACTTTGATTTATACTCTCAGCTTGAATTTTTCATTTCGTTTATTTAGGAGATGAAGGGTTAACGTATTTATCCTAAAAAAATAAGTGTTGCACATATTTAGAAAGCATGTACATATAGTATGACTTGTCGATTGTAATTTTCAAACTAGATCTATTATTAAATATGCATTTTCCACCATGTTTGTACTGTTATGGCTATAAACAGTGTAAGTGTTTAAAGCTTTAATAAAGGTATGAGTATGGTTACAGAGCTCAGACATCACTAATAACTTATCAAGCTTGTGTTAGATAAGAAAATTCGTTACTGCTATAGGACATTAAAACCAAGGCTAATATGCGATAAAATGATTTCTGTGCGAATTTAGAGCTACTTACAGAATTCCGTAAACTTTCCCAAGGACAAATTTTGGACGTTACCAAACAGAAAGCAATTTGCAAAAAAAAAAAAGAAAAAAGAAAAATGGCGGAAATTGTCTCTAAAACAGTAGAAAAAAAATCCGGAAGAAAAAAAATCCTGGTTATCCATTTTCTCTGTGTCCAACAATGTTTTTCTCTTCATCTATTACTCTCAGATGAAAATTTTAGCCTTTGTTGACATACACAACTTGACAAAACAAACACATAAAAGGTAAGACAGGTGAAATGCATCGCTTCATTCCATAGACAGTACAACAGGCATTTCAGCAGAAAGGAATACCTGAACCCCTATTGTTATGAGGTCAGTCAACCGTAAGAAGACACTGATACAGTCTGAGAGTAATACAAGGTCAGTAAAATAACAAAGCTCTAAACAAACAAATGACGTATGATAATGCGTGTTATAGATGCTGACTAGACTGTTAAAGGATGTCAAAACCGAACATGTTTATAGAATGGTTTCTGTCTGAATCTAACTGATTTCCCAAGTCTGTCGTGCATCACGCAATATTAACAATAAAACGGATTTGTAAGAGCAAGAACAACAACAGCTGCGCAATTTTCAATATGATCCTGCAGGTGACCACGGCAAAATTGGAATGATATTCTCTTGCCAATGATTACATTTGTTAAATTTAGTGCCAGAGAAATTAGATAATGGATCTAACTGCAAATTACCTCTCATCATTTCTGTCATACTCTGCATGTCATGGCAGTCCTTCGCACTTTTTACGTTTCCTATTTTGTTATTTACTATACTGATCTTTTCCACTGTTATAATGTCAAAAAATCGAAACAGGAAATTGACATGGTTTAATGTTATATGACGAATTTCAGAAAAATGTACCATAATAATTCGCCATGGCTGCCGTTGACCTCTCATATAATTCTAATTTTTCCTTAAGAAATGAATCTAATCAGAAGAAAAAGAATTTCGTTAAAGAAGAGAACGAAGACCGCTAGACAAGATAGTGCGACTTGAAAACGCGACAAGACCGGTCAAATGACCGTCATGTAAAGCGTATGAGGTTTCTACGCCGCGGGTTTTTTTCTTGTTTGTTTACATGTACCAAAATGTATTGAAATTAAAAGTAGCCCTTCAGATTTTAGGACGAAAATTTTACAAAAATGCAAAATATCATCCTTATACTTTCAAAGCCTTTTAATTTGCACTCATAAAACCCCAGTAATCGAAAACCATCCGACCCAAGAGAAATTAGTGATTTACTAGGGCCCAGGTCGACACCAACGGGAGACAATTTCTATTTTTACATGAGCAATTCGCTCATTTACATCCACGAAATACACAGACGAAGCTTCAAACATAGCGTCCGAACAAGACATTATGGAAAATAATCATTACATGTTTGTTATGTAACGGAATTTAAGCGATATTAGTCACGTACAAGTCATTGACATTCCAACAATGCTTATTTGATTTTGGCGCGAAATCTAAAAATACCTTAAAATGCTACGTAGCCTTTTAAAGGAATACCACTAAAGAATGTTTTTTTTTGGGGGGAGGGGTGTAATTTTATGAATCTTAATTATTGATAATTTGTATTGTTTTTTCATACAAATTTCAGTGATATATATTTTTTAATTTGGAGAGATGTTAAAAAGCTAAATACCCACCTGTAAAAGCCAATAAACTATTTGAAAACATTGATACCGCTGTAATGAAGAGAAAGGACCCTCCCGTACAAAATGATCCATGGGTCATGACCTATGGGTCATTTCTCAACGTACAGGGTCATTTCCCTATGTAGAATAATGACCCGGGTCATTCCTCTACGTAGTTAAATGATTTCTGGGGTCATTCGTCTATGTAGAATTATGACCCGGGTCATTTTGCATTACATCGGCCTCTCCTGGCTGTTTTTGATAAAGACACCACTTTGTTTAAAGATAAAAAAGCTTGCCTTCATTATCAAGGTGGATAACAATTTAGGCGCGCTGGAACTAAGTTAACCACCTATTTCTGACATACGAACTAATTGATATGATATAAATGACCATTATTACCATATATTACACGCTTGAATTATAATCCAATCATAAGTCCGGCTGTTGCTGTCTGAATGCGGAACTGTGTAAACGATTTTTCAACTCTTTGTGCGAAAAAGAATACGTAGCACTTCAATAAAAGTGATTTTTTTTTGCCTAAATTGATAACACGTGGAAAATGAGGTTGATCTATAATGAACTTTTTGTATATTCAGATTTTGATCGATTCCGCAAATGCTCCTCGTTTTGACTATGGTAGAGAAAGGGTTGACTATATCACTGAAAGAGTAAACTCGAGTTCAAATTAACCTTCTGAAGAACCCTTTTGAAAACATTGTGAGAAAATGCAGAAACACTGGTAATCAGCCCGCTGTCACAATTTCAGTCACGACAGTAAGATATTCGATTGCTGATACAATGATACGATTATGAGTTTTCGTGCATGTTTCAGACTGGTAGTGTGGTAGACCACCTCGACCTGACAGACCTGACTGACGCCAGAACGGACGGCGTCACTACGTTGATTCACTTGCAATGACACTTTACAGGGCTTCAAGTACAGCAAAACATTACAGTGATATGAGCAACTTTACTGCTCTTCGCACCTTAGTCTACTTATTCGAGCCAGAGGACCATATTAGGACCTAATGCTGCCCCTGCACCATCGGGCGAATCGTTTGCAAAGGGCAAGACGTCCATTACATTGGGGCGAGTGCAATGGGCTAGCTTTATTTTCTGTATAGAGACAAGATTTAATCTCAGTAACCTTGCTGGTGGGTAAAGGGTTTACAGAAAAAGAGACCATTTAGCAAGTCCTGTGTGAAAGGGACAGACTTGGTGATTGCACTATTATCATATGTTTGGGTGGAATTATAGTGGATAAGAAAACCAACCATATTGCTATTCAGGATAGTGTTCATGCTTAGGACTATGTGCGAGATCAGGTTCTGCGACCTGAAGATGCTCCAGTTCTGCAGAGACACGCACTTTCCATTTTAATGTATTAAACTGATCACCAACAAGTAGCACGCATCACTAGACAGTTCATAATTATATCAAAATGTCTTAAGAGTGTTGCCTTTGCCCGCGCTATCGCCAGACATCAACCATATTGAGTATATCTAGGACGAGCTTGGTAAGAGCTTTAGGTAAAGAGCTGTTATTAACTAATTGAATAAAGAAGGAACGCTCTCATTCCTTATGACATCATTCGTCGTTACTTCAGATCTATGCTCAGTCGTATCACTGCTTGCATCGGCAGAGGAGGCGGACACCTTTAGAATTACAACCAACAGCTGCAAACACCTTTTGAGACTTTCTTTATTTGACTACAAGGCAAATTTTGTTTTTTACCCTTATTGCCTTTGACAGCGAAATGTCCTCATTACAGCAACAGTTTCGGAATTCAAAATGCACAGTAAGATTGGCAAACTTTTCTAAAAAAAAACAGAGCTGGCACTGAATGTGACTTAATACCCGCGCCAGCACTTTGACAGAAAAAAACTTTCCAGTTCAAGGGGAGATAATTCCTCAACCAGGAAAAGTTGATACTTGAAAATTGCGTCTTGCAAATCTTCAGTGTACATGTATAATCAGTATCTGTGCAAATTTTTAAGACAATTGAAGGAAAACTGTAGGAGTTTTCACAAAATTACTAGTATTTTGTGGATAGTAAAACATTCGTTTGGCGGGGGTATCATGATGACGAATGTCATTTTTCAAGAACTTATGATACATTTCAGGAAACTTTTTTACTATCTCGCTAGAATTTCCAGGAAACTTTAATTTATAGCCATAGTTTTATGAAATTGTGATGATTGCTAACTCGAATCTCGTGGGAGAATTTTACCATTATACGATACAACCGATAAAACTGGATCGCACACTTTCTTTTGCAACAGACATTGTCTGAACTTTGGCCCAATCATTTTGTACGTTAATTTGATGATATAGAGCATAATCAACTGGTTATTTTTTATATGAAAAATATCTCACTAGGATGCGTTATTAGGCGTGGAAAAAAAGAGTGCGCAGCACGAGTTTTTTTTTTAACGCCTTACGACACATCCGAGTGAGATATTTTTCATATCAAAAATAACCAGTTGATTATTCTATTTATTATATACCTTATCAACATTATTATTTTCAATTTTTCGTTTGTAAAACAACAAAAACTATCTATAAGTGCTTAATGAAAATGAAAGTAGTTCCTAAATTATGGCTGGAAGTGAAAGTTGATATCATCACTAGTGATGATATCAAAATTTATTACATTTGGAAATTTCAGATTTTCACTGCTAGGTATATGATAAATGGTTTCATTGGGCAGCCTTATTTGTTTCTTCGTCTTCTGACTTGGTATGACATTCTGCTCACCGTATTGATCTGCTATTATGTGATAAAGAGAAAAAAGGAGTTTTCTTTAGTCGTGAATTTTTTTGTTTATTACAATAAAAGTAATAATTCACATGAGATCATCTTTATTGCTCTTCTGTTACCCTCTCAACCAGCAGATTTTATAAGCAAATCGAGAGATTCTTAAAAAATATCACCGTTTTTTGTTGCCATACCTCCATGGGAGTAACTACAGTAGATATTATGGCGTTATACTTTTTAAAATCAATCCTATAATTGACATAAATGGCAAGTCTTGACTACTTTAACAGTCTGCGGGAAACAGATCATAAGTGTCAGTGCGATATCCCAAACCCTCAAAGTTGAATCCTTTGTAAATACCAGATACCACAGGCATGCTCTGGTAAATGGGGTTTGCAGAAGATAAACCCAGAAAATGGTTTAAATTCAATATTACCTTTTTATTTAAAATTGATACACGGAAATTCAAATTTTTAACTTGTGCAAAACTTTTTAATGCATCTCCGTGATACAACGTACATAGAAAGCCATCACAGTAAAATCATTTATGTATAACGCATTTGTTAAATTGCGAGGTAGACCAGAGAATTGACTTGATACCTTTCGCAAATATTTAAAGGCCCATTTTTTCATACAGCATGACTCAAATTTGTAAGATGACTGATTCGAGGCAAACTTCCTTCATTTTTGTATGTGACCCATCACGCAAAAAGGGATCTTCTTGGAACTGCGAAAAGTGTCAACCCTGTTCAGAAAGCGCCAGTTCCGCAGGCAGATTAGGGTTGACACTTTTCACTTTAATGACATTTTCTGTATGAAAAATGGTTATTGTACCTTGTTATACAACCATTTTTGAATTTTCAACTTAAACTGACCTGCACTACCGTCGATCTGTTTCATCTAATTGATGCACAGAATTCTCAGATGATCCCTTTTTGCGTGATGGGTCACATATCGGTTCCTGTGTAGAACTATTCGTAACAAAAACACAGACACACACACACTTGAGTATTTTCCAGCATCATTACTAAGGTAGGTAATTGCTTTAGTTCATGTCATTTCTGGTTTTTCAATTTAACTTATGTATTTTTTACCGCGGTACCTTGTCCTTATTGCTTAAATATTTATATGTACACTTAAGGGAAGCTCTGTATGAAGGTACTTTCGAAAAAGAAGAATTTGAAATTGTTCATGCTTGTGCATTCACAATCGATGAGTTAAGTATGTGTGGGGGAACTCCCCTTTTGTTTCTTAGAGCTAGTCTTAAGTTGGTATTTTTTTTTGTATTAGCTAGTCTTAAGTTGATGTATTTAAGACATGTACATGTATATATGTATATATATTTGTGATAATTTTAGTCATTAATTAAATGAGTTTTCATCTACTTGTGTGTTATGCTGAAATTTTAGACAACTTGGTTCATTCTATGAAAATAACAGCTGCAGTCAGCTATTAGTACTTTACATGTAACAGCTTAGGCATATGGATAGCATAAAATCTTTTTTGTCTAACAAGTGACTGCATCTAGAGATAGGCTGTCCAAAACATTGTTTACAGTAATTGTTTACGCTATGCACTCCTTTGAATATATCAAAACAGCAGTGGTAAAAACTAGCCAAGAAGTGTACCGAGAGTCGTCACTAGGATTCAACATTATTTTACTCAAACCTTTGCATATAGTTACAAATAAATGCGGAGAAAGTTCTTAAAGTAGTATTTACATCTGGTATTGTCTGAATTTGAAAGTTCCACATTTTCAGGCTGGCTAAACCAAATAGTTTAGCCAATTAAAAGTTGTGTTTCTTTCAAATGACTTTGAATGAATGTTCTTACAAATCGTTTGTGAATAAGGACGCGTCTCATTCCAAAATAATGGCTTTGGAGTGAGCTATTCAGACATTTACTGTCAAACAAAACTTCTAGATTTTTTCACTGAATTTAGTAAGGCAATAGTTTGCAAACCATCAACAAATAATTATTGAAAGTATACCAGAAAACATGTTTTAAATGTTAATGGGCTCTGTAGCCTCTGCAGGTTGTTGTTTTATTTTACTCCAGCATACCACAAAGACTTATTAAAATATCACACGATTAATAGCGCGCTCCAAGTATATTTGGTCGTATGAAAACAAGCTTTATGACGAAAAGTCTGACCACATAAAAATAGACAGAGATACTGATTGCATCACGACCATCCCCCGGCACCAGCAAAACGTATCGATTCTTTTTTCTCTATGTAAATTCTCTGCAAGTCCAAGGACCTTTCTTCCAGTCTCATGATACATGTGGTTGTTAAACCAAAACTATTTAATGGATGCATCTTTATGTGACTTGTTCAGTATAACCCATCACGGAGATGCATTAATAAAATCTCACATTTTTGCCACAGCACGGTTCAATGATATTTTACAGTATCTATCACTGTTTGAAAAAAAAAAAACTTCAAAAAATCACCTTAAACAGGGATACTATAGGCCAGTATCACATGAGAAAAAAATGGCTATCCGCTTTTATATTTCACATGGAATAAATTGGATATGTCAAAGATATGACGTAAAAACGTTGAGATTCATTGCATAATGAATAGCTACTGGAACACAGACTCAATAGATCGTAAACTTTCAATTAACTGCAGTTTGACTCCTTACCAGACGACAAAACGTTGAGACTAATCCTCTTTGGAGGTATTTGCAGACGACAAAATTTTAATTATATATACCTTACTTGATTTGATTTGCCATCAATAAAGTAGAAAAGATGTGTTGGAAATTTACCAGTATTTTCTCCTTTTTCTAAAGTATTCTTCTTCAAGGTAATTGACCGACGAAACAGCTTGGTAAAGATTCTAGACCTATTTGTCCATGACGTTTGACAGTTTGACTTATATGAAACAGTTTCTTCGAAGACAATTTGCAAACTATTTATTTTGCGAAAGTTTGGATTTTGTAATGTAGCATTTTCTTAACTGAAAACGTCGTTTATTCCGTCTTATCAATTCCTTCAGATTTTATGATCCACTTTCTTTTGCAAATATAATCCTCAAAAGAATACAGGAAGAGCGTTTGCTACATATGTCCCCACAGGGAATTGCAGAGGAGTCTGTCAACTGACAATTTTGGTGGCATTTACGACAAGAATAAATCTTTTGTAAGATTTAGATTGTCTGATTCTAAATGGTTTCATAGACCTTTTTCATAGACGCACTCTTCCTTTGGAGACGTAATTCGTAATTGGATGATATATAGAGAGTTGGGTACGTCATCCTGTTGCATCACTCACAAGCGGTCTTCCGTCAATTGCACTCCGTTTAGGGGCACTACATAACTCGTCCATTATTAATGACAACTTAAGCAGTTTGTATGGATGATGCAGAGATCAGACTGTACGTTCTGTACAGTCTGCTCTTTGATCTACACTTACAATAACTTGATGCTAGAGAATCATTCAATTCATCTACAACAGCAGTGGATACCTTCCTTTAGGCCTTGGGAGAAAGTAGAATTCATGGACTTGGTTATGAAAGAGATAATAATCTTTTTCTTCCTAATGGAATCATATGAACAATACCAGAGATTATATCTTTATATTTCTTCGTATAGGTTCCTAAACATGACCTACCCAGGTCGATTCGCAGTCGTTCCTTAGGCCCTATCACACAAAGTGTTTTAAGTGTTTCAGTCATGAATATCTACTTTTTATTTTGGAGCAGAAAGCACATTTAGAGTAAACATAATTAGAAACAAATCTTTAAGTCTACGGTCCAAAATGACGTTGTCAGTGGTGGTTATACGGCCAAAATTTTTGTCAATAGTAAAAAGGTACATGTATCAACAATGATTGAGAAATATTCGATACGGATGTCTAGATTAAATAGACATTACTGTATTCAGAGCTTGTTTACAATTATTATTTTGTATTCTAATGTACCGGTATCTTAAACAATATTATTCCTTTACAAGAAACTTTAAGATATCTCAGAGACAATCGATGGATATACCGCTTTAAATGCTACTAAAACTGCACTTTCAAGGAAAAAGTCCATCATTTGTGCCACATTTGATTTGCCGCACACAAAATGGTTTTTGTGTGATCATGAATAAATTCAACATACACTATTTCTGAAATCAAGAACTTGGACGCATTTCATGCAACTAGAGATTCTTTTGAGATTCTGATGTTTTATGGACCCATGTATTGCCTGACATGAGTCCATGTTCATTACCCAATTTCGAGAACATTCTTTGTTTTATTCTCCAAGCTTTTATAAATTCGGTTGTAATACAACTTTTGATTGGCTAAACCAAATGGTTTAGCTAATCAGAACTCGGGAATTTCGAAGGATTCTAAGAATAAGACTGACAGTGTTTTTAAGAATGGTTTGTGGATTCAGACCGTGGTTTTCTTGGTCGATCGTTGTCTCTTTAAGTACTGTGTGTGTCTTTGTTTTTAATATCCGTTTTAGTAAGTAAACTCTGGTAAAAGTATCATATTCTAAGAAAGAAGAACAGCAGTATACGGTATCCTTAGACTATTATGCAACAACAATTTTGCGACTGTTCTTATTAAAACAACTGTTGCATTATCGAGACAAAGGGTCAAAACAGAACATATAAAACTTGAAAGGTGCGGGAAACATTAAAAATTGATAGATGATTAGATCAATGAGTTGAGGCTCATTTTCATTTTTTTTTTCGAAATTTTCTAACAAAATCTTATTGTTAAATCCAGGGCCAGTGAACTTTTAAAGCATGATACGTAACGTGTGGCATATGTACTAATAGAAGTGAGAAATATACATTCATCGGAAAAGGATTCAGACATGACGCAGGTACGCAAGAAATGGTGTTATCAACTTATAAGAAAAGTAGGTGTGGTCGTAAAAAAGGCAATAAAGAAAATACCTCAAATAGTTTTTTTTTATTGAATAACTTGACAACTTTGCTGACATAACAAATTAATACCTAAATTACATAATACGTCATTCGGGGAAGCCATTGGGAGAAGATCAGTGTTTCTAACGCTATATATGTTGTCAACTTCAGCGAATAAGCAACAAATCAGTCTAAATAAAAATGTAATGATGAAAACATAAAATAAGTCCATAGAACAAGAAAAAGTGTTAAATGGTGACCTTATGCAAGGAGTGGTAACTAAACCACTGGAATTGCTAACCGATTACATGCTTCAAAAGTGAATTTAATGCTTTCCGTCTGAAATAGAAAATAATATTTTATTCATTTTTTAAGTGGAGGGGAAGACTTTCCTTATCGCACACTACAGATCAAGATCAAAAAGCCTGCTCTGTGCAGTCTGATCTTGATCTAGACACCATTTAAAAGGTACTTGAGTCGTGCTTAGTAGCCTAAGTGATAGGTGGTGACTTTATTGACAAATCAAGGGAATTACCTTCCCTGTCATCTATTCTAGAATCAAACAATTATTTGCCTCACTTCATTTGGGAAAAACACATTTCAGCTACAGTGACAAATCAGCAAAAAGGAATAGTAAAAACAAAACAACATTCTGTGCACTAATTCCAAATTAGAAAGCTGATAGTTTGACTTATTTCCATCTACAAACGGCAATCATCTCTCGTGTGAACACGCGAGTAGAGTCTATATATAGATAACATTTTCACTACCTTATACTACATGGATAGATAAAAAGCAAGTTTGCAAAAAAGTAAGGAATGATTAAACTGCAACATGTTTTGGCGAGATCTTAAACATAAAAACCTCATCTGTAATGTCTAGCAAAAAGATCACGGGCTTTTGGAATAGGAGTATATGCTGCTGACCTGTATTTTCTTATTTACCCTCAAAGCTTTGAAAAGTCTTCTTCCTCAGGGCCGTTATAAGTCGGGATTGTAAAGTGAACGGTTAAAAATCTGGCAAAAAATAAATTGATGATAACACTCTGTTTTGCCACTTGCCAAATTGATTTAATGTGTATATGTAACCTTAGTTTATGACAATTACATGTACCAGTTTTCACTCTTACAAAAACTGGTGTTGAATTTCTGTTTCGGGATGTAAAAGGCTACAAAAACTGTTAAACGAGAAGGTGATTCTCTTCTGGAGCCTATAAAAGTTTCCTTCTAATTAGCCGTTGATATCCTTTTAATGTAAACACGTCTTCTTCTTAGGAGAAGAAATAATTGGCTAATTTTGGCGGTAGAATGCGTGATTTATTAGATACTTTCCGTTACAGGCAGTTCTAGTATGAAATAACCACCTGTGTGTTCTTACAAATAGAGGCGTTGATATCGGAAATGTTTCCGACATATTTAGACTACGCTTGTCTTTTATGGCATTTTGTTTAGGCTGAAACACGCGAGTGCAAACGCTTGGCTGCATTTACTGTAAACAAAACTTTTTTTGATCGAAAAAGGGGCAAAACCGTGTATGCAATATTTTCATGGTTATCTGCCTTTTATGTAATACCTCTGTCATTACGGAAGCTGTTTTTTTCAAAGCGAAACTATGTGATAACTATCCAAAGGGGTACCCCCTTTTGATAGTTAGATAGTTAAGGTTTAAAGAAAAAGTTTTCAATAATGGCGAGACATTACAAAATATCAGTATTTTAAAGACCAATTTAAAAAAGACCAAAACTGTGCAAAAACTATTTTCATGGGTACCTGTTCCTGTTGTATGAGTCCCATTTTGGTGGTTAACAACAAGTCCGTGCTTGAAATAAATATTTTTATAGATAACAAAGATATAAAATGTCAAAGTTTTGGCACGACAGCGCAGAAGGCGCCAAAGAATATGACTGAGACGAAGCAGATGAAATCGATGCCAGGATTATATCATACATACTACCTTCTTCGAAAACAGTTGAGCTAAAAATGAATAGATAGAGAATATTTGTTTTTTTCGGTGAAAGATCGAAATTTATTTCATCGAGTGGACACCATCGCTAATATTTTCACGAGTGGCGCAGCCACGAGTGAAAATATTACCGATAGTGTTCACGAAATGAAATAAATTTCGATCTTTCACCGAAAAAAAAAAACCAAATATTCTATTTATTTCATGCTTTAAACCCTTTCTGGGAGGAGTTTTATCAAAATTCAGTACAGTTCTTTTCCATTAATCCCCGTGGCGTACCCCTCCCGCATAGCAACGTTACGTCAAGCGCGAGAAATGTAAGGTATATGACGTCATATTTCCCATCTGGTTGTTAGGCAAGCGCAGTTTACCTAGGCAACAAGAACGTGAAAATCGGTATTTTCACTGGTGGTACCAGTGTAAAATCGAAAAATATTTTCATTGCTATTTCTCGATATCCTACCGGAAAGCATGAAATAAAGAAAAATCGTACACACTCTTGTATGTGATATTTACGTTTTCGTACATGCGAAAAAGGTTGTCCTCTTTCCAGAACTGAACACTTCTATTATTCCTTTTATACAAAACATTAAATGTATCTTTTAAATAAATTTATTTGAAATGATCATATTCAAGTTACACCCTGATAATTTCAAGATCTGAACTGTCATGCACCATGAAATCTGAAAGTGTTTTACAATATCTGAAACCCAGTTCTAATAACAACTTTCAACATACAAATTTTAAATCCATATGATTTTCCCAAGAGCATCATCGGAACCTGCTAATTATCTTGATTCTACAGATGACCCATGCTCTGTGAACAGTAAAATTAAACCCTTTACCAAACGACAAAATTGTTTTCTTGTCCAAATTGAAAGCATTTGCTGACGACAAAATAGATGTGGTTAATAAATTGAAAATTCTTTTGGGAAGGGTAGAAAAAAAATGTGGGAAAAGGAGAAAATGTTGGTTACCAGCAATATCTCCTTTTCCTACGATGTTTTCCAAAGGCTTTTTTTCTCAGGGTCGTAAAAAATCGTGATTTTGTGTATTAACCAAGGTCAACCAACTCAGTCTTGCCAACTTGGATCGAAACTTCTTATTTTCGATGATGTTTCTGCAAAACATGCATATAATGTGATTTATTATTGTAGTTTTGTCCATAAATGAAGATCTATTTGCTTTCATTATCAACGTTGTCATCGTGATCTGTCTTTCTACTATCATTATTATCATTGTGTTATCTTTATTATACTTGACTTTTGTATATGTCGGTTTATTTCAAAATCCCCGTAACTACAGCTTGAAACAAGCTGTAGTTACGCGGATCTTGTTTCAAGCTGTAGTTACGAGGTTTTTGATGTACACCGACGATTCATAATCATTAACCTATCATACAATAGAAGTTCGACCAATCTTGTACCTGAATGAACCAAATTGTAGGTGTATTATTATTCACTGTAATGTCCCGAATACATCTCCTTGTTTTATATTTTCCGGAAGGTTATCTAGAAACAACGGTTAAGAAAGGGTTAAAAACATGAAATAAATAGACTAATTATTTTTCTCGGTTAAAGATCGAAATTAAGTTTATCTGGTGAAAATCATCAGTAATACTTCACTGGTGGCAGTGCCAATCGTGAAAATATAAATATTACCGATGATGTTTACTAGATGAAATAAATCTAAATCTTTCACTGTAAAAAACAAATATCCTCTATTTATCAAATAACGTGCCTTGCTTTCACTGTAATTTACCCATTATGAATTTTCTTATCTTACCCACATTTGATATCACACTTGTGTGACTTTTGACGTCAGTTTGAATGTTTTTCATAGAAGTAAACGGGTTTTACAGATATTACTGCAGGTGCATCTATAGATGTTTTTGCATCTTCTGAACTATAATTTATGATATATCGTTATGTGATAAAAAGAATCTGACATTCGGTGGCATTTAAGATGAAATTTTATAAAGCTCGCCAAGAAAAAAACGGTATTAAGCTCGCAAAAGGCTCGCTTAATATTATTTCCCCTGGGCTCGTTAATAAAATTTTATCTCAAAAGTCAACTCATGTCCGATCCTATATATCTCGCCATAAATAGAGCAAAAAGTATGGGTAGACATTTTTTGCAATAGCATTTTGCATTTTTGGTAAGTATATACGGCACCGACGAAACCTTGTTCTAAAGCAGCTTACCTATTAAGGTTTGATTTTGACTCTAAAGATGTATTTTATAAAAAAATCATCTCTGTGACGATTATCAATTTTGACAGGCTGAATTTACAGGGAAGTCGAGGTTACCAATGTTTTACAAATATGGCCCTTTAACGGGACAATGAAGTGGGGTGTGTAAATCAAAGTTAGACAGCACAGAACTTGCGGTCTTATTTTGGACCTTCACTGCCCAATAAGGAGATATGTTTACCTTGAAATCTCTTTAAAATTGTAATACTTTGATTTATACTCTCAGCTTAAATTTTTCATTTCGCTTATTTAGGAGATGAAGGGTTAACTTATTTACCCTTAAAAAATAAGTTTGTTGCACATATTAAGAAAGCATGTACATTGTCTATTGTAATTTTCAAACTAGATCTATTATTCAATATGCATGTTCCATCATGTATGTACTGTTATGGCTATAAACACTGTAAGTGTTTAAAGCTTTAATAAAGGTATGAGTATGGTTACAGAGCTTAGACATCACTAATAACTTATCAAGCTTAGATAAGAAAATTCGTAACGGCTATAGGACATTAAAACCAAGGCTAATATGCGACAAAATAATTTCTGTGCAAATTTAGAGCTACTTACAGAATTCCGTAAACTTTCCAAAGAACAAATTTTGGACCTGACCAAACAGAAAGCAATTTGCAAAAAAGGAAAACAGAAAAATGGCGGAAATTGTCTCTAAAACAGTAGAAAAAAAAAAAAATCCTGGTTACCAGCATTTTCTCTGTGTACAACAATTTTTTTCTCTTCATCTATTACTCTCAGATGATAATTTTAGCCTTTGTTGACATACACAACTTGACAAAACAAACACATAAAAGGTAAGACAGGTAAAATGTATCGCTTCATTCCATAGACAGTACAACAGGCATTTCAGCAAAAAGGAATACCTGAACCCCTATTGTTATGAGGTCGGTCAACCGTAAGAAGACACTGATACAGTCTGAGAGTAATACAAGGTCAGTAAAATAACAAAGCTCTAAACAAACAAATGACGTATGATAATGCGTGTTATAGATGCTGACTAGACTGTTAAAGGACGTCAAAACCGAACATGTTTATAGAATGGTTTCTTTCTGAATCTAACTGATTTCCCAAGTCTGTCGTGCATCACGCAATATTAACAATAAAACGGATTTGTAAGAGCAAGAACAACAACAGCTGCGCAATTTTCAATATGATCCTGCAGGTGACCACGGCAAAATCGGAATGAGATTCTCTTGCCAATGATTAAATTAGTTAAATTTAGTGCCAGAGAAATTAGATAATGGATCTAACTGCAAATTACCTCTCATCATTTCTGTCATACTCTGCATGTCATGGTGGTCCTTCGCACTTTTTACGTTTCCTATTTGTTATTTACTATACTGATCTTTTCCACTGTTATAATGTCAAAAAACCGAAACAGAAAATTGACGTGGTTTAATGTTATATGACGAATTTCAGAAAAAGATGTATCATAATAATTCGCCATGGCTCCAGATGACCTTTCAAATAATTCTAATTTTTCCTTAAGAAATAAATCTAATCAGAAGAAAAAAAAATAAGAAAAATTTCGTTAAAGAAGAGAACGAAGACCGCTAGACAAGATAGTGCGACTTGAAAACGCGACAAGACCGGTCAAATGACCGTCATGTAAAGCGTATGAGGTTTCTACGCCGCGGGTTCTTTTCTTGTTTGTGTACATGTACCAAAATGTATTGAAATTAAAAGTAGCCCTTCAGATTTTAGGACGAAAATTTCACAAAAATGCAAAAAATCATCCTTATACTTTCAAAGCCTTTTAATTTGCACTCATAAAACCCCAGTAATCGAAAACCATACGACACAAGAGAAATTAGTGATTTACTACGGCCCAGGTCGACACCAACGGCAGACAATTTCTATTTTTACATGAGCAATTCGCTCATTTACATCCACGAAATACACAGACGAAGCTTCAAACATAGCGTCCGAAGAAGACATTATGGAAAATAATCATTACATGTTTGTTATGTAATGGAATTTAAGCGATATTAGTCTCGTACAAGTCACTGACATTCCAACAAAGCTTATTTGATTTTGGCACGAAATCTAAAAATACCTAAAAATGCTACGTAGCCTTTTAAGGAAATACCACTAAAGAATGCTTTTTTTTTTTTGGGGGGGGGGGGTAATTTTATGAATCTTAATTATTGATGATTTGTATTGTTTTTTCATACAAATTTCAATGATATATATATTTTAATTTGGGGAGATGTTAAAAAGCTAAATACCCACCTTTTAAAACTATTTGAAAACATTGATACCGCTGTAATGAAGAGAAACGACTCTCCCCTATAAAATGACCCATGGGTCATGACCTATGGGTTTTTTTCTCAACGTAGAGGGTCATTTCCCTAGGTAGAATAATGACCCGGGTCATTCCTCTACCTAGTTAAATGATTTCTGGGGTCATTCCTATACGTAGAATTATGACCCGGGTCATTTTGTAGGGAAGGGTAATTTCTCTGCATTACATCGGCCTCTCCTGGCTTTTTTGGTAAAGACACCAACTTGTTGAAAGATAAAATAGCTGGCGTTCATTATCAAGGTGGATAACAATTTAGGCGCGCCGGAAGTAACTCAACCAACTATTTCTGACATACGAACTAATTTATATGATATAAATGACCATTATCACCATATATTAAACGCTTGAATTATTATCCAAACATAACTCCGGCTGTTGCTGTCTGAATGCGGAACTGTGTAAACGATTTTTCAACTCTTTGTGCGAAAAAGAATACGTAGCACTTCAAAAAAAGTGATTTTTTTTTGCCTAAGTTGATAATACTTGGCGAATGAGGTTGATTAATAATGAACTTTTTGTGTATTCAGATTTTGATCGATATCCGCAAATGCTTCTCGTTTTGACTATGGTAGTGAAAGGGTTGACTGTATCATTGAAAGAGTAAACTCGAGTTCAAATTAATCTTCTGAAGAACCCTTTTGAAAACATTGTGAGAAAATGCAGAAACACTGGTAATCAGCCCGCTGTCACAATTTCAGTTACGACAGTAAGATACTCGGTTGCTGATACAATGATACGATTATGAGTTTCCGTGCATGTTTCAGATTGGTAGTGTGATAGACCACCTCGAACTGGTAGACCTGACTGACGTCAGAACGGACGGCGTCACTACGTTGATTCACTTGCAATGACACTGTACAGGGCTTCAAGTGCAGCAAAACATTATAGTGGTATGAGCAACTTTACTGCTCTTCGCACCTTAGTCTACTTATTCGAGCAAGAGGACCATATAAGTACCTAATGTTGCCCCTGCACCATCGAGCGAATCGTTTGCAAAGGGCAAGACGTCCATTACATTGGGGCGAGTGCAATGGGCTAGCTTTATTTTCTGTATAGAGACAAGATTTAATCTCAGTAACCTTGCTGGTGGGTAGAGGGTTTACAGAAAAAGAGACCATTTAGCAAGTCCTGTGTGAAAGGGACAGACTTGGTGATTGCACTATTATCATATGTTTGGGTGAAATTATGGTGGATAAGAAAACCAACCATATTGCTGTTCAGGATAGTGTTCATGCTTAGGACTATGTGCGAGATCAAGTTCTGCGACCTGAAGTTGTACCAGTTCTGCAAAGACACGCACTTTTCATTTTAATGTATTTAACTGATCACCAACAAGTACTACGCATCACTAGACAGTTCATTATTATATCAAAATGTCTTATGAGTGTTGCCTTTGCCCGCGCTATCGCCAGACATGAACCATATTGAGTATATCTGGGCGAGCTTGGTAAGATCTCTAGGAAAAGAGATGTTATTAACTAACTGAATAAACAAGGAACGCTCTCATTCCTTATCACATCATTCGTCATTACTTCAGATCTATGCTCAGTCGTATCAATGCTTGCATCGGCAGAGGAGGCGGATACCTTTAGAATTACAACCAACAGCTGCAAACATCTTTTGAGACTTTCTTTATTTGACTACAAGGCAAATTTTGTTTTTTACCCTTATTGCCTTTGACAGCGAAATGTCCTCATTACAGCAACAGTTTCGGAATTCAAAATGCACAGTAAGATTGGCAAACTTTTCTAAAAAAAAAAACAGAGCTGGCACTGAATGTGACTTAATACCCGCGCCAGCACTTTGACAGAAAAAAACTTTCCAATTCAAGGGGAGATATTTCCTCAACCAGGAAAAGTTGATACTTGAAAATTGCGTCTTGCAAATCTTCAATGTACATGTATAATCAGTATATGTGCAAAGTTTTAAGACAATTGAAGGAAAACTATAGGAGTTTTCACAAAATTACTAGTATTTTTTGGATAGTAAAACATTCGTTTTGCGGGGGTATCATGATGACGAATGTCATTTTTCAAGAACTAATGATACATTTCAGGAAACTTTTCACTATCTCGCTAGAATTTCCAGGAAACTTTAATTTATAGCCATAGTTTTCTAAAATTATGATGATTGCTAACTCGAATCCCGTGGGAGAATTTTGCCATCATACGATACAACCGATAAAACTGGATCGCACACTTTCTTTTGCAACAGACATTGTCTGAACTTTGGCCCAATGATTTTGTACGTTAATTTGATGATATAGAGGATAATCAACTGTTATTTTTTATATGAAAAATTTCTCACGAGGATGCGTTATTAGGCGTTAAAAAAACGAGTGCGCAGCACGAGTTTCTTTAACGCCTTACGACGCATCCGAGTGAGATTTTTTCATATCAAAAATGACCAGCTGATTATTCTATTTATTATATACCTTATTAACATTATTACTTTTAATTTTTCGTTTGTAAAACAACAAAAACTATCTATAAGTACTTGATGAAAAAAAAGAGTTCCTATATTACGGCAGGAAGTGAAAGTGAAAGTTGATATCGTCACTAGTGATGATATCAAAATTTATTACACTTGGAAATTTCAGGATTTCACTGCTAGGTACTAATAAAAGGTTTCGTTGGGCAGCCTTATTTGTTTTTTCGTCTTCTAACCAGTCTATAACTTGGTATGACATTCTGCTCACCATATTGATCTGCTTTTATGTGATAAAGGAAAAAAAAAGGAGTTTTCTTTAGTCGTGAATTGTTTTGTTTATTACAATAAAAGTAATAATTCACATGAGATCACCTTTATTGCTCTTCTGTTACCCTCCCAAGCAGCAGATTTTATAAGGAAATCGGGAGATTCTTAAAAAAATATCACCGTTTTTTGTTGCAATACCTCCATGGGAATAACTACATTAGATATTATGGTGTTATATTTTTGTAAAATCAATCCTATAATTGACATAAATGGCGAGTGTTAACTACTTTAGCAGTCTGCGGGAAACAGATCGATTGTAGCAGTCTTTTGCATCAGGTGGTAGCCTTGCTTTTTTCATACCAGATTAATATTTTTTTTACAGTTACCTTCAATTTTTATGACTTGATTGTTATCATAAGTGTCGGTACGATATCCCAAACCCTTAAAGTTGAAACCTTTGTAAATACCAGATACCACAGGCATGCTCTGGTAAATGGGGTTTGCAGAAGATAAACCCAGAAAATGGTTTAAATTCAATATTACCTTTTTATTTAAAATTGATATACGGAAATTCAAATTTCAAACTTGTGGAAAACTTCTTAATGCATCTCCGTGATACAACGTATATAGAAAGCCATCGCAGTAAACTCCTTTATGTATAACAAATTTGTTAAATTATGACGTAGACTAGATATGCAGAAAATTGACTCGATACCTGTTCCAAAAAAATGAAGGCCCATTTTTTCATACATCATGGCTCAAATTTTAAGATGACTCTTTCGCGGCAAAGTTTCTTCATTTTTAGATACGTGACCAATCATGCAAAAAGGGACATTCTGGTAACTGCGAAAAGTGTCAACCCTGGTCAGACTGCGCGAATTGCGCAGGCTGACCAGGGTTGATACTTTTCGCTTAAATGACATTTTCTGTATGAAGAGTGGTCATTGTACCTTGTTATACAACCATTTTTGAATTATCAACTTAAACTGACCTACAATGTCGTCGATCTGTTTTCATCTAATTGATGCACAGAATTCTCAGATGATCCCTTTTTGCGTGATGGGTCACATATCGGTTCCTGTGTAGAACAATTCTTTAAAAAAAAACACAGACAGACACACACCGAGTATTTTCCAGCATCATTATTAAGGTAGGTAATTGCTTTAGTTCAGGTCATTTCTGATTTTCATCTTCCTTCATTTTATTACCGTGGTACCCTGTCCTTATTGCTTGGATTTAGATGTGATTTGTCCAACAAAGCTCTGGCAATCTTGCTTAAACTGAATAAAAGCATACTGTAGACAACAAAAAAACAGTAACTATTATACTAAAATAATAATAAAAAAAAGGTAGAGACAGGCTATACCAAACCGGAAGTAACAGACACATGAAACAGAACAAACGACCCCCAAAAATAATAAAATATTTACATTATACAGAAACTTGTCTGCACATACACTCATTTACGTGATTTATCACTTTAACAGGCAGCTGCAGGCCACAACAACACTTAACCCGCTAATTAACTAACTGGAACTTACAAGCTGATAGTCAAAACTTAAATGTTGGTCTTTCAAAGTTATCTTTTGGGGAAAAATATCCCCATATGGGACAATGTATGACCAAGACCATACCACACGTTCTATGCAGTCTGATCTTTGATATACACTCTCCACAAAAGGTCCTTGAGTCGGGCTTATCAGCTTAAGGGTAAAATGTCTGAACTGGAGCTATCAGTCCCACGAAACTGACAATTATGGTCAACAAGCACTTCCTAATTTGCGAGTCTTGCGGATTACCGTAGTTAGCCTGTCGGCTCCTTTGTGTTTCGTAATCTGCAAGCTCTGCAATTCTAACGGTGCATCTGTTCTTTCTTCAGTATTGCCTATATTTAGACCATTCCTTATTTGGTAACGAATGTCCAACGTCTTTGTTGGCATTCGCGTTTATCGTTCATTTTTGCTGTATACATAGCAATCGATAGATTTTGTCTCAGTTAGATTTTGCAATAATTGTAAATGGCCAAAGAAGACATCGTATGCTGAACGTTGGCAATAAAATGATTGATTGATTGAAGCTGACTATAATGATGAATATTACTTTTTTTTTGGTTTATTTACACTTTTATAAATGAAACCGTAATGAGCCTTGCTATGTGAAAAGAGGGTTACATGTATCAAAAAAGAAAAAAAAGTATCTACCCAAGTCAGTCCGTACAGGCTGTTCTGAGTTTAAACTTTTTGCTTTAGCTATTTTTTTTTTGTTTTTCAATAGACTACTTAACCTCAGAACTTCGTCAATTTTTTTTATACGAAATGTATTTTAAGAATCCATACTTAGGTGATAACTTGATTTATATAAAACAGAACGGAAAAGAATAAATGCTATTTTGCGACAAGTACACAGTTGTACATAGTCAATAAAAATACAAAAATAATGAAAATTAAAAAAAAATATGTTGATACTAGGCGAGCATTACACCTACGAGTAGTACGTATGTGCTCTCGGCGAAGCTTAGCTTCCTAACTCAAACATGTAATAAAGTTTACACCATTACATATATACTTGCCTACTGGGAAAAATGCCGATAAGGAAGTGTCGAACATGCATACAGATATACCGGTACTGCGTCATCGTGATGCATTTTAATTGCCCTTTTACCAGAGCATCACTCAGTTCTTAGGGAAGTCGACAATGGTACGACAACCCCTTTTCATAAGAAAAGGCGGATCTTGGTCTCTATGTGGTTTGCAACGAGCAAAAGGTGCATTCGGGCACATGCGTAATGTTTCATCTATGATCAGTCTGCGTAGTCCAAGCAGGCTCATCCGAGACAACGGTTTCCGTTTTTATGTAATTTTCTATTTTGCACAAATCTACTGTAGTACAAAATCTACATGGCCGTCTCAGATTAGCCTGCGCGTTCTGCGCAGAGACTTTTTACGCAGATGTCCGAATGCCCCTTTTCGCGTGTTGCAAGCATTTTTAAATCAGTAAATTTTCCGGCAAAAATACACACGTCGCAATCCGATTAAATGACATACATTACAGAAAAATAATTATTATACTGCAAAGAAAATTCTCTCGATATGACTGGATAATCATGATGCCCCGAACATTTATATCAGTTACACAGACAAAACCAAAGGAAAAGCAGGTTCCCTTTCGGGAACACCGTATACATGACTAAACTATAAACACAGCATCCAAAATGGCGGCGTCGATCAAGATTAACATCAAAATAATGCGTCAAACTCCAGGTTTTAGCACGTTTTACCAAGGTATCAGTGACGTCATCTCCCAGTGCCGTCGGTTTTCATTCAATTGGGGCACTCAGATGGGAAATTCTACTTCTTCAGCGTACTCGAAAAAGAAGGGTAAAATTAGCTAAATAATGGCAAAACCTTGAGGTATAATTAATTCGTTGTACAGTCAGGTGGCAAAGGACTTGGAAACGGGGCGACACGAATCATCACAGCCGTGAACAAGTTTCCAAGTCACCTGCCACCTGATCGTACAAACTAATACTGTACATACTATGAAATACGGTTCCAAATTTGGTGCAATGACATATCGCGCATGTGGACTATGTATGCAATGATTTCCGATTTGATTAGTCAAAATAAAATGTTACTCTGTGATTTCAATCTGCCAGTGACAAAAACAGAGTTACCATCTTACACACTTTTCATTGTTCCATTCGATTACTGTTTTCGAATAAAATATCAACTACAAAATGTTGTCGTTGAAAGTTATAATTATATGATAAAAGAAATATATAGAGGATATTTGATTTTTTCGATGAAAGATCGAAATGTATTTCATCGAGTGGACACCATCGGTAATATTTTCACGAATTGCTAGTTACCAGTATTTTCTCCTTTTCCAACAATGTTTTCAAAATGCTTTTTTCTCGGGGTCGTTAAAAGTTGGGATTGTGTGGTAATGTGTTAAAGCACAATAAAGTACAACGCCAGGTAACCAACTTCCGGCTAATAGTGAGTCCTCGGAAAGATTGCAGGGACTCGGTTCCCGACACCCTTTGTACGTGTAAAAAACATTTACAAACGAAGAAATTAACATGAAAGAGGCAAGTATACGTCATAATAGACACAGCGTGGTCTACCAAAGCAAAGCAAGCGTTTTTAAGCTTATTGCGTCCTAATGCAATGGTTTTAAGGCTGATATCTACGAGATCTAGATAAGAATGCTCTTTAATCTTGATATTGATTGTTAAATTGATTGGATATGTCAGAAGAATTACGTTAAACGCATAGACCCATTGGTTAATGGTTAACAGTAACACTGCACAGACTTCATAAATTGTACACGTTCAATTAACTTTACCTCAGGAGTGATTGTGCATTGGTTATGCCAGTCTGACTTTCAAAAGACATTTGTTTCAAAGGCAAATTGTTTGATCAATGAACATTAACTTTTATCCTCCTACATTAAATATACGACCTTCAAATCGATAGTAAACAGAACTCCAGATAGAGAGAGTGATTTTCATTTCCAAATTCAAAATATTAATTGTTCTCCACTAAACCCTATGTTATGGGTACTCATTAGAATCGTCTCATCGAGACAATTCTAATGAGTACCCACAACATAGGGTTTGAAAGAGAAATAAAGGATTTAGAATGTCATCACTCCCTCTCATCTGGAGCTCTAGTAAAACGCCCAGTAATGTTACTTCAAACCTTCAACTTCAAACTATCTTCTTCTCGGACAGTGTAGATCCAAGATCAGACTGCACGTTCTGTGCAGTCTGGTCTTAATCTACATTGTTTGCCAAAGGTCACTGAGTTGCGCTTAGCACCTCAGGTTTGAAGGACTATTTGTCAGAAAACCAGAACGTTCAGAAGACATCAATACGAAAATAATATATAATATTTCATGTGTCTACTTTTAGAAATGGTATGGTTAAAGAAATGTCGTAATTTAAGCCGGAGGGAATTATTTCCCTGTCACAGTAAATATTTTCCTCCTGCCGAAAATCTGGAACTAATTTTTTTTAAATATGGGTTATCAGGTTAACTGACTTGAGAACACTAGTTTTAAAAGAGCCATTCATTGACAAAATAATCAGAGGAAATATAACATATAATTCATTTCATCAGCTTGTGGGTAATATTAGGAGAAATATTTGCCTCAAAATGAAAAAGGTCCACAAAAAGAAAATAACGAGTGCCGTATACCTTTCCTTTTTTGGCAAGCTGATGAAATAAACTCTATTTCATGAACACGGAAAATAGTCCAACTATATGAGCCATGCTCTGTGTAAAGTGGTTAAATGCACCTGTAAAATGTATCGACCAAGGTTGGCCTGCGCAAAGCTATTTACTCTTTGTCGATTTTTTTTGTCCGTGCAAGGACCATTCTACCTTAAGATTCAGTCGGTTAATTGTCGTTGTCTGGAGACTTGGTCGTTTTACATGATACATCACGGAGATAAAGCTAATCTCATTTTTCCTATGCATAATTCATTTCTTTTTTGAAATGTTGCATGTCTCAAAAATGGAATTGTAGTTAATACTTAGGCTGCTAAGCGCAACTCACCGACCTTTTGCGGATAGTGTAGATCAAGATCAGACTGCACAGAACGTGCAGTCTGATCTTGCATCTACACCGTCCGATAGGGAGATGTCCTACCCTAAAACATAAGAATGGAATAGCAATATTTGGGTTTTTATCATCAAATAAAAAAATTTAGTTACTCAGCTGTTCAAACCGCATAGGTTTTCTATATGGTGTCTTTTTCTGTGTTAAAAATCCTCATAAGAATAAAGGAACTGTTGACTGCTACTTTATGTCTCAATAGGGAAATGCACAGAAGTCAGCCAATTTACAGTTTCGGTGGCATTTACGACAGGAATAAATCTGTTATAGGACTAAGATCGTCTGGTACTAATTAGTTTCAAAACGCTATTTTACGTATGTGTTATTCTCGGGTGACAAGATGTCTTCTTGGACGTTAGAAGATATCTAAATTAGAATCGTAGGCGTGATTTTGTTGATTCGTCTAGAACAGGAAGTTTTCAGGCCGTACTCGTCCCCATTGCTCTTTATTTTGAATCCAGTATTAAACTTTTTAGATTTAAAGATATTTTCGTCTATAAACATCTGTTATCTTGTCACTTTGTATGCGTATGTATACGTCTAGTGTAAATGTAAATATAGTCCCATGATATTTCCCAAAAAGCAACAGCGAACCAATCCGATTAAGTATTTATAAATAGGGAAGGATACTGCCATATAAGCAGTAGAATCAAATAAACTTGCAATTACGTCAACGCCAACCACACTCAGTATTCTCACTTTATGTATTTTTTATGGTGTTTTAATTATGGTCATCCTCCCTTTATATCGAACGCACAGGCATTTTTACAAGTATTGCGAGTCTTAAATTAGCTTTAAAGTCTGTCACCCAAAATGAAGATGTCAGCCATGAAGTCTACCAAATAATATTAGTGTGTTAGTCGAGTTCTGTAACAAAAGTCAAATAATGTCTTGAACACTGACTGAAAAAAGTCATTAATAGATAACGCGCCCAAAACAAAGTACGCTATCAAATCCATAAAAGTCATCGCATTGTTTTTATTTCAGCTCTTTTTTTCAGTAGTAACTGTAGTAGTAACTGGCCACTAAAAGAACAGATATATTGGAACCAAGGCGTTGTACGTATTCATAACACTGAAAGATACGTTTAAAGTCTACCCCAAGCTGCTAAATATTGTTGAAGGCAGATTTGAATCTTCATAGTAATTCTAACCTTCATGCGACTTTTTGTAATACTTTGTTTGTGAAACTATAAAAACCATTATAAAGAGTTATTTATATTCCACATGATACCTTGAATAATAGATTACTAAATAAAATTCCACTTAATCTTTCTTTAAATCATTTTGGACTCTGGATATTCCTCGAAATTTGATAATTTAAGGAATGAAGAGAATTTTATTTTTTTCATGGAGGTATGAAAAAAACCTAATCACTCTTTTGTATGAAATCGCACTTCCATACGAAAAGTGTGATTAGGGTTTTTTTGTTTTCATACCTCCATAAAAAGAAAAATTCTCTTCATTCCTTATACATGTAATTTAATATTACAGACAACATACACCCACATAAATAATTCAAACTGCATCATTTTCTTTAGTTTTAAATCTAATGTTGGAGTTTATAAAGACTCATATTCCACTCATATTTGTATGACGCAAGAATATAATAGGGAAGCAGTTTTTAGATCCCCAATACTGAAAATTAACCAATAGAATGACAATAAAGGAGCAAAGCAGCGTGTGGGACCCACAAAAGTAACCTTCAGCAAAAAATCAAATAAATGCCGACATTTTTTTGAAAAACTGGAGACCTATATCACTCTTAAATGTAATATATAAAATGGCATCTGCCGTAATAGCCAATAGAATAAAGACTGTTCTAGACAAACTAATCTCTGAAGAACAAAAAAATCTTATTTCCGGGAGATTTATTGGTGAAAATGTTAGGACTATAAATGACATTTTATTTGAAACGAAACGCCAAGAAATACCAGGCCGAATACTATCCATTGACTTTGAAAAAGCCTTTGACACCGTTTCTTGGAAATTTACACATAAAGTTTTAAAATTCTGTAATTTTGGTCCTTCTGTCATTGCTTAAGTTGAATTTTTTCAAAATGGCTCTGAATCATGCATTATTCATAATGGTTTCATGTCAGATTTATTTTAGATTAAAAAGGGGCTGTAGACAAGGTGATCCTATTTCTCCCCACATTTTCATATTATGTGTTGAATTTTTTGGGGTAAGATGATACGAAATAGTAGGACAATAAGAGGTATCTGTATAAATGGAAACGAATTCAAATTAAGTCAGTATGCTGATGACACACAAATGTTTCTAGATGGTACTGAAAATTCATTAAAAAAGGCCCTAGAAATCTTACATTCCTTCTATAAAATGTCTGGATTAAAAGAAAACGTTGAAAGAACTCGTGCAATTTGGATTGGCTCATTATGCAACTCTTCCAGACAAATTTGTAAAGAGTACAAACTTGACTGCAAGGCCCCTTCAAAATCTTAGGTATAACTTTCCCGTGTGTAGTCTTTGATATATGGGATGTTAATTCTGATGAAATTTAAAATAAAATAGAAAACCTATGTAAAATTGGGCAAAAAGAAAATTAACTTTGTTTGGAAGAATTACAATTATAAAATCATTAGCATTATCAAAGTTTATACATCTTTTTTAGCACTACCTAATCCGCCTGGTGAACTTACTAAAAAGCTTGAAAAAATATTTTATAAGTCTCTACGGAACTCCGGACTAGACAGAATAAAAAGAAGCATTGTTATTAAAGATCTGGCTGCTGGAGGTTTAAGAATGATTTTAAAACATTAACATATTTTGAATGCACTTACAATATCATGGTTGCGAAGACAAATCTTAAACAAGGAAAGTATTTCATGGTATACACTGTCTCAAATTGATTTCGAGAAGCTGTTAAGTATGGGAGTTGGATATCCTCAAGAAGTAATTAATGATATAACTAATCCATTCTTGAAAGATATTTTGAAAAGTTGGTATCAATTTTGCAATTCAGTGGAGGTTAATAGTGTTGAAGATGTGTTATTAATAGTGTTAAAAATGTGTTGGATTCCCTCGTCTGGTATAATAGAAATCTCGTAAATGGACATAAATTTTTGCATTAAAAACTGGTATGATTAAGGAGTGAGATATATATCTGATCCTTTAGATTAACATGGTAATATTCATGTGTTTGAGGATTTTAAAAACCAGACATGGAATACGAGGTACCTTTTTAGATTATCACTCACTTTTAAGGAAAATACCAAAATGTTGGCATGATTTGTTAAATGAAAATAAACCATTTAGTATTCTAGATAGATTCGATATCAAATGTAATATGTACAGTATGTAAAGGAAAAAATAAAAGAAAAAAAAGGTGTAGAAGATTTTATGATATTATGACACAAGCCTTCAAAATGGAATCAGAGAATAAATGGAGTCAAAAACTAGGAATGATAAATAAACAAGAATACAAAAAGTACAACAAAGTCATACAGTGTGTGAAAGAAATAAAACTAAAAGATTTCAATATAAAATAACTAATAAGATATTGGTTACAAAACATATCCTTCATAACATAAATAAGATTGACAATAATTCATGTGGATATTGTCAACATGCGCCAGAGACCATATTTCATTTCTTCATTGAATGTGAGATAGTTAAAAGATTTTGGGAAAACCTCAAAGCCTTGCTAAACAACAATGCAAACATTAATAATATTAGTTTAACAAACAGAATTATTCTGTTTGCAAATCAAGACAATAATCCGCTAAAGAGTTATGTTATGATATTGGCTAAATATTATGTATATGCAGATAAATTCCATATGACTGTTTTAAGTATCGATAGGTTTATAAATACGTTAAGAAAAAAATTCCAGGCGGAAAGATACATTGGTTATCAAAATAATACAATTGTATTTTTTTTTTTAAAATGGACACCACTGTGTAATTTTTTCACAAGGAATGATATGTTTCAGTGACACTTTACCTTCTTTTGATGAGAGAGGAAGAATTTTAACTTTCTTTTTCTTGAGATGAGAGTAAAAGTTTTAAGTTTGAAGATCTGAAAAAGGAGGGCAATGAAGTACCGATTCTGATGCTTTATATTCCGTGTTGGAATTGTTAAAATGGAAGATGTAATGAATACAGATAGAATTGGTTTTCATATCACTTTATTTGTTTAAAATAACATTTGGATATATGGACTATTATGATTACATATTGGATTATGGAAATAAATATTATGAAAAAAAACCTTCAGAAAAAGTAGTCCCGGCAGAAGGGGATTTTCTTTCGTTGAGCTATGAAAAAAAAAAAAAAACCAGCCAATCAGTCATAATTCAAGATTTAATTAAAAGGTAACTAAATTTTGTGGTGGTTACACTATTTGGTGTAGACATTATGTTATTATGAAAATTAGAGCATTCTTGAGAATAAGAAAAAGGATATTGCTATGATTGATCTGTAAATACCTGTGAAGCCATGAGATTTTGCCTACGTAGCCTAGCTTATAATCTCAAAGATCGTCGGTTGACTTCGAAAACCTCGTAACTAAAGCTTAAATTGTTATAGGTTGTAGTTTTAGGTTTTCGAAGTAAACCGACGTAGCGTTTTATTGAGTAAACGTTTATTTTAGTTTGAAATTCAAACTAACGGTTGTCGCGTAGAAAAGTAGTCCGGTTCTGTACCCAGGATGCCCCAAATTAGATAGATGAGTATCTGTAGAATGCTATCTAGCGGGAGATAATGGCTGATACGGGTCAAAAGTTTTTTTTTGCTTTTGGTTAATTATCCGCATGTCCAAGAATAATTTTACCTCAGGATTGAGTCGACTGTGAGGCGAAATGGATTGAATAGACCCATAATGATCTGATGACTTTCTTGGTATAATGTATCACGGAGATGCATTAATTCACTATCAAACGACAATATTTTAGGCTTGTCCAAATTGAAAGCATATGCAGACGACAAAATAAAAGTGACTGAAAATTTGAAATTTGCTTTGTGAAGGGTAGAAAACATTGTGGGAAAAGGAGAAAATGCTGGTTACCAGCATTTTCTCCTTTTCCCACATATTTTTTCAAATGGCTTCTTTTTCAGGGTCGTCAAAAGTAATTGTGTGGTTATGGGTTAAAATTGGCCTTTCCAAGACCATCGCCAAGGTATAATGCTCCTACTTATGTTCGAAAAGTAATGCATATGAAAGTAGAATCCTTAGGCTTTCTTTACTAAATCTCTTACCACAAAATCCCGACTTTTAACGACCCTGAGGAAGAACCCTTTAGAAAACTTTTAGGGAAAAGAAAACATGCTGGTAATCTGGTCAGGGTTTTCTCCTTTACCCGCAAATTTGTCTACCCTTTCATGTATTATAGTTTTTGAATCGCACTTGTTTTGTCGTCTACATTTTTTTTTTTTGTTTTGGACAACTCAAAAATTTTGTAAAGTGTTAAACTTGTAGATCTAGATCTCTTCAAATCTGACCTCAAGAAAAAATATTTATATACAGACATCACATCTTGACAAGTACAACGAACTTTCGATGAAATATTCGTCTACATATCTTTGCCTATATCCAAATATAGATTGGGACTATCAAAGTCACCTTTTGCATATTTTTTAAATAAAACTTTAACCAAACTATCCCGTATTTTATCGACACAGAGGAAGAAACAATGACTAAAAAAATCCCAACAATTTACCCTTACATACATTATATGTCTATATTTTCAACGCGATAGTTTGAGAAAGTCGCCAGCTGTGAGTTTGTTTCGGGAGGTAACAGGTTACAATGACAGTTAAAGGAGAAGGTGACTCTTTTCTGCAGCCTACAAAAGTCTCCTACTAATTAGCCGTTGAGATCCCTTTAATGTAAACACGTCCTCTTCCTAGGAGAAGAAATAATTGGATAATTTTGGCGGGAGACTGCGTGATTTATTAGATACTTTCCGTTACAGGCAGTCTAGTATGAAATAACAACCTAAGTTTTCCTGAAAAAATCTAACCCTTTGACAGGTTTGATAAAATTGTGACCTGTTTTTAATCATTTGAAAACATAAATGCATGCTATAGCCATTGTAAGTTAAATACCAAATAAAGTCAGCAGACATATGAACGAGATTGTTATCCGACGCTAGTGGACATCCCCAGTAAACAATCATATATGGAAAACAAAGGAAATCAAGAAGTAAAAGGGAAAGATATTTTTTCTCCAGAATTTGTTAATTTTTCAAAGAACTTTGTTTCACTCTTTTCCAGACTACAAATTTTATTACAAAAATTTAGTCCAAATTGAACGAAAATGCAAACGACAAACTAAATGCCATTCAAATGGACGAATTTTTCTTTGTAAGAGTAAAATAGGAAAATGGTCACTACTAAGATTTTCTCCTAATCCCGCAATGCTTTCAGCAGGGCTTTTTTTCCAATGGAGGATAAAAGTTTAAGATGGTTATAAACGCACATATCGTCGGATGACTTCCAAAACCTCGTAACTACAGCTTGTAACAAGCTGTAGTTACGAGTTTTTGGAAGTAAACCGACGATATCAGAAAAAGGTTTTATAGATCGAGTACACAGATAAGTGATATAAACATCGTGACATTCAGTATTTTCCTGTATACTTGGTACTTTTATTATGCCAATAAAACAAAAATAAAAGGTCCACATTTTTCAATCAGAGCTATTCTTGTCATAGAACTTTATTGCTATTGTTCAACGTAAAAAAATGCCCTTTTCTCGTTTATTGAGCACGTAACAGACAGGAAGTGATAAACAAACGTTGGCTTTCTTATTACGAACAAATAATCACCAAAAGGATTAAGCCTCTTATTATTGAGCATTATTGTCTCCCTTTTCCACAACATTTCTCACCCTTTCAAGACCGAACCCAAATTTTTGAGCTTCATTTTAATTGTCCTCGACAATTGTTTTCAATTTGGAACGTCTTAAATTTTATCTGTTTATGATATCAGCCGCTAGTTGAAAAGAAAAGCATATCACCAAAATGCTTTAACTTTAGGAATACATACAACATTACATCGAATAATTAATTACACCGGGAAACTTTTGGAATACATGTTACGTGGAACGTTAAAACATAACGCTGAGAAAAAAACTCTAGGAGTGCATAACGTTACATAAAAATGTACGTTACACTGATAAGAAAACCCTAGGAATACATAAAACTACATGGAAACATTAGTTACTCTGAGAAGAAAACCCTAGGAATACATAACGTTACATGGAAATGTTAGTTACACTGAGAAGAAAACTACTGGAATACATAAGCTTACATGAAAAAATTAGTCAAACTGAGAAGAAAACTCAAGGAATACATAACATTGCATGGAATCGTTAGTTACACTGTGAAGAAAACTCAAAGAATGCATAAAGTTACATCGAAACGTTATTTACACTGAAAAGAAAACTCAAGGAATAACGCTGCGTGGAAATGTTAGTTACACTGAGAAGAAAACTCAAGGAATACATATCAATGTATGGAAACGTTAGTTACACTGAGAAGAAAACTCAAGGAATGAATAAAGTTGCATTGAAACTTTAGATACACTGAGAAGAAAACTCAGGGAGTCCATAACTTTATATTGAAACATTAGTTACGCTGAAAAGAAAACTCAAGGAATAACGTTGCATGGAAACGTTAGTTACAATGAGCAGTAAACTCAAGGAACATATAAAGTTACACTGACACGTTAGTTACACTGAGAAGAAAACTCAAGGGAATGAATAACGTTACATGGGAATATTAGTGACACTGAAAGAAAACTCAAGGAATACATAATGTTGCATGGAAACGTTAGTTACACTGTAAAGAAAACTTAAAGAACCCACAAAGTTACATCGAAACGTAAATCACACTCAGAAGAAAACTCAAGGAATACATAAGGTTACATGGAAACGTTAGTTACTCTTAGAAGAAAACTTAAGAATATTTGATGTAACACCGAAATTTTGGTTTCTCTAGGAAGAAAACTGTAAGAAACATATTACATGGAAAAAGTCGTTACACTCAGAGGTAAACTCTTGTAATGCACACTGTGACATCAAATCATTGGACACACACACTAATAATCTTTATATGCATGTTACATGGAAAATTGGCTATATTTCCAAGAAAACTTGAAAAACATGATGTTAATAGCAGAACTGCTAACACTGAGGAATGTAATCGTGTGCCTCTTAATGGTCAACTGTCGCCGATTCTTTAAAACGAATCAGAAATATTACCCCTGTACGAGCCGGCAAAATCTCCATTCTGTCCAAACTAAGTTTGTTTGCAGACAACAAAATTTAATGAAAGATTACAAAGTATCTTGTACTTTAAGGAAGATGATCACAGAGTGGGATTTGATATTATGCTGTTCACAAGAATCGCTCCTCTTCCGTCAATATTTTAAAAGCCTACCATGGTTGGTCTGCACTGATGTAATAAGCAAGAAGGTAAGCATCTCACTTTCAATGCCAGACAGAAGTAAGTAGACGACTGGGTTTTCACCGTCGGCGTCCCTTGATGATACCATAGTACATAAGCAGACTAGTTTGCAATGACAGTGTTAAATGTACCTTGGAGATAAATGTTTTACAATAATACATCCTGTGGGAAAAAAAAACCTTTCCTGTATCTTGTTTTTTAAATATAAGACTTAATCCCTTTGTAATTCGTTTAGCTTATAGGGTCGATGTAAATTAAAGTCACACAGCATAAATCTTGCAAATAGATATTGTGTCTACACTGTCCATACTTAAACAGGTTTCAAAGCTTTCCAATGAAAAGTTTAAAGATAATAGCCATTGATTTTAGTCCTAGGATTAAACAATTTCTTTAACATCGATTGAGAAACAAGATTTGTTTTAAAAAACAAATTTCTCTCAATTCTGCTTTCTGGAAAATACACCAATACTCGCGCCGAATGTGTGGGCAAATTAGCAATCGCAAAGCTGAAACCCGCTCCCGGGAATCGAATTTGGGACCTTTTGGTTGCAAGGCCGACACTCTACCGCCACGGACACCACAAACTCATTACAAGTTCAGTCCTACTTCTCGGAAACAAGCTGATCTGGGGATAACCTGAGACACGCATTAATTTATGTTCCTACATGTATCAACCTGAAAGGTGTTTCTGGTAACTTGACCTCAAACTGCAGTACTCGAAGTTGGTCGCTGGAAGAAAGGAATGACTTACAAATCATGATGCAGCCAAAGAAACGTTTAGATGTCGATCATTTGGCTTTCTTTTTGTAAATGAAAGATTACTTTGATGATGAATTCGCCATCAGTCTTGTCACTCCAGTATGAATATTGATATGGAAGATAGCATTCCGTTTTGTAATCGTTTGTCAAAAATATGATTACACCCTGTCAAATATTTGTGACAAATAGCAAAATACTCTGACAGTGGCTTTTCTTATCTTCGTCTTTTGCTTTTGCTGTTTCAGATTGTCACGCAAAGCAAATTATTCCTTTCTTTTATTTTAAAAATCGACATAGGAAGCTGATATATGTGCTTCATCTCGGAACGTTTTGTTTCAGTTATCAATTTTTTCTAAACATTGTGCGTTTTGTCCGCGAAAGGTAGAACAAAGTAAGGGAAAATTTGCATGATACCAGTATTTTCTTCTTTCCCAACAATTATGTTTTCAAGAGCACAATAAATCCAGGTCCTAAAAGTCAGAATTGTAGGATAAACAAACTCGTTTTTGCTGGTGCAACTTAAAGGTGGCCCTTTCGATTTTGGAACGAAAATTTTACAAGCATACAAAAAAAAAAATCCTTATGTTCCCAAAGCCTTTTAATGTTCTTTTTTCATAAAACCCCCGTAATCGAAAACCAACCGACAACGAGAGAAACTAGAGATTTACTACGGCTCAGGTCGACAACGATGGGAGACACGGTCTATTTTTATATGAGCACCTCCCTCATTTACATACCGAAAATACACAGACGGTTCAAACGTAGCATCCGAAGAAGACACTATGGAAAATAATTACACTTTTGTTATGTTATGGAATTTAAGCGTCATTAGTCATGTACCAGTCACTTGACATTCCCACAATGCTTTTTTGATTTTTGGTGCGAAATAAAAAAATACCTCAAGAGGCTTAGTAGTCTATTATGGGAATACAGCAAAAAATTGTTTTTGTATTTCTTTTTTTATATAAATTTCACTTATATACGAGTATCGGTATTTTGAAAGTAACCCCCTATATATATTTTAATTCGGTGAGATATGAAAAATGTAAATACCCACCTTTAAACAAGTAACATATATAAAGGAATAGATTTCTCCTCATTTATATCACAAATTCAAATGGTGGAGTATGTAGATTGGAGACAGGTTTTATTATCTCAAGCAAACTCGCACATTTGCATTTAGCTTTTCATATTCTGTCGTATAATTCGTGAAATTTCGTTATTTAATGAAAAGGAGTCTAACATTCCCTGCTTGTATTTTTACGTTTGTACTCTATTCAATTTTACAGAAAATGTCTCTAAAGAGTTCTTAAGCTTGCCAGAGTCTAGCTTTATACTTTGCTAAACTCGTCTAATAAAATTCCATCTCGAATACTTATATCAGATCGTGCTTTTAAGACAGTAATATGGAAAAAGTCTTCGTGGTAAAAAAAACCCCAAACGATCAGATCTGTATTCATTTTATCTAAAGAAACGACCCCATCCGTACTAAATGACCGTTTATGACCCTTTGAAAGAAGGCGTCTGAAAGTTTAGCTGGTTACAGACACTCCTTTTTAAAGCAAATGCTTCATTTTCCCCAAAACAAAACTTACTATTTGAGCAGCATTCCATTTTTGGCTTACGTGTTGTATATGAACAGTTTTAAGTATTTCGATAGGTGAGTGCAATACTATTCTAAGTGCCTGTACGTTGTACAGGCACTTAGAATAGTAATGCACTCACCTACTGATTTGTCGACGGCTCTTCAACGAGGGAGGTACTTTGAGAAACCCTGGAAATCAAATTGACCTTCTGAGGGGAGTTGGCCATTAAGATAATACTCAAATGCTTATTTATCATCTTCCGTAAAATGTAGGGTAATTTGGCAAATACGAAATTCCATTAACGTGAAAAGAACTCTGTGATAGTAACCTTCAATATCGTTCGTTGTCGTTTTGGAGACATGTACATGTACGCATGAATGATTTATTCTAAGCCAGACGTCAAAGTTTGGGGTCGTTCTTATCGAAAGTATGCGCAGGCGACAAAATTCAACCCTTAAACTGCTAGACGCAACTCATTGACCTTGCGGACAACGTAAAGCAAAGATCAGACGGCACAGAACGTGCAGTTTGATCTTGTACCTCTATCCGATAAGAGATATTATTCCACAAAACATCATCTTCGCGAGCCAAGTTTACGATCACTACGTGGATCTTACCTTGGCTGAGCCCGATTTCGAGATTCCTGCGATGCGCCCTCTATTGGATGCTGGTTATTTCCCCCTTTACATAATATTTCTAAAAGCAAATGAAATATCGTTTTACAAACCGCTTACAAATACACATGAAGCAATAAGCGGACATCCATGTGGGTTTCCATGTTAACCTTCTCTTCGAAAGGTAGCGACGTTGTTCTATTTTTATCTAAGATGAAATGCTACGGGCGATTTCATTCGTTGCAGTTAGAGCTGGCTGCAACCAATGAAAAAGCGTATCGGGTGAATGTAAAAATCAAGCTCGATCCTCCAAGGGTAGAGTAACGTGGTGAATCGTCAGCCTTGGCTTGCGAAGATGCATAACATTGAAATAGCAATATTTGGGGCTTTACTATTCAGCGGGATAAGGTTTAATACATATGGCTCAGATATTAGCATATATCTTTAACTCATTACCAAACGACAATATTTCAGGCTGGTCCAAATTGAAAGCATTTGCAGACGACAAAATCAAAATGATTGAAAATTTGAAATTTGTTTTGTGAAGGGTAGAAAACATTGTGGGAAAAGGAGAAAATGCTGGTTACCAGCATTTTTTCCTTTTCTCACAATGTTTTCTAAAGGCTTCTTTCTCATTGTCATCAAAAGTAGGGATTGTGTGCTAATGGGTTAAGGGACAGCTTTAAGAGTAGAGGACAAGATTTTGGTTACCATTATATTTTCCTTTCGTGTCTACATCGTTTAATTTGTCGTCTGCAGATGCTTTCAATTTGGTCTAGTCCAAAAGTTTGTCGGTTTGGAAAAGGCTCAAGAGTAGTGCTTTTTTAAAGGTCCAAATCGCTATCAAGTATCACTGCTAATGGGCTAATGTCAAAAAGCAACTGCTCATGAGGACTGCATTGGCTGACCTGATACAAAACTTGGTGCAGATTCCTTTAACCCTTTAACAAACAATTCCTGGTTTTTCGGCCCTGAGATAGAAGGATTTTGAAAACATTGTAGGAAAAGGAGAAAATGCTGGTAACCAGCATTTTCTCCTTTTCCTACATTGTTTTCTACCATGCTGGAAACAAATTTCATTTTTTGGGTTACGTTTATTTTGTCGTCTGCAAGTGCCGTCAATTTTGTCGTTTGGAAAAGGGTTAAATCCCCCTTCCTTTCTTTCATACAGCAGTGTCAAAGTATGGCCTTTTACGTAATCGTATAAATTACACGGTCAGAGTCAATTTAAATGTGCAACTTCGGGGTCCGATGTCGCTTGAATGACAACACAGAAAGCGGAGAGAGCAGCTATCACTTGATGGAAGACGGATCACAAGTAAAGCTTACTGGGTCAACACTGGAGACATTGGAGACTGTTTTTGGACTATGTTCGTGTTCTTGCAAGAAATGAACTTGCACAATATGCTCGGGATTGCTAAAACTGGCTCTAAAAAACGATAAAGCAATTTTCTCTGATATTTCTAGTCCTGTCCTGTCTGTCATCTCATTCATTAAAACAAGAACAATCTTACAAAAATTACTATCCTCTTTCTTAAAGAAACGAGGGCTGTGCGGATCCCTCCTCCCTCCCCTCTCAAAATTTAACACTTAGGCTGCAAAACACCACTCATTGACCTTTTTTCGCACAATATAGACCAAGATCAGACTGCACTAAACGTGCAGTCTAACCTTGCATCTACACTATTCGATAAGGACATTTTTCTCCAAAAATTACCTTTGCAATTACAATATTTGGACTTGTACTATCGATTTAAAAGTTTTACTTGTTTAGCAAAAGCACATCTTCGAGAGCCAAGGTTACGATCACTACGTGGGTCTTACCTTGGCTGATTGAGCCCTATTTCGAGATTTTCGCGAGGCGCCCTCTATTGGATGTTGGTTATTACCCCACTTTACATCATATTTCTGAAAGCCAATGTAATATCGTTTTACAAACCGCTTACGAATACAATTATTCAACATGAATTCGCGATAAGGAGACATCCGCTTGGGTTTCCATGTTTACCTTTTTCTATTTTCATCAAAGACGAAATGCTACGAGCGATTTCATTTGTTACAGTTACAGCTGGCTACATCCAAAGAAAGAGCGTATCGGGTGAATGTAAAAATCAAGCTCGATCGGCGAAGGATAGGGTAGCGTAGTGAATCGTCAGCCTTGGCTTGCGAAGATGGCAACATCAGGGATAAACCGTAAATTGATGTTTTTTTTTGAAAGAAAAAAAATCCAAGATATCAGCTTTTAACAAAGTGCTATTAATCAAACTCTTTTTGGACGCAACACGCAATTAAGTGATGTTAAAAAACTGCATTTCTTTTGCAGGATCGTGTAAATCTTTTTGCTTGTAAAACACGTCGTCGAGGGCACCGATAAAAAAATATCGTCGGTTTACTTCCAAAACCTCGTAACTACAGCTTGTAACAAGCTGTAGTTACGAGGTTTTGAAAGTAAACTGACGATATGACGATCCTTTTTCAGAAAATCGGTGCTGAGTTTAATACGTTACTGTATTATATCAGTATTCCAACAAACTTTAAGTATAGAAAAAATGTACAATATGGCAATTTCAATACTTTGGATCAAAAGCATGTCACACGGTTATTTCAGACTTACTTGATATTTTGGTAGGTTGTGGTATATTAATTTTTATTTCATGCTTCCCGGTAGGATATCGAGAAATAGCAGTCAAAATATTTTTCGATCTTACACTAGTACCACCAGTGAAAATATCAATTTTCACGTTCTTGTTGCCTAGATAAATTGCGCGTACCTAACAACCAGATGGGAAATATGACGTCATATACCTTACATTTCTCGCGCTTGACGTAATATTGTGATGCGTTGCTATGCGGGAGGGGTGCGCCACGGGGAAAAACGGAAAAGAACTGTACTGGATTTTGATAAAGCTCCTCCCAGACAGGGTTAACAGCATGAAATAAATAGAATACACGTAGTTGTTTTTTCGGTGAAAGATAGAAATTTATTTCATCGAGTAAACACCATCGGTAATATTTTCACGAGTGGCGAAAACAAATATCCTCTATATATTTTTTGAGATAGCTACTCCTATACATTAATTACAAAACGCCTTTAAATTTTCGAGATATAAGTTTTTGGTAAAAAATTCCCACTTCAAAAGCAGCAACCTCTCCTTTATCAAACAGTGTAGATCGAAGATTAGACTGAACTTTCTGTGCAGTTCGATCTTGATCCTCAAAAGGTGCTTGAGTTACGCTTAACAGCCTATGGGTTAAGGAAGGTTAAAATTTTATGCTGTATTTATTCTAACTGGAGAGGTCGTCAGACCTCTCCAACAGTGGTGAGTTTAAAAGGCAGACTGCCACAGAATTTACTGCCTAAATCCATTTTGCTTGCAAAATTGAACTGATATATAGTCTTTTTCGTTATGGTTTTGTAAATATAGTGAAAAAACAGGAACAGGATATGGGCGTGGTTTATTTTAATATTGCGAAGATCAGAAAAATATTCGTTAAATCAATTTGCCATGTCTGTAAATGACCTCTCAAATAATTTAATTTGTCAAAAAGCAAATAAATCACAGCAGCACAAAAAAGGAAAAATTTCGTTAAAAAAGAGAAAGAAGACTGCTGGACAAGATCATGCGACTTGAAAAAGCGATAAGAAGGCCAAATGACCGTCATGTAAAGCATAATTATGAGGTTTCTAAGCGGCGGTTTTTTTCACTTGTTTGTTTACATGTACAAAAATGTATTGTAATTAAAAGCCAATAAACTATTTGAAAATATTGATGCTGACTACTCTTGGCTTCTTTTTGAAAAAAGCCAACTTGTATTAAGTACAGATGAACTAGTCTACATAGTTATTCACTGTATAGTGCATTATATAGACGTTAATTTAAAGACGTTCGCTCAGTTGTGCGTGATAATCTACGATTGAATTTATTTGAATTAAATATTAATGGAAATTTACCCACCAAATTGGAGTGTAAAGTTTTAAAGAATCGGTAACGATGTTCAGATTTAAAGAAATCGATTTCTTATCACCAGTTTTCATTTCTTTCTGCATCGAAGGTTTAGAATTTTATTACAGGATAAAACTGATAGCTTACGCAAGATGATATCGTATTGGAGTTATTAATGGTTGCAGACACATGATTATATAATTTCTTCCCCTGAAAATCTGCAGAGTCCTTATGATAGACTGTATACTTATTGTGATACATGGGGGCTGTCAGTTAACCCTTTCCCAAACGACAAACTTTTGGACTAGACTAAATTGAAAGCATTTGCAGACGACAATTCAACTCTTGCTGAAAAGATGATTTCTGTCTATGATAGGGTAGAAAACATTGTGGGAAAAGGAGAAAATGCTGGTTACCAGCATTTTCTCCTTTTCCCACAATGTTTTCCAAAGGGTAAATCTACTATTCCAGACCCGTAAAAACCAGGGATTGTTTTGGAAAGGGTTAATACAGATAACACTAAGACAGATTTTCTAAAGGAGCAGATTTACGAAAAATTGACATGACATCATAAAAGAAAATCTCTTAACCCTTAAGTTGCTAAGCGAGACTCAATAACCTTTTGCGGACAGTGTAGATCAAGATCAGGCTGCAAAAACGTGCACTCTGATCTCTGTTTCGTTACGGCACACCACTCCTTCATTGGCTTCGTCCTGATTTAAATACAATACCTGACAACTGCGTTTGAGAGATAGCTGTTTAGCTCAAAGGTTATGGTATTGGTCTTTTAAACCTCGAAAAATGAAGATATTTGCACGTCATGGGTTCGAGTCCAGCCAGGGGCGGTATGTACTTTAGCTATGCATCTGTTGCGAACTTTCATGTTCGTTAGACGATCTATACACGATCGAAGAAGGAGATTTATTATATACCTAGCAGTGAAATCCTGGAATTTCCCAGTGTAATAAATTTTGATATCATCACTAGTGACGTTATCAACTTTCACTTTCACTTCCTGACGTAATTTGGGAACTACTTTTTGTTTTCGGCTACATTTTTTTCGACTTTCAAACGCAAAATTACAAATAATGATGTTAATAAGGTATATAATAAATAGAATAATCAACTGGTTATTTTTGATATGAAAAATATCTCACTCGGACGCGTCGTAAGGCGTTAAAAAAACTCGTGCTGCGCACTCGTTTTTTCAACGCCTAACAACGCATCCTCGTGAGATATTTTTCATATCAAAAACAACCAGTTGATTATCCTCTATTTATTATATACCTAGCAGTGAAATCATGGAATTTCCCAGTGTAATAAATTTTGATATCATCACTAGTGACGTTATCAACTGTCACTTCCTGACGTCATTTGGGAACTACCTTTTTTTTCGACTACATTTTTTTCGACTTTCAAACGCAAAATTACAAATAATGATGTTAATAAGGTATATAATAAATAGAATAATCAACTGGTTATTTTTGATATGAAAAATATCTCACTCGGACGCGTCGTAAGGCGTTAAAAAAACTCGTGCTGCGCACTCGTTTTTTCAACGCCTAACAACGCATCCTCGTGAGATATTTTTCATATCAAAAACAACCAGTTGATTATCCTCTATACCATCAATTCTGGTAATTTTTTCCCAAAGATCTACAAGTAAAGGATGATAGATCTACTCAATATAGAGGATAATCAACTGATTGTTTTTGATATGAAAAATATCTCACGAGGATGTAGTCGAAAAAAAATATCAATATTTGGTTTTTCACTATAGAAATAAAATTTTCATTCAAGTTATTTTGCAGGATAAAAATACCTGGGACCGTATTCACCAACCATTCTTGAGAATATTCTTAGTCTTATTCTCCAAGTTTTTCTAAATGTGTAAGTAACACAACGTCTGATTGGCTAAACCGAATGGTTTAGCCAATCAGAAGTTGTGTTACTTACAAATGTAGAAAATTCTGGAGAATAAGACAAAGAATGTTCTTAAGAATGGTTGGTGAATACGGGCCCTGTACCAAACAAGCAGCATTCTCTCCTTTTTTTTTTCGGTAAAGTTTCATCACTACCATTGCAGTTACTTGAGATGACAAAAAGCTGATGTGAAAGACATCAGTTTTGCATCAGCAAAATAAGTGACAGCTGAGAGGATTCTTCTGCTGCTCATATCTTGAATATAAACTAATAGAAACAAGGGTGAGAACCTACATGATAGCAGAGGTTTCGGAATAGCCACCATTTTGTGCGCGAGGTGCAGATTAATTACTTAGAACACCTACTTCATCTGATGACGTAGGTTGTTACCCCTGAGAAAAAAATTCTGAGGTCAAAAGCGGGCAAGTTTAATTCTACTTTTACAACACACGAGTTTTGATTTGTCTTTTGCAAATGATTTTCTGCAAGGACAAGTCTAACATGTTGTTTGGCAAAAAGTTCATGTAGTGAACGAGATCATTTAAATTAGCCATGCTACATGTGAACAAGGGGTTTTGTGTATCAGCAAAACAAGTAGCGACCTAGATCAGCCGTTACGCAGTCCGCGTAGACTGCCCTGCGTCGAAACATTTGCTTTTGGTCAAATTTCTGCGAGTAGAAGAACCACTGTACATCCAGATTAAGTTTTTAAGATTTTGTTTGTTAGACAAAATGGATTCTGAATGTGACTATATGTAGAAAAATCTGCGTAATTCCAGTCAAAATATATTATTCTATTAACATTGTAACGTTCTTTCCTTTTACTTTTTTATCTACCCTGATCCTGGTTCTATTTCTCGTACGGCAATTCCATTTATAGAACGTCAATCTCGTTTTAAGTATGTTGTCAGTCCGTCTAAATACAGGACGGGGTGGACAGGAAAATATTTTGAGCAGGCTCAAAAGTCTGGGACACCCTTTCCATCCTAACCCGTCCATTAAATTCGTAAAAAGATCGTAAAAGGTTGCTAATACGTTCACTCCGTTGGAACACAGTTTAATTCCTCTCGGCAAAAATTTTCAGAACGGTGTGAGAACGAGTTTGGTGTGACGGGGGTATAAACCAGTATTCGCGCCGTTGTGTTGGTAGCTCCAAGGGTTGACCCCATCCATTACTTGATTCGAAACCAGACCCTTTGATGTGAGAGGACTACCTTCCAGCAGTACAACACCGTCTCCAATAGTAACCGTGTTTGAGGATATAATGATTCGGCCTTGTCCACAATGAAAATATTTGAGCCGAACTCCGGCAAAAGAGGTAAGTGAATGCATCTCTGACACATAATATTGGGTAAGTCATCGCAGATTTATGGTTCCATTAACTCCATTGTTTTCGAAACATTGACTAAAACCAGGGCCAACCATTCTCGAGAATACTCTTAGTCTTATTCTCCAAGGTTGTTTTTAAATCTGTAAGTAACACAACTTCTGATTGGCTAAACCGAATGGTTTAGCCAACCAGAGGTTGTGTTACTTACAAATGTAGAAAATGGTTGGTGAATACGAGCCCTGGTTGTATACTGGTTCCTTGAGCTGCAGAAATTGAACTATAGCAAAAAGATTTAGTTAATGTTAGCAAGGGCGGACTGCGTCTGCTAATATTTGTCAATGCTTTTGATAGATACCTTAACCCCCCTTTTTCAAAGAAAATGACACATTCGTAGGTGACAAACTAAAATATGCGTCAAACAACTGGACTTGTCTATGAAATGAGTTTTAAAGTAGGAATAGAACGAAGAGCTATGGCATTTTTTTTTCTTTTCTCGCCCATTTCAGAAAGGTCAGTAAATTTTGGAATGGTGCGTTATCGTGATAAGTAACTTCTGACATAAATCATTCAAAATCGAATAATTCATTTAACAAATCGGTTATTCTACATAACATTTCTAAAATTACTTTTAATTGGAATTCTATCAGAGACCATCTATGTGTGGATGGTAAAACCAAGTAAATGATATACCTGATTTAGCCATCGGAGATGTTTGCGATCGCGCAGCTATCAGATATTTAAACTGCCTGTTCGATAACACGTTGTCTCAGTGTCCCCAGAGAGATGATTGTTGAAGTGCTTTTACGTTTACTTCCATAGTAAATTGCATTTCAGGTTATATTGTTGGATATTAACCATCGTCAACAGCACGTTTCAGGTAAACAAATGAATTATTTATTTTTTTTTGTTTATTTATATAATGTACATACTTATTCTGTCTGAATATTGGACTCTGGAATGCTTCTTTATTTTCAATTAACTGAAATACACTACATATACTCTTTAGTTGTTGGATCTGTCAGTTTCTAATTTTGAGACTTCCTCGCACGTCTTTCAACTCTACCAAACGACAGATTTTGGGACTGGACCACATTCAAAGCATCTACAGGTACTAAATTAAATCTTTGTAATATGATGATTTCTGACTTTGATAGGGTAGAAAATATTTTGGGAAAAGGAGAAAATGCTGGTTACCAGCATTTTCTCCTTTTCCCACAATATTTTCAAAAGGCTTCTAGCTCATGGGCGTTAGAAGTAGAAGAAAATTTATGAACTCTCGCTCGTAAAGCGAAATTTTTGACCACTAAACAATGTTTGCACATGTAACCATACATTCATCTGACAAAATTAGTTAATGTTGGTATTACTTAAGGCAGTGGACCCGTAATACATCTAGTGCAGCATGGAATAAAATTATTTTGACAGTTAATAAAGACGGATTTAAAAAGTTATGATTTTTTTGCACATTTTTAACCCTCCAGGAATTCCTTTTATGTCTATCTTGAAATTATTTGTTGATACTTTTTGTTAGTTTTCAGAAAAGGGAGGTAATTATCATATCGCTTTGTAATGAGAATATAGTGATTTTAAATTTATAAATGATAATTCTAGGAAGGACAAGAAGGAAAAAGTGGCTCGGTGAAAGTAGTACAATAATACTTATTTTCAATCCTAGAAAATTTTGTAGGACAATATTATAGTGGAAATAGCTGTTTTCTATTACAGGTCCACTACGTTAAATAAATTGACCTGAAATCGACCTTTATGCAAAGAATAATTAACCCATTACCACACAATCCCTACTTTTGACACCCCTGAGAAAAAAGCCTTTAGAAAACATTGTGGGAAAAGGAGAAAATGCTGGTAACCAGCATTTTCTCCTTTTCCCACAATGTTTTCTACCATTCATAAAACAAATTTCAAATTTTCAGTCGCTTTTATTTTGTCGTCTGCAAATGCTTTCAATTTGAACCAGTCTAAAATAGTGTTGTTTGGTAATGAGTTAAAGACTGAAAAATTATATCATCGAGTATGATCGGACGGTACTGAAATTATGTCAACAGTAAATGTTGGGTTTGACCCTCACTCTGTCATAATCAGAATAAAAAGCTTTTGCGGATGGCATAAATCAAGATCAGACCGTAGAGAAAGTGCATCTTAGATCTATGGCACCAGCCACGTATTACCAATTTAAACCGACAAAATAATGTTTCCCTCAGGTATTTTTTAAGTATTAAGTATTCTTTAAGTCTTTACCAAATGACAAAATTTTAGACCGGTCCAAATTGAAAGCCTTTGCAGGCAACAAATTAAATGTAATCAAGAAATTGAAATTTGTTTCCAGCTGAGTAGAAAACATTGTGGGAAAAGGAGAAAATGCTGGTTACCAGCATTTTCTCCTTTTCCCACAATGTTTTCAAAAGGCTTCAGTCTCAGGGTCGTAAAAAACCAGGGATTGTTTAGTAAAGGGTTAAAGACATAATAAATCTATTAGTAGCCTATGATTTGAAAAGCGTTCACATACATATGGTTCCGCACGCAGACGACTTTAGCCGAAGCTAAGTTCGCACAATAATTCCAGCGTGTTATATATGGTAATAGAGGTAATTTATTTCATGTCATTTTTTTCGGGTAATACCCTCTCCGAAAATATGTGTGGCCCGTCACGCCAAAAGGGACCGTCTGGGAACTGCAAAAAGTGTCAACCTGGTCTGACTGCGCGAATTGCGCAGGCTGACGAGGGTTGACACTTGTCGCTGTTATGACATTTTCTGTATGAAAAGTGGTCATTATACCTCGTTATAACAATCTTTTTTGAATTATCAACTTAAACTGACCTGCACTATCGTTGATCTGTTTTCGTCTAATTGATGTACAGAATTCCCAAATGGTCCCTTTTTGCGTGATGGGTCACGTATGCTTAAGGTAAGACCTGTGTAATGGAAAATTTCCAGTACAATATCATCCTGCAAAATTAGCTTTAAGTAAAAATGAGTATTATTGAACTACTTTCAACGATTCATTTTTACCCCATTTTTTCCTTCTTTGAAATTACATTTATCATCTAAAACCACTATATTCTCATTTCAAAAAGAGATAATAATTACCTCCCTTTTCAGAAAACCAACAAAAGTATCAAAGAATAATATCAAGATAGACATAAACGGAATTTTTGATCCGTTAGAAATGTGCAAAAGTATTATTTCTGCATAAATCCCTATTTATCCGTATTTAACAACAAATTAGAATTTTTGCCCCATGCTCACCGGAAGTGCATTGCACAGGTCTTGCCTTAAGGTAGTGGATCCATAATAGGCCTAGTGCGGTATGGCATAAATTTCTTGATAAATACAGATTTATACAGATATAATACTTTTGCACATTTTCATCCGACCAGAAATTCCTTTGATGTCTATCTTGAAATTTTTTGTTGATACTTTTGTTAGTTTCTAGAAAAGGAAGGTACATGTAATTATCATATCCATTTGTAATGAAAATATAGTGGTTTTTAAAGATTTATAAATAATAATTCTAGGAAGGACAAAAAGGAAAATATGGCTCGGTAAAGTAGTACAATAATACTCATCCTTAATCTTAGCAAATTTTCTAGGATAACATTATAGTTGAAATAGCTGTTTTCTATTACGGGCCCACTACGTGAAGGAGGTCATTTATTTCATGCTGGGGGGGGGGGGGGGAGGAGGGGGGTAATACCCTCTCCGAAAGAGAGTATTCACGAGCCATGCTCTGGCAAAGGGAGGCTAAATTCATCTCCAAGATGCATGATATCAAGCAAGGCATCGCAGTATTAACTCATTACCAAACAAGAATATTTTAGGCTTGCCCAAATCGAAAGCATTTGCAGACGACAAAATAAAAGTGGCTGAAAGTTTGAAATTTGTTTTGTGAAGGATAGAAAACACTGTGGGAAAAAGAGAAAATGCTGGTTACCAGCATTTTTTTCTTTTCCCACAATGTTTTCTAATGGCTTCTTTCTGAGAGGCGTCAAAAGTAGGGATTGTGTGGGTGAAAGATCTATAAAAAATATTTTAAATACCAATGTGCTGAATCATAAGGTAAAATGGTCCATTGACACGCAAAAAAAGACTGATCAGAGGCCAAAGGTTTCAGCGTATGTCAGCCTTCGTGGAATGCACAAGCTGGCTGAGGACGACGTGTTTTGCACAAAAAAAGAAAACAGTAAGCCCAAATGTTGAGCGAAATACTTTCATTCGTGAAACATAATAATTGACCACTGCACAATGTCTGCAAAAATGTACTCATACATCCATGTGGCAAAAATAATGTGGATATACCCTTTGAAAATACATACCAGCATTTTCTCCTTTTCCCACAATGTTTTCAGAAGGGTTCTTTACCGGGGGTGTTAAAAGTCGGCAAAAGGTTAAGTAAATTAGTGCAAGATCATTACGAAAGAAGGAGGAATTTAGCTTTTTGATATAATTTCATCAGGAGAAGCCTGCTTTAAGAGGTTTAAAACCGTCTGTCGGATTTAATGCGCTTAATATTTTAAAATTCGTGAAACAAGGAGACATAGCTACATCATTCGGAATAATTCGTTTAGATGAATATTTGACTCTGTCCCAGACTTCGAGTTTTACACACCTTCTTATTGAAGCAGTTGCATACGACGAACTAAACGTGAATCAAATCAAAGAACTTTCTTAGAAAGGTTTGAAAGCATCATGGGTAAAGAAATGCTTGTCAGCCGCATTTTCTACTTTTTACAAGATGTTTTCGGAAGCCTTCTTCTTTTTCAGGGTCATCAACCCTTTCCCAAAGAATAAATTTTGGACCCTTCCAAACCGAAAGAGTAAATGCAGACGACAATTTTAGATTTGGAGAAAATAACAGAAAGTTCTCTAAAAGGGTAGAAAATACTGTGGGAAAAGGAGAAATTGCTCGTTACGAGCAATTTCTCCTTTTCCCACAGTGTTTTCAAAAGATTTTTAATGCAGACACGTAAAAACCAGGGCTTGTTTGGGAAAGGGTTAAAATACGGAATTGTGTGGTAAAGGATTAGGTTTAGACTGAAGGTCTTTCGGTCCTTTCCCCCTCTCATCATTCTGTAACCTTTTTCGGAAATATATAAATCTAGAGCTGTCACTGAATGTGACTTTAAACCCCCGCCTGCGCTTTGACAGTGTTTTTACACAGACAGACACACGGACGGATACGGACGGATGGATGGACGGACACACGCACAGACAGTCTGGTTCCGGTATACCCCCGAAAACATTTGTTTTGCGGGAGTATAATAGTTCATTGTTAATTGTTCGTTTTGTGAAACAGATTGAATAATTTCAGAGGTTTGTTCCGTCGGAGACAATTCTAATACAGTTGATTCCTCATATTTGGCGTGTTTTTTTTTTCATTTTATCCCCCCCTCCCCCCTTTTTTTAATTTGCATCTGATATAACCTTTTATGATACAGAACAGGCGCATCTTGATTCTTTACCGAACGACAAAATTTTAGACTTGTCCAAATTGAAGGCATTTGCAGACGACTAATTAAATGTGACTCAAAAATAGAAACTTGACTTGAGCAGAGAAGAAAACATTGTGAGAAAAAGGAGAAAATGCTGGTTACCAGTATTTTCTCCTTTTCCCACATTGTTTTCAAAAAACAGCATTGTGCGGTAAAGGGTTAAGCTGTCGTGACGGCATGGACCTCTGAGATCATGTAAAGAAAGCTTTCACGTAACAAAGAGTCTATTCGACAGTTGCTTATTAATTCCAAATCTCCTAATTAGAATTAAAGACGATAAGGAAATAAAGCAACCCGTCCACTTATCAGGATTCATTCCAAAAGCCCTTGATATACGTAAAAGCATGCTAGGCCTTTATCCAGTATTAATTAAATACCTTTTTTTTTCAGCTCAGTAGGTCATATCGCATTGATTTGAATCTTGATAATCAGATTTAACCCATTACCACACAATCCCTACTTTTGACGACCCTGAGGGAGAAGCCTTTAGAAAATATTGTGGGAAAAGGAGAAAATGCTGGTAACCAGCATTTTCTCCTTTTCCCACAATGATTTCTACTCAGCTGGAAACAAATGTCACTTTTTGAGTTACGTTTATTTTGTCGTCTGCAAGTGCTTTCAATTTGGACCAGCCCAAAATTTTGTCGTTTGGTAGAGTTGATGCATTTGAGCCAGTCTCTGTGAAAAGGGTGATAAATAATTTATAAAAAGTAGCCTAGGTCGAAACGTTTTGTTAATGATCAATATCCTGCATGCAAAAGTACCATTCTACCTCATAATTCAGGCGGTTGTGCGACAAAGCGGATTTGGCGGATTTTGCAAATTCCTTAGAATATAATGTCTTGCTTGGCAAAAAGCGTTGTCTGCGCATGTCATATTCTTCGAAGCTGTCTATATGACTCATCACTCCCCCAGAATTTGGGGAAATTGTAGTAATATGCACTTTAGAGGAGCAATGGGGAAAATGGCCTTTATTTGATACATTTGAGGAAAAACCAGGCCTGTTTTAGCTTCAGATTTCTCTACAATGCTGATCATAGCTGAATGAATCGTACCAGGCAGCGTTTTATCGAGTAAACATTTATTCTAGTATGAAATTCAAAGTAACGGTTGTCGCGTAGAAAAGTAGTCCGGTTCTATAACCAGGATGCCTAAATTAGATAGATGTGTATTTGTAGAATGTCATCTAGCGGGAGATAATCTGCTATATAACGCATCACGGAGATGCATTAAAACCCGTTTTTCCAGAACGTCGCTTATATAACGCTCTGAAAAAGCGGGGGTTAATAATTCAATAATAATAATAATACAATACTTTACTCAATACTAAGGACATCGTCCCACTGTACAATAACATGAAATATACATACAGAGAGTAACAAATACAATTAAAGCGTTTAGAAGATTGTTATCACTAAATAAAATGACTAATAGATAGTGGTAGTTCGGATTGATGTATGAAAAAACGTTCAGATGCTTATAACTTCTAAATTACAAGGCAGTCCGGGCAGGCTGACCTGGTTGATACTTATCGCTATCGGTAAATTTTCTGTACGTAAAAGGACCAGTCTACCTCATAATTAAGTCGGTTTGTTGAAAAAGGTAGCTACTATATATCTTTAACTATGTGACGACGTTTTTTGCATCGTGGATCATGGAGTCGCATTAAGACCCCTCTTGCTAGAGCAGGGGTCATAGATCTATATTTTATATTATTTTTATGGTATTCCCTTAAAAGGCTACTTAGCCTCTTGGGCTATTTTTAGATTTCGCACAATATGGGAATGTTAAGTGACAGGCACGTGACTAATGACGCTTAAATTCCATAACATAACACAAATGTATTGTTTTCCATAATGTCTTCTTAGAAAGCTATGTTTAAAGCTTCATCTGTGTATTTCTGATATATAAACGAGCGAGTTGCTCATGTAAAAATAGACCGTGTTTCCCGTCGGTGTCGACCTGGACCGTATTAAATCTCTAATTTCTCTTGTTGTCGGATGGTTTTCGACTGCTGGGGTTTAATGAATGAACATTAATAGGCTTTGGGAGTATAAGGAAGATATTTTTGTATTTTTTGTAAGATTTTCATCCCAAAATCTGAAGGGCTACCTTTACGGTAAAGAACTTGTCGCATGACATGAAATCCATTTTGCTTAATACGGTCTGAGTCATAAGGTCGTATGATCATGTGATGCGCAGAAAATTTAAGAAATGGCAAAAAAAAAATCTGTCTAGATCAAACCGTTTTACTGGGCAAGACTCATGTATCGTCGGTGTACTTCAAAACCCTCGTGACTACAGCTTGTAACAAGCTGTAGTTACGAGGTTTTTTTTACTTACCCCTTTCCCACACAATGACGACTTTTGACGACTCTTGGTAAGAAGCCTTTTAAAAACATTGTGGGAAAAGAAGAAAATGCTGGTAAACAGCATTTTCTTCTTTTCCCACAATGTTTTCTACTCTATCAATATACAGTTGCACCATTTGAGCCACAATGAAATTGTCTTCTGCCAAGGCTTTCAATTTGGACAAGGCTGAAATTTTGTCGTGTGGTAAAAGGTTAAGTAAACCGACATTATTTCACTTTGGCTTCAACACTTGTTTACCAGGTTTTCTCATAATTTGTATTTTAAATCATGATGCTTTTATTTACCATCGACTATGTCATCGTCCATAGAATTAGACCTGAGTTCTGTTAACCCATTACCAAACAACAATATTTTAAACTGGTCCAAATTGAAAGCAATTGCAGACAACAAAATAAAAGTGACTGAAAATTTGAAATTTGTTTTGTGAAGGGTAGAAAACATTGTGGGACTTGAAAAGGAGAAAATGCTGGTTACCAGCATTTTCTCCTTTTCCCACAATGTTTTCTAAAGGCTTCTTTCTCAGGGATTGTTTGATGGGTAAAGTTATGTTCCTGTAAAGTAAAAGGTTATAGACCGATTCAATAATAGCATTAAGGCCAGCGCTTAATGCTCGTCACACGAGTAATTACGCCATTACGTGGGGACCGTCAGGAAGTCATTTCTTTGTGATAGCCAACAAAAAGGCAAAACATATTTCAGAAATTATTATTCCTAAGATTAAAAAAAAAAAAAGGATTTTACCCTTATTGTGCTTATCAAATTAAATGAATTTTTCAATAGTAAAAACCCTTCTTCGCAAGCCAAGGCTGACGATTCACTACGCTTCTCTACTCTACCTTTGGCGGATCGAGCTTGATTTTTACATTCCCCCGATGCGCTTTTTCACTGGATGCAGCCAGCTCTGACTGCAACGAATGAAATCGCTCGTAGCATTTCATCTTTGATAAAAATAGAACAAGGTCGCTACCTTTCGAATTGAAGGTAATGGAAACCCGCGGGGATGTCTGCTTTTCGCTTCATGTGTATTCGTAGGCGGTTTGTAAAACGATATTTCATTGGCTTTTAGAAATATGATGTAAAGCGGGGTAATAACCAGCATCAGATAGAGGGCGCATCGCAGGAATCTCGAAGTCGGGCTCAATCAGCCAAGGTAAGATCCATGTAGTGATTGTAACCTTGGCTGGCGAAGATAGTAAAAACCCAGATACTGCTATTTTGAAGGTATGTTTCGGCAATTAATATGTCCTTGTCGGACAGTATAGATCCAAGATCAGACTGCACGTTCTGTGCAGTCCGATCTTGATCTACACTGTCCGCAAAGGGTCAGTGAATCGCGCTTTGTAGCCTAAAAGTTAAGATCGCCCTCAGTCTTGTTCTCAGGAATTTTGCCAAATTTAACAAAAACATTCCAGAAATTTCCTTTACTTTGAAAGCTTAGCAAATTTTGGAGACAAGAACCGTTCCCAAGCATGGCTGTAGAGTAGGGACACAGTACGTTGGAAAACAGTTTCGAAAATTGTATGTTATGAACTAGTTTTTAGATCTATACTGACTCATCCAATGCAAACGGGATGCATTCATTGATGTTTTTATGTAAGTTTCCACTACAATTCATAATGTTGCTTGGCCACAGTAGGTCCATACCATAGTTCAGCTTACAATGCAGTCTGATCTTGATCTACGCTGTCTGCAAAAGCCAGTGAAGTCAATTCACTATCTGCAGTTTTGCAGTTAATTTTTTGCTAAAAAATCCTAACTTTTGACAACCCTAAAAGAGAAAGATTTTGTAGACATTATGGGGAAAAAACATTCTGGTAACCAGCATTTGTCCTTTTTCGATAATGTTTTCTGCCCTATCAAAGACAGAAAACATCATCTGCGCCACATTTACTCCGTCGTCTGCAAATGCTTTCAATTTTGTCGAGTATAAAATTTTATCGTTTGTAACAGTGTTATAGGCACTAAAAGCTATCGATTGGCGAACCGGGTTTCACCTTCACCTTGTACCATGCACAATTCTATATGTTTCACCTGCCCTGAGAAAGAGACCTTATGAAAATGTTGTGGAAAAAGGAGAAAACGGAGGCTTGTCCTGGCAAAGAGGTCTTGATGTATTTCAGTGAGCGTTATAGAAAGCAATTCATCTCATTATTTTGGACCCATAAAATCTTGTCTTACAGCCGACAGCACTATGGGAAACACGTATATTTTGAAATGCAGAAATTTACAATAAGCAAAAAGAATCGAACAAGGTCAGCCCGCGCAGACTGCGCGGGCTGACCTTGTTCGATTCCTTTTGCAGATTTTCAGATAAGCACCCTTATCACAATCTGATAAAGGGTTAACAGATTTCAATGCAAGAAAGAAAAAAAAGGAAGCCAGCTTGATGAAATACATCGAGTCTATCCCTAGCAGAGGATCATGTCACGGCTACGTTTTGTCCTTAGGAAATTAAGCGAGACATTATATTTCATGACTGACTGTATAATCCGTTACATTGGACGACAATTATTTGAATAATGCATTTTGCACAATAATGCATTTTGTACAGTGTATGTTGTTCCAAGACAAAAGGTCTGGCATTAGCCCATTTTGTGTTGCGGTGAATTATGGTATTTGTGGAATGGTATTTATGACTTTTTGATAGATTTATTGTTCAATGATTCTATTTTCTCACTTCCATGTTGGTTTGGTTTTATCTGGTTTGATGTTAAAGGTAGGTATTTAGAATTTTCACATCACACCAAATTAAAAAATATATATATCATTGAAACTTATATGAAAAACAATACAAATCATCAATAATTAAGAATTATAAAATTACAAAAAAAAATTTTTTTTGATGGTATTCCCTTAAAAGGCTACGTAGCCTCTTAAGCTATTTTTAGATTTCGCGCCAAAAATCAATAAAGCATTGTGGGAATGTCAAGTAACTGGCACGTGACTAATAAAGCTGAAATTTCATTACATAACAAATATGTAATAATTATTTTCCATAATTTCTTCTTCGGACGGATGTTTGAAACTTTGTCTGTTTTTTTCCTGTATTTAAATGAGAGAATTGATAATCTAAAAATAGAACGTGTCTCCCGTTGGTGTCAACCTGGACCGTAATAAATCTCAAATTTCTCGTGTTATCGGATGGTTTTCGACTACTGGGTTTTTTTGAACGCAAATTAAAAGGCTATGGGAGTATAAGGATGATTTTTTTGCATTTTCGTCCCCAAATCTGAAGGGCCACCTTTAAAGACTTTTTCAATCGCATTTCATTTAAAATCAACGGTTAACCATTTTATTATCTCTACGTGGACTTACTACTACAACTACCATTATTATTATTACTATTATCATCATTATCATTTTACTGGTTTACTCAAAATTAAAGAATAAATCGTAAGCAACGACCCCAGAAACTAACTCTGCCGAATTATGATCAGTCTGGGAGAATACATAGACCTTTGTAACACGATTATGGTATGTTAACGTGATTTTACACAGAAAAAATACATATATCTTATTTTTTCCCCTCAATTTCATGTTGATCTCATCAATTTACCCTGCAAAAATATCGATGATGAATTCTATTTTATAATAGAACTTTTAGATTAATCTTTCCGTAAAAAACAAAAAACTCTACTTAACTCTTCTACGCATTCAAACACGTGACCAGACATGTTGAAATATATTAAAGTCTTAATAATAATTTATTAACAGTATTGTAATTAAATGTACTTTTTAAACGTATTTTGCAACTTTAGTAGCTGATCTAAAAAAAAAAAAGACCCAGAAAGTCATTTTTCAGAACTTCAGATATTGGAAAGTGAAAAGTTCATCATCACCATCTATTTGATAACAATAACCATAAACATGAGGCGAGGGGTGGTGTTCGAAATGAGAAAATGCTGGTATCAAGAGAATTTTTCACTTTTCCAGTGTTTTCAAAAGCAATTTTCCTCGGGGCTGTTCAAAATTTCGGAATTTATAGGACTTGTCCATAACGCCAACACTTCAACACTTTGGTCTTTCGGATCCTACACATTATCTCCCGCTAGATGGCATTCTATAAATACTCATCTATCTAATTTGGGCATCCTGGGTACAGAACCGAACCACTTTCCTACTCGACAACCGTTACCTTGAATTTCAAACTAAAATAAACGTTTACTCAATAAAACATTACCTCGTGCAATTCACTCAGCTATAATCAGCAGTTTAGAGAAATCTGGAGCTAAAGCAGGTCTCATTTCTCCTCAAACGTATTGATAAAAGCTATTTTCTACTTTGCTACTTTATGGGGCGTAATATTACAGTCTGCCCGCTTTCGGGGCTAGTGATGCGTCATATAAGACAGTCGAATCTTCGAAGAATATGACATGCGCAGACAACGGGATCCTACATAATATTGTACAACTGAGCCACGCTCTGTGGAAACTGGGACTTACGCACCTGCAAAACGTATTGAGCAAGGTCCGCAGTTCGAGCAGGCTGCCATGAATCGATAGTTTTGCAATTGTTAAATGTTCTGCATGTCAAATGATTATTTAATCTACAGATTAAGTCGATTATTCGACAAAATGGACTTTATGGATTTATAATTATGTTATGTCTTGCTTGGATTATTGCATCACGGAAAACAAACAAAAACAAAAACAAACAAAAAAACCCAAACAAACAAATTGGTTTGGGGAATATCTGCGTTTCTTTTCCTTTATCCCAATCAACGTTTCCAAAATACATCTTTTAACCGAATGCACCCCGTGAATTTCACAAGTACAAAGTATAGCATGCATACACTTGTATATTGATTTAAGTCATTACCAAACCACAAAATTTTAGGTTTGTCCAAATCGAAACATTTGCAGACTACAAAATAAAAGTGACTAAAAATTTGAATTTTGTTTTGTGAAGGGTAGAAAACATCGTCTGAAAAGGAGAAAATGCTGGTTACCTGCATTTTCTCCTTTTCGCACAATGTTTTCTAAAGGATTCTTTCTCAGAGACGTCAAAAGTAGGGACTGATTGGTAATGGGTTAGAAAGAATTGCAATTGCCAATCTTGAAATGATTTTGAATTGAGGTTACGTACATCTGAAAGCAATGTGGATGCAGGAAACTTTCTTGTGTCTTGCAGATTCTATCTTTGCAACATAAATTTTAAAAGCAGGGTGCTGCAGTAAGAGATAATGATAAACAAATAAAAAACAAATCGTCAACCTGAAGGCATCAGCCTATTTGAAAAGGTTTATTCCCAGTTCGCCCAATCCCATTTCGCCCATTCCCATTTCGCCAGAATTTTTCCCGTTTCGCCCATTCTTTTTTCGCCCTTTCCAATTTCACCCTTTTCCCATTTTGCCAAATATCTGACCTGCCCTTTTCCCGTTTTGTCCAAATTCATTTTCACCCACTTTTCATTTCACCCAGAAGCCATCTCGCCCAACTTTCCCATTTCGCCCTTTTCCCACAAGGCCCCTTCCAATTTCGCCCAAACGCCATTTTTTCTGATATCTGGGCCCAAAACTAGTGAAAAGTTGTCTAATAAGTTAATTCCTTAATTTATAGCCCTTATTTTGAGAGTTATTATTATAGGCCTGTGGTAAAGGAACAGGGTGTAGGCTATTACACGTAAGGGCCAAAGTGGTGATGGGGCGAGCTGATAACTGGGAAAAATGGCATTGGGCGAAGTGGTGAAGGGGCGTAATGATAAAGGGGCGAGATGGCATTGGGCGAATCGGCAAAGGGTGAATTGGCTAAACGGCGAAACGGTAACTGGGCGAAAAGATGATTGGGCGAGGTGGCAATGGGGCAAAATAAGAAAGGGCAAAATGGGTAGGGGACAAGACGTCAAAGGGCGAAATGGGAAGAAAAGTTTGGCGAAATGGGAATGAGAGAAATGGAATTGGGCGAACTGGTTAGACACCATTTGAAGATTCTTGGCTCTTTACCAGACGACAAAATTTTGACCTTGTCCAAATAGAAAGCATTTGCAGACGACAATTTCAATGTGCCTCAAATGGTCAAATTTTTTGATAAGGTAGCAAACTTCGCAGGAAAAGGAGAAAATGCTAGTTTTCTTCTTTTCCTAGATTGTCTTCAAAGAGCTTCTTTCTCGGAGTCGTTAAAAGCCGGCATTGTGTGGTAAAGAGTTAAGATTCAATAAACAGTGCAAAATGTTCGTAATTGTATTATTATGAAATTGCAACTTTGCGACATGTCAAAACCGCATTACAAATCATAAATAACCTATACCGTTGTGTATTGTTTGCAAGAAAGATTCTAGAAACAATCAACAAATTAAAACAGCATTATTTTAATTAGACTTTTAATGAAACGTCAAGACGTGATGGATTGAATGCACGCCTTATTGCTTTTTTCCCAGCCACTTAGTGCCTTCTTAGAAATACTTGCAAATTAATCTTCTCTTATAATTATTCCTGTTTAAACTTTATCGGGCGTAGAGCAATAAACAATTAAACCTGTACAGAAGAATGCAAAGTTTGAACGGTTCAGAGGAAAACAAATGCATTTGAAAAAGGCGGTTAAAAACTTCATGAAAAACAGAAAATTCCTAAAACCAGCTTTTTCTTCTTTTCCCAAAATGTTGTCAACCCTATAAAAATACATGCTCCACCAGAGGGTCACATGTAGTTTGTCGTCCGCGAAAGCTTTCATTAAGGACGAGTCTGTAAAATTTTGTGGCCTTGAAAAAACTCACGTGAGAGAAAAAGTTGAGACCCTTTTTGTTTCAGAAATTTTATCAATATAGCGTATGACACCGTTTTTAACGACATAAACTGGGCTACAAGGCTCGGCTTCTAGAGCACGTAGGTCAAGGTGGAACAAAATAGAACACCAAGGAAAATCTAATGTCTTTTATTTTGTATGACATTCTTGGCAAATTGGCTTTGAATCTGCTATTTGAAATCTTATAGTATTCAAGTTACACTCGACTGGTTCATTATTTTACAATCATAACAAGTCTGAATGTGACACAACTTCTGATTGGCTTATCCGATTGTAGTGGGGATTTAGGGACGGGTGGAGAATAGCATCCACACCCCAGTAAAACAAGACCAAGGTCCGACTAGTCTACGTCAATATAAAACCGGTCGGACGCACTTACAAACTTGTATGCCATGGATCGGACGCAACTGAAACCGACGACTATTTAGAAGTAGTGTAAACTTTCTGGCCTATTTGAAGAAGGTGGAATTTGGACTATAAAAAAAGCCTAATAAAACGTGCCGAGGACGTGATTGAGTCAAGACACAAAATGGTCACAATAAGGACGTGGGACCAACGGCACTGACATAGTACTACAAGGGTATAACCTTAACATGAATTTCACTGTCTAAGTATCAACCTCGTATAGACGGAAAATATTGCGCAGTTCAATTAGAATTAGCAGATCGAATTAGATCGCAGATTTAAAGACAGTAGGTTAGTCATTGAAATCCACGTAAATCGTTGAGCAGATCCTAAACATTTGCTCATTTTTTTCATTTAGTTAAGTTCAATGTGCAGAAGAGATATTATTTTTGTTTCAATAAGATCTCGTAATCGCTTTCAGTCATTGACTTTGAAATGTTTTCTATTTTCGTCCTAAACACCATACTGTGCTATGTTCACTGACCGAAAAGATATTTCGTTTTTATTTCATGCTTTCCGATAGGATATCGAGAAATAGCAGTGAAAATATTTTCGATCTTACACTGGTACCACCAGTGAAAATACCGATTTTCACGTTATTGTTGCCTAGGTAAATTGCGCGTGCCTAACAACCAGATGGGAAATATGACGTCATATACCTTACATGTCTCACGCTTGACGTAACGTTGCTATGCGGGATGGGTATGCCACGGGGAATAAGGGAATAGAACTGTACTGAATTTTGATAAAGCTCCTCCCAGAAAGGGTTAAAAGCATAAAATAAATAGAATATTTGTTTTTTTTCGGTGAAAGATAGAAATTTATTTCATCTCGTGAACACCATCGGTAATATTTTCACTATTAGCCAACCAGAAGTTTTTTTACTTTCACATTGACAGAATTCTGAAGGATAAGACTAAGAGTGGTTGGTGAATACGGACCCTGATCGGAACGGTGCAGGAAAGAAAGATTATGGATTGAAAGCCCTTTAATATACATACAAAAAACATCAATTAACACTTCGTTACCAGAAAATATCATCAGCAGGTCCATATGGGTGTTTTTCATTACGTGATAATATTTGTGCGATATAGCAAAACAATCCACTTACAATATTACAGTGATGAATATACCTTTTTTAAGCATGCGATTTGAAATATTTATAATATTGCAAATATTCATTACAATAGCTTTTGAAAAGTGCGAATTTATTGAGCAACTGTCATACATGTGTCTTTTATCAGTAGTTTATTTCACATATACATGTATATCGCTCTAAATGACTTCTGTAGGCGATACAATTTGCTAAATCCATGTTTCGTCGGCCACGGCTGGAGAATAGTCATGGTTTGTTTTTCATAGTTTGTATGGAGTTTAGTTCAACATCTAACCAAACACAGTTGTTCTTGCAACCCTTGTCAATGTCTGCAGAATGGATAAACCGAGAACTAAAATGGGTCATTTCGTGTCAGTAAAACGAAGAAAAAAGTTATTTAACCAGGCCAACTGATTATAAGCAAGACAAAAATCCAAATTACGCTTTAAAAAGAAAAAGATTGAACTGAAAGTCAGGTGAATAATTTAACTACGTCAAAGATTGGACTGAAAGTCAACGTGATATAACAACGGAAATATGGACACACTACTAGCATTCTATCTGCCAGACGTATCGTTGAGCTAAAACATATTTTCAGATGCAGACCCTTTGAGTTTGGTCTAGTCCAAATTTATGTCAGTTAGTAAAGACTTGCAGAAAACAGGGGATTGTAACTCTTTCTCCTTTGCTAGGTTATCGCCTGCAGCAAACAACATTATGAAATATTGATATCAAACGGAAAAAATGCTCCTCCTGACTGATTTCTCCTTTTCGCCCAATGATTTCTAGGCATCAAAGGACTGTGATACATAATACCAGGTTATCGCTTAGCGTCTGCAAACGTGTCAAATTTCGAATTAGTCGTTTGGTAATGAGTTCAATGCTTACATCAGTGTAACACTTATGTGCTTTGGACAGGTTTATTATGACAAACAAACTTGATCCTTATAAACATTGTTAAACTGTTGAGAAAAATGATTTAATTTACTTCATATAATGTCTCTGTCTTTGATAAACCCTACATTTACCCAGTAGATTTGCCCTTCCCACAGACTTAAAATGAATTTTCTTAAAAAATAAGTCTGGTGACCTATTTCTTTTAGGACTGGTTCTTTTAGTCCATCCGCATAGCAACGCATTTACAATATTACGTCAAGCGCCAGAAATGTAAGGTAAATGACGTCACCATTCCCATCTAGTTGTGAGTCACGCGCATTTTACCTAGGTAACTAGAATATAAAAATCGGTATTTTCACTGGTCGTAACCATGAAATATCGAAAACTGTTTCACCGATGTTTTTCGATAAACTACCGGAAAGGATGAAATAAAGAGATACATTTTGCCTCCCTTTGTCAAAGCATGGCACAGATTGTTATCTACTATAGTGGCAATTTACAATATTAGTTCCAAGTTAACAGCCTGTTTTCGATCTCTCTGTTCAGTACAAAAAAGTATTTTTTCTCCTGCTTTTTTCCATAATAGCAATAATTTAGGAGGGGTTCATTTTTTTTTTATTGCATGGAAAGATCATAGATATCTTTTATGAGAATATGAGCTATGCTCGTGTGATAAAGGGGTTCAACCCTTTCCCAAACAAGCCCTGCTTTTTACCTGTCGGCAGTAAAAGTCTTTTGAAAACAATGTGGGAAAAGGAGAAATTGCTCGTAACGAGCAATTTCTCCTCTTCCCACAGTGTTTTCTACCCTTTTTGAGAACTTTCTGCCATTTTCTCAAAATCTAAAATTGTCGTCTGCAGACTCTTTCAGTTTGGAAGAGTCCAAAATTTGTCGTTTGGGAAAGGTTTAATGCACCTAAAAAAGTCGAATCGAGTCAACTTGGTCAGTCTACGGAGGCTGACTTGTGTCGAAACGTTTCGGCTTTGATAGATTTTCTGGGCGTACATGGATCATTTTACCTCATAATTCAGCCGGATGTTGGACAAAGTCGATTTAATGGCTCCATAATCATGTGACAATAGTTGGTTGGTTGTATTGGGGTGTTACGCCACTTTAACAGCTATGGTCATATTATGGCGGTCGGAGACGCACATGTGTTTCCTGGTTTTCTCATACCAGTACTAACACTAATTTCTTTCCAAAGCCACCGACTACTTTTTTCACTTCCTTCAGCAGAGGTGAGAGGCGAAAATACGCCGGAAAGAAAGTTTGCCTCAACCAGGTATCGAACTCACAACCACCAGGTTATGAGTCCAACACGCTCATCACTGAGCCACTCGAGCGGGCAGTGTGACAATAGGCTTGGTCTTATGCATCAGAGATGTATTAACCACCCTTCGGCCAAAGCGTGGTTCATGAACATATATTGTTATCGACATGGGAAAAAAACAAGTCTTTCAGATCACAAAACACAAGAGCTCCAGATAGAGGGAGTGATTTTTTATTTCAAAGTAGAAAATTTTAAGAATTCTCCACTAAATCCTATGTTGTGAGTACTCATTAGAATCGTCTCGATGAGACGATTCTAATGAGTACCCACAACATAGGGTTTGAAACAGAACTGATTGATTTAGAATAACATCACTCCTTCTTATCTGGGGCTGTGAACACACTGTATTAGTTAAATGTGTTTCCCGTTTTTATGAAGCATTCGCCATTGTATCAAATTGCCTGATAGTTGCACAGGATCAAAGTGGTGTCAAATTTTATAGTCAAATCGTGACAACACCCGCTGAATTCGTTACGGCAAAGACATTTCCATATATATATATATAAAACAATCTTATCATTTAAACACACGGAGAATTGAATACTTTGTATTCTTTTGTCTTTAATTACAGACATTTATGACTTTAGCACAATGCATGGCACTTACGATGATTGCAACTTCCATTTTCGGCATTAGAACTTTCAACTCTCTATTGTAATAGTTATGTTCTTGTTTTGCCATTAAGAGCTTTTTATAGCCATAATCTCATTGGCCTGTGCATTCTAAATCTATATTTAGAAAGTTACACAAATTCTGATTTGCTTCACCATATGGTTCGGTCAATCAGAAGTAACCATGGATATGTTCAAATTTACGTAGATAAATTCAGAACTCTAGGTAAAAGGGAGAGATGGTATTCTAAATTTATTATTTCTTCTTGAAAACCTTATGTTGTGGTTACTCATTAGAATCGTCTCGATGAGACGATTCTAATAAGTACCCATAAGCAAGGGTTTAGGGGAGAATGCTACATATTTTCAATTGTGGAATCAAAATCACTTCCTCTATGAATAATACTGGAAAACTAGGCCAAGAATGGAATTAAAAGATGTTGGTGAAAGCCACCCTTCAAAACAACCCGGGAGAAGAAATGTGATAGTTCGATTCATAAGACAAGGATAAAACGCTGTACCGCCGAAATCAACCTGAATCACGAGTTCTGTGATTAACTTTCCGTGATTATTATTAAAATGACTTCAGGTGCTATTTACGAATGCATACACGATTATAGGTCAAGAAAAGGTTGCAATTACAACAGGACACTATTTAAAGGTGGCCATTCAGATTTTGGGACGAACATCTTACAAAAATACGAAGTAATCATCCTTATACTCCAAAAGCCTTTTAATTTTCATTGATAAAACCTCAGTAGTCGAAAATCATCCTACAACAAGCGAAACTGGAGACTTACTACAGCCTAGGTCGACGACGACGCGAAACACGGTCTATCTTTACATGGGCAACTCGCTCATTTACATTTACATACCGCTTCAAACATAGCGTCCGAAGAAGACCTTATGGAAAATAACTACATATTTGTTATGTTATAGAATTTAAGATTCATTAGTCACGTGCAAGTTACTCGACATTCCCACATTGCTTTCTGATTTCTAGCACGAAATCTAGAAATACCTTAAGAGGCTACGTAGCCTTTTATAGGAACACCATAAAAATTTGGTTTTATGATTCTTAATTATTTACATTTTTTATTTCAGATAAAATTCAGCGATAAATATTTTATACTTAATTTGGTGATCCATGAGAAACCTAAACACCCACAGTTTAAATCTACCTTGCTTGACAGATATGGAATATAAAGATGTAGTAACTTTTCTTTTGTTTGTGTCTGTTTCTAGCTACGTGGGAAAATTCGATATCCCCGCGAGACCGAAAGTCGAGTGAGATATCAAAACCTTCCCGCGCAGCAAAAAATAAATACAAGCGCCAAGAAAGAAACAGCTTATTAAACCTTTTACAATATACTTGCAACAGTTAACAAGAAAATAATGCAATTATTGACATGTTATTCGAAAAACTCATGAGACTGGAAAAAAAACTGGTTTTTCTGTGTGTGTGTAAATGCCGGATGTATAATGTACTTTAACATTTTGACAGATCTAACCGAAAACGAAGCCGCACCCAAGTACGCCACCATAACTTACTTAACTCTACTAAAGTGAACAAGTGATGATTTTTCAACACATCTTTTTTTTTTCGATTTAGTATTTGAATATAACAGAACTGATGCCATTTTTTTTGTTTGTTTTAGGAAAAAATGCACAGGGCAATGCTAAATACATGTACTCGGTATAGTATATCCAAGATGGCCGCACTTATGAAATATAGGAATAAGTACTTTCATGTTGACAGTTTAAAAACTTTGTTTGATACTGTGAAATAGAATCACTATTCGATTTTCTGAAGGAAGTTAACATTTTTAAGAAGATTTACTTTTAACTTTTTGACATTTCGCTTATCCTCCTTTAACCCTTTCCCAAACAAGCCCTGGTTTTTACGTGTCTGCCGTAAAAGTCTTGAAAACATTGTGGGAAAAGGAGAAATTGCTCGTAACGAGCAATTTCTCCTTTTCCCACAGTGTTTTCTACCCTTTTTGAGAACTTTCTGCCATTTTCTCAAAATCTAAAATTGTCGTCTGCAAACTATTTCAGTTTGGATGGGTCAAAATTTGTCGTTTGGGAATGGGTTATGGGGGTTCTTGCTCTGTCTATTACAATTTTTGAGTAAATAGGGAAGCCCTGTTTTTCTCAATATTTATTTTGTTGTTTAACTTATAAGTATTAGATTTCAAGACCTATTGAAAATTAACTTTTTACCCTGTAAACAAGGTTGCTTTATTATCTTTTATTCTGTTTCAATGTTTCACAGTAAAACTTTAAAATAGATGCATGATTTAATATGTAAGTGCGCCCAATATGACCAAAGTTGTCGACGGGCCATAAAACACCATCCATCCATTCATTCATTCACTTATAGAATATTTCAGATGGTCTACCACAGATTATGTCATATTTGTCTGTCAAAGAAATTGATCTGTTAGATTTTATTCGTCTTTTACCAAACAGTCTCGAGCGTAAACAAACAGGCTGAGCAAGGTATATACCAGTATTTCCTTCTTTCCTCAAAACGTTTTTCACTTTTTCCAGAAGCAAATCCTTTTAACCATCTACCATACAATTCCTTGTTTTTTTTTTCGACCCACAGGAAGAAGCCTTCTGAAAACGATGTGGGAAAATCCTTTTCCCACAATGTTTTCTACTCTTCTAAAGACAAGTTTGTATGTTTGAGTCACGTTTATTTTGTTGTGCCAATGCTTTCAATTTGGACATACCTATTTTTTGCTTGGTTGACGGTTAAAGCAAAGTAAGTATGCCGTGTACAAATACCTTTAGTTTTGACAAGCTTTAAATTTTGTCGTCTGGTAAGAAGTTAAATCGATTATCCTTCCTCAGTCAAAAAGTCTTTCCGGTAACATAGATCAAGACCAAATTGGACAGAATTAGCAATCTGCTTCATAATTTACTCTCTCTTTGACTTCATTCCTAAATTTGAAAAAAAAAAAACCTAATCTTTTCGCTTGCAGTAAAAATTCTAAGATCCCTAGACTATAAAACAATCACATTTTATTGATTTGACAATGAAATATTGTTCACCCTTTTCAAGCCGACAGAATTATTTCTTGTCTAAACCGAGAGCGTATAGCAGACGACAAATTGAATAAAGCTAACCTAATGGAATTTATGTAAAGTGGGTAAGGAAAACATGCACTATTTGGAAGGGACAAAATGTTGGTTTTTCATCTTCATTCTTCCCAATATTTTCGAGTTTTCAAAAGCATTTTGTCTTTGAGTCATGATAAAATAGAATTATTTGGTAAAGAACGAAACATGCTTGAATGATGTCCACCCTCTGGCTGTTTGCCAGCATGTACAATTATGTCGGAGCGCCTAGTCTATTGGGAGAGACAATAAATCATGCAGAGACAGTGCCTGCTATCATTTACTGTTAACTCTTTACCAAAGGACAAAATTTTAGACTTGTGCAAATTCAAGGCATGTATACAGACAGCTCCCTTAACCCTTTCCCAAACGACAAATTTTTGGACTAGACCAAATTGAAAGCATTTGCAGACAACAATTCAACTCTTTTTTAAAAGATGATTTCTGTCTATGGTAGGGTAGAAAACATTGTGGGAAAAGGAGAAAATGCTGGTTACCAGCATTTTCTCCTTTTCCCACAATGTTTTCAAAAGCTTAAAGCAAACAAAACCAGGGATTGTTTGGGAAAGGGTTAATCTGGCGCGAATAATGGCTTTTTGTCCTTGCAAGGGTAGAAAATAAGGTGGGAAAAGAGGAAAATTTCGGTAATAACCGGAATTTTCTTCTATTCCCTGATAGGTTTCAGAGACCTTCTTCCAATGGGTAGTTAAAATTTTGAATTGTGTGATCGGGCTTTAACACGAAAAACCCAATAGTCATTTTCATTCTAGATATACCGGCCAAATTTAGCGTAGAGGCTGCCCTTGTCCAGAACGTCCCGAAAAACGGACAGTTTAGATCAAATACCAGGGTCCGTATTCTCCAAGCATTCTCAAGAACGTTCTTTGTCTTATTCTTCAAGATTGTCTAACTGTGAAAGTAATAAAACCTCTGATTGGCTAAACCAAATGTTTTAGCCAATCAGACATTCTGTTACTTCCATACTGACCAACTTGAATTCTGAAGAATAAGACTAAGAATATTCTAAAGAACGGTTGGTGAATACGGACGCAGGCCGCACATTCTGTGCTGTGTGATATTTGTGACCCATCACGTAAGAAAGGACCTTCTGGGAATTGCGAAACGTGTCAACCCTGGTCAGACTGCGCAAATTGCGCAGGCTGACCAGGAATGACACTTTTCGCTATTATGACAGATACTGGTTATTGTACCTTGTTATACAATCATTTTTTTGAATTATCAACTTAAACTGATCTGCACTATCATTGATCTGTTTTCATCTAAGTGATGTTCAGAATTCCCTGATGGTCCATTTTTGCGTGATGGGTCACATTTGCTCAACGTACAGCTATTTTAGGGGAAGGCAGTATTACGGGTTAATGCTGAACAAATCATTTATCATCAACTAAAACTTCCAATATGATGAATGGAACAAACCTTTCAAGTACCGTTTTTCGCACTTCCATGCAGAATTTGGTTCCACGATGTGGACAGGAGCTGACATAATTTGACCTTTGAGATAAAATTCTATCAAACAAATTTAGAAAAATGAACTCATTTAAAGTCTAGTGAACTTTATACTTTTTTTCTGCGGACGGTATTTGTAAAGTTTTGTCTCGAAAACTAGTAGATGTCAAATTCTTTTTATCATAGACGTAGTGTTCAGCGTCCAAAGAAATACATATATTACGAGTCGTATAATCATTAACGACGTAGATGACAAATTTTTGTGCGCATCCTACCGCGCATGTACTTTTGTCCTGGATATTAAATCAAAATTGCACTTATGTATTTGTTGCAGATAATTGTAATACTATTGGTGAATTTAAACAAGTAGCACTTTCTTCGAGTAGTAATGGTGAAGGAGAAAAATTGGATCTTTGAAAAGTCACTGTGAAATAATCAAAATGCTGCTAATACGGCGTTACACACCAAAACAAGGCAACAAAGGCGGGAAATTCAAAGCTGTGGAAGTATAATTATCTGTTTCTACTTTGAAAATTATAGTTAGAAAAGGAGTTATCGCTCTTATTGAGTAATATCTTTTTTTCCCACAAAGTCTGGCTAAAAGTGAGATACTGGCATATATTTCGTACTCTCAGCAAAACCTTAAATATGTCTTAAATGCATTTTAGGTTTATCCGACAGTACCAAACATATACTTGCCTACTGGATAGAAAAATGTCGATAGAAAAGTGTGGAAAATGCAGGCATTGTGAAGAGTGCTGAACAAATAAGCTTGACTTCTTCAATAAAAAAAAACAAACAGCCATGACTCAAAGACCACACCTCATCCATCGTGATGTAGGAACTGGGACATAGACGACCTTAGTTTTAACGTCCCTGAGAAAGCAGCCGTTTGCAAACATAGTGGGCAAAGGAGAAAATGCTGGTTACCAGCATTTTCTTCTTTTCCCACTATGTTTTTGTCATTTTCAGTGGCAAGTTTCATTATTTATTTCACTGGCATTTATTTTGTCGTCTGCAAACGCATTCAATTTGGACAAGACTAAGAAATCGTCTGGTGGTAAAGAATGAACGTCTGACCAATATGATCACACAGGAAGCACGCGGTATTTAACTTGACACTTGTAGAACTAAATATAGGCCACCCTGCAAAGAATAAAGACGTTGTCATTCATTTATGTGACATGTTCAACATTTGTTTCATTCTGTACTCTCGCATGTTACGTTATTGCTACGTTGCACGACACGCTAAAAATCTCGTATTCGTCTGCTCAGCTAAAGAAAATCCCCAAAGGAAATTAACTCCGGTATCAAAGTACATTCAGTCTGAGCTCCCGTGAACTGAATTCGAGTCAGTCTCGAACAACCGTCTTTTTTGTATTGTCCTTTGGGTACATTATCAAGATCAATTTTACTTGTTAATGAAGAAACAAGATTTAATGGTATCTCTTTTTCTAGAAATGCGTTTATAGTTCGCGCATGTATATATGCTCGCATCTATAACCCTTCACCATATGTCGAAATAATTTTAGATATGTTCATATGGTCTGCAACACGCGAAAACGGCATTGGGACATTTGCGTAAAGTATCGTCTCGGATTAGTCTGCGCGGACATCGCAGGCTAATTCGAGACGGCACTTTAAAAGTAGGAAAACAGAAAAATACATAAAACTGGAAAGTGTCCGTTCGGATAAGCCTGCGCAGATTGCGTTGGCTGATCCTAGACGACTCTTTACGCAAGTGTCCGAATGCCACTTTTCGCGTGTTTCAGGCCAAATTGAAAACAGTAGCAGACGACAAATGTAAGGAACGTTGTGGAAAAAGGAGTCCTTTAAATACAGGATTGTATGATAAGGTATTGAAAACTAGTTTTTTTTTCATCCGATATTGTAATTCAAAAATACGCAAACTAGTAAAATGTCAGAACAAGATTTATAAATTAAAGAAGAGTTCTCCTTTCTTTTCCTTTCTATTCGTTTGTTACCTTTTTTAGCGCTAGATAATTCGATATAGATAGATATTTTATTTTTGAAAACATTAAATTGCTTTTCACAAAACCTCATAACTATAGCTTGAAACAAGCTGTAGTTACGAGGTCTTTGAAGTAAACCGACGTTATGCCTCATTCTAGATGATATACGTGTACGTTAAGTTTTTCGCTGTTCTAAGGGAAAGAGAATCAGAGGATCCGACCTAGATACGCAGGCTGTTTTTCTTAAATTGAGGATAATCAGTCACACTCGAGCGCATATATATTTCACCATGTCACGAAAATAGATTATTTTGACTTTGAAAAATACGGTTAAATTTTGAAATATTACATTTTTTCATGTCAAGTAATAACTTCGTACATAGAAAAATGTGTATTTGTGAAGTGGAATAATACAATCATCATCCAATGCTCAATATTTTTTTAGAACGAGATAGTATCACGAGTTCAATTACAAACGAAAAACACAAACAGAATTTGATAGTTATCAGTGAAAAAAACATGTGACATTGACCTTGGCCTGGCGTCTAAAACCTCTACTCTGTCCGTCCTGTCATCAACGCATACGCTTGTGTATAATATTTTCAAAATGAGATCTGCATGGGGCTATAGAAATTTAGAACAGACACATTTTCAGAGCTTGAGATTCTTGAAACCTGCTATAACCTTGATTTTGGAACATGGCGTCCGAAACCTCTACTCTGTATCTTATCTCATCAAGGTACGCTCATGTGTGAGTGAAACCTCTGCCCTGTATCTCATTTCATCAAGGTACACTCATGTATGAATGAAACCTCTACTTAGTATCTCAACTCAAGAAGGTACACTCATGTATGATTGATACCTCTGCTCTGTATATCATCTCATCAAGGTACACTCATGTGTGAGTGATACCTCTACTCTGTAGCTCATCTCATCAACGTACATTCAAAACCTCTACTTCGTATCTCATCTCATCAAGGTACACTCATGTGTGAGTGAAACCTCTACTCTGTATCTCATCTCATCAAGGTACACTCATGTGTGAAATGTTTTCAAAATCAGACAAGAGAATAAGAGACATAGAGCGAAAACAAAACTGCTAACAGGCAGACGGACGGACGCGAGGGCATAACAAATACCAATACATCCTTTCGGACTAATACAAAAGAACGCTCTAACAAAAAGAGGTTTAATGCACCTTCTTGACTCATGATAACAAGCGATCGAGTCATCACGTATTAATAGATCCATAAAACCCGATCCTTTATGTGTAAAAACCAGCTGAATCATGTTGTAGAATGGTCCCTAGACATGCAGATAAAAAATTAAGATAGTCCAGGAAAAAGTTTCGACTCATGTGAGCCTGCGCGTACTTCACAGGCTCACATAAGTCGATCCATTTTACAAATTTATTGACCCCTATCTCACAAAGCACGCCTTTGATATAATGTGAAGGTAATGCATATTCAGTTAAACTTCTACCACATGACAAGATTTTAGACCTGCCCGAATTGAAAGCATTTGCTGATGACAGTTTCAATGTGGTTCATATGATTTTTTTATTTGAAAGGGAAGAAAACATTGTGGGAAAAGGAGAAAATGCTGGTAACCAGCATTTTCTCCTTTTCCCACAATTTTTTCAAAAAACCTTCTCTTTCAGGTGTGTTAACAGTCATCAATTTGTGGTAAAGGGTTAATGTAATTTGCGGTATTCACTCACCTTCAGACCGACCACTCTAGAAGTACTTTTCATCAATGGAGAGGACCGATATAGAACGTGCATCATCTGAAAATATCAAGATTGCATTTCAGAATGGTAATCTTATTTCAAACACCGATCTGAATTATTCATGTTACGCGCTGAAGGGACGCAGACGACTAAACAATAGATTATGTCAAGACTAAAACTATTTGCAGACGATAAACCAAATGTGTCTCAAATGTGAACATTGTTCGTGATAGTGAGGAAGACATTATTTGAAATGGAAAAAAATTATTTATGCCAAAATTTTGTCCTTAACTGCAATTTTGCATAATGACCAAATGTAGCTGAAATGGGGAAAATTATCTATGAAAGAATACGTACATGACTCTGAAAAGGGAGAAAATAATTCTTTTCAAAAAAGAGTCACATATTTTTACAAACCTCCGAAGGGGAGGTTTTAAAAAACATTCTGAAAATAGAAGAAATTGTGAATCACGTCGGATATATTCTAAAACACATGACATTGTCGTATATCAAAAATAGTCGCGAGCTTGTGAGAATTGATTATTATCAAGCCTTAGCGACAACTATCAGTTCTCACAAACAGATTATATTTTTGATATACGATATTACTACGTATATACATCATATTCAACTTCTACCGTCTGCCTTATTGGCGTTTATCATGTCTAATAATGATAAAATGTCAACAAAAGGTCATTTGTTGGCTCGAACGTACTTCCGGTGTAATGCAGAGAATGACCCTCCCCTACAAAATGACCCATGGGTCATTTCTCTACGTAGAATAATGACCCGGGTCATTTTGTAAGGGAGGATTATTTCTCTGCATTGCAACGGCTCCACGTGCTATTCTGTATATATATTGCAAATGCGTTATGGTATTGATATTCAATGAGTTGAAAGATGAATCTCATCCTTTTGCTGTTCGCGTTCTTTGTCTTTGACTTGAAGTCAAACGTGTTTGGCTCATTGCTTCCTTCAGTTGTGTATTAGTTGTGACCATTGACTGGTTTTAGAAGGAAATCAAGGGGTCGAATACGAACCTGGTTGTTGATTTGAAGGATACAATAAAACCTTGCTACAAGAATATCACAACTGCAGGCCCAGGGAATGCGATAGACAGCCTCAACGGCCCTCAAGGGGGGGGGGGTGTCTTTTGAAACGTTGTGGGAAAAGGAGAACATGCTGTTTACCAAAAAAGACACCTCATCACTAGAGCTACATCTGAATGGCCGTCTACTATATTGCCTTGGACACGGATGGAATTTTATCGTTTGATAGAAAATAAAGAGGTTGGAGAAAGGATATTGACGCGACTTTTATTACGGAGGCTGCTTAATAAGGGCATCCATGGGTCACAATTATCATCAGTCAATATGTTTTAATGAAAACTAGGATGGTGCCCAAAATTCAATACATTATTGGAAAAACAGCACCTGCGTCAAACCTTCATAGGTCATAGCATCAATTAAAACAGTATCAAATTTCTTTTTAACCTTACCCTGACAATCACAGGCTTTTTGCGACCCAGGTGAAGACGATTTTAAAAACATTTTTGCAACAATATTTTCTCTTTTGCCACACTGTTTCTACACCTTTCAAGGACAAATTCCATCCTTTGAGTTACATATTACTCTTTCTAAAACAATCCCTGTTTCTACGACCCTGAGAAAGAAGCCTTTTGAAAACATTGTGGGAAAAGGAGAAAATGCTGGTAACCAGCATTTTCTCCTTTTCCCACAATGTTTTGTACCCTACTGGAAACAAATTTCCATTTCCGAGTTACTTTTACTTTTTCGTCTGCAAGTGCTTTCAATTTGGACAAGTCTAAAAGTCTGGTAACCAGCATTTTCTCCTTTTCCCACAATGTTTTGTACCCTACTGGAAACAAATTTCCATTTCCGAGTTACTTTTACTTTTTCGTCTGCAAGTGCTTTCAATTTGGACAAGTCTAAAATTTTGTCGTTTGGTAAAGAGGTTAAAGCCTTGTCTGTAAATGCTTCCAAATTAGATGAGTCCCAAGTTTTGTTCTTTGGTGACGAGTTAGACCATTATCATCCTGGTCATGTCTTGATATATCGTCGGTGTACTTCCAAAACCTCGTAACTACAGCTTGTAACAAGCTGTAGTTACGAGGTTTTGGAAGTACACCGACGATGTCATTTCGTGGAACAAGCGTCATATACAGGAGAGAAAGATTGAAGTAAGGGCAAAGTAGATCTACATCTTTTTATAATCAAATACAAAGCATTGAAGCAGAGGGAGCAACTGCTTGTTAGAAGCAGTACCTCATTTTCCCACAGTCTTTCACAAGGAATATACTTCAGGGGCGTATAAAATTGGCAGTTATATACGGAAATGGACGAAATAACTTTTATTATAAATCATTATTGGATTTGCCAGAAGCCTTGTATGAAATTAATTTTTTGCCACACAACCCCGAGTTTTAACAACCTAAATCACGGCGGGGAATCACGTGACACAACAACAACAACAATGACTGTTATTTGAAAAAAATCCCCGACTTCAGGTAAGAAAATCTTCAATAATTCCGTTAATACATGACCGATTGGAATTTGGTATGAAGCAGAGAAGGCGGAAGGACTCCAGGGATTTGCTTGATGTGTTAGATTTTTTAAACAACACCTGATAAAAAAGTTATTGACGAGCAAACAAATTTTTTACCCTGGATAATTTGTTTGCTCGTCAATAACTTTTTTATCAGGTGTTGTTTAAAAAATTTAACACATCAAGCAAATCCCTGGAGTCCTTCCGCCTTCTCTGCTTCAAACCAAATTCCAATCGGTCACGTATTAACGGAATTATTGAAGATTTTGTTACCTGAAGTTGGGGAATTTTTTCAAATAACGGTCATTGTTGTTGTTGTTGTGTCACGTGATTCCCCGCCGTGTAAATGGAAAAGGAATTTTCAAAATCTTGTAGGAAGAGAGGAAAAATGCTGGTCACTTGGATTTTTCTTCTTTTCTCACAACATTTTCTATCAGTTCAAAGACAAATTTAATTACGTGTGCAAAATTTAATCTGTCGTCTGCACATGCTTTCAATTTGAACCAGGCTGAAATATTATCGTCCGATAAAGAGTTAACGGTTTCATGAAGACCATGTTATTAAATTGTGACGCTTAAATCTTTACCAAACGACAAAATTTTAGCCCCGTCCAAATTGAAGGCATTTGAAGACGGCAATTTCAGTATGGCTCAAATGGTGCAATTGTTTATTGATAGGGTAGAAAACATTGTGGGAAAAGGAGAAAATGCTGGTCAGCAGCATTTTCTCCTTTTCTTACAGTGTTTTCAAAAGGCTTCTTCTCAGGGGCGTCAAAAGTAGGGATTGTGTGGTAATGGGTTAAATCAGATTATTTTCCCATGATTCTATCTAAAATATCTTAAGTTGGTTCCAACTCTATCACAAGGCTCATGTGTCACACCGAAAATGACTAATTTTGATCGGAACACATTATATGGCCTGCAAGACGCCAAAAAGGGGCATTCGGACATTTGCGTAAAGTGTCGTCTCGGATCAGCTTGCGCAGTCCGAGCAGGCCAATCTGAGACGGCACTTTACGACTACATTAGATTTTGTGCTACAGTAGACTTAAGCAAAACAGAAAAATATTTAAAAAAGAAAACGGAAAGCTTCGTCTTGGATTAGCCTGGGCAGACTGCGCAGGCTGATCCGCTGCAAAGGCTGATCCGAGACGACAATTCCACAAATGTTCGAATATTCCTTTTAGCGTTTTTCAGGCCATATCATGAATGTTCAAATTTGTCAATTTTTAAAAGGATGTAACTCAAGGAAATTCGAAAAACACAAAGTTACCCCCATTCTTTGACACACTCAGAATTCATTGTGAAGCTGACAATTTAATATTACATTTCATGTGTCTATTTTTAGAAATTTTATGGGTAAAGAAATGACGTCATTTAAGCTTGGGAGGGGGCGAATTATTTCCCCTTCACAGTGAATAATTTCCTCCTACCGAAAATCTGGTTTATTGACTTGAGCTCAGTAGCTTTAAAAGTGGCATTCGTTGACAAAATAATCAGATGAAATATAACATATAATTTATTTCATCAGCTTGTGGTTAATATGGGGAAATATTTCCCTCAAAAGGAAAAGGACCGCAAAAATAACTCGTGCCTTACGGCACTCATTATTTTCGCATACCTTTCCCTTTTTCGGCAAATATTTCCCCATATTAACCACAAGCTGATGAAATAAACTCTATTTAATGTACTGTCGGCCAAAGCGTTAGCCGAAGCAGACGAACAAAAAACAAAAGATAAGGCAACCTGGCAGCTTTTAATCTAGTTCAACTTTTAGAGACTATTTTTCTGTCGGCGACTAACACTTGAACCTACCGTGCAATGAAAGCTTTGCTTTTTATTGTCAAATGCATTTTAGCACTTCAGCATGATTTTGGCTATTATTGTGCTTTGACGTGATTTTTTTTCATTGAGAGGATATAGGGAAAAATTAACTGAGACTCATTTAAAAGATCTTCTGTGTTTGTCAGTCGGACATAGAATATAAGCCTTCAATATGGATCTCGTACAAATGTTTGAAGAATTGAAGTAAACACATGAAAAATTAATGGACAATGAGTATAGAAACTGACAAACATTTCTTTATTTGTTTAAGTCAAGACAAACATCTTTTATTGCGTTCGAGTTACAAGGCTTGTCTGCAGCATTAATATCAACCGGCAATAAATAACATTTTTGTTTCTTGTGAATTAACAGAATCAATGACTAACAACAGACTAAGAGCAATTACAGGCCGAACACGATACTACAGGCTGTAGTCAACTGATTTATTTTTTGTTAGAAATTGGTTTAGAATTTCAGCAATTACTGTTTTCTGTTGACTTTATCTGCGACAAAAGATGACAAACAGGCATGACTGAACCAACTGAACAGAAGCTGCCATAGTTCGCAAAATTCTCTCATAACAATGTTTTTCCTAACTGTTCTACATCTACATTTTTATGTATTATCTCAAATATAAAAAAAAAAAGTTTTCTTTCATATTCAATCAAAGAGGGAAAAATTATGAAATCTTGTTGGAAATATATTTTTCGCAAAATACATTACAACTGGTTTTAAGTATCAACGACATATATGACTAATGTTTGCACGCATCCTACTGCGCATGTCTTTTTGTCGTGGGTTATTTCATCAAAAGTAGACCTATTTATTTCATGCTTTCCGGTGGGATGTCGAGAAATAGCAGTGAAAATATTTTTCGATCTTACACTGGTTCCACCAGTGAAAATACCGATTTTCACGTTCTTCTTGCATTGGTAAATTGCGCGTGCCTAACAACCGGATGGGAAATATGACGTCATATACCTTAAATTTCTCGCACTTGACGTAATATTGTAATGCGTTGCTATGCGGGAGGGGTACGCCACAGGGAATAACGGAAAAGAACTGTACTGGATTTTGATAAAGCTCCTCCTAGGAAGGGTTAAAAGCATGAATAGAATATTTGTATTTTTCGGTGAAAGATCGAAATTTATTTCAAGAAGTGAACACTATCGGTAATATTTTCACTCGTGGCTCCGCCACTCGGTGAAAGATCGAAATTTATTTCAAGAAGTGAACACTATCGGTAATATTTTCACGAGTGGCTCCGCCACTCGTGAAAATATTACCGATGGTGTTCACTCGATGAAATAAATTTCGATCTTTCACCGAAAAAACAAATATCCTCTATGTATATTTTGCATGTAACCAGCATTTTCTCTTTTTCACATAATCTTCTCTACCCCATCGAAGAAAACTTACACTTTTGAGCCATATGGAAATTGTCGTCTGCAAATGCTTTCAATTTCGACAAGACTGAAATTTTGTCGTCTGGTAAGAGTTAACTTTTTTAGCACGATAAGGGTTATAAAGTTTTCTACCGAATAAAAATTAAATCCTGTCAATTGGGATATATCTAGGGTGTTGTTTGCAAATGTTCTTTCTCTAGAATATTGTAGAATTGTATGGTAAAGGGTTAAAGATGCCCCTTGCAGGAAAATGACCATTATTTTTTTCTACGATGTTTTACAAACCCTTTGGAAAAAAAGTAATCCTCTCATTGCATAAACACCTTATTTGACATCTGGAGATGATTTTAACCTTATTTCATGCTTTCCGATAGGATATCGAGAAAAAGTAGTGAAAATGTTTTTCGATATTTCATGGTCATGACCAGTGAAAATACCGATTGTCATATTCTAGTAACTTTGGTAAATTGCGCGTGACTCACAACCAGTTGGATATATGACGCCATTACCTTACATTTCTCGCACTTGACGTAATATAGTAATGCGTTGCTATGCGGGAGGGGTACGCCACTGGAAATAACTGAAAAGTACTGCACTGGATTTTGATAAAGCTCCTCCCAGAAGGGTTTAAAAGCATAAAATATTAAATAGAATATTTGTTTTTCTCAATTTCTCATTTACCCATAATGATTTCCTCCCTTTCATAAACAAATTTCATACCTGTAACCCTTTACCAAACAATCCCTAGTTTTTACGACCCTGAGACAGAAGCCTTTTGAAAACATGTCGGAAAAGGAGAAAATGCTGGTAAACAGAATTTTCTCCTTTTCCCACAATGTTTTTTTTTCATCCTGCTAGAAACAAATTTCAATTTTTGAGTTACGTTTATTTTGTTTATTTTGTCGTCTGCAAGTGCGTTTTGGACTATTCTAAAATTTTGCAGCTTGATAGAGGATTTAGTAACATTCATTTTCTAGTCTGCAAATGCTTTCGGTTTGTCCTAGTGTACTAGTCCAAAATTTTGTCGTTTGGCAAAGGGTTAAAGAGTTACAGCCTGTTCCTAATAGGAAAGCTATAGGATGTACTGGTATATTGGAGACTTACCTATTGGAGGCACTAACTCTGACGACAGATCTGGTATGCTTGCTATTAAATAGCTTGCTTAACTTACACTCCGCCACACGTCGCCAGTATAAACGGACAGTGTGCACGTGGACTTACTTAATATTCTCTTGTACAGCTAAAACTCGTTAGCACATGGAATTAGATGTAACTGGAACTTACAAGGTAAAACATTGATATATTCGAAGGTTTTCTTTTTTTTGTCTTGTTTAATTTTCACTTGAAGGTCAACCTTGTTTATATATGAATATTTGTAGTAATTGTAATCGATAAACAATTAAATTGAATAAATAAATAAATAACTAAATAATGAAGATAGTAATAACGACCAAATAAAAAAAAAAAACAACAGATAAGACTAATTTTTTTGCATTGCATTATTAAAAAGTATTTTTTTTTGGACATGACATATATTTATAATATGTATGAAATAAATATTGTGATACATAACTGGATCAATTATAGAATTGATTACTTTTAAGCATAAGCTACGAATATCAAAAGTTATCGGTGATTTGTTCCCTTTCTCTAAACAGGGCAAGCAATTCATAGTTAATCGTTGACTTGGAACATTGATCTTAGACAGTTACAAAGCGATTTCTAAACAAAAGCTTCCTACATTGAAAGCACCAAATACAAACCAATAAACAAAATCTGAATTCAAAGTAGATGGATTTACTCTACCTTGATAAATGTTTTATTGTCAGTTTATATATTTTTTTTTTTCGGGGGGGGGGGGGGAAGGGAGTAGAGGGATAGGTTTTAAATTGCATACCCTGACGAGATAAAAAAAAAAACAACGCTATTTTCAACATTGCTTCAGTTATATGGCGGCGGCCAGCGTACCTATCCATGCTTTTCTGGAGTCTCTTTTACAAGCACTCCGCACAGTTTTCTTTCCAAGCCACTAGCTGCTTTCTCACGTAACCATCGTCGAAACAATGGTCAGCGGTGGGAGAGGAATGAATCCTGTCGCAATGACTATCATCAATCCTCGGAAAGAAATTGGCCGAGCGAGGGATCGAACCTACTCCCCCCCCCCCCACTCCGCTCTCAAGTCTTGCACGGTACCGAATGAGCTACCGGGGCTCGGCAAATAATGTTTACACTATCTCGTCACGGTTCTAGGTTTTTAAAGTTGTAATTCTTACCACAAGCAATAATAAAAAGTGGCAATGACAGATTTATCGTGTTAGATTTATACAATGCAGAGTTATTTTCATGTTTAACACTTAACAAACAAACACTGTCTCTTAACTTCTTTTGAAAACATTGTTGGAAAAGGAGAAAATGCTGGCAACCACCATTTTCTCCTTTTCCAACACTGTTTTCGATCCTTTCATAGACAATCTCCTTATTCTATCCACATTTGGTTTGACGTCTCCAAATGCCTTCAATTTGGACCAGTCTTCCATTTTGTCGTTTGGACAAGAGTTTAATATTATTTTTGATCCATTGATAGGAATGGATTTGTCTCGGATAGGGTAGATTACATTGCTGTAGGGGGAGACAATACTGGGTAACTTGCGTTTTCTTTCTTTTCTCATAGTGCTTTTCAACAATCTTCTTCTTAGGAATCGTTACAACTAGGGTTTGTTTGGAAACATGTTAAAAGGTGCAATTTTTAAATGTCAAAACGTAACTCAACCACTCTGTATGTTTGCTTCTTATTGTATTTTTTTTTTGTTTTATGGGCCGGTGGCCTTATTACTTAAAATAAAAACATTGTCATACAAAGTTTTGTGCTTGGTATGCTTTCCTGGTGTTACATATAAATCAGACATTGTAATTTCTATTCTAATCTCGACATTTTCAGATAGACCTCGCAAGAGTTAAACCTTTTGACATGGTAGGATATGAATGTCAAGAATTCATGCATGGGATTTCTCTTGCAGACTTTTGGGAATAAAGCTACAGAAAGACGTCAGAAGTTTAACAAGTCAAATTGGACAAAATTGCTTTCTTGTCAGTCAAAATTTGAAATCGATTTCAACTTTTATCCCCTGAAGAATAATATTTTTTTACCTGCTTCAACTCTTATCAAACGACAAAATTTTAGACTCCTCGAAATCGATTTTTAGGCCAGGGAATCCCTCGCAAGGGATTCTCTTGCCTATAGGGATCGTAAGCTGCCTTTTCAGACAAAAATGTTGGACGGTGTGTCCACTCTATATCGCTGAGTCCGCCAAAACAACTAGTTTCCCATGTATATACAGAGATTGCTTATCACACGCTGTGAATGCTTTCCTTTCCTCAAAGCTTTCATTTGCAAAATACCATGGAATTGCAAGGGTATTACGACCCTTTAATAACTGACGAGTGTGTGTTTTTTATCCCGTTTTGTCATTAACACTGACCTAGGCGTAACCTAATAAACTTAGCTTTATCCGGCAGTTGTGTATTCCTACGCGCAATATACGGTTAATATCTATAACGCTCTCTCTTGCACTCCGGATCATTCACATTCATGTATGGTAAGAGTAACGAACGACAACTCTGCTCGGAGATTGTCTATAACGTTGTATTGACATTTGAACATAATTATGTGTCAAAAAACGCGTGTCCGCTAAAATGCAATTGTAAATAAAGCAAACTACATATAGAATATTGGCCCGTGTTATGTTTATCACTTTTTCTTATGTATATCGACTAAATCTAGGGTACTTCAGCGGAATGCTGGAGAAATCGGCCCCTGGAGAAATCGTCCCAAACTGCTTGGCCCGTGTTATGTTTATCACTCTGGAGAAATCGTCCCCTGGAGACGATTTCTTTGGTGAAATCGTCCCCAAATAAAATCTTAGAAAAATCGACCCCAACATCAAATTTCATCCATATCGTTAATCAAGTTGTCTATAAAAATATTTTTGAAAGTTCGTTGTCTTTAGTATGTACATTATGTGTATTAGTTACCTTTACCCAAGAGTTATTTGGTAGTTTTGCCATTGTTTATATTTCCTATTTCACACTGATAGGATATATTTCACACCTTTTACACCTGTCACAAATAGATTACACCTGTGTGATTGTTAAAAATATGTCTTTGATTGACTTTGATTTGAAACCAAATAAATGCTTATAATTTTTTTCCGTAGTCGTTCGTTTGTCATTTAATGTATTTTGTTTTTATCTCTCTCTCTACTAATGTCATATGACATGACTGTGACCAATACCATTTAGCAGGGGCATCGGTATCTCTGACACACATATTTCTAGTGTTCACTAGGGCTTGTGTGCACCCGAATATTTCCGGTCCATAACTTCTACAATTGTGGATGGATTTCAAAATAATTTGGCACAATCGACCTCCATCACGAATAGAGGTGCCATTTGAAACACCTGTTCAAGTAGGTTCAAGATCAAGGCCACATAGAAGGACAGTTTTTCGTCCGAAACATAACTCCTACATTTTTGGATAGATTCCGATATAAATTAGCATAATGCATTGTTCTCCATCATGAGTAGAGGTTCCCTTTGAAACATTTATTCAGGTCTAGGGTCTAGGTCAAGCTTGAGAGTCAAGTGTTCGAGGGGTTTGACACAAGTTGTCCTTGGACAACGATTATGATAAGTATCGAAGCTCAAGTCACTGTGACTTGTCCGTAAAATAGGCAAGTAAAATAGGTAAACCGACCCTAATCGTCTTCCCTAAACAATCCAACCTTTTCACAGTATTTTATTGAGAAAATATTTTGGCTAACAGAGAATTTGCTTGTAACAACCAATTCCTCCCCATTTCCCCAAAATCTTACTTTTCAATATACACGAAGAACTACTTTAGATTTTCATCTACAACTTCCTTCAAATATGACCAGTTCAAAATTTCGTCGACTTGTGGAGGGTAGAGACAACATGACCAACTGCCATATCACTCCAATCTTTATTATTCATTACATTTTACATTGATATCTATCTTACATGTATTTTCATTGAAATCAATAAAAATAAAATATGTTCTTGCGTCATAAATGTAAAAAATAACGTCATTCAGTACTACAAGACATCACATGTCTCAGAAAATTTAGATAACCAAAATTGTCATTGAACCGATTGAATAGTTCAATTTTGACTTGGGATTGTTTACAAGCAAGACAAATTACTAAGTATTCTAAGCCATTATCAAGCACCCTTGAGCACAAGCCTAGCTCTGGTTTAATTTGTTTCTGGCTGGTGCTTTCTAGTATCAGTTCAAAATTTCCTGTTAAAACCAAGAATTCCAGGGGCTTAGTGGAATCCACTTGTATCCCTGTCCGTCTACCTGTTTGTATTAATTGAAATTGACCTCTTGTGTTGTTTCGTATCCTCAATTTCCTGGCCTTCATTACTATCAGTACTTTGATTTCTCTTGCTGACCACATGTTATATTAAGTTTGGTTCACACTGTAGAATTTGTAAAAAGATAGAAAATAGATATTTTTGAAAGAAGAAAAAAATGCTGGCAACCAGCATCTTCTCTGTTCTCCAGAATTTGTTTAACACAGTTCTTCCTCAATCTCTTTAAAATTCAGGGTTAATTGGTAAAGGCATAAATCTATTAATTTCCGTTGGAGTCCAAGGAGGCTCAGCGACAAACAGTAAGATTGGTGACCTAAAGGTCATGGGTTTGATCCTCGCTCGCGGCACTGGTCCTTCATGGTAGTGACCTTTGACAAGACACTTCGGAATTCTAGCCTAGAACTGATGTAACCCAGGACGTACAAGAGTTTGGGATTTACCGCCGTGTTACCAGTGACTTGAATAATGTTGTACATAAAACATCATTCTATCACTTAATTTCATCATTATTTTTTATGTTGGTTTATAAAAAAAAAAAAAAAAAGAAATACACGGAAAAAAGCACTTTGCCAGTGCAACTATTTAAGCTCCGGACAGATGACAGCCAAGGGGAAGAATTTTAGATAAAGGGAGTAAAAAAGCTCATAGCATGCAAAAAAGAAAGTATTTCATTCAAATTCAATTCCGTTAAAGTCGCATAATATGTGGTTGGACAATGCATAATTGGAAAGAGAAATTTGATATTCTAAGGCAGGAAAGGAATATACGCCAATATCATTCTGACAATAGCAGTATATACTGGAATTAATTCTAAGGTGCGCGCTCTAACTTCCTTTCGAGCCAGATAAATTCAATGGTTATCATCAATTGAAAATCATAACAAAAATGATTAAAATGAAATAAATATGAACCTTGCTCCGGCATAAAGGGGCTTAACGCAATGATGGATCCGCAATAGCCACCTTATGCAACATCCGACTGACCCATGAGGTTGACTTGTCATTCCACAAAAAGCAAATCGACCAATAGCGAAAAGTATCGACTCAGGTCAGCCTGCGCAGACTGCGCAGGCTGACCAGGGTCGATACGTTTCGAAGATGAATTAAGCGCCTTTTTCACAGAGCACGGCTCATAAATACTGTGCATGATTAGAAAAACCTACGATTATTTAAATATAAAACACAAAGAGCATATATGTTTTTTACAGTGAAAGATCAGAATTTATTTCATCGAGTGAATATCATCGTAATATTTTCACTAGATAATATAAATTTCGATCTTTCACCGTAAAAAACAAACAAACAAATATTTTGTTTATATAATGCTTTTAACCCTTTCTGAGGGAACTTTATCAAAATCCAGTGGAGTTCTTTTCGGTTATTCCCCGTGGCGTACCCCTTCCGCATAGCAACTCATTACAATTTTACGTCAAGCGCGAGAAATGTAAGATAAATGACGTCACATTTCCATCTGGCTGTAAGGCTTCAATTAAAGAGTTAGAATATAAAAATCGGCATTCTTACCGGTGGTAACCATGAAATATCGAACAATATTTCACCGATATTTTTCGATAACTAACTAACATAGTATGAAATAATTCTTTTTAGCTTAGTGATTTTATGAAATAATCGTACTAGGGAAAGAAGAAATGATGAAGAACTTTCTCCGCATTATTGAAAATATCAAGACCGTCCCAAGACCGTCCCAAAAAACAACCATTAAATTGTCCGTGCTGTCGACAGTGTTAATATTAAATATTTATTTTTACGAGGTGTTCTATTATTAAACCAACATTAGTGTTGTATAGCAATATTGGCAAAATTTTTCAAGGTCTATTGGGGATTTCTTTTTTTGCCATAACATGTGAAATTCGCCAAATAATACAGTATGTTTATAACGCAACTGGCAATGTGATAGACAGATAAAGTTTGTCGAATAACATTTATTGTCATCAAATAATGAGTGTCAATTTGTGAAAAGTTGGTTTTTTAGTTTTAGTTTTAGTTTAGTTAGTGCAGCGTGTCTTTATTAGGATCGAAGTAGGACACTACCGTTCGTAGTACGTCCATCTCTTTTTACATTGTTGTCACTCCGTCTAATTACAGGACGGGATGGACAGCAAGAAATTTTAAGCAGGCTCGGAATTCCGGAGCATCTTCCCGCCCTAACTTTCCCATTAGGTTCGTTACGGTTGCTTATACGTCCACCCCGTCTGAACACAGTTTAAGTCCGTTTGGCAAAACCTTTTGGAACGGAGTGAAAAAGAGTTCAGTGTGACGGAGCTATAAACTAGATCTCGTCCAAAAACAGGTATGAATATTCGAAAGGTATCTGTGTTGGATGAAAAATTATTTGTCCTATTGGCTTTGGTTTTCATTTGCAGTTCATTAGCGATACTCATTAACCGGCATTAAATCGATCATTTTACCCCTGTTCTATTTGCAGTTGCTCGGTTTTTGCAAATTTGATTAACGGCTTAATTTTCTCCCTTAGGAATACAGTCATAATGATATATTTGGGCCATACTATATGAAGAGGGAGTTTAATACATCTGCGAAAAATATCGGCCTAGGTTAGCCTGCGCAATTCGCGCAGGTTGACCTTGGCCGATACTTTTCGCTAATGGTTAATTTATTGTATATTCAAGAACAAGTCTGGCACGGTCGTTACAAAAAGTGGATAGTATGGATCCATGACTATGTTTACAATATTTTGCTTTATTTCATGCTTTACGGTAGGATATTGAGAAATAGCAGTGAAAATATTTTTCGATCTTACACTGGTACCACCAGTGAAAATACAAATTTTCATGTTTTTGTTGCCTAGGTTAAAAGCGCGTGCCTCACAAAACATGTCGTCATTTATCTTACATTTCTTGCTCTTGACGTAATATTGTAATGCGTTGCTATGCGAGGGGTACGCTACGGGGAATAACGGAAAAGAACTGTAATGAATTTTTATAAAGCTCCTCCCAGAAAGGGTTAAAAGCATGAAATAAATAGAACATATGTTTTTTTTCGTGAAAGATCGAAATTTGGATCCTTCACACACACAAAAAAAACCCCAAATATCCTCCATTAGTACCATGATCACGGAGATGCAAAATCCCCCTTTTGCCGGAACATGCCTCGAGTATTCTTTGAATTGGAGCAGTTCAGTTCCATCTCAAACTCCTGACTAAAAGCAACATTCAAGCTATTAAAAAGAAGGTCAAGTGCAGATACTTTACATTTTTTGTTAATCATCAAAGTTTTACCATATAACAATCTCGGAAAATAACAAGTATTGCCGTAAACATGCATGTCACGTTGCTGAATACATATAACAACTATCATTTTATACATGCAATACTCTCTTCTACATAAGAAGTATCACCAAAATGCATTTCACTTTACTTAGAAACAAGTACCACCAAGTAAAGAGCGAAGAAAGAAATGCAGGTGTGAATAAAACTTACATTTTGAAAGTTATTGCAAGAAAGTCTACATTGGCAGTGCAGATCCAAAATAAGTACACAGTTTGTAAACGTCAATTTAGCTTTCAGCAAAATATTTTGAGCCCTCTGCCTGGCTTTCTGAATTTCCAAAGCTTTGACAAGCTTTCCGACATTTACCAAAAGGAAATGTACATTTAATCATATATATATATATATATACACCAGGCGGAGATTTTTACATTTCCGGAAAACAAATTTTTACTTGTATCGGACGGTAATTTTATACTTTTTATCGAATGGAAAATTCGTACTTTTTATCGGACGAATATTTCGTACATTTCTCGAACGAAAATGTCTACACTTATGTACATTTTCCGAAACAAAATTTTTGTAAATTTACAGGAAGGAAATGTAAATTTACGAAACGGAAATTTTAAACTTTTGTGTTTTTTAACTGAACGGTAACTATATACCAACCAAAATGTAAAAACGTACCAAAGGTCTACCCTGTAAATTTACCGATTTTTTATACACCAAACGGAAATAATCATCCAGAAATAAAGGACTTTTTTGTTCTTAGACATAACACGACAAAGATAATGTGAATGCTACAGTTACTCAACCCTTTACAAAGCAATCCCGCTTTTTCTAACAACCAGCAAGCTTATGAAGACATAGCGGAAATGCTGGACACAAGCATTTTCCATTTTTTTCCACAATTTTTTTAACCTTGTGAAAGAAGAAATTTAATCATTATACTTACATATTATTTCTTGATTGTGAATGTCATCAAAACGGAGCAGTTCAAAATTTTAGCGTTTGTTAAAGAGCTAAAACGATATCACTTGGAAGCCTGGCGTGAAGACGAATTTCTGTGATAACAGGTCGCCGGGGGAAACATCTCCCACAGGAAATTAGCTCTTTACCAAAAGATAGAAATTTAAACCTCATCCACTTTGAAAGAAAATTTCAGACAGCATATTGAATATGGTTACAGAAATGAAATTTATTCCTTTAACATTCTAGAAAACGTTGCGGGGGAAAAGCAGAAAATGCTGGTTACGAGCATTTTCTCCTTTTTCCCCACAATGTTTTCAAAAGATTGTTAGCTGAGGTTTTTCATAAAATGGGCTTATCCGGTAAAGGATTAGCTTTCGGATTTCATGATCTCTCAGCCTATACACGTGTAAACCAAGTTTCTTCTGCTTGTCAGAGTTGACAAGGCCGGGCGGGTGTCTTCCTTGGAATGTTCTATCTAATTAGAGTTATTCAATTACAAAAAAGAGGAAAAAACTAAAAAGTACAATTAGACGTTCCCTGTAGTACTGTTAACAGCATGATTGTCGCACACGATTTTCAAGAGCTTGTTGATGTTAACATTTAAAGCCTTGTTTCCAGTGTACCTAAGTCTAAGGCGTCGGGCGTATTAAGACTTTTCTTCGTAATTAAGAATTACTACTAAAACTAATTTTCCTGGAAAGCGTGAGCAGTACCGAATATTATGCTGTAGTGACTGACTATTGGAGCATGTAGGCCTATTTGATTCGAGTCGTGGTAGTCCGGAAGTCGAGCAAGATGTCAAAATTTTCTTGCGCGGCGAGAAGCAAATACTATATAGCTTCAGCAAAGTTACAGCAGCGTAATATTCATTTTGTTTTATACATTCACCTTTCAAAAAAAAAAAAATCAATTTTGACACTTTATTGAAAACGGTAAGCAAAATATAACAAATGATGGTTAAGTAGCTCAATTAGTTTCGTTGTTATGAATGGCGGATGAATAATGGGCCCACAGCGTAAAATTTTGACCAATCAAATTGTAAATACATACACACATATTCAGCTCAAGAATTACGTTACCATGGCGTCATCATACCATATATGGAACCGTATTTCACAGTGTGTAGATACATATTTTTCTTTCCTGTCTGATATTTATCCGCGTGCGATGCATGTATTTTCTCCCGAGAACTTTCAAGTTTATATTAAAAGTGGCATTTTTATAGCAGGAGGTCGTTTTCCACCTGAAACTTTGTATATTTCTTGAGACAGGTTTGTGCTCATTGTGTTCATGTGAATGCGATCCCACATAACAATTATAGTAAATGGTTTGCAAGCTATTTACTTAGATCTATTAGATAACATGCTAAAGTATTTTTTCAAGTTTTGTATGATTATAGAATAGATCCCATCAAAGGGACTATTCATCAGACTGCAAATACGCAAAGTGAAATAAAGTTTTCGATAAAGACTTTTAATGATTTATGATGGTATCCAATGCAATAAAAAGACGTAAAATTTACAAGAATTTGGTGACGGTAAGTAGTATAAGGGTGCCTTGGGCGTCACCTACCGTTTAAGAGTTTTTTGGTAGCGTCACTCATCTTTAAGTGCTTCTCAAATATTAGTGAGTGGTACTAAATCCGCCAAACGATACTTAAACATAGCCAACTTTCACGGACATGCCTTATCACCAGTCTCGCATATCAACAAATCGATGAAAATAATCGATATCATACGTACAGGTTCGGGAGTTTCCGGATTTTGGCGAACTTAAAGCGTGTATACTTGTAATCGATATTCGATAGCCTGCAGCGATAAAAGATAAGAGAAACGTAATATTACGTAACAGTAGCCTGCTTCAAATTTACAATCCTTGTCTAGAATTTATATCTGCCCTGCTGTTTTTTTTTTTTTTTTTCGGATTTGAACCTAAACCCTTTGTCTGCTACAGCATAGTGTGGTCCTTGAAGATCAGTATCAGACTGTATATAATGCGCACTATCATTAGATTTGACATCATATTGGATTTACACTGCCAGATAACGCGAGATTCTTTTTGAGAAAAGAACATTGAAATTGTTATATTTCAGTCCTATTTGTCGATTTGTAATTCATTTATCCTCGGATTAAGGGTTAAGTTTTGATTCTCTGAGACATTAACTGATCCCTGTTGTTAGGGCCTCAACTCTTTTCACATGACAAAAATATAGACCTGAGCATATTGAAAAATAGTTGAAGAGGACAAAAAGTTAACTCAAAAAAAATTTTTTTTTTTAATGGGTAGGAAAAACTGTGGGAAAATGTAGAACAATGTTGGTTTCCGGCATTTTCCCCTATTCCCATAATGTTTTTAAAAGGCCTTTTTCAGGGTTGTCAAAATTTGGGATTGTGTGGTAGAGAGTTAAACTGCTCTAGACAAATGCACTTTTTTGTGGTCTGATCTTGAAATTTAAACCGCACAAATGCACTTTTACTGACATTGTAAACTTATAACAGGCTGCACAAAACAAGCTCTCTGATCTTGGACCTAATAGATTCTATACGTCGAAAATTATTTGGGTTAAAAGCAAATCATGGATATTCATGTCAAAATCAACAATTCGGCGTTTTAAGAGTAGCAATTTAACACTAAAGCAATCATAGTCTCGAATCTGACGGACCTGAAAGAAAAGGATTTTGAAAACTTTGTTGGAAAAGGAGTAATTAAATTTTTTCCTGTTCCTACAATGTTTTCAAAGACAGACATTATCACTTGAGTTGCATTTAATTTGTTGTTAATTTGGTGGTTTCAAAGATTTCGTCACTGGTAACGTGTTTAAGTATATTGACGAGAAAATTTCCTTTATGTGGCATTTACATTACCAATCCTATGGTTTTACGACCCTGTGAAAGAAAGCTTTCGGAAACACACGGAAACGAGAAAATACTTGCGATGGCCAATTTCTCATTTTGCCAAAGGATCGTATATAACACGTTATCTGCGATCCCTGTTTTCCCACAATGTTTTCTACCCTTTCAGAAACAAGTTTTATTATGTGTCGCATTTGTCGTCTGCAAGTGCTTTCAACTTGGAAAAAAAATCCAAATATATTTTGTCGTTTACTAAATAGCTAATGGTTATAATTATCTTGATTGAGCAATTGTCTTTTGTGTGTGTGGTTCGATGGTTTTGATTTGTATAATTTTCAGTTCGTGCGATATTCAAATAGTTGGGAAGGCGGAGGAATAAAACTGTTATAGCAAATAAAATAATTTCAACGACTATTCAGAATCATTAGAGTAAATGTACATGGTTTTATGCGCAAGAAAAGTTACAGATTCGTCATATGAAAAAGCATCCATTCAAAGTGGGTTTTCACCGAACAAATAGGAGAAACTGGTTCGTTCCGAATACTCCATGAACTGTGTGGAACCGATTTGTATTTGGTAACGCTTTTGCCTGTACATAATGAGTGATGTTGCCTTTTCTTACAATGTCTACCACTATTAATAGTTCTATTAAAATGTTTCCATTTTGAGTGAGTCTAAAAGCTGCATACTTCGTTGTTCGGAATTACTTAGGTCAGAAAGTTACGAAAAAGTTCATGCTAAAAATATAACAGATCAGCACTCGTGAACTGATCCGATGCGACACTCTAGCGCCGCTTAAAGGCATGATAAGGATAAAAAAGGTATTTTTTCCTGTAAAAAAATTATGTATGACGCAGACAGTATCATTTCAACTAATCATCCATAGATTTCACCAGCAAGCTATGTTGTAACCGGTTTCAAACCAAGATATATCACTCGGAATACCAGGTTGATTAAACACTATCTCTTGAAATTAATAAATAATAAAGTTCTATGCAGCGGCTAACTTTCTAAGTCATTGGTAAACAAGAAGTAGCTTGTATTATTCCCTTTTCCATCCACATACATAGTCTATGCCATCTTTATATTTTATTCACTCTTGTAGCGGTTATGCTTTTTGCAGGTTGCGTCTTTTTAAAAATTGAAGAATCAACAGTCAGTCCCTCATTGTTTAGGCTAATTCTTCCAATGAACAATTAAAATATTAAAGATGTTAAAGGGAGTACTTTTAAAATAAGGGAGAAACTATTTCGATTTATGTAAAAAAAAGAGTTCTTTGGAAAAGTTGGAGATCAACTGTATGGTCGTCAGAAGGCGTATTTGTACAAGAATATGTTAAAGTTCTAATGAACCCTTTATCAAACGACAAAGTTTTAGACTTGTCCAAATTTAGATTTTTTTTTCGTGACTTAAACGCCGAAATTTATCTCTAGAAGGATCAATTGCGAGAAAAAGGTTTAAATACAGGTTCCCAGCATTTTCACCTTTTCTTATAATGTTTTCAAAAGCCCTCTACCCCAGGTTCGTTAAATCTCGGGACTTTGTGGTACAAGGTTTAATATTACCTTTCCCCACAGAGCAATTTCAAAACGATGCCATGGAAATTATCTCATAACTATCAAACTCCGGTCTTTTATTAGATAAATAAGACACATAATAAAATATCTTAAGGATACTGTCATGATCAAAACAACCCGGGTATAAATTCCGGTTTATTATCATATGGATACATGTATATCATAAACACAGCAGGGGTCCGTTTGCCAATATAACATTACGTAACGCAGTAAAGATACCCGGCTGGCTTATCTAACAGTAAGACTCGGCAAATTCCGACATAATCCGAACGTTCACGGAAAAAGAAAAAAATAGGATAGTGGCATTAAAAAACTGTAAAAAGGACCAAAAGTTTATTTTTTAAAATGGCTAAAAGTTATGCCATTTGAAAAAGAAATGAATAAACTTAATGAATCCACTTGAGATAATTTTGACTTTCCAAGAGAAAGAAGGTAAATTAAACAAATATTACAGTTTTTTACTTCGGAAAATGCATTTTTCCTCTTTACTCTATATAAACCATACCTACAATTTTCAAGTTAGAAAAGGACCAAAAGTTTCTTTTACGAAATTTTCAAAACTTAGTTCATTTGAAAGAGAATAAATTAAATTTTCTTACCCCACTTGAGATAATTTTCAATTCTTAAAATTAATCAAGTTATAAGCGTTTATTTACCAAGGCCCTTCATAATTCTATATAAAAAATACGGGTAAGATTGGCCGATATCGATTTTTCCATGTCCGCGGAAGTTGGCTATGGGTATGTGAAGACTGATTGAAGAGTGATTTGATTGCGTGTAATACTTTAAAGTGAAGACAATGTATATACATAATTCAGAAACATCAAGATCAGACTGCACAGAACATGAAAGTTGATCTTTGTTGCGGATAGTGTATATTCTGATCAGATTGCGCAGAAAATGTGGCACGACCCCTTTAATTATTAATATTTGAAAAGCACTTAAAGATGAGTGGCGCCAGCAAAAAAACACTTAAACGGTAGGTGTCGCAAAAGGCACCCTTATACTACTACGGTATAATTCTTTTTTATAAATAAAGAGATTTTTCAGGCACGTGTAAACAAATTCTACAAACACATTTTACAAATTCAACCAAAAGAATACCATACAGCAAAATTTGCTAGATATATTTAATAATGAAATCCAAGTTAGCTCCGTGCTCAGATGTAACTATGAATTCCATAAAACACTCCACGACCAGGGTCTGTATTAATCAACCATTCTTGAGAATATTCTTAGTCTTATTCTCCTTGATTTTCTAAATTTGTGTGTAATAGAACTTCTGATTGGCTAAACTGAATGGTTTAGCCAATCAGATTCAGTTTAGCCAATCAGAAGTTCTGTTACTTTCAGATACAAAATTCCGGAGAAGAAGACAAAGAACATTCTTAAGAATGGTTGGTGAATACGAGCCCAGGGTCCGTATTCACCAACGATTCTTAAGAACATTCTTTGTCTTATTCTTCAAGATTTTCTGACAGTGAAAGTAAGAGAATGGTTTAGCCAATCAGAAGTTCTGTTACTTTCAAATATATAAAATTCCGGAGAAGAAGACAACGTTCTTAAAAATGGTTGGTGAATACGAGGCCAGATGTCACCATACAACTGACATAAATAGGACGCACTGGCCGAAATGTACATGTACATAAGTCGTGTAAAAATCTGATTACTCCAAATGATGCAATCGAACTATAAATAGACACATGGTACGAGTACACGTATGTATGGTAGGACAGGTGTTTCGTTAAATTAACTATGCAGAAATCGAGGCAATTTTGTTAAAAAAAAAGATAATGTCTAACAACAGACTGATTCTTTTGGGAGAATGCTTCATTGACATACAGAAAATTGACTAATAACGTTAGCAGAAAGTTTCGACCCAGCCCAGTCTGCGCTAAATACCTTTTCACAGAGCTTGGTTCCGACAGTTTTCCGATTTAATTTGAGAGAAAGAGAGAGAAAAAGGTTAAAAATCAATTCCCTAAATTGATGTAAATCTTGTCTCTTTCCGATTTAAATTTTCGATCATTTCCAAGACGAATTTCATCATCTGAAGAACATTCAATTTGTCCAGGACATTTGGACTACTTTAGAATTATGTCATCCAGAGTCAATCTTGTCTGAGGGGAAGAGATGTTTTTCGTTTATATATGATTTTCCCCGTCTATTCTTATGACATAACAGATGTCTTGAAATACACAAATCTAGAATATTACGCATGAGCAGTATTTTCTTCTTTTAAGATATTTGACATTAGTCAAGTGATACTTACCAAAAATGACAATCTCGATTATGAATGGTGTATTAATATTGTGGCGCAGCCTTTTGACAAATCAAGTCTCAAACCAGAACACAAGTACATGTAAGCATTTCACGGCGGTGTAATGCAGAGAAATGACTGTCTACTTCAAAATGACCCATGGGTCATTTCTCTACGTAGAGGAATGACCCATGGGCCATTCGTCTACGCAGAGGAAAGACCCAGATCATTATTCTACGTAGAGAAATCATTTCTCTACGTATAGAATAATGTCCCGGGCCATTCCTCTACGTAGAGAAATGACTTCTAGGAGTCATTTCTCTACGTAGAAAAAAATGACCAGGGTCGTTTTGTAGGCAAGGGTCATTTCTCTTCATTACACCGGAATACATTGGTGCCGGATTTGACAATTTGTAGATACATACATTTCTGCGTTGTGTGTTCTTTCATCGGCGTGCGAGGCAGTTATTCAAGCACACCACATAGTGTATATGATTCATCATCGCGAATACTTCAAAGAGCCTTATAGGCCATTTCGCAAAGGTTTCAAACATTTACCTAGTTAAACTCTATGGATACATTAATGTAGCATGCAATCTTCCCGTTTGTCTTTTATTCTACAACACAAAAAGCCAATTATCTAATGAGGTTTGACAAGTTTATAAAACTATATGTAGAATGCCTGAAAAATTATAATCCAACAGTAATTTCCCCTGGGAAACGTGTCCTTACGTACATTCCTAGTGAAGAAAAAAAAAAGCGAATTCTTTTAGCACAACATTCAACAACAGAAGTTTTTGCGGACGGCATACATCAGACGATATGTGTCGTGGAGTCTGATCTTTGATCTATGCCGCGCGGTTGTTCATTCAAGCCCTTGATATCATTTTCGTCTAAGTTTGAGCGATTTGTTTTTTTCAGCTATCGAAGGAGGTAGTTTTGGTATATTTAAAGCAGAAAGAATGAATATCTGAAAAGGTATTTGATTCATGACTTTTCCATATTGAAAGGTTTACAAATGAAAAATAAAACATGGCGCCGGTGATTGGATTTGTCTTTGAAAGGGTAGAAAACATTGTCGGCAAAAGAGAAACTGCTGGCTACAATGTTTTTTAAATACCTTCGACTCGAGGGTTGCTAAACATCGGGATTGTGTGGTTACGGGTTATGTTTGAATTCTTTTCATAAAATAATTGAAATCGTGTATGTATTCTTTTAAACGGGCAGTACGGGTTGAAGAAAAAGAAAACCTCTGTAGAGACCTGCATGGCATACTGACTGTCAAATCCTAATTAATCCCTTCAGTACCTTCGGCGAAAACCGAGGTCTTTGCTGACAACACAGATGAAGTTTAGATTGCACACAACACACAGTATAATCTTTGATCTATACCCTCCGCTAATGTAACGTTAGTCGAGCCTGCATGAAAAAATACCAAAAAACTTATGATTTTAGGTGGATTGTATTTTTCAGCCCTTGAAAGAGGTACAATGTAACAAATATATCTTTAAAAGAGTTAAGGATCCCTAGCGTGGCTTACTTCCGGTCTGAGAACTCGTATAAAATGATTCAGGCAGAATCATTTACCGGTGTGGCTTCAGTGTAGCGTAAAATGTGTCTGAAAATGAGGATAATGACAGGAGAAATACATCCGTTCTTTTTTCCCTTTGAACCCTATCTCGCATTGACATGATGCATTCAAATTACCGATCAGGGTCTATATTCACCGGCCATTCTTAAGAACATTCTTTGTCTTTATATCTGGAATATGAAATGGTTTAGCCAATCAGAAGTTATGTTATTTTCAAATTAAAAAAAGAATTTGAAAATAACAGGAAAGTTTCATATGAATGGTTGGTGAATACAGACCGTGAACTTAAATAGGTAGCGTAATTACCCGTCTTTAATACAATGCAAATGTTTGTGTACCTGTATATAGGTATATCAGCTTATGCTGAAGCAGTGCTCTGAAATGCTGGAATCCTTAGTCTCTTGGTGTGCTTTAAGCACCCTAGAATAGTACTTTTGTCTGCGTCACTTTGGGTACCTCTTGCTCATTAGTCTCTTAGTATGCTTTAAGCACTCTAGAATAGTACTTTTGCCTGCGACACTTTGGTATCTTTTTCTCCTAAGTCTCTTAGTGTGCTTTAAGCACACTAGAATGGTACTTTTGCCTGCGACACTTTGGGTATCTTTTTCTCCTAAGTATCTTAGTGTGCTTTAAGCACACTAGAATGGTACTTTTGCCTACGACACTTTGGCATCTTTTTCTCCTAAGTCTCTTAGTGTGCTTTAAGCACCCTAGAATGGTACTTTTGCCTGCGCCACTTTGGGTACCTTTTTCTCCTAAGTCTCTTAGCGTGCTTTAAGCACCCTAGAATGGTACTTTTGCCTGCGCAACTTTAGGTACCTCTTTCTCCTTAGTCTGTTAGCGTGCTTTAAGCACACTGGAAAGGTATAAGTTTATTACGACTCGCCGGTGATCACAAACAAGAAAATCAAGAACATGGCATACTTTTTCAAAATGCAACACTTTGACCATAACAAGCTTTGGGAGCAGAAAAAATGGGCTCTTTCAACATGAGTAAATCTATATAGGGTCTAAGTGTTTTGAAAAAAAAAAAGAAAGCTTGTAGATCTATATGTCATAGCTTTAAGATTTCTGAGATATTCACCATTTTTCATAGCACTCTGTCCATTGTAAGTTAATTTAACCAAGTCATTTCAAAATATCAAATTACATGGTCGTAAGAGAGAAAAGGAAATGAAAAGTGATTTATCTTAACATAGACGTTTAACACTTTGCAACACAATTCCGACTTTCGACTTTTAACGATCTTGAAAAAGAAGCCGTTTTCTCCTTTACCCACAATGTTTTTTACCTTTCCCAAAACAAATTTCAATTTTTCAATCAAACTTATTTTGATGTCTGCAAATGTTTTCAATTCTGTCAAGTCTAAAGATTTGTCGGTTGGTAAAAAGTTAGCGGAACCCAAAATTTTCTGAAAATTTCATTGACGAGTTCCATCTGTCAATCTGTTATTCTTCCTCCACCATTTGAAAATAAATATACTCTACGGTATTTTATGCCTTTTGCATCTGCATTGCCTGTCATGTGAGCCAAATGACCCTAGTTGTTTATGCCTCGTAAGACAGCATTCATAAATCATTTTTTTTACCTACTGAAATTTCAACAGACAGTGTCTTGATCGGGTACGTGCAATAGAACTAACATCGTAGAGAATCTACTTGCAAACACAGAATGTCTAACAGATACATTGGACCCACCCTCAGAAATGCTGGTTTTAAGCCAAAGTTTCGGAATGCCTCCAAAGACATGTTTATGTGAAAAAATAGCAGGTGCGTGCTGAGAAAAAAGGACATATTCCATCACACATCCCAATCTAGCCAAAGAACTGTTGGCCGCTATTCCTTGAATATTCTACTAATACTCTGTGAAGAGGTTGTCCAATACACCTGCAAAATGTATCGACCAAGGTCAGCCTGCACAGGTTGACCTGGCTCGAAACTTTTTGCTATTCTTTTTTTTGCATGTCAAAGAACCGCTTTAATTTACGATACAGTCTCTGTTTTGACAACATGCATCTTTACTATGCCTCGATTTGCTTGATAAAAAAGAGATTACGCGAATGCATCATACCTCCTTTTCCCAAAGCACCTTTCACTTGTAAACAATTTTGTCTTTCTTTTGCTTGGAAAACATTTCCTTGAAATAGTATCCAATTTTAACCTTTTGGCTGCTGAGCACGACTCACAAACCCTTTGCAAACACTGTAGATCAAGATCAGGGTCCTTATTCACCAACCATTCTTAAGAGCATTATTTGTCTTGTTCTTCAAGATTTTCTAACTGTGAAAGTAACAAAACTTCTGATTGGCTAAACCAAATGGTTTAGCCAATCAGAAGTTCTATTACTTTCACATTGACAAAATTCTAGAGAATAAGATCAAGAATGTTCTTAAGCATGGCTGGTGAATTCTGACCCAGGCTTTACAGTACTACTTTCACATTGACAAAATACTAGAGAATAAGATCAAGAATGTTCTTAAGAATGGCTGGTGAATACGGACCCAGACTCTACAGAAAGTGTAGTCTGATCTTGGACCTACACTCTCCGACAAGGATATTCACCAAAATATAACTTCGAAGTAGCTATATTTTTGTTTTTATTATCGAATTAAAAATTTCATTTTTAGGCATTTACTGGGATAAGGTTTAAAACGAGTTTCTGTAATGCGACCGCATCTCCTGAAACTTTCTGACAGTATGTCTAATAAATAAATATATAAATACTGGCACATACAAACATTAGATAGGAATATCACTGACAAATGCGTGATATATCTCTCACTAAAGACAGAAGTCATTTGATCTAGTGGGAAATAACATGTCGATGCATAAAATTCGATGCACGTCTGAAATCAAAGCGCTGAAATCACCGTTGTGTTCACTTCCGTTACTAATGTCGAGTAAATAGATGGATGCTTTTTTGTCAGTGAAATAAACTCGAATATTCAAGTCTCATTTTTCCCTTTGTTTGTTGCGTTTGCTTTTGATGAAGTACGTATAGGAATCAGATCAGTCTTCTTGAAAGGTTACAAAAACATTGCAGGAAAAGGGGAAATGCTGACTACCTTAACATTTCTTACAATGTTTTTAAACTTTTTCACCTTCAGGATCGTTGAACCAGTGGACGTTTGTTAAATAGTAAAACCCTTAGTAAACCCGTATGCTGCTAAGAAAACAGCAACTTAAAAGCCGATAGTAAAGAATGTAATCGGCTCTTTCAAAGTTATTTTTAATGGGGAAAAATATTTCATTATCGGACAGTGTAGCCCCAAGATCGGAATGCATATTCTGTGTAGTCTTGTCTTTATCTGCTCTGTCCACATAAGGTCCTTGAGTCGCGATTTGCAGCCTACTACTAAATATTTCAGAGTTCCATAGTACCTCCTGACCCGTATTGATTTGAGGTATTAGGGCGTTTTAACACATGATATATAACTCACTGAGAAGACCTCAGTTGCAAATTTTAGGACACGCTTTTAAGAACCCTACGTCTGCGAATCAAATTGCTAGGATTGTGTCTGTCCAATCCATAGCATTGGAAATGGATTAGTTCAACTTTCTCGACGAGACATTTAATCCCTTCTGTCGTATCAGAGACATTTTACTTGGTCAGGGGCATATATCGCCGGTTTACTTAACTCATTACCAAACGACAAAATTTTAGGTTTGTCCAAATCGAAAGCATATGCAGACAACAAAATAAAAGTGAATGAAATTTTAAAATTTGTTTTGTGAAAGGTAGAAAACATTGTGGGAAAAGGAGAAAATGCTGGTAACCAGCTTTTCTCCTTTTCCCGCAAAGTTTTCTAAAGGCTTCTTGTCCAGGGTCGTCAAAAGTAGGGATTGTGTGGTAATGGGTTACAAAACCTCGTAACTACAGCTTGTTTCAAGCGGTTTTTTTTAAGTAAACCGATGATATCTCAGAAATTTGTCTGCTGCAGGTTTATCTTTCCCGCAGAAATGTTTCGAACACATGTGTCTGTTACAGCCATGCTCTGTGATTAGGTATTTATTGGATGTGCAAAAGTATTGACCTAGGTCAGCATTGGCTGATCTGGTTCGAAATTTTTGCCTTTTGTACATTTTATGCATGTTCAAGAACCATTCTACCTCTGGATTAATTCACTTTTTAGACAAAAGGAATTTTGTGCAACTATATTTATGCGATAACTTTCTTATTCTAATGCCTAACAGAGCTACATTCACCTCCCTTTTTGCCAGAGAAAGGCTCATGTGCAATTTACCGACATGGGCTGCATTTCTTGACCACTCCCTATGCCAGTATCTTCGCGAGCCAAGGTTACGATCACTACGTGGATCTTATCTTGGCTGATTGATTCCTTGTTTACCTTCTATCCGAAAGGTAGCGACCTTATTCTATTTTAATAAAAAATGAAATGCTACGAGCGATTTCATTCGTTGCAGCTAGAGCTGGCTGCATCCAATGAAAACGCGTATCTGGGAAATGTAAAAATCAAGCTCGATCAGCCAAGGGTAGAGTAGCGTAGTGAATCGTCAGCCTTGCCTTGCGAAGATGCTATGCCAGAAGCAATGTTTCTTCTTGAAAATAGCGTTAAAATTTCTTTAAAATGTCAAATGGCCAGTGTAATGCAGAGAAATGACCCTCCCCTACAAAATGACCCATGTGTCATTTCTCTACGTAAAGGAATGACCCATGGGTCATTTCTCCTCGCACAGGAATGATTTGGATCATTATTATTCGTAGAGAAATGACCCCAGATGGTCATTTCTCTACGTAGAATAATGACCCAGGTTATTCCTCTGCGTAGTGTAATGACTTCTGGGGTCATTTCTCTACGAAGAAAAATGACCCGGGTCATTCTGTAGGGGACGGTCATTTCTCTGCTTTACACTGGCAACACGTGAAAAGGGACATTCGAACATAGCGTAAAGTATGGTCTAGGGTCAACCTGCACAATCCGCGCAATCTAATTCTAAACGACACTTTCCATTTTTATGTTATTTTCTGTTTTGCGCAACTCTACTGTGTCACAAAATATAATATAATCGTAAAGTGCCGTTCGGATTGGCCTTCGCGGCATGCAGAGGCTAATCCGAAATGGCACTTTACGCAATTGCCCGAATGCCCCTTTTTGCTTGTTATATGCCAAAGGTTTTTCTCAAGACCCATATAGATGTATATACACTCCCCATTTTGTTTGTGTGCACCAATTTTTCATTGTAAAGATGCTTATTGGATACTTGATCATAGAGACAAACTAGTTTTACAAACAGTGGTCAGTTTGGCCAGCCTAAGTCTTGGTGTCTCACGTGAAAGAAAGCGGAACAGAAACTGAGTTTACCATCCATTCCAAATAACAGTTTTGAGGTTCTCTGAAGAGTTTCACGGATTTGAGAGTAACACAGTTTCTGATAACAAAATAGTCTGACTGATCAGAAATTGCATTACTTTCAAAATGTGGAATGAGATTAAAATTGGGACGACATGCCGGTGGCGGGATTAAGAATGGTTGTTAAATACGGGCCGAACCCTCACTGAAATAATTTTTATATCACTTAAATGAGAAATCGTGCCTTAATTTTATGGTTTCTGTGTTTCAATACAAACGTTACCGACAGCAACGATGAGGACAACAAGAGCAATTACAATAACATTTCATCGGTTTACTTGGAACAAGCTGTAGTTACGATGTTTTTTAAGTAAACCGACGATTTGAAACTTGAGACTTGTTTTGCAAAAATGTAAGGAAATATTTGTCAAGTTTAGAATCAATGACATTTTCTATACACTCTGATTCTTGATCCACACTGTCTGCATAAGAACTAAATCCTTAGAAACATTTAAATTTCGTTCTACCTTTCTTAACTTTTAACGACCCTGAGATAGAAGACTTTTCAAAACATTGTAGGAAAAGAAGAAAATGGTGGTAACCAGCACTTTCTCCTTTTCCCACACTGTAAATATACCATCCAAAAAGCAAATTTCAATATTTTGAGTGGAATTTGTTTTTCTTCGAAAAATGCTTTCAATTGAAAGTAGTATATAGAGTATATTTCATCAGCTTGTGGTTAATATATATTTGCCGAAAAAGGGAAAGGTATGGGAAATAACCAGTTCCGTAAGGCACGGGTTATTTTCGCGGACCTTTCCTTTTTGAGGCAAATATTTCCCAATATTAACCAAAGCTGATGAAATAAATTATATAATATTTCCTCTGATTATTTTGTCAACGAATGCCACTATTAAAACTAGTGATCTCAAGTCAATTAACCGGATACTGATATTTTCAAAAAAAAGTTGTTCCAGGTTTTCAGCAGGAGGAAAATATTCATTGTGTCTGTGAAACAATTCCTCCCAGCTTAAATTACAACATTTCTTTACCCATGAAATTTATAAAAATAGACACATGAAATATAATATAAGATTGTGTTGTTTGGTAAAGATTTAATATTGCCATAAACAAGATAATAATCAAGCAATTTTAAAGCTAAACTCTTTATTACGTCGCAATGTCACGAGTGCAATAATAAAAACATTTGCAGACGACAATTTCAATATGGTTAAAATTGCAAAATTTGTCCTCGATAGATTAGAAATCATTGTGGGAAAAGGAGAAAATGCTGGTTACCAGCATTTTCTCCTTTTCCCACAATGTTTTCAAAAGGCTTCTTTCTCAGGGTCGTTAAAAGTCGGGATTATGTGTTAAAGAGAGTATAAACACTGGTGGAACAGGAGGAAGTGCTTATAACCCTAATTTTCTTTCTTTATGACGCTGTTTTCGAAATACTCCCTTTTCAGGATAGCTGAAACGCGGGATTGTTTGGTAAAGACTTAATTCGGTGAATTACGAGAGAAAGACTGTTAGAGATCAAAATAGGTTGCAATTTAGGAAAATTTCTGAGCGAAATTACATACAAGGAAGAAATTGTTTCTATTCCGACAAGCGATGAGTTATTGAATTAGGGAGATGTATTGTTTTCCCCCAAGGAATCTACATATACATTACTTCTTCTAAGCACACATTTTGAAGGGTGAAAACAGAACCCAGAGTAATACATTAATGGTATTTTATATCGCTGAAAGATTTTGGCAGTCTAGAAATGGCTTGAATTAAGAAGTCTGCTATAGAAACAGAACAGTTATTAATTATGTAAACTAAAGGCGCAATAGTGGTAAAGGCCTCAAATGTATCGCAACATTTTGATAAACGCAGCTTCTCCGAACTATGCTTGTTTATCAGGCCCAGTAAAAGACAAGTTGGCTTCTTTAAAAAAGAAGCCAGGAGAGGTCAGCATCAATGTTTTCAAACAGTTTATTGGCTATTAATTTCAATACATTTTGATACATGTAGACAAACAAGTAAAAAAGCCGCCGCGTAGAAACCTCATAATTAAACTTTACATGACGGTCATTTGGCCTTCTTGTCGCTTTTTCAAGGCGCATGATCTTGTCCAGCAGTCTTCTTTCTCTTTTTTTCACGAAATGCTTCATTTTTTTCTGCTGCTGTGATTTATTTGCTCATTGAAAAATTATAATTATTTGAGGGGTCATTTGCAGTCATGGCAAATTGATTTAACATATATTTTTCTTATATTCGTCATATAAAAATGGACCACGCCTATAATTTTCCTGTTTCGTTTTTTTTTATTTCGCTTTATTTACAAGGTCATGACGAAACGGACAGTGTATCATTACAATTTCGCAAGAAAGATTGATTTAGACAGCAAATTCTGTGGCAGTCTGATGACGTCTCCAATTAAGTATTTAGCCAATCAAACCTTGTATATAAATTTACGGAAATTAGTTCAGGTAATAAGTGATACTTAAAGTCACATGCAGTCGTATCGTTTATTCTAAAATCTTGCGACAGTCTACCTTAACTCTTTACCACACAATCCCTACTTTTAACGACCCTGAAGGAGACGGCTTTTGAAAACATTGAGGGAAAAGGAGAAAATGCTGGTAACCATCATTTTCTCCTTTTCCCACAATGTTTTCTATCCCAGAAATCAGTATTTGAACTACATTTGATTTGTCGTCTGCAAATGGTTTTAATTTCTTCAAGTCCTACATTCTGTCGTTTGGAGAGGAGTTAAGCATGCTCACATTGTGCTTCTGTTCCATATTTATTATTCTTTTTTCTTTGTGTTCCTCATCATCGTTTTTCCCCCAGTTGTTTTATAAATGATATTACTTCATGTCATCCGGGTATTTTTCCCTTATCAAATAGGAAAATAACTGAATAAACTATTTTCTTTTGTTCCTATGTGACGAATCGCTTTATACAATACATGACAAAGATCCACTAGACCCTATTTTGGAGTCTAGACCCCATTTTGCCACAGTATCGCCTAAATTTTTAATTTATGACTCTATTTCAGACACCAACCTAGACAAAGAAGATCAATGAATGTCTACGACAAAGAGATTATCATCCCTATGATGAAGTGCCCATTCATTTCAACAAGGAATTCTCATCGTGGCAAACAAACAGACATTTTGTCTCTGTAAGCGTCTAACGATTTTTAAAGTGTCTTGTGCTCTCTTTAATAAAAGCTGTATCCAGACTCATTCACGGGAGAAAATATGCACTAAACGCAGCAATGGCAAATTTTACTCGCCTCAGTGAAGAGTTCTGTCCGGACACCAACAGTACAAATTTAACATTCTTAAATTGTTCCATGTCGCCGCCACCAGGAGGATCCATGTTCATACGAGAGTCCCAGATTATTTTGTACACGATGGTGTTACCAGTCATTGTTATCGTTGGCCTCATTGGCAATATGATCTCTATATACCTGATAACTGTCGACAAACAGATGAGGAACGTGTCATCCAGTATATACCTTGTTGCCGTACTTGGTGCAGACACCGGATTTCTGCTAAGTTTGTTCCTGGTTTGGCTTGAAGCTCTCGGTCATCCTCTGAACCATCTGCCGGCTATTTGTAAAGTGAATGTTTATCTGTCCTATGTTTGTTGCTTCTTATCCATTTGGTAAGTTTATTTGCTTTTAACTCATTACCAGACGACAACATTTTAGGTCTGTCCAAATTGAAAGCATTTGCAGCCGACAAAATAAAAGTGACTGAAAATTTGAAATTTGTTTGGTGCAGGGTAGAAAACATTGTGGGAAAAGGAGAAAATGGTTACCAGCAGTTACTCCTTTTCCCACAATGTTTTCTAAAGGCTTCTTTTCTCAAAAGTAGGGATTGTGTGGTAAAGAGTATACTTGTCCATTACCTTTTGTTTTTTTCGTTAAAGCATTAGATATCCCCTTTCAAAGGACATGACTCCTATGTTTTCAAAAAAGATGAAAAACATTGTGGGAAAGCAGAAAGCGCTAACCATTATCGTTTCCTTTATTTCCAACAATGTTTTCAGCAGCTATTCTAAACATGTTTTATACACGGAATTGTTTGGTAAAGGGTTGAATTGGTATAGACAGTACAACCTTCTGCTATTCTGATGGTTACAAACTGCAATAGTTTTTTCTTTGTGTATATTCAAATATGTCGTGGTACACTTAGTTCAGCCTGGGTCTGTCCCCACCAACCATTCTTAAACCATTACCAAACGACAAAATTTTAGGTTTGATCAAATCGAAAGCATTTGCAGACGACAACATAAAAGTGACTGAAAATTTGAAATTTGTTTTGTGAACAGTAGAAAACATTGTGGGAAAAGGAGAAAATGCTGGTTACCAGCATTTTCTCATTTTCCCACTATGTTTTCTAAAGGCTTCTTTCTCAGGGTCGTCAAAGTAGGGATTGTGTGGTAATGGGTTAAGAACGTTCTTTGTCTTATTCTCCAGAATTTTTTAACATTTGTAAGTAACACAACTTCTGATTGGCTCAATCAGAAGTTGTATTACTTACAAATTTAGAAAACCTTGGAGAATGAGACTAAGAATATTCTCAAGACCCTGATCCGTCATGAAAAAAAAGCTACCGCCGTTTGAGTGGTAAAAATTCATTGACCCGACAAAAATGCATTTTTTAAACAACACCCGATAAAAAAGTTATTGACGAGCAAACAAAATTTTTACCCTGGATAATTTGTTTGCTCGTCAATAACTTTTTTTATCAGGTGTTGTTTAAAAAATCTAACACATCAAGCAAATCTCTAGAGTCCTTCCACCTTCTCTGCTTCAAACCAAATTCCAATCGGTCATGTATTATCGCAATTATTGAAGATTTTCTTACCTCAAGTTGGGGATTTTATTCAAATGTTGGGTCATTTTTGTTGTTGTTGTGTCACGTGATTCCCCGCCGTGTTGGTACCACAGGTTTAAATAATAAAATCGTTGCAGTAATTTTCACGTACTGACGCCTAATAAATTACGGCTAAATTTCCATCTTCGCAAAATTTTAACATCGTTATTGCTAGCATAATTACCTCCTGTTGATGTCTGCAAATTAGATAGGCCTGGCAAAGTGTTGGCGTGCATGTGTAGGGATATAAACCCCTTATCCTGCTAATTTTAGATTCGATAGTAAACGACCAAAAAATACTATTTCAAAGCAATGTTGTTGGGAATAGCACCTCCTCATCGGACAGTATAGCTCAAAAATCAGACTGTACGTTCTGTGCAATCTGATCTTAAACTACACTGTCCGCTAAAGGTCAATGATTTGCGCTTAGCATCCAAAGGGTTAAATGAGATTGGATCGAATTTTTGAAAAAAAAAACCAAACTTTAAACAATATTTTTCTGCTTTCAATGTTTATTCTTTGTTTGAGTACTATTTTACTGTAGATCCAGACTTGATTGGTTGTATGGTGTTCAACACCATTTTCAACCTTATTTCAATAATACCGGGGCAACCTGTGCGTTTATCCATGCATTGCTTGAGTTTATTTTCACCGGAACTCTACACAATATTCTCCACAAGCCAGAGATCTAGAACAGCCTGGATAATAAAGAGATGATCGAAGAGTATTTTACCCTTAGTGCAATACTTTTTTTTCATTCCAGGAATCAGACTGAAATAACTAAACTTTCAATGTTGCTCTGGTAAAGAATGTCACAGCAAAAGTGGAAAGTACAGATCAAAGATCAGACTGCACGTTTATTGAAGTCTGATCTTTATCTACACGTGGTGCAAAAATAACTGAAGTTGTAAAGGTTACGCTGAGGATTAATTCATTGCGTTAGAACAAATTTATTAGAGATGGGTCTGAAGTTTCCATTAACAGCAGAAGGAAACAGAATTAATCCATTATGGCAACTTTTACAGTATTTGAACAGTTTACGGGTGACTACGTTTTCCCGGGATTGTTACAATTAGTATCACTTACGTATGTTTGAATTCTAAATGGTAAAACATTGTCTGACAGCATTCACTATTACTGCTACACCCTTACTTGAAACAACAGGCTTGTCATTTGCAATAAATAAATCAACAACACGCTTTTTAACCCTTTCCCAAACAATTCCTGGTTTTTACGGGTCTGGAATAGTAGCCTTTTGAAAACATTGTGGGAAAAGGAGAAAATGCTGGTAACCAGCATTTTCTCCTTTTCCCACAATGTTTTCTACCATATCATAGACAGAAATCATCTTTTCAGCAAGAGTTGGATTGTCGTCTGCAAATGCTTTCAATTTGGTCTAGTCCAAAAGTTTGGCGTTTGGGGAAGGGTTAAGTCATGTAAACTGAGAGCTACATTTGTTAGGGACGCACTTAACATTTCTTTCATATCACTATCCTTGTTTTCAGTGCCGATGCAGCCGTTACTATCTTTTTTTACCTAACTCACGTTTGAGATCAGCAAATGGTGACATCATTGGTCATAGCTCTGTCATCATATCACTTATTTCTGAATAATAAGTCAATTCAATTCACTATAATTCTTGTAAAAAAGCGATAGTATAGGATATGACTTAATTTGTCGTTTAAATGAAATTTTATCAGACGAATCTATGGAAACTGTTAGTAAATGAGCCTTTGGTGAGCTAACTACCCTTTTTTTTCTGGACGAGTTTACTTAAATTTTATCTGAAATGCCAACAAATGTCAGATTCTCTTTATCACATAATTATATTTCACAAATTATAGATCAGGATGTGCACAACCATCTACAGTGAAACCCGCGGTAAAATCTTAAAAGCCACATTCACGTCTATGAAATAAGTACAAAACGATAGGAAAACGCCAGGAATGACGTCACAGATTGGGATATCAGGGCCCGTATTCACCAACCATTCTTGATAATATCTCCAAGGTTTTCTACATTTGTAAGTAACACAACTTCTGATTGGCTAAACCATTCGGTTTAGCCAATCAGAAGTTGTGTCACTAACAAATGTAGAAAATTCTGGAGAATAAGACAAAGAACGTTCTTAAGAATGGTTGATGAATACGGGCCCTGACGTCAATAGGATAAGAAACTTTGTACATGTATGTTATACTGCAAACAAGAGAGATTTGTTATAAAGAAAATCTGCTATTTTTTTGCTTTTGAAGTAAAAATTTTATCTAAATCGTCGAGAAAAATGTTATTAAATTTGCCAAATAATGTTATTGCTCGCTCAATAATATCATTCTAGATATTTTAATAAAGTACCTCAGTTGCCAAGTTATGGTTGATTCTACATAATTCTATACCTCTAGGTAAGTTATTCATAGTAGAAGTTTGCTTTCAATTTGCTACTTTGTCTATTTTTCTTTAAAACACCGTTGTCAACACCTAAAAACAAAATGTTTCACCTGTGGAACGCGACCAATGTTACAAACATTACCATTCATGCATTCCAGGAGTTTCCCAAACAGTTTTTATTAAGATACTCTTCCGAAACCTGTCGCTGCTGTTTCTACTTTAACAAAGTCGAAATGAGTTTTAAAATAAAAGTTCATTACGTATGAATGACTGTCGTTAGTTCTTAACCACGCGACAAAATTTTATAGACCAGTCCAAGTTGAAAGTATCAGTCGAAAATGCAAATGTTGCAGAAATAATAGGAACTGTTTTTCGAAGGGGAAAACATAGAGGTAAAAAGGAGAAAATGCTGCTTACCAGCCTTTCTCCATTTCCTATAGTATTTTCGAAAGTTGTTTTTCTAAAGGGCCATAAATACACAGATTTATATGTGGTAGAAGATTCCGAAAAAAGAGCTTTTCGACAGCCAGTGTAATGTAGAGAAATTACCCTCCCCTACAAAATGACCCGGTCATTATTCTACGTAGAGAAATGACCCACGGGTGATGTTATGTCCAGCAATCACCACTGAGCCACTGGGTCTTGGTTAGAAACTGATTGAAACCAAAAACGGTTATATATATACATCGTCTGAAAATTCCAAATCAGTTGGTTTAGCCAGTCAACAATATTGTTCCTTTTCTAAATCAAGAATTAGATTTAGAATACTGTTGGATTTGGATTTTTTAGCAAATACGTTCACGGATTTTATAAATACCTTATTTTTCAGGTACGTTGTTTGTATTACCGTTGAGACTTTTATTACGATCTGTCACCCTACAAAGATCAAACAGATGTGTACACTATTTCGTGCAAGGGTTGTCGCCGTTGTTCTTCTACTGACGTCATTATCCCTGTATGCCGTGGCGCCAATCATAACGGAGGTAAATTTGAAGATTTTAATGTTTACTGAAACGTAGCCTTTGCCATCAATTTTTCAACATCAATATATTGTTAAACCAGGAATGTATATTCCAGATCTTGATAACGGTATTACGATAAAGAAAATCACAAAAAGGAAAACAGAAAATGAACCAAAACAAACTGATGGTCGTTTTCCTATCTTACCTTTAAGTAGATATTCGGATAATCGTATGTCATTAGAAATAAATTCCTCTAGGACACACGTAGGCTTTTACTATATCCCCATTATTTAAGTCAAACACGACAAGAGCACTGCACACGAGTGACAATATGACAATGCTCGTCCGCACTTTCTAATTGTTAGTGAAAAGTCCTATTCGAAAAGGGGTAAGTGTGGCAAAACTTGGCAATATTTTGACGGATACCGGTTCTACTGCTATATGGGTTCTTCTTTTGACACTTATTTTACCTGTTAGAGTGTACTGTGAAACTCTTCAACAGTGACAGATATACTGAGAAGAAATTATTTCATGTCTTTCGACAGTTATCCAGACGTTAATGGTAAATTAGTGAGGGAAAAATACCGATTTCATACTTTCTAGCTCTTTAGTTAAGTCGGAAACAGTTCCTGCGCGCTAGTTGACTAGGTAAACAGCGCGTGCCATTCAGTCAAAGGGGAGTATAACTAATCTACGTGCATTAACCGTGCGTTTCTTGTACTTTATGCATTATTGTAATGTATTCTTATGTGGAGGGGATATAACTCGGAGAATTAACGAAAACAAATTTATTGGATTTTTAAGAAATCCTTTTAAAAAGGGGTTTAGAAGTATGAAATAAATATAATATATCTATTTGTTGAGCATGCGTTTTGTCATGTGGGGGTCGAAAGATAGAAATTTATTTTATCGAGTGAATATCATTGGTTATATATTCACTCGTGGCCCAATTCACCGAAAGAGAAGCAATGCACGGGTGAAAATTGCCGATGATGCTTGTTCGATAAAGTAAATTTCGATATTCACCGAAAAAAAAAAGAAATATTCTCTATATATCAACTCTTTGCACAATGATCATGTCGCAGAAGCACAACAGGAACCCTATAAAAACACCTCGATGTTTTGTTCGAAGACAGTCGAGGTACAAACAGCAACTTAATATCATTACCAGAACGTTTCAATATTTCCCGTAACATTTACAAAAGTTTTCTCTCTTTTTATTTTCAGGTACAAGCCACATATTATCCTCAACTAAACATCACTCGGGATCACTGTGTTACGATACCAAAGTACGCTAAAATTGCCTCGGTCATTGCGTATACCGATACAATACTGACACTAATTGTGCCCTTTATCCTTTTAATCATTTTATTGACATTAATAACGCTTGCGATCATTTCATCGATACAGAAGAAGAAAAAGAGAAGCGTAAAGAAAAACGTTGAAAACGGAGGACAGAGCTGCAACGCTAAACTTCCACAAGTTCGTGTTGCCAAGATGTTATTTGTGTTGTCAGTGAGCGTGGTTGTGTTGAATGCTCCAGGTCACGTGATTAGAGTCTGGTCCTTGTTCATGAACGTCACTCATCTAAGTTCGGTTATGGCCTTTATACAGTTGGTATTCTTGTTCGTGAGCTATTTCTCGTTCTCACTGAAGTTCTTTATTTGCCTTGCGTGTAGTGAGAATTTTCGTAAACTGTTCGTGAACTACTGTTGTTGTTGGCGCCCCAAACGATACCATAGTGTCCCGCAACAAACAATGGAAACTACAGCGTAACAGATTGGTGGATCTTTTAATTCTTTACTAAACAGTGGTTTTAAGACTCTTAATGAGAAAGCTTTGTCAAACATTGCAGGAAAGGGAAAAACCTGATAATCAACATCTTATCCTTTTATTGTGTTCTACGATTTCAAAGATAATTTGAGCCAAATCTTATAATATATCTCGTCCTAATACTTTGAATTTTGGCTTGTCAAACTTTTCCTTTTGTAAAGATTTTATTATTATTATTATTGTTCAGACTAAGTCCAGGTTTATTAAAGACTAATCACAATACATGGATCCGTGGCGAAAAGATAAACCGACTACCTTAGTTACTGTTGCCAAGGTCTCACAAACAAACGTAGTCAATACATATACAGTATAGCAGATAGGCTACTTAAATCGTGCTTTCATGACTGTTTCTCACAATAAAATTCCGGAAAAAGTATTTTAATCATATATTTCTATCGATGATAAATTCTCAGTAAGAAATTTAAAGATGCTTTACTAATTTACATACGGAAATGTATTAAAAGGGCGAATTACGGGGGCGAAGTACAATGTAACAGATTTACATGTTTAAACAAAAATTTGAACATATAAAAAACATCAACAAATCTCCGTTTTGCCACAGAATAATAGAATTAACGATATTTATTGCTTTCGTTGGGCTAGTAAAGTCATCTCAGCATCAAATCAAATTAAATAACACTGAATTACAAACCTTTCGAAAAGTTTATAGAATGTCTGAATGTACAGAGAGGTTTAAGTTAATGAAAAATTTTCATATCAGGTTAAGGGGAAAAGGGTTGTCTGATGGATTATAAAATGCGTTTAGTGTGTTGTCAATTAAGAAAATTGTTAATATCATTGACGGTAGTATATGATATACTGATGACAACGGGTGGTCAAGTTGATTGGAGCGGCAAATTGTGTTGCAATCAAACACACTTCTTATCAAATTAACAGTTTACCAACACACCCTTTGTGCTAATGTGCAGATGTACTAATCCATTTAAACTCGTTCCCAAATGACAAATTTTTTAGAGCAATCCAAATTCAAATATTTGCAGACAACAAAATAAATGATTCAAAAATTGAAATTTGTTTTTGAAAGAGCGCAAAACCTAGTGAGAAAAGGATAAAACGAATGTTACAAGCATTTTCTCCTTTCTCCGCAATGCTTTTAAAAGCTTTCTACGGGTCGTTAAGACCCGTTATGTGGTAAACGGTTAAAACAGGTAAGTCAAGAGAAAAATGTCTATGCTCCACCAGATCAGAAGTTAGACTTTTTTTAAAATTGAAATATACTCCTAGTGAGGAAGAACTACACGTCAAAGTGCTTATTGTAATCAGCAGGTACTTTAAATCCAAGAATAATTAACATCATGTAATTTGCAATCTGATCTATATCTACACATCAGAGATCGTATATACGATCCCAGTACACATTCAGCATATTCTTCATGCACCATGTGTTAAAATTAATGTCAAATTGAAACATTTGTGACAATTAACGCGGCCACTTTTTGGATGTGCATAGGTTATTGAACAAGGTTAATATTCAAGTAAAAGTATTTTCTTTTTATTAATACTTCATATAGGTCTGCTTTTACCTTTGTTTTCCAGTTTTCTCTTTCAGAGAGGAAAAATTACAGAATACTTTAAATTAATCTATTATCCAGCGCTGATTAGCTCTTTGCACAAGTTCAAATTTTCAGTAATCATCACAATTTAAACTTTTCTATAGCCTCTGCGTGATCTCACGTCATCGGTACACGTTCGCAAAGCACATTTTGTAAGTTTTATTTAAAAATCAAACGTCAAAAACACAACATAAATAAAGAGAATTGCATTCTTCTAACGTTAACAGTCGTTTATTTGTGAGCCGAAATAGCAGAAACCAAGGTAGGACATCGGGTAGAATACATGCGATGTCCTGATTGGTCAAATATCGATTTCCACGGATCCATGTATTACATCTAAGGCCCAGTTCACGACGTAACTCTAGGGCAGATATCCTAAAACGCGGTAAACTGATGAGCATGCGCACCTTTTATGTTCTCCAGAAAGGCTGACTAGAGTCTATCTAGAGTCAAAACAAACATGGCTGGCATGGGGTAGGACGACTTTGTGGAATCACAGAAATCACTGGAATCACGACGTGATTTTGTGGAATCACCATTTTGTTGGTGAATTACGACTTGAAGTGCATTATATATGATATTACAATCTGTTTTATAACAGTTGAGGGAAATGTAATGCAGAAAATTACCGAAATTTCAATAAATTCTTTAGTTTCCTCTTGATTTTCAAATCATCCGTAAGTCAAATAGCGAAATCACCTAAAAGAATACTGAAATTGCCATTTTATCCAGATAAAACAAAAGGTTTTTTTTTTGTTAATTTGGTTAATTCAAGAGGTGATGTGGACCGATCTGAGGTTCAGTGAAGGGTGATTTCACAGATTAACCCTTTCCCAAACAATCCCTGGTTTTTACGGGTCTGGTATAGTAGCCTTTTGAAAACATTGTGGGAAAAGGAGAAAATGCTGGTAACCAGCATTTTCTCCTTTTCCCACAATGTTTTCTATCCTATCATAGACAGAAATCATCTTTTCAGCAAGAGTTGAACTGTTGTCTGCAAATGCTTTCAATTTGGTCTAGTCCAAAAGTTTGTTGTTTGGGAAAGGGTTAACAAAAATGCACGACAAGGAGATGACTTCTACATTTCACACAATAATCTTATAGAATTAGTTAAATGACTTTATCCCTACATTCATAACCCTGTCAAAAACAGTTATCTGGACTGACTGGTAATTTCACTATTCTGTTGGGTGATTTCGCTATTTCTACTCACGGGTTATTTCAAAAACAAGTACAAATTTTACCCTTTTCCAAACAACAAAATTTTAGACTGGTCCAAAGTCAAAGCAGTTGCAGATGACAAGATAAACGCAAGTCAAAAATTAAAATTTGTTTCCAGTAGGGCAGAAAACATTGTAGGAAAAGGAGAATATACATTTTCTCCTTTTCCCACAGTGTTTACACAAAGCTCCTTTTTTAGGGCCGTAAAAAGCAGGGATTGTTTGGCAAAGAGTTAAACGTAGGTCTTTAGGTTTTTCACATCACACCAAATTAGAAAATATATACATTACTCATGTTAATATGAAAAAAATCCAAATCATCAATAATTAAGAATCATATTACAAAAAAAAAATGGTGGTATTTCCTTAAAAGGCTACGTAGCCCCTTAAGCTATTTTTAGATTTCGCGCCAAAAACAAAAAAAAAAAAAAGCAATGTGGGAACGTTAAATGACTGGCATGTGACTAATGATGCATACATTCCATAACATACCAAGCTTGTAATTATTTTCCATAATGTCTTACTCGGGTGCTATGTTTTAAGCTTCGTCTGTGTATATCCAGTATATAAATGAGCAAATTGCTAATGTAAAAATAGACCGTGTTTCCCGTCGACGTCGACCTGGGCTGTAGTAAATCTCTAATTTCTCTTGTAGTCGGATGGTTTTCGACTAATTGGGTTTTATGAATGAAAATTCATGATAAGGCTTTGAGAGTGTAAAGATTACTTCTTTCTATATTTGTAAAACGTTGTCCCAAAATCTGAAGGGCCACCTTTAAGATTTTATTGAAATTTCGGTAATTTTCTGCTTAAATGTCCTCCATATTGTATAAACCAGATTGTAAGTATCATATATAAAGTACTTGAAGTAGTTATTCACTAACAAAATGGTGATTTCACAGATCACGTGGTGATTCCAGTGACTTCGGTGATTCCACAAAGTCGTCTGTGCGGCTGATTTTAACAAGCAATTGCTCCTTTTACCACAATGTTTCAAGTCTTCCCTTCTTAGTCAGTGCAGTCTAATTTTGGCCTACACTCTTAAATATCCCTCTGATTATACAGTATATATCTTTCTTTATAAGTTGTTCTAAGACATTTGTCTTACATTTTGAAAGTTCAACGGCCAATGTTATCCGGTGAGCAGATGGCGAATCGGATAAAATTCCGAGCTGAGCCCGATAAACTTTCCTAATTCAAGAAACCAACAATCCATTTTGTTTTTCTTGTTTTTCATTTATAAGCTGAAGCTGACTAAACTGAATAATTTGCCCGAATTTTTGCACAAATCGACATCCGTTTTACAAGATGAGGAAAAATGAAGGACTATGTATTTTCCCCATGGATATATAGCTTCGATAATGACGCAAAATGATAATAAATTCTCTTCTTTTCTGTCCAAGGAAATTGTAGATAGATCTAAATCATAGACGGCTAAACGTTAGTTTTTATACAAATCAAATTGTCTGGACCCCTAAAATATTGTTTCCTACTTGGCGGATTTATATTATCTTACAAACATCAAAGTTCGTAACAGATGTATAGCTGAAATACAAATCGCATCTGACGGGATTTGAACCCATGGCGGAAAAATATCCTCGTTTTTCGAGGTTTAAAAGACCAGTGCCATAACCATTGAGTTAAGGTAAGATCTGTGTAATGGAAAACAGCTATTTCCACTATAATATCATCCTGCAAAATTAGCTATAATTAAAAATGAGTATTATTGAACTACTTTCACCTTTTCATTTTTTCCATATTATCCTTCTTTGATAATAAATGAATTATCATTTATAAATCTAAAACCACTATATTCTCAATTCAAAAAGAGATAATAATTACGTCCCTTTTCAGAAAACTAACAAAAGTATCAAAAATAATTTCAAGATAGACATAAACGGAATTTCTGATCCGTTAGAAATATGCAAAAACATTATTTCTACATAAATCCTTATTTATCCTTATTTATCAACCAATTAGAATTTTTGCCCAATGTTCACCGGAAGTGCATTACACAGTTCTTACCTTAAAGAGGTATATCTCCCTAATGCAGTTGCTAGGTATTGTATTTAAATCGGGACGAAGCCATGCATGAAGGAGTGGTCTCCCGTAACAATTATGATAGTTGGCCAACCAATTAAGAATTACCTGGATGGCTGTAATTGTAGTGCTTACTTTTTCTTGCAAAGAAAGGCTACCGATTGAACTAAAGAATTGTAGATAGTGTCTTTTAGTGACGTGTTTACATGATAATTCAAATATCGTCGGTTTACTTCGATAACCTCGTAATTACAGCTTGTAACAAGCTAAGTTACGAGGATTTCGAACTAAACCGTCGATTATACTGTATCCTTAGCAGATGGGGTTTAATGCATCACTATGATGGATCATACGGTTTGCAACACACGAAAAGGGGCATTCGGACATTTGCGTAAAGTGTCGTCTCGGATCAGCCTGCGCAGTCCGCGCAGGCTGATCCGAGATGGCACTTCACGTCTTAATTAGAATTTGTCCTTCAGTAGACTTCTACAAAACAGAAAAAAATCATATAAACGGAAAGTGCCGTCTCGGATTAGCCTGCGCGGACTGCGCAGGCTGATCCGAGACGACACTTTACGCAGATGTCCAAATGCCCCTTTTCGCGTGTTGCAAGCCAATCAATTATTATTAAAATGCAAGCCATCGCATAACCTTTGATCCATAACATCTAATTTGTCTATCAGCCTACTAAGTCATAGAGTTAAATGATCCTTTGACATACAGAAACTCTACAAATGGCAAAACAAGTTTTGACTCAAGTCTCCCTGCGCGGGCTGCACAGGCTGATATGAGTCCATACTTTTTGCAGATGCACTGAGTCCCATTTTTGCAGAGCATTGATCAAATGAAATAACCTGTAAATAAAAAATGTTGCTTGTGAATGGTCAATAAAAGTATTTGTGCTAATAGGTTTTAATTGCTTATTGATCAGGTTCATTAGTGTGTGTACTTCCTTCCCTCCCCCTTCCTTGCTGCGTTCCCATATACTCTCTCCTGTTATTTATTTTGTTCAACTGGTATTGCACATCGTTTGCAAAATGTGACCCATCACGTAAAAAGGGTACCATCTGGGAACTCTGTACATCAGTTAGATGAAAATAGATCAACGATAGTGCAAGTCAATTTAATTTGATAATTCAAAAATGGCTGTATAACAAAGTAGAATGACCACTTTTCATACAGAAAATGTCATTAACCCATTACCACTCAATCCCTACTTTTGACGCCCCTGAGAAAGAAGCCTTTTGAAAACACTGTTGGAAAAGGAGAAAATGCTGGTAACCAGCATTTTCTCCTTTTCCCACAGTGTTTTCTACCCTTTCCAGAACAAATTTCTATTTTTCAGTCACGTTTATTTTGTCGTCTGCAAATGCTTTCAATTTGGACCAGTCCAAAATTTTCTCGTGTGGTAAAGAGTTAAAGCGAAAAGTGTCAATCCTGGTCAGCCTGCGCAATTCACGCTGTCTGACCAGGATTGACACTTTTGGCAGTTACCTGAAGGTCCCTTTTTGCGTGATTGGTCACAAATTGTTTCAGATACATCGTAGTGGCAAGTGGACCTATCCATGCTTTTAGGGAGAAATTTCTTTTTATTAGTCCATTGCTAAACGTTATTTCCAGGCCACAGGCTGCTTTCTCGCATAAACATCATCGGAACACTGTTCAGCGGTGAAAGAGGATTGCATCCTGTCGCCTATCGTCTCTTTTAGGAGAGACTTTGGCACAGAAAATGTGAATATAATCAGCATCTCCATATATTATGCCCTGTAGCTTTTTCGACTTAACTACCGGGGTCAGCTCACGAAATCCATCCAAATGTCGTCCATCCGGCTATCTGTCCGTCCGTCCGTCCATCCGTCCATCCCTCAGTCTATCTAGCCACCAAACGACCCACAAATTTGTCCTTCCGTCAGTTCACATATTCATCAAGTTTTCATACTTGTCAAAATGTATTTCTAAAATAATCATCTAAAAGGGGAAACAAGTCTTGGTAAGAAATGAAAGCCAAAAAACATTTTCCACGAGAATGGGAACACTAAAACATATTCCACTATATGTTTAGAAAACTCTAATGTTTGAAGATGTTTGATGAAAACATCGTTGAAATAGGACAAAAATGCTAGGGATAGGCAATTTCTCCTTTTCAACAATGTTTTCTATCCTTCCAAAGTCACAGTAAATCAAGTTAAAAAAGTTTAATCTATCTTTTGCAAATACTTTCGGATTGGACACGTGCTAAATATTTTAGGTATGATAAGGAGTCAAAACCAAACCAAAGTATATCAACAAGCAAAAGGCTAATTGACAGGGACGTTTAAAAAGGGCGCGAAAATTGATTTACGAACGTCATCACGTTTCTTAAAACTAGATTACTGGACGGAAATTGGACAGTGTTTGTATTTCCAATTATCGTTGAATGGGAAATGCAGATGATCCGTTCTTTGATCCGAAGGAATAGTATTTTTGGAGACTGGGGCAACTAATGGATTTACAAAGCATTGTCATAACGTACTTTCGTTGAGTGTAGAGACGCCACGAGACTTATTACTTATGTCATGTTTACGGACCGCGGGCTATGGGTTGCACTTTTTTTAAAATTTGTCATAGTACTACGAAAGGCTGTTTTGAATCTGTACCAGAAATCATACCGCTGCAGCTTGTCCATTTCTGTGGCCGCATGAATGGGAGATAAGACCATTTTAAGTCCACTACCTTGCCACAGGTCAATGTAAAGCTTGTTTCACCGGAGCATTACAGCATACATACTGCTTTCTGTGATTCTCCCTCCTCCTAAAGATTGCTGGATTTCTTGCCACAGTCGCAAGACCGCCATACATGGTTTACAGGTTGCTATGTCGTTGTAAGGTTGATCTCCCAACATGCATATCATTATTATCATTATCATTATTTTCATTTTTTTTTTTTCATAATTTGAACATCACAAGACAATTTTGTGGCACCCGCACGATTGATTTAAATTTTGTTTCTGCGATTTGCCTACGACAGCCATGACCCCAAAAACTGTACGAATAAAATTTGCTAGGCTCGTATTAAACAGACATTAACATGGCTGATAAATGAAATCACTGTGTAGCATTAACTAATTTATTTTCAATCTCAAAGCCAATTACGGGGAATTTCTCAAGATATTGGTAATGCAGATCAACAATGAGTCCGCGCCTATAATAAAGACGGCATTTCCTTAAGGCAAGAAAAATATCAGAGTATTTATAAGAGAATGTCAAAAAGAACTGAGTCTCGCCCTAGCAAAAGGTACCCTGTGTCCAAACGGTAATAATCTTGCAATAACTCCTGATTGCAGTCCTCTTTCACGGTGCATACAGATCTGCATCTTCGCAAGCCAAGACTGACGATTCACTACGTAAATCTACCCTTGGCGGAACGAGCTTGATTTTTACATTCACCCGATACGCTTTTCATTGGATGGAGCCAGCTCTAACTGCAACGAATGAAATCATTCGTAGGATTTCATCTTTGATAAAAATAGAACAAGGTCGCTACCTTTCGAATAGAAGGTAAACATGGAAACCCACGTGGATCTCTGCTTATCGCTTCATGTGTATTCGTAAGCGGTTTGTAAAACGATATTTCATTTGCTTTTAGAAATATGATGTAAAGGGGGCTAATAACCAACATCCAATAGAGGGCGCGTCGCAGGAATCTCGAAATCGGACTCGATCAGCCAAGGTGGCAAAACGAATTATCGCTTCCGTTATTATCACCATTATTATTTCATTTTTGACAAAGTAAAGCCCCGATATACATCTTCCGTGCAACACGCGAAAAGAGGCATTCAAACGTTTGCGTAAAGTGTCGTCTCGGATCAGCCTGCGCAGTCCGCGCAGGCTAATCCGAGATGGCACTTTACGTCTACATCAGTTTTTTTCCTCAGTAGACTTGCACAAAATAGAAAATTAAATAAAAATAATAAATAAAGTGTCGTTTTGGATTAGCCTGCGAGGACTGAGCAGGCTGATCCGAGGCGACACTTTACGCAAATGTCCGAATTCCCCTTTTCGCGTGTTGCTAGCCAATTATTAAATGAAAAATATCGGACTGGAACTCATGCTAGCAAAAGGGGACCTTAACCCTTTCCCAAACAATCCCTTATTTTTACGGGTCAGGAATAGAAGCCTTTTGAAAACATTGTGGGAAAAGGAGAAAATGCTGGTGACCAGCATTTTCTCCTTTTTCCACAATGTTTTCTACCCTACCATATAGAAAAATCATCTTTTTAGCAACTGTTAATTTGTCATTTGCAAAATGCTTTCAATTTGGTCTGGTCCAAAATTTGCCGTTTGGGAATGGGTTAAGCATCTCCTTGATGCTTGTTACAAAGCATGCATATATCAAAATTTGGTGTGCAACACACGAAAAGGGACATTCGGACATCTGCGTAAAGTGTCGTCTCGGATCAGCCTGCGCAGTCCGCGCAGGCTAATCCGAGACGGCACTTTACGACTACATTAGATTTTGTGCTACAGTAGACATGCGCAAAACAGAAAATGGCATTAAAACGGAAAGTGCCGTCTCGGATTAGCCTGCGCGGACTGCGCAGGCTGATCCGAGACGACACTTTACGCAGATGTCCGAATGACCCTTTTCGCGTGTTGCACTCCAAATAATTATAGATCCATAAAATCTATTTTGTCTAACAACCGACAGGTTCATGAGGTCCACTACCTTCGCAAGCCAAGGCCGACGATTCACTACGCTACTCTGTCCTTGGCTGATTGAGCCCGATTTCGAGATTCCTGCGATGCGCCCTCTATTGGATGCTGGTTATTACCCTCATTTACATCATATTTCTAAAAGCAAATGAAATATCGTTTTACAAACCGCTTACGAATACACATGAAACGATAAGCAGACATCAACGTGGGTTTCCATGTTTTACCTTCTATTCGAAAGGTAGAGACCTTGTTCTATTTACCAAAGATGAAATGCTACGAGCGATTTCATTCGTTGCAGTTAGAGCTGGCTGCATCCAATGAAAAAGCGTATCGGGCGAACGTAAAAATCAAGCTCGATCCGCCAATGTAAGATCCACGTAGTGATCATAAACTTGGCTCGCGAAGATGGAGGTCCACTGGTCCTTTGACTTGCAGAAAAATGACCAAAAAGCGAAAGGTTTCGGCACAAATTCTTACATGAAATATGTGCAAGATAGGAAAGTAATTACACTATATTACAATGAAAATAAATTTTGATTTGTTAAAGCTTTCTAAGCCTTGCGATCGTACATCAAATAAAACCAAGCAAAGTTTTTACATGTACGAGCAATAACTCTTACGTCAACTCTTTAGTTAATCCAGTCGCCTTATTCAGAAAATGAACGGGATATTTATTTGACAACGGTTCTCTACAGATCTATAATATCAAAATTCTTACTGCTATTTCTGACATAACAAACATATTACTGGTAAATAAAATGCAAGAACAAACGTAAAAAGAACATGAAATCCCCACTAGTTTTATTCCGACTGTAAAAAAATTGAATTTTATGTAACATATAACGACCTGGTCACCCATCTAGGCACAAACTCAACCATGTTGCTTAATTTTCACGGAGAGAAATGTACCATTAATTAATAAATCCATTTATTTATGTATTTATTTATTTATTTATTTATTTATTTATAGTGTTTAACGTCGTTTTCAAAATTATTTTAGTTGTGACATCGGCCAGTACACATAACAATGCTTTCTTGGAATTTTTTTTACCTATACTCGCAACAATCTCTTCTTTCTTAGCCACGGGCTACTTTTTCACATAACCATCGTCGATACAATGGTCAGGGATGAGAGCGGGATTAATATTGTCGCAGTGCCTATCACAAATCCTCGAAAATAAATTGACCAAGCCAGGGATCAAACAAGTGACCTGCTGTCCTCAAGTCTGCTGCGCTACCGATTGAGCTATTGAGACTTGGCAGATATCTTAACTCTTTATCAGTCGAGAAAATTTTAGACTGGTCCAAATTGAAATTATTTGCAGACGACAAAATAAAGGTGACTAAAAAATAGAAATTTGTTCTGGGAAGGGTAAAAAAACACTGTGGGAAAAGGAGAAAATGCTGGTAACCAGCATTTTCTCCTTTTCCCATAGTGTTTTCAAAAGGCTTCTTTCTTAGGGGCGTCAAAAGTAGGAATTGTGTGGTAATGGGTCAAGTCCCTGTTATTTTCAGCTATGGGTGGTATTCAATAATATATCTCTAGTCACGGACATGCATCCAAATTTCATTATAGCAGATTAAATATTGGCATGCGGTAAAACCCCAGTATTTACGGAAACGAGGATTATTCAATTACTAAACAATATTTGATTCATAAATCAAGACTATTTCTGTAAATGAATAGAACTTATTGTTGCCAGTAATACGCTCTTATTACACAATCATATCCATGGAATCCTTTACTTATACCGAAACCATAACACCATCATTGGAGAGGTCATCAGACATCAACAGTGGTGAGTTTAAAAAGGCAGACTACCACAGAATTTGCTGTCTAAATCCATTTTTCTTTCGAAATTGTACTGATACACAGTCTGTTTCGTCATGGTTTTGTAAACAAAGCGAAATCAAAAAACTGAAACAGGAAATAGGCGCGGTTTATTTTTATATGACGAATATCAGAAAAATATTTGTTAAATCTATTTGCCATGTCTGCAAATGACCCCTTAAATTATTGCAATTTTTCATTAAGCAAATAAATCTAAGCAGCAGAAAAAAAGAATAATTTCGTTTAAAAAAAAAAGAGATTGAAGACTGCTGAACAAGATCATGCGACTTGAATAAACGACAAGAAGGCCAAACGAACGTCATGTAAGCATAATTATGAGGTTTCTACGCGGTTTTTTTACTTGTTTGTTTACATGTACCAAAATGTATTGAAATTAAAAGCCAATAAACTGTTTGAAAACATTGATGCTGACCTCTCCTGGCTTCTTTTTTAAAGAAGCCAACTTGTTTCTCTTAAACTTTACACATACCACTCATATCGCAAATATGAAATTAGCGATCTACTAAATATTTTACCCATACAATAATTATTCTCAAATTACTTTGCTCGTACCCCATATAACACTAGCAAACCATGAAATGTTTTAACCATAACGACAAGTTTTGGGCAATATTCTTTAAAAATCTCGTAAATACAGCTTGTCTCAAGCTGTAGTTACGAGGTTTTTGAAGTAAACCGACGATATGTATTCATATTAGTAGTTTACACCAAATAAAGGGAAGCAACTCTTAATAATGATGGTAAATCAGTATATCATCGAATAATCTTTATACATATACGTCGCTTGGTTGCAAGGAGTGAATCAGTATGATACCTCTTTACTCGAATACATCTCAAACTGAGATATCATTTAGCATCTTAATTTGAGATGACGTTTAGCATTCTTTGTGACAGAAACAATGTTATGCTGGGCCCGTATTCACCAACTATACATAAGAACGTTTTATGTCTAAATCTCCAGCGTTTTCAACATTTGTAAGTAACACAACTTCTGATTGGCTAAACCATTCGGTTTAGCCAATCAGAAGTTGTGTTACTTACAAATACAGAAAACCTTGGAGAATAAGACTAAGAATATTCTCAAGAGTGGTTGGTGAATACAGGCCCTTAGCCATATTCTCACAAGAGAGGATTCAATGCTGCGATACACCAAGCAATTCATGAAGTAATTATGGATACATGAACATCCAATTTGTATAACAACCGACAAAAAGTGAGGTATGACGGTCCTTGAATAAAATGATCAACAAGAAACATTACAAGAAGCAAACAGTTTCCACATACATCAGTCTTCACGGACTGCACAATCAGACTTGAGTGAATAATTTGGCATTAACATTTAGCACTCTTTTCATATGACATGCCTCATCTATTGTAAAGCGGAGTATAAACAAATATTAACTAAGAACTAAATCACATTTTTTATCATTATAAGAGACCCCATTGTTTGACAAATGGTTCAGAACTGACTACCCTTTTAACAAAAAACCCTTGTTTTAACGAACCTGAAGAATAAAGGATTTGAAACCCTTATTACAAAAGGAGAAAGTGCTATTAAATGTAATTTTCTCTTTGCCCAACATTATTTTCTCTTCTGTCAACGACAGTATTAGGTAGACAGAGGTGTAGTGGTAGACATTCGACCTTCACACCGAAGGTTCCAGGTTCGTATGCCGTTCTGGGAGAGGTTCATTTTTTGATGTCAAAAGTCTCATAAGCATTGAGGGAAAGTATAAGAAATGCTGGTTACCAGCATTTTTTTCCATCTATAGGATGTTTTCAAAATACTGTTAGGCCTATGTAAGTTCGTTAAAACTTGGGATTGTACAGCAAAAGGTTAAAGGATTTTGCTATGATCTAAGATGAAACAACATTCACTTCACTTCTCTTGAGCACTTTTTGCAACAGTCTCTAATAGATTACGCCCAACGTCCAGGAAATGATATGTGGGCAATTTTCGAGATATTCAGACGCATATATCAATTTAGGTTGCCATTACAAAAACAGTGATTCGGCCTATTTTCGTGTCTTGACATGATTCATAGACCTTTGTATGGTATGGGGCCATATAGGAAGATCATTTTGGGATTTATCTGCTTCGAGGTTAATATTTTGGTAGGTATTTAGTTGCAGTGACGAAAGAACTTTCAGTAAATCAAAAATGATGTTGAGTGCTGGTTTCCTAAGTAAGGTAATTGAAAAGTATACAGGGGCGATTTGGCAGATGCATCATTAAAGAGAGTGAAGTCGATAACCTTTCAACGTGGGCTGAAGAATATACCAGAACAGAAGGTTAAAACATGACAGTGTGCGTATCTTGATGTCTGAATATAGTCGGTTTACTTCAAAAACCTCGTAACTACAGCTTGTTTTCTTTACTATACAGATATGCCTCTGACATAAACTGACCAATTGACCTTTCTGCCGATTTCGATTGACAGTCTTATCAACGTCTTATCGGCCAATGAAAACGCAGCATTAGGCGTCATGTAAACAAAAAAGTCTGACAATTTCTGGTTAGCTTGACAGGCTTTACAACCAAAATAGCGCGTTACTAAGGAGGGTGTACCAAACTCGCGTTTACAGAAAGGTCAATTGGCATCTTTCGGCCAATGAAAACGGCCAATGAAAACGCAGCATTAGGCGTCATGTAAACAAAAAAGTCCGACACAATTTCTGGTTAGCTTGTCAGGCTTGACAACCATAATAGCGCGTTACTAAGGAGGGCGCACCAAACTCGCGTTTACAGAAAGGTCAAATGGCATCTCTTTCCGGGTACACAGTCTTTAATAGTCACGGAATAGATGGGCTAAAAAAGACATCCTTGCCTAGCTCCTTTACCAAAAGGCTCACAATTTATCAATTTGCCCTCTCGGCACGTGTTTCCTAGACTCTCAAAGAATCTTTTCCAAGTAACAAAGTTGCTTTCCAAAACAAACAACCTCCAACAATGTACAGTGTTAGGAAAAAAAGAAAAAGCTCAAAGATTTATGTACAACTGTTTTTTACCAAACCTAAGTAGGATTGATTTTAAGACTAGACATTGTTCCAATCTCAAAATGTCTACTGGCTGTGTGTGCTATCGACTGAGCAGTGCAGTGTTCAATTATTATATATTACGAAATATTTTATCATGTTGACCTCAGTTATCTTAATTTGTTTAAACCATTTTTAACGGTATCCCAACTTTCGAAACAGATTTTTTTTTATTTTACTTTATTCCTGTCGATTTGGTAAAATAAGAAATAAAGCTATGGTTCTGCAAACCTTTCTAAAGTATATAGAAACATTATACATAACGACGTATCGATAGAGATTATTCACCAACCTTCAAAGAAGAAAATGTAAAGAAACGATATAAATATTAGAAAAAAAAAGATGCCAGGTAGGTCTTTTTCTGTTTGGTATTTTTTTTTTTTATCGTTTGTGGTTCTATTTTAAATTTTCTAAGACATCTCGCTGCATTAATGTTTATTGGGGCCCTTAACAGTACAAAGCCAGGAGATTATCCTTAAAAACAAAAACCCATTCATGCATTGTCCGTTTACAATTCCCAGTTTACCAGGCATTTAAACGTCTGAGCGGCGAAAACATGATGGATCACTAGACCTGCTTCAGGGAAGGACCTAACACTGACATGGACAGAAATTGAATGAATTAATGAATGTAGCGAGAACAGTCATGTATTCTCTTAAGCATCATTCAATTTCAGAGGGGACATGACGGGAATGGTGAACAGGCTTAAACTACTTAGACCATTCACAAAGTTCTTCAGATCCGTAAGTCAATGTTTACGGTCCTTCTGGATTCACACATGTACAATACTACAAAACGGATACAAATCTCCCAGATCAACAGTTCTTGACCCAAGGCTGCAAAGGGGCAACTATTTCATTTTGGTTACATTTGCTAACCTTTCTTTTTTAGCTTGGGATGCAAGTATCTTTCATGTCATGACAAACTTTTCAGTTATGTCATAAAGGATCATGAAACACTTTTACAAATCAGATAATATAGTATGCTTAACAAGTATAGAAAGCACGATGTTCTGCTTGATTATAATGAAAAGTAAAGGTAAGTCTACACCAGCAACCAGCAAACATCTGTTTGAAAACACGACCAAACTTAAGCTAAGTGAATTGTGGTGATGTTTGTCTTTAAGGTGTTTACCCTGCTATAAAAATGGCAAAACAATGTTTTGATGATGTTTGAAGATCATTTGATGAATCAATCACATAATAAAACGACAGCTTCTGATTGTTTAGTATACTAGGACACCACCAGACATCACCAAACACTGGAAATGAAAAATGAACGTTTGCAAACTTCACAAAACACTGTTTGGTGATGTTTGCATGTGCTGGTTGTCTGGTCTACACCAGTAGCCTTCAATTTGCAAACATCAGCAAACATGGTATTTGGTGGTGTTTGCAAATCAATACTTACTAGTGTAGTCGTGCATTTCGTCATTTTGATAAAAACAGCAACAGTTTATATAAAAAAAAATGCTGCTGGACATACTGTTATATGGAACAAATAATCAAGGGTGAAGTTGCTTGTTAGTTAGATACAGACAGAGGCGAAGATATTTCAAGCCCCAATAGCGACCAAAGGTAAACGTTGCAGGTGTTGAAATGCAATTGCACACAAACCAACATTACATACATTCTTGTAAAAATCACAACCTATTTATACATAGTCGATCGAAGCGATAGTTGTGATCACAAAATAAATTTTGAAACAAAGTAAAAAGAAAACAAAAGATAGGGCGATCTGGTAACTTTTTGCTAGTGATTATTTGACACTGTTTAAGACCCGGTAGTCGCCAACTTTGCAGATCCATAGAACCCCCTTTTCAAAGAACATGCAGTTCTGTTTACCCTTCAAAACAGCATGTGTTGGGTTTTAGGGAAATAACCCAATAATAGTCTCTAAAGAAAACAGCTAATATCTAAATGGCAAACTGTAATGATTCTGAGAGGAAAAAACTCTTCTTCTAACGTCGAAGAAACAAAACAGATACATTTCCTGTAATTCTATAGGGAGTGCAAGAGTCCCGTAAATCGCATTACGCGCTAAGATAAAATATTCTATTAGTAGATTGTAGTTCGAAAATTAGACGGTGATAACATTTTGCAATTATCAAAGAAAGGGAAAATGGCCATGATAAATAAAATAAGACGTTTGGGACTTCTGCTTTTGTGCACGTACAAAACATGTATCTAAATGATTAAATTCGTCTTTTTTATCATACTAATTACAAGGAGTAAGAATGAAAGAACACTGATTGGCTCATTTTGATCGATCGATTGGATTGTTTAATTGACTGACTGATTGACTGATTGATTGATTAATGTTTAAGCGCCTTTTAACATCATTAGACTCATCATTCGACGGTCCTCAACGAGACCGCGAGTCTCTAACTATATTCATAAAAGACATTAGACAAGATTATTATGAAACATACATATAAATTACATGAAATGTACGATATTGAAAACCTCTGTTGTATATGTGATCTAGATAACTTCTTTATTTTTGTCAGATCATTCAAAGGTATATAATTAACGTCAAAATAGCACATCAATTGACTTTTCAACTCTTTATGCAGCGGCAAAGTTCTCTGAAAACCATTTACAATATTGGTCAAATAACATCATTTATCTTAGAATATTATATTTCCCACGATGTTTTCAAAACATATTCTCCAGGGCCTTAGATCCATGAGATTATGTGGAAAAGTTTGTAACCTAAATAGTGATCTCCGACCCCGATTTCTGAACGAAGTTGGAAAAAGTATCTCTAAGTCCTTAGTGTTCTGCATGACTTTAAGAAATATTTAATGTTCGTTTAAGGCGACGACAACAACGACTACAACTTTCAAAATATGTTTATAATACTCTTTTTTCACTTAAAAATCCGTTGTTCTGTATTACAGGTTTCAGTCGTCATGGAAATCCACCTATATAATGTGGATGAGCTGAACGAAGTCTTTGTGTTGTGTGTTGGGGGTCAGGGTTGAGGGTAAAATGCGTCAATAAACTAGCAAGATGACGCTTGTACCACTTGACGTATTATTCCTAATTCGCTACATGGCTTGTAGAAGCAAAATATACTGTCGCAGCTTACTGTCAGATGAAAAGGTCATTACTGAAGAATAATTCGTCAGTTTACTTCAAAAACCTCGTAACTACAGCTTGTACCAAGCTGTAGTTACGAGGTTTTCGAAGTAAACTAATGAATTGTAAATGTGCCTGGTCACTTCTGTTTCATGCTGTGGTAGATAGGCCCCAAGTGAAATAAATGACAATACTTTTCCGACATCGACTGTTAATCGTCATTCGATATCATTGTATCAATTCCGATGAATGCCTCGGAATCAAAAAAAGGAACAAAACACAATGAAGTAAAATTGTTGTTTTGCATGTAGAAAGCAGAATAACGGTTGAATTTGTAATTGAGAGCCTCAAAGCTTCTGCAAACGTGCACTTTTTGTAAAGAAAAAAAAGAGAAAAAATCAAGAAAAACTCCCAATTCAACCAAAAGATTTGCATCTTTGTAATAATGTCGTCATGACTTGTTTTTGCAAGAGCATCAATCTGTATCTTCTTTGATCACAAGTCCATTCCGATACTTGCACGTTAATGCCAACGAAGAAAAATCACAACTCAATTTACAAACGATGAATAAAACTGCTTCTGTCAGTTCAGAAAGCTTGTTTCATTTCACTGCAGTGAATATTTTGTGATTTACATTGGCCTTGAGGTTATCAGCAACTTGAAATTTCTTCGCTGTAGTGAGAAACTACCGCCATAATTTGTTCAATTTTTATTACCCGGATTTCACTTTCGACTGAATATAGTGTAGTTCCGTGGGATAACGGCAATTCGTGGCGTCAGTATCGTCTTTTCGTCAATTATTTAGTAATGTAGGGTCATTTACTTATACATATATATCGCTCGCATTTGGGGAAAAGGGGCACCGGGACATTTGCGAAAAGTTTCGTTTAGGATCAGCCTGTGCAGTCCGCGCAGACTAATTCGAGACGGCTCTTTACGACTACTTTAGATTTTGTGCTAGAGTAGTCTTGCACAGAACAGAAAATTGCTGAAAAACGAAAGGTGTTGTTTCGGATTAGCCTCTGCGGAGTGCGCAGGCTGATCTGAGACAACACTTTGCGCAATTGTCCGAATACCCCTTTTCGTGTGTTACAAGCCATATAGGAGCAAGCTCTGGCAATTTAAGCGAGTTAACTGCATCTATATGTTGTATTATGCCAACCAAGTCATCACATAGTTATTTAAGAAATAATCTTCTTTCTATCGTGGTATATCGTTCAATAAACCACAGTTGTGAGTTATGAGGCACAATAAATAATCCACGAGGGCGATAGCCCGAGTGGATTATTCATTGCGCCTCATAACTCACAACGTGGTTTATTGAACGATATACCACGATAGAAAGAAGATTATTTCGATTCTAACATGGCCAACTCTTAATGAAAGGAAATCAAGTTCAAACTCAGAGTAAAAACGCGGATGAAGATTGTGTTCCATTGAATAACCCACTCATTGAATGACGTCACTCGATATAGGATGACGTCACTCTACATAGATTGTCGCATATTTTACCACGCTTTCCTTGCACTGTGTTTATAGAACCAAATTCACGTGTCATGTTAGAATGATCTATAAAACACGTTTAGTCTAACAACCGATTGTATCAAAGCACCTGGGTCCGTATTCACCAACCGTTCTCAAGAACATTCTTAGGCTTATTCTTCAGAATTTTGTCAATGTGAAAGTAACAGGACTTCTGATTGGCTAAACCAATTGGTTTAGCCAATCAGAAGTCCTGTTACTTTCAAAGTCAGAAAATCTTGAAGATTTAGACAAAGAACGTTCTTAAGAATGGTTGGTGAATACGGACCCAGGGCATGTATGGAATTTATCGAAATCAAAAAGTTTCCACTCGGTCGCCCTGCGCAGATGCATTAAACCCCCTTTTCAAAAAGCATAGCTTACATTTTAACCGAACTTTCTTTAATTTTTTTTTCGCACTTTAGGGCTCAACAAGTTTACTTTTCCCTTTCATAATAATGCGACTCTTAATATGAGCAGATGATCTGGGCAGATTGGTGATACCTTACACTGCGACAAGCAATGAACCTTTAAAAACGATTGCCCCATAAACATGATCCTTGAGGTCGAGAAAAGCTCTTAAATCAACAAGAGCAAAGGGATAAAGCACTCACCAGAGGCAATTATTCGTGTTCCTGTAATATTTGCCGTTTTGGGTATTTTTTTTTACGGAGAACAAGGACGACTTACTTGTATCTGTCCATGGTAGTTTGCACAATTCGCAAAACGTTATTTGTTTGTCTGCATTGGAATTTAACTAGGATCACCTCACGGTGGCCAGTGCACCTATGCATGTGTTTCCTAGAACTTATACAACTTTTTTTTCCGAGCCAATGACTAACATTCAGACATGCATCGGATGTGAGAGGCGAAAAATCGACGGAAATAAGGTTTTAATCAACCGGGTTACCAACTCAAGATTATGCTAACAACTGAGCTACCCGTCTGGGCTCTCAGAATGTCAAAAGGCAGCCCAAGCGGAGGCATGCAAAATATTCTGCGATGATGTGTCTGCATATTTTGGTATGTAGAATGTTAAAGGTGGGTATTTAGATCTTTCACATCACACCAAATTAAAAAAAAAATATATATCATTGAAATTTATATGAAAAAATAATACAAATCATCAATAATTAAGAATCATAAAATTACAAAAAAAAATGTTTATGATGGTATTCCTTTAAAAGGCTACGTAGCCTCTGAAGCTATGTTTAGATTTCGCGCCAAAAAATAATAAAGCATTGTGGGAATGTCAAGTGACTGGCACGTGACTAATAACGCTGAAATTCCATTACATAACAAACATGTAATAATTATTTTCCATAATGTCTTCTTCGGACAGATGTTTGAAACTTTGTCTGTATTTTCCTGTATTTAAATGAGAGAACTGATAATCTAAAAATAGAACGTGTCTCCCGTTGGTGTCAACCTGGTCCGTAATAAATCCCTAATTTCTCGTGTTATCGGATGGTTTTCGACTACTGGGGTTTAATGAACGCAAATTAAAAGGCTATGGGAGTACAAGAGCCGTCAGAGACGGGTTATGCTCCCCGAACAAGTGCTTGTCATACAATATATGAAATTGATATAAATTCACTTCTTTTATCCTAGAAGAACCTCTTCATGCCCCCAAAATTTGAATTGAAAAGGCAATTACTATCTTAGAGATAGCCAACACAAAGTTGTAGAGGACAATAAGCCCAATAAGCCCCCTTTAAGCCCCCTTTTCCCATAAGACAATATTGGATCATTGAAATAAATACAACGGATGTGTGGTTTGTGGCATTTTTGAATAATAATTCAAAATTCGAAATTTCATAAAATTTTGAGCAGTCATGTATTAAATATTACATAAAACAATTTTTTACATGAAGCCCCCTTTTTCCGAGACGCAGCCTGAAATTGAGAAAAAGGAAGAGATGTACCTGGGCAACATTCCAACAAGTTCAGATTTGAAATTTCACAAAGTTTTGAGCACTGATAAAGGAGAACCTAGTAAAAACAATTTTTTCCACGAAGTCCCCTTTTTCCGTGATGCAGCCTTAATTTGAGAAACCAGGAAAGACCTATTTGCGCATCAATCGATTGCAAAAACAAAGGCCACATGTTGAAACTTGCAAAACAAGATATAACCATGAAATTTTGACAAAAACTGAACAAGATATTAGTAAAAATTGCAATTTTGCATTAGGGTCCCTTTTTCATTTAACAAGAAACCCCCTTTTTCCATGACAGAGGATCAAATTGAAAACACATAGATAAAGAAACAAGAGCACATGGTGAGACTTTGAAAAGCAATATAACCATGAAGTTTAATGAAAACTTTCCATAAACAATATAACCATGAAGTTTCATGATATTCTGACAAAAACTGAAAGAGATATTGGTAAAAATAGCAATTTTGCATTAAGCCCCTTTTTTCCATGACATTGGGTCAAATTGAAAACCCGGGAAAAAGATATCGGCGCCTTACCCTAAGGAGTTCATATATGAAGTTTTATCCAATTTGGTCCAGGGGTTGTGGAGAAATCGCTTTGGACGGACGGACGGACAGACGGACAGACAGACGAAGCGGCGACTATATGCTCGGCCTTCGGGGAGCATAATAAGGATGAATTTTTTTTGCATTTTTGTAAATTTTTCGTCCCAAAATCTGAAGGGCCACCTTTAAGTCAATAGATTCAGACAAAGTTATCCATTATTTTGAAAGGGGAAACATAAAAATAACTACTATCAGTTCGTAAATTTACAAAAGTAAGATTAGCCCGTCTTCACAGTACAATTTTCTATTACCTGACCTCTATATATGTCCTTGACATAAAGTGTTGATGGATAACGTCCCTCTAAAATTGTTGGCCGTTTGTTATGGTATAGAAATATATCGAAATAAGTTGTCTAGAACTCCGCAGAGTGACAGATCCATTTAAGGTCTGTCACACAATGAAGTATAGCACTATTAGTTGTACGTTCACGTAGAAACTTGTTCAAGGCTGTGGTGAACCATGTCGTCCCGAGCCGAAGGCAAACTAGCGACATTATTTGCCACAGCCTTGAACAAGTTTCCAAGCCCCTTGCCACTTAGCCGTACAACCAATTTATTTTACTGCAAAGATTCACCATTCCCTGTTTTACGAGCATGTATTAACGAGTACGCTGACGAAATCGTTTTCCCCTTCTGAGTGCCCAAATTCAATAAGAGTGACGTCACTGGTAATTAGCGTCACTGTTCAAAATGTGAAATTTGATGAAGGAACTGGATAATGTCTCTACGATAGGCAATTGACCCTTTTTCTCTTTTAACGTGGATTCAAATAACTTCAAGGTAACCAACTACAGGCCACTTTCTAACGGTTTGTTGGCAAAAGTAAACGACTATTAGCTGTCTCAAACGCCATTAGGTTAACCTTGATTTTGGCGCGGGACGACATGCTTTGCAACAGCTGTGAACAAGTTTCCAAGTCCCCTGCCACCTGACTTAATATTCTACCAACATTCTTCTTCAAGCTTTTGCAGCATTACCCATAGCTGTTCTGGAGTGACATTTATCTATAAGCTATTCATTCAATACGCTCATTTTCTCTTAATCCTGTCTCTGCTTTTTTAATCATGAATAAATGTAATTAACTTAGTCTGCCATGGGCAAAGAAAGATATTTTGCACGAAGTGCTCTGTCTAATGTGAGGCGCTTGATTTACGCTGCCCAATACATTTTCAGAGAACTGTTCAAGTCAACTGTAAAGCAATGAGATCTTAAATCTGTGTTTGTCCAACAAATAATTTGAAAAAAAAAACGCGAAACCTTGTGGTTACAAGGCCGAGGCTCTCTACCTGACGACCACAGACACCAAAAGATGCATTCACATTTTTGGGGGGGAACTCATCTTTTCTGAAATATTGTTAGATAAGATCGGCTTTTGTTTTCGTTTGATAATCATATAGAAAAACACGCCTGCGTTGCAGGAATTCAGAGGTCAAAGGAAATTAAAATACCAATTAAAATATGTTTTATTTTCATACAGTATCAACCAAAATTAAATCTTTCAGCTCTCTCGGCAACATATATTACTGAAGAGCACATACTGTTTAACTCTTGACCACACAATCCCTACTTTTGACGACCCTGAGAAAGAAGCCTTTAGGAAACATCGTGGGAAAAGAGGAAAATGCTGGTAACCAGGTTTTTGAGAGCAGTTAATCCTTTTATCACAATGGCGAAGGTGTCCTAGACAGTCTTCTTGTCGCTCTATTTTTTTAGATGCGGTGTGTCGAAAATTGGCCGGTAAGAGCCTTGTGAAACCAACATACATATAGGAGAAAATGCAGGCAAAAAGCATCTGTTCCCCTATCCTGACGTTTTTTGCGACACTGAAAAAGGAGCCTTTTGCAAACATTGTGGGAAAAGGAGAAAATGCTGGTAAGCAGCATTTTCTCCTACTCCCACAATGTTTTTTACCCTGGTAGAAACTAATTTCAGTTTTTGAGTTACGTTTATTTTTTCGCCTGCAAGTGCTTTCAATTCGGACCAGTCTAAAATTTTGTTGTGTGGTAATGGGTTAAATGATAATTGCAGTTTGGTCTCTTTCCTATACCACTTTCAGGGACATGTACTGAACCCTTCACCCCATAATGTATTTCTATGGTATCTCTAATTGACTCTAAATAACAGCAAGGATGAAGCAGTTTCTTATGTGTATATGATACCTTTTGATAGCATAGAAAACATTATGGCAAAAGGTGAAATTGCTCTTCACGAGCAATTTCACCTTTTGCCAAAATGTTTTCCAAAGGCTCTTACAAGCAATGTGTAGAAATGAGTATCTATGGAGTAAAGGGTTAAATAAAAAATTAAACGCTTTCAGCGCGTAGAAGTCTACACTTTTGTGGTTTATTAAAGAGTAAGAGCAAGAAGTCGAGGTTTCCAAGGCTAGCCGAGTGTAATACCATTCATCAATTTGTTAGAAATGCCCCAATACGTCTAATTCATTAATTTGTCGATAAGAAATGAATTTGTCCTTAGGGTTTCACAAGTAAGGTAATTTCTTTAGGAGACGTCTTCAACAAAAAGTAATCATGAAGCTTTTACGACGATTCTATATAAACACGAACGAGTTCTTTCAGGTCACAACACAAAGTTTTATTTACATGTAATTTTTTTTTTTTAAGTAAGGTAATTTTTTTTAGAAGTCCTCTACAAAAAGTAGTCATGAAGCTTTTTACGACGATTCTATATAAAGACAAACTAGTTCTCTAAGGTCACAACAAATTTGGTTTGGTAAGGGTAGAAAACATTGTGGGAAAAGGAAAAAAGTGCTAGTTACCAGCATTTTCTCCTTTTCCCACATTGATTTCAAAAGGCTTCTCTCTCAGGGTCGCTAAAAGTCGAAATTGTCTGGTAAAAAGGTTAAATAAAACAACAACCATGTTGACAGGGCCAACCCCCTGCCAAGTTCTTGTTCAATAGTTCAATAGAAGATGCGTGTCCTCTTGTAGGTTGGTTTAGAGGCTAAAATAGCTAGATTTAAGAATCATTTTTGGGTAATGTTAAATGTAAAGAACAACAAAAGAAACTTCAACGAGGTATACTTTTCTTTTGTAGCTGCCAAGTGTAAATACATATGTAATCAGACCGAAAAAAAAAAAAATCTGAAAAACAACAAGGATTGATAAATAAAAAATATGGACGGTAGATTTATTATTCTAATGTACTGCATTCCTTCTAAGAGACAATTTCCCAGCTGTGAGGTTAATACGGCTCGGGTTTATGCTCCAAAGAAACCAAGAGACTCAAAAATTAACAAAGGGACATAACTCCAAAATCATGGCAATGCACTTCTCCTCAATTAAATCTGCCGATCTCTTTAGTCTCACATTGGTACCTTTTTATAAATTTCTAGTTATACTTTGGATAAATTTTAAGGCTGAGAAATATCAGAGGGCAATAACTCCTAAATTATGACATTGATGTTATGGTTCTTACACTCTGCAGTTTTCGTGTATGTCAGCTAACAACATGTGAAGTATCATGTTTATGATCTCATGTAGTTTTTAAGTTATGCTCAGAACAAAAATTGAGTAAGGAAAATAACAAAGGGCAATAACTGCTAAATTGCACAATCAAGAATTATGGTTACCATGCACTGCAATTCTATTTCATGAGATCTATCAACCTGTAGAGTACCACGTATACACCTCCAATAGTTTCTGAGTTATGCCCCAGACAAAATTTGAATAAGAAAAATTAGAATTTCAACTGATTTAAAAGTTCAATCCAATTAGTACTTTTTTCAGTATCTAAATTGGCCCGGATCATTCGGTCCTTATATCTCTGGAATGATATCTCATTTGCTAATTCTCCCTATTACCCTCCTGTAGAATTTTGTGTAAATTGAATTATAAGATTCATCTTGTTATTGACTTACGGAGTGAACCTAGCATTTTCCGACTAATTACAATGGTGTTCAGCTCATTAGTTTGCTATAAAACAGGAAGAACATTGAAACATAGCAGTCATGGATATTGGTCGCTTGATCGCAGATAGTATTAAGACAAATATTCTGAGGCAGATCTCTGTAGCATGCACACACAAAGCTCGGCCTACTTTCGCGAGCGTTATATATGGAAGGGCATTCATTATGTACATGATTAATGCTAAAGTGATTGGAACTGCGGCTTCTGCAGATGAAACATTATTTGTTTTGAAGATATGTTCGGCCGACTTTGTGTTCGAAACCCATTTCTTTCTTGTAATTTCTTTCAGATCATACAAGAAACAAGCTGGCCAAGTTTCACGAATAAATGATTGCAATAAATACCTGTACAAAACATTTTTCCTTCATATTTTAATATTTGACCTGATAGATAGATAGATAGATAGATAGATAGATAGATAAAACAACAATAAACGTGTACCATGTCTGCTACATCTATAATTTGTATTACGCAAGAGAGAGAGATATAGAATCTCTTAATTTTCAGTGCGGTCCTATGAATAGGTGTAGCTGATACAGAGATGCATAAGGTTGTACATGTTCTAATAGACATACCACAAACAGCAAATGCGACATGTACCGGTTCCTCCAAAAATTATCCACACACATTTATTATCAACATTTTACATCTCGGGTTAAATCATCCATGTCACAGATAATAGAAGATACGAGATCTGTGGTGCAAGTCATGAAGAAATCAAACCCTCTTGTTCTACCTGATTTAAAGCTTATCAGTCCACCTCGTGTTTAAGCTTAAATGCCAAAATACACATGTGTAATCAAAATAACACCGAATTAAAGCTGATACTAACAATTTTCTACCATGGTATTTTACAAACCTACTTGTACAATAAAGCACCCTAAGCCGTGGATTTGCTTTATTAAATGATAAACTTGCCATTCAATAACCTGGTAAGGTTTTTTATCGCCTCAGTTTCATAATGAGTACTGGCAGAATAATCAGCTGCATCAAATGCATATTGCAGGTCAGCTGATGTTTATATCACCGAAGGCAGACATTTTACAAACTCTTGTAAGGGAACTATAATCAAAACAAAAGCTCGCCAAGATTCATAAGAAGTCTTAAAACATGATCTAAAGCACGTTTTCTAAATCTGTCATTGAATCCAAGAGCTATGTGGTTCCTTCTTATATGTTGTTCGAGCAGATTAACAACTAAAAGTAAACGTTCCGGGAGATCACTCCTGCCTTATCACATGTCTTCTTCCTGTATGAAATTAACATCTGGCAACTGAGTCAGGGAGAATTCTCTTTAACTCAGTGATTAGTGTATTGGGCTTTTTATCCTTAAAAAAAGGAGGATCTTTGCAGCGTTGGTTCGAATTCCAGGCCGGGGCTGATTGTACGTCAGAGCTCTATGCATTTTGTTGCGAACTTTCATGTTCGTATGATAAAGGCTCGTCCGGGATTGCCAGTCACGCCGTTTGTTGTCTAAATAATAGAATTGTTGCCTAAACAGGGTCGAGCCCAAGCACAAGGCAACAGGCTGTTTATATTATTAGCTAGACATTTCTTTATATTAAAATGCTGTAAGCTGTTAATCAAGATCAACTCTTGAATTATGTGATTGCATGGTGTATTATGCCGTTGAAACGCGCATTAGGGTTAACGCACCAAACTATTTTGGTTAAGATAAGACCTGTGTAATGGAAAACAGCTATTTCCACTAAAATATCATCCTGCAAAATTAGCTATAATTAAAAATGAGTACCATTGAACTTCTTTCACCGATTCAACTTTTTCCATGTTTTCCTTCTTTGAAATACCATTTTTAAATCTAAAACCACTAGATCTATATTCTCAATACAAAAAGAGATAATAATTACCTCCCTTTTCAGAAAACTAACAAAAGTATCAAAAAATAATTTCAAGATAGAAATAAACGGAATTTCTGATCCGTTAGAAATGTGCAAAAATATTATTTCTGCATAAATCCTTATTTATCCTTATTTATTAACCAATTAGAATTTTCACCGGAAGTGCATTACACAGGTCATACCTTAAAGATGCAATAATACTCATTTTAAGCCAGTTTTAACTCATTTTGTTTTCATTTTATCAAAATATAGTCATTCTTATATATCTATGCCAAATATTGCGCCTGACGGTTGCAAGGTTGCTTAGATTATGCCTGATAGAAAATGCATTTCGCGGACTTGCGGCCTTCAATGTAAATAGACTGGTCGTTTCCGGATTTTGCATCGAAGATTTTCGATATCCGTTATACACTCGGGTAGATTCGTATGATGATCATGCATTCTGTAACATGACTATATTTGACCTTGGCCTTGATGCGGTAAATAAAGGAAAACTGATGCTTCTCTGTTGCAGCCTCTTTTTTTAGACTGAGATTGAGGCCTATATGTAAGTTACCATATCCGACTCTAGGCGGAAACCAACGATAAATTTCCGTGAGTCACCGCCATTGTTTACAGCTTCGATCGTCGGCCAGTTTTCTTCTGGCCAATTTTCGGTTTTTCACATAAACCCCCGTGTTTCTTTTTTCATTTACACGATATATGTCAGTAATTTATCTTTGTGTACACAAAGGACAGATTTCTGTACCATTCTATTTTTCTTTTTGAAATTTAACAGCGTTTCTGCTTACCGGCTGTAGACAGGCATCTTTAAAAGAGCCTACTCATACACTCCTGCTCGTCTAAATCCGTCCAGGAAAAAAGTGCCTGCAATGTGTACCGTGATGCATTGACTCTTTCACTTTATAATTAAATGTTAGACGGCATCGAATAAATAATTGATAATTATTTTCACATCACGTGAGTACTGGAAATAAACAATACAACTTCATGACAACTTGTATGAAAAAATAACATTGGAGGAACTTTAAGACCCAAAGGACTAATGAAATCTTTATGTAATAATGCAAAATAGGACATGTTGTTGACGACTGCGGTTTTGAATGAACCTCTTTCTATGTGTTTCATCAGACATCGAGGCTCTCGTCCTGTAAATGTCTCCAGTCCATTGTCAACGTACCTTTTAGCTCTTTACGAGGTTTCTCACGTTATTTCTTAGCCTGATAAGTACGACTTACTGACCTTTTGCGGCCACTGTAGATCAAGATCAGACTGCACAGAACGTGAAGTCTGATCTGGTGTCTACGTTGTCCAATAAGTCGATGTTATAAAAAGAAATAAGTTGAACCAACATTCTTTGGTTTTTTACTATCGACTGAATGTTTCATTTCATTTATTTAGCCGGATAAGGGTTGATGGAAGTGACTTAAACAGAATTGATGGACACATGCACATTCTCTCTCTCTCTCTCTCTCTCTCTCTCTCTCTAAAATAAAAAAAAATCGTTTTTTGTTAATTTTCCAACTTTTCACTATTTAGACTTGTCAAATGTATTGCTGATCCATATGCTTAACCCTTTACCACACAATGACGACTTTTAACGCCCCCTGAAAGAGAAGGCTTTTGAAAACATTGTGGGAAAAGGAGAAAATGCTAGTAACCAGCATTTTCTCCTTTTCCCACAATGTTTTCTACCCTATCATGGAAAAATCATGTCATATGTGCTAAATTATAACTGTTATCTACAAATGCTTTTAATTTGGACAGGTCTAAAATTTTGTCGTGTGGTAAAGGGTTAAGGTAAGACCTGTGTAATGCACTTCCGGTGAAATTTATAATTGTTTGATAAATAAGGATAGATAAGGATTTATGCAGAATAATATTTTTACACATTTCTAACGGATCAGAGATTCCGTTTATATCTATCTTGAAATTATTTTTGATAATTTTGTTAGTTTTCTGAAAAGGGAGGCAATTATTATTTCTTTTTGAATTGAGAATATAGTGGTTTTAGAATTATAAATAATAATTCAAAGAAGGATATAATAGAAAAAAAAATTTGGTAAAAGTAGTTCAATAATACTCATTCTTAATTATAGCTAATTTTGCAGGATGATATTCTAGTGGAAATAGCTGTTTTCCATTACACAGGTCTTACCTTAAGTCTGCATCAGAGGTGTACTTGAATATGAAGTAGGGCCTCATATTGAAGAAGGCATTTACCCTTGTAGCACAAAGCCTAGATTTAATGGCTCTTGCACAGAACGCGGAGTCTGTTCTCCGATCCACAGTTTCTGCTACACTGCTAGACCTCAGACAAAACCAGCCTTGAAAGTGTAATTCAATATCAGGGACAGTTCCATATCAAGAAAAGGATTAAAGGTGATTTATATTGTCATTTTTGTCTGGAAATTAACGAGGTTAAACAACAACTCTGTATATTATGCATAACGAATCAACTCCAGGCAGAACACTTGAACCGTAATTTTCGTATCCACCCCATATAACGTTTGTTTCTTACAAAAGTACTGAAAAATAGTATAAAGACTAAAGTGACAATAATGGCAGTTCGCGTTTATATGTATGTATTTGATTTATATTTGTAAAGCGTTTATTTAGAATTAATGTAGAATCACGATTGAAATAATTATGTTGTTGCTGGCGTAATTACATCCCCTGAATTAATGGAAAAGGGAGGTATTACACTACAAGTAGATGTTTGGGTTGCTGTTGTAAATATATCAGCTGAAGCCGAAACATTTTCATGAAATGACGGACGTATCAATCTGTTAGTGTGCCTTGGGTGCTCCAGATCGGGGCTTTGACCGAAATTGTTTGGCTTACCTCATTTGCTTTATGGTGCAACTATGGTAGTCGCAACAATTATATGAACTTTGCTCTGACAAACGGGAGTTTTATGGGTCTTTATGAAACATGATACCAGTCAAGTCATCTCATATTTGGCTTGCAACACACGTAAAGGGACATTTGGACATTTGCGTAAAGTGTCGTCTCGGATCAGCCTGCGCAGTCCGCGCAGGCTAATCCGAGACGACACTTTACGACTACATTAGATTTTGTGCTTCAGTATACTTGCGAAAAACAGAAAATTACATAGAAACGGGAAGTGTCCGTTCGGATTAGCCTGTGCAGACAGCATAGCCTGATCCGAGACGACACTTTACGCAAATGTCCGAATGCCCCTTTTCGCGTGTTGCAAGCCCTTTGTGGATCTATGAATTACGTCGACTGGATCTTGATGTAGAACGGTCCTTGGATATGCTTAAAATCGAATAAAAGCAAAGGATATCGACGACGCTGACCAAGGTCGATATTCATTGTAGCCTCTTTTAACCACATTTTCGCAGAGCATGACTCATATATGGCCTACAACACGCGAAAAAGGGCATTTAGACGTTTGCGTAAAGTGTCGTCTCGGATCAGCTTGCGCACTCCGCGCAGGCTAATCCGAGACGGCACTTTCCGTTTTTAAGCAATTTTCTATTTTGCACAAGTCTCCTGTAACACAAAATCTAATGTAGTCGTAAAGTGCCGTCTCGGATCAGCCTGCGCAGTCCGCGTAGGCTTATCCAAGACGGCACTTTACGACTACATTAGATTTTGTGCTACAGCAGATTTTTTCAAAACAGAAAATTACATTTTTAAAAACGGAAAGTGCTGTTTCGGATTAGCCTGCGCGGACTGCGCAGGCTGATCCGAGACGACACTTTGCGCAATTGTCCGATTACCCCTTTTCGCATCTTGCAAGCCATATATTATCTCTCATAATAATTATGAAACATTGGCCAGCGTCATTTATCATAGAATTATGTTTTATGAAGGCGTAATTTATTTTCTATTTCTCTGGCAACATCTTTGTGGCGGCAGATAATGTAATAACAATCAAATTAGAGACATTTACTCAAGTTAAGGAATCCGGTAATTCGATTTCTTGTGCATGAACTTCAATCAGATATGATACCAGTTTTAGCCAATGTCATTTTTCGCCTACAGAAAATACGCATTCCTTTTTAATAACGTCGGTTCATTTCTAAAACCTCGTAACTACAACTTGTAACAAGCTGTAGTTACGAGGTTTTGGAAGTATACCGAAGATATCTGCAATCATTTTTACCCTAAAACTACATAATTCTGAATCATAACTATTAAGAGTCTAGAAATTTTGATCCTTTTATAGCTCTGATAAATAAACTCCAGAAGCAGGGCTTAAACCCAGCCGTTCCAGGTTCCAAGGAGAACGCTGTTCTATTTCATTGCTAAAGCTAGCTCGCAAGAAACAGCAGTATACTATACTATGATCCAACCCCTACCGCATGAAAATTTGTTCACGAATTTTTCAAGTACGGTAACTCTATTTCTCAAATAAGTTATGTTTTTGGTTTGGGTACTAATATTAAAATTCTGGGTAATAACCATCTAGGGCTGATATTGAACTCATGGCCTGCACACCCCGAGGCGAACGCTCTACAATGTGGTTACAACAGTAAGATTTCTAGCAAGGCAGGATAAGTTCCCCTTATACAAATACAAGCTATAGAATTTCATCAGCTTGTGGTTAATATGGGGAAATATTTGCCGAAAAAGGGAAAGGTGTGCGAAAATATTTTTCCCTTTTGAGGCAAATATTTCCTCATATTAACCACAAATTGATGAAATAAATCATATGTTTCCTCTGATTATTTTGTCAACGAATGCCACTTTTAACACTTTTAACAGTAGAACAAAAAAAGTAGTTCCAGGTTTTCGGCAGGAGGAAAATATTCACTGCGACGGGGAAATAATTTCCCTCAGCTTAAATTACGACATTTCTTTACCCATAACATTTCTAAAATAGACGCATGAAATATAATATAATATAAAATTATATAGCAGTCCAGCGAACAGAATTCAAGTACATCAATTCATTCTAGGATATAAAACAAAAGCAGTAAATACAAAGTTTTTCCTTGTCATGGAACACCGTTCGTGTGAGATTTCTATAAGTAAACAAGTATTCGGTGTCCAACAAAATAGCTGTCGAAGCTGAAGTGCCGATGTATTTTCCATAAACACGCCATTTGGTAAATGTGATAAATGGTATTATTAGACATTTCCATAAACATATATTTCCGGACAGCTATAATTTGCTTACGTTTGTGATTTAGTTGTTTTCCCACCAATTTGTGTGAGCTGAATCTTCTTAAACGTGATTACTACAAATAAATTTCGTCGGTTTACTTAAGAAAACACGTAACTATACAGCTTGTAACAAGCTGTAGTTACGAGGCTTTCGAAGTAAACTGACGATTTGTGTCCCCTTTTTTTTAACAGAAGTAAATGATCAAAATACAGAATTCAAGATCGGTCGAACGTGAAAACAGTTGCAGACACAGAAAAATAAATATATGAATAAATGAATAAAAGTTGCTCATATGACGGGATTTGCCTTTAACTGACCAGAAAACATTGAGAGAAAAGGAGAAAATAGCTGGTTAAGAGTTCTTAAAAGACTTCTTCCTAAGGGTCGTTGAAATACGGGATCGTGTGTTAAAATGATGTTAACCTTATGTAACCATTCGGAAAACCTCGTGTGATCCGTTGTTCAAATCAAAGCAATGGACTGTTGAAGTCCAAGGATCATAGTCTTAACTCTTTAGGAAACGACAAAATTTTAGACTTGTCCAAATGAAAACATTTTCAGACAACAAAAATAAACTGGACTCAAAAATTGAAACTTGACTTTGGAACAGTAGAAAACATTGTGGGAAAAGGAGAAAATTCTGGATACCAATGCCTTTTCCTCTTGGTCGTAAAAACCAGGGATTGTTTGGCGAAAGGTTAAATCATATTTCATTTATAAAAAGACTGGGCACGATTTTACGAAAAATCTAAGGTCGCTTATATGGTTCAAATACGCAATGACTTATTTTCCACTTTAAGTTTCAGTTTGTAACTTGAGACTCATTTTTCTGATAAAACAGAATTAAAGAAGGCTAAAAAATCCTGAGATCACACAACGTTATACAGAGTAAACTGGACAAAATGATAAACTTAGGTTTATTTACGAACTTAACTCTGATTTTCGTCTAGATAAGTCTGTAAGTGTCATCAAGGGATTTGCGAACGTTTCTACAATTACTGGACCTGCTCGAACCAGCTTTACTTTATTAGTTGTACGGTCAGGTGGCAGGGGACTTGGAAACGTGTTCACGGCTGGGGTGAATTATGTCGTCCCGAGCCGAAGTCCCCTGCCTGTGGCGAAGTTTTTGTCTTTTCAAACTTTTACCATATTAAATCGCTACATGAATAATCTAGATTGAGAGCTCCTTCTACGTGGCTAATGACTAACTACAAAGAAAGACGCATGAAGAATGGAACAAGTTGATGAATTCAATGATCCACAGTAAACACTGATATTTGCAAGGAAAGGTAAGTAAGTATGTCCAATTAAATCCAAAAGAGAAAAAGACTTTCAGTTACGTTCTACTCTTAATGAATATCCTTTTTAAACTTTAATCACTAAAAGACTCAAGAACTCTAAACACCAATTCAAAAGCACTCGTTAATGTACCATCAACGAGTGCCGTTGCATTGACATGAAATACTACTAGGACGTTGCCAACGTGAATCACGTGAAAATGGCAAGAACCTTTGACCCAACGGTACAAGATATATTTCTGGTCAAGAATTATTGCGATCTTCGCAACACTGCCACCTGGCCGTAAAACTGCAAAGTTTTACCATTCCACCGTTTGTTAAGCGAATCTTACCTGTTTTTGTTGTTGTTGTTGTTTATATAATTGAATAAACTGATGGAGTAGAATTTCCCGTCAGTGCCCCAATTCAATGAAAACTGAAGTCACAGGGAACTGACGTCACTGAAATTTCGGTAAAGCTTATTAAAACGTGCAACATGGCATATGATCTTGATGTGTATCTTGATCGAAGTCGCCATTTTTGATGTTTTGTTGATAGTTTAATTATGCATACAGGGCTCCCGAAAGGGAAACTGCTTTTACGTCTGTTTTGCCAGTGTACATGGTAAGTAATAATGTTTGGGGCATATCATCAAATCAGATCACGATAAATTTCTTTACAGTATGATAAATGAAAATTTACCGCGTTCCACTTCGGTCAGGTTTCGGAATGTATAGTTACAGTAACCGATACGCATGCGTTGTATATTAATCTATGCACCTTTAATTCTTGTTTTGCTTTATAGAGACAAAAGAATCCCAAATTTGGCTACAGCTGAGGCAAGTTAATAATGAAATTGATGGCACAGTAGTGTAATGCTATCATATCTCAACACTAGCAAACATACGAAATTTTTTATATAAATTTTATTCATATATTTCATTTGAGCTATACCCTGGCAAACTGGAGTTAAATTCACCTTCGTGCAGCATTTTCCCGAGCAAAATATATAGTTATGGATAAGTAAAATGAAACTAAAAACCTACTGAATCATGAGGTAGCATAATCCTTGGAAATGCAAGAAATTTACTAAAACCAGACAGTAACGATTAATGTAATCTTGCAAAGACTTCGCAGGCTGGCATGGGTCATTACTTTTCGCCGATGCATTAATTCATTACCAAACGACAATATTTCAGGCTTGTCCAAATCCAAAGCATTTGCAGACGACAAAATAAAAGTGACTGGAATTTAAAAAAAAATGTTTTGTGAAGAGTAAAGAACGTGGGAAGAGGAGAAAATGCTGGTTACCAGAATTTTCTCCTTTTCCCACAATGTTTTCTAAAGGCTTCTTTCTCAGGGTCGTCAAAAGTAGGGATCGTTTGGTAATGGGTTAAACTCCCTCATTTTTACCTCAATGGCAATGTCTAAGTTCCCTTGTGATATAAGCCTGTACAGTTTCTGATCTAGCCGCGCAGTAACCCGTGATGTCAATATTCCTGTTTGATAACTTTCCTAGGACAACAAGAGAACAAGAACAGTCTATTTCATTTTGAGGAAGAAATAAACTTCGTAATCTGGTAAGATCTGCTACAGATCGGGGTATAGAGTGTACAGCTGTACCTCTCAGATCGAGCTTTATGAGCATATTGTTATTACTGAAGGCTTGAGGCGACAAATACTCGATGGGATTATTAGTTAAGTACAGTTCCCGAAGACTTGTCAAACTAAAGATATCATAATCTTCAACTGAACCAAGCTTATTGTTTCTCAAATACAGGATAGTAAGTGATTTCAGCTTGTTTATTACCGAAGGTATTCTTGAAAAGTTATTGTATCCTAAATTAAGGTAGGTTAGCACATTATTGTCACTTATCTCGTCCCAATGAATAAACGTAAGATCATTGTGAGACAGATCAACAGTTGTCATGGCAGGAAAGGCTCTGAAAATGCCGGACACATACCTTAAATTGCTATAAGTGAAATGGACAGTCGTAACACTCGTCAAAGATTGGCCACAGGTTTCAAATAACGTTCCATTGACAGTCTCACTGAAGTTTGTATTGTACACAAGTTTATTGCATGGATCATCGACGAAATCCTCAGTTGTCAAATTGTCACAGTTGGAAAAGGTAAATGACTTGAGATTGTGTAACTCAAATACAGCATCAGGAACATATTCCAGGTGACAGCCATCAATTGATATTGTGGTAAGAGTATCGGCTATCTCGTGAAACGTGTCATTATTTAATGGAGGAAAGTTAACACCTGTTACATGGAGTTCCTTCACTACTTTTAAGAATTGTAGACTCACTGGCCACGATTTAAACATGTCCAAGCTAAAGTAAAATTCTTGAAGGTGTGATCCCAAGGATACCATCGTGTTTGAGTCAATGGAGAAAATCAGATTATATCTTATATACAGAACTTCAAGATTTCCAAGTTGTTCAAGTTCGACAGGAATGGCATTTAAATTGTTGTTGTCCAACTGAATATATCGTATATTTTGTGTTATTCCGTTGAATGCATTGGCATCTATTCTGTAAATATTATTTTTATTGAGATATAGCTGAACTCTAACATTATGTGCAAGCCTAAGATGGGTGAACGCATTTGTTGGAATGACAGTGAGATTATTAGAGTTGAAAAACATCTGGAACTGACCCTCGCGAATGTAGCTACTGTCAAACGCTGGAATTGTCGTCAAATGTCTAGCACTACAAGAGACATGGTACGAGCCGTAACATCTGCAAGGGGCTGGTGCTGGGCAAGCCTTCTCCACTATAAACGACAGCACATGATCTCCTATTAGCAGCGACAGGAACATGCACTGTATTACATAAAAAAGAATATACCATATTTAGGTGTTGAACATATAGAATAAAAGTAAAATGTTTGACTGCAAAATGTATAAGTCATCGAGATATTTGTTGAGTGATATTGAAAACTAGATCCTAATACCGGATGTATAAAATCAAAGTACTGACAGGACCATAGAGCCAGCTCTGTATAATTAAGCCTTGTCTTGCTAAATGAATTAAATGAAACGTTCAAACCGAGATCTAAAACCTGGACAACAAATTCTTTTTTTGGGGAAAAAATCTCCTTATCGGACAGTGTAGATCCAAGATAAAGATGCGTGTTCAGTCTGATTTTGATGTACACCGTCCGCAAAAGACCAGTGTTTCGCGCTTCGCAGCCTAAGAACTATAGTTTGCGATAACTTTGAGCCAAAGCGTGACCTAGTGAAGGTGCTTCTTATTTATACTGTGGGAAAAAGCTAATTTCCTCTTTGCTCTTTGTATGCTTCTTAATGTCAGATAAATCATGAGCTCTGGATCAAGTTGAACTAATTCATAGACAAAGAGGTACACATAACTTGGGAGATAAGAAGGAGATCTGTAAGGCTCACCCTTTTCAAAAGGGTCATCAATTTTTCATGACGCATACATAACCTATTGTATGGGAACGTTTGTCGTTTGGGGGGCAAAACAATTCGACTGAATATGCTGAGCCCCGTTAGCGTGGGCGGTTGTTTATGGGACTTGAGCAAAGGGGCTCGGCCAATTTCTTTCCGAGTGTTGTTGATAATCATAGCCATAGTATCTATTTCTCTTTGACAATTAATCATTGTTTTAACAATGGTTTTTGGGGGAAAGTAGCCAGTGGCTTATACGGAATACTATGAGAGATGATGGCAAAGGAAAACACGGAAAGCATGTATAGTTGAACCTGGCACCGCTATGTATTTACTGTAATATTGAAAAAGGGCAATAACTGCCCTTCAATCAATAGACTGAAATTGCCTACCAAAGTGGTAACATCCTAGACAAGCCCATTTCTTACAACTATGAGCGTTGAAATCTACGCACCTATAGGTCAAGAGACCCTACGGCCAGTTACGAAAGATCATTTTGCTACAATATTGCAGACAGGGAGCAAACAGACAAAGCAAGATTGATCAATAAGAAAACGTTTCACTTTATTTGATTACAAAATATATGTGATCATATTGGACTTTATAGTCCCTAGTCGTGATTTTCAGAACGAGGCTTTAGATTCGAATATCAATATATGTTGAAAGAATAATCTCCCTTGTAAGTAAACTATCTACTTCAAACCAAACTGCTGTGTTATCTATACATAAGGAATTTTCTCCGCAAAAGTTTGCCAAGAAACACTATCAAGAAGACTAGAAGTGATGTAAAGCAATTAGATGACTGGATCCGAGATTTATTACCAAACGATTTATTTCAAAACCGAAGAATTCTCATGTGAAAAGCTAGAAAAAATATTTACATCCTTCATTCAATACATAATACTACATTTGTCCATACAAACCTGACATAATCAAAGTTTTGTAAAAAAAAAAAAAGAACCTTTGGTCGGGGTCTAGGACATTTGCCCCCCGGACTTTTGCCTCCTTAGGACATCTGCCACCTTGACGTTTGCCCCCGGGACATCTGCCAACCTAGGACATCTGCCCCCAGACATCTTTTTTCTTAGGATTTGTGTCCCCCTAGGACATGTGCCCCCCAGACATGTGCCCCCCGGACATCTGCCCCCTGAGGACATCTGCCCCCCTGGGCATACATGTATGTTGTACATGGTAATTTTGACCGGCACTATGAAAAAGATCTCTCAGCTATTGTATCGTTAAGTGCTATTTTGTTGAAAATCTTCGGCTAATTAATTGTTTTCAGTTTTAATATCAAACTTCCAGTAGGGTAACTATAGAGTCAGTAACTCATCTGGCACGCCTGCTGTAAACCCCGATAAGAAAAATAAAGCAAAATTCAAGATGTTATTAGTTCTTCAACATCATTTAGAAGAGGCTTATCGTTTCCCAGGAGGCAGTCGTCCTACGCGGGCAAATATCTAGGGGCAGATGTCCTTCCAGGGCAAATGACCGGGAGAAGATGTCCTAAGTGGGCGAATGTCCTTGGGGGCAGATGCCTGGGGGCAAATGTCTGGGGGGGAGCAAATGTCCTACAGGGGCAGATGTCCTACGGGGGAGAATGTCCGGGTAGCAGATGTCCAGGGGGCAGATGTCCTAAAGGGGCAGATGTCCTATGTGGGAAAATGCCCGGGGGGCAGATGTCAAGGGGGCAGGTGTCCTACTGGGGCAAAAGTCCGGGGGCAAATGTCCGGGGGGCAGATGTCCAGGGGGCAAATTTCCTGATATCCTTTGGTCGATATCATTCTATTCAGATCCAGGGGCTGGTTTATTGAATGAATTGTGTAAAAGGATGCCGACTGAGAATGAATCTCGTTCGTAAAACTTAGAGATATAACAGTCTCGTAACAAGCCGGATAAAATGTAGGATGAAGAAACAACTGAAATTAGCGACAAGAAAAGCCTACGGAATGCATGTGCTAGGCCAAAACATCAAAGCAGATGTCAAAATACGTCTAGTCTTAAATCATACCATTTAAAGTTTGAAACCTATTGTGGAGATGAGAGTCTGTTATCTTGTTGTCGGGCATATATTTATATTAGTCACTGACAGACAAAATGATTTTAAAATCAGGCAAAAAGTAAACAAAGGACACAGCTAAGTGGCAGGTTTTAACCAAGTTTTGGAATTAATTTCTCTGTCAGCGAATAACACTAGGACCGATTGTACAAGGACAGATCGTCATCTTAACAATAACTTTCATATATTTAATTTTGTATGATATAAGTCAAAATTCAATTAAACATCCACTTTGTGTACATTTGGCCTTTTAAGAAATTTCTTTTTTAACCCTTTACCAAACAATCCCTGGTTTTTACGACCCTGACATAGAAGCCTTTTGAAATCATTGTGGGAAAAGGAGAAAATGCTGGTAACCAGCATTTTCTCCTTTTCCCACCATGTTTTCTACCCTTCTAGAAACAAATTTCAAATTTTTGGTTAAGTTTCTTTTGTCGTCTGTAAGTGCTTTCAATTTGGACCAGTCTAAAATTTTGTCGTTCGGTAAAGGGTTAACACAAATGCCTCATAACATCTCTTCCGTGTAAGCAGTGTTAGATTAACAAACATTTTCCACATGGATTTATACAACTTTAATTCGTTCAGTAATTGTTTCGACAACATTCAAAATTTCTTTAACCGTGTCAGCGCCAGAGGCAGAGGCGGGAACTTTTGTGGATTCTTTACGTCAAGTTAAGACTGCAAGGAACATGTGGTCTTATCTTGTATCTGTACTTTTCGCTTATTTTGTGAAGACTTTAAGATAAACATTTTCTTGACTTTATTTCATCATAGTTTGCGCTGATAGAGTTGAGTTTAAATGATGGATTACTAGAATTAACGTACACGATTAGATATTTAAAGTGGCGGAAGAATCTACAACATATTTGTCAAGATGAATATAAAATTTTGCATTCTTTGAATTACAATTATAGAGCCCTACGTTACCACTAGTCTGCCGTTGGAGATAGAAATAAAAGAGATAAAACTTTACCTTTATCCACAGACAGCTCGTTAATTTCATTATAAATGTTGTATGTTAGATTGTCTTCCAACAACAACCAAAATCAGTACCTCGTAAAATGTGTGTTCTTGTTGAAAACAAGTATACTCAGTGTGTATAAATATCTTTTCAAAGATAATATATAGTGATTTAGAGTGAACTATTTACAATGACCCTATTTATAGTAGTTTATACATCCTGTTGATCTATCGTAGACGTCTGTTAGTTCACATGAACAGTTACCTCCCATGAACCTAAGTCAACAAACTTTAATATTTCAGGACAAAATAAGAAGCAGGAAGGTAATTCGGATTTTTTCATTGTATTTCTATGAGCCATTGCAACATGCATAATGTTCATGCATAATGTATACATATATGTATGTGGTGCTTTAAGCTAGTAACTGAGATGAAATTACTCGATTGCATTAGTCCAATATGTATTTGTAAAGAAAGGATTGGAGATTAGCAAGGTATTTATAAAGATAATGATAAGTCATTCCGGTTTGATAAGAATAAAGTGTATAAACTGTGTCAGCTTTGAATGCCAGATATTTACAAAATAACAACAACACATGTTGTAATGTAATGAACATATAGAGGTTAACCAAGTTCCAAGAGGGGTAGAGGATTTCTCATGAGGGCTTTCCCGACGAAAAGTTGGTGGCCTCTAGTGATGTTTTCTGCAGTTCTCTCTCTCTCTCTCTCTCTCTCTCTCTCTCTCTCTCTCTCTCTCCCTCTCTCTCTCTCTCCGCAACCTGTATGCCCTCGGTCTATAGCATCAACCGGTCTTGCTGATGATTGCATCCTTGCACACAAAACAGAACTATCACAATTTGTGATGATTGTACCCTTTGAATAAACATCTTGCAAATTGCTGAATTGCAAATGTTTCAGTTTGCTAGTATCTTATAACTCAACGGGTCAACCCCGGAAGGAGGGTTATTGCTCCACTAATTACTAGGTTCTATTTTTGGTCACAGAATTAGAGCGGCGTCACCCTCGCAAAAGGGATATCAATATACATGTATATCATACCAAGCAAATAATCATTTAACCGTGGAATTAAGCAATCCATTTATTTGACTGACAACCGGCTTAGTCATGAGATGGACTGGTTCTTCGATATACAGAAAATTGACTGGTAGCGAAAAGTTTCGACCCAGGTCAGCCTGCGCGAAATGCTCAGGCCGATACTTTATGCAGATGCATTCAAGCCCCTTTTGATAGAACCTGAACTAATGTCGTGGTAAATGTACCACTTGGCATTATGCCTTGGGTCCACCTAGCTTTTTTGCCTCGGAGCGTACTCCTGATGGCGATGGATTGGGAACACAATCCTCTGTGCCACGTGGGAGCTTTGGGGAATCTTCGAAAGGCTTAGCAGGAAGGAGCTGCCAAAATATTTTCAATATTTGTATTCAATTTGTTTTCGACATTTCGACATTTTGATTTAGAACAATCTATGTAAAAACGGAAGAAATTAATGGACTAAAAACAAACAGCTGAATTGTTATTGTCTGGAAAGGATATTGTATGCAAAATAATAGACACTATACGTGTAGTGGACTTCGTCACATAATGAGGAATACAGTTAACAAAGCTACGTCTCATATCCACACACTCAACATAAAACCTTACTCTATGCTTGTATAGAGGTAACCGTACCATTAACTCTTTCCCAAAGAAGCCCTGGTTTTTACGTGTCTGCAGCACAAGTCTTTAGAAAACACAGTGGGAAAAGGAGAAATTGCTCGTGGCGAGCAATTTCTCCTGTTCCCACAGTGTTTTCTAGCCCATCGGAAAAGTTTCTATCATTCTCATCAACTTCAAATTTGTCATTTATAAACACTTTGAGTTTGGGATAGTCTAAAATTTGTCATTTGGGAAAGGGTTAATATGAAAAAGCGTCCAATGTCTTAACCCTTTCCCAAATAATCCCTGGTTTTCACGGCCTGAAAAAGAAGGCTTTTGGAAGCATTGTGGGAAAAGGAGAAAATGCTGGTAACCAGCATTTTCTCCTTTTCCTACAATGAATGAATGAATAAATGAATAGTGTTTTATGGCCCGTCGACAACTTAGGTCATATTGGGCGCACTTACTTAGTAAACAATAATGCGAGGTGAAAATAACATACATGTGCAACAACATAAGACAAACATGATAAATGAGGAATGGATGAAACACAAAATGATGCCCCTTTTGTCGCCTTTTACGACATGCATGCTGTCACTTTTGTTCCGCCAGATGAAATGGCAGATATGACGATCGCGGGACTGCAGTGGTTTATTCTTATACCCCCGATTAAACCACACGGGGTCCCACAGGCCAACTGATTCCCATTCCAAACCCTATTTACATCAAGAAAAAAAATATAGGATTTGGAATAAGAACTACCCAGCCTGCTGCAATCCTACGAATTACGAGGAAAGCAGCCGTTTGTCTCTAATTTTAGTCGCCTTCTACGACATGCCATAGAGAAAGGCCGAGGTCCTATTCTATAAAGTAAAAAAAGCCCGGGACCCCACGGGGATTTTCCTACAATATCTTCTACCCTCCCAGAACAAATTTCAATTTTTGAGTGACGTTAATTTTGTCGTCTGCAAATGCTTTCACTTTGGACTAGTCTAAAACTTTGCCATTTTTAAAGAGTTAAATGTAAAGAAATTCTGTTGAAGACTGAAAAAGAAAGTCCATAAATACGTAAATAGGTGCACAGGTGGCTGTGATGTATTTCTCTCTTTTCTTCCTCTTGACTTTTGAATGCTGTTAAGGCAAGACCTGTGTAATGGAAAACAGCTATTTCCACTAAAATATCATCCTGCAAAATTCGCTATATTTAAAAATGAGTATTATTGAACTACTTTCACCGATTCATTTTTTTGCTTTTTTTCCTTCTTTGAATTATCATTTATAAATCTAAAACCACTATATTCTCAATTCAAAAAGAGTTAATAATTACCTCCCTTTTCAGAAAACTAACAAAAGTATCAAAAAATAATTTCAAGATAGACATAAACTGAATCTCTGATTCGTTAGAAATGTGCAAAAGTATTATTTCTGCATAAATCCTTATTTGTCCTTATTTATCAACCAATTAGAATTTTTGCCCAATTTTCACCAGAAGTGCATTATACAGGTCTTACCTTAACGCGTTTTTCCAAGTACATTAAACTGGTAGATTTTTACCAGTATTTACCTTTAACCTGCTGTATAACTAAAATCAAATTTTCAACTACATAGTAAAAACCCGAATATTGCTATTTCATACTTATATTTAGGGTCATACCATCTTCTTATCGGACAGTGTAGATCAAAGATCAGACTGCACGTTCTGTGCAGTCTGATCTTGATCTACACTGTCCGCAAAAAATCAGCAAGTCGCGATCAGCAGCCGTAGGGTTACCCACAAGGCTGCCACGCGCGACTGTCTGACCTTTACCGGACAATGTAGATCAAAGACTGCAGAGATCATGCAGCCTGATCTTGGATATACACTGTCCGAACAGGAGAAATTATTATTTGAAATAGCACATATTGAGTTTTCACCAGTGCGCAGGCTGATCCGAAACGACACTTAAATAAGCAAATGTTCGAATACCCCTTTTGGCATGTTGCAAGCCAGTTCTAGGATTTAGCCGATATAGATTTGATTCCGAGAATGGGTGAAGAATAGAAGGAAAGAAGTTTTCAATATTTGGACCTACTGTTGGTAATCTACTCATAGGATTCTCAGAATTGCCGGAAGTTGCACATCTGTATACGTTTTTCTGTTCTGTTCTTTTTTTTTTTAACATTCCCCATCTTCGCAAGCCAAGGCTGACGATTCTCTACCCTTGGCAGATCGAGCTTGATTTTTACATTCCACCAATATGCTTTTTCATTGGATGCAACCAGCTGTAACTGCAACGAATGAAATCGCTCGTAGCATTTCATCTTCGATAAAAATAGAACAAGGTCGCTACCATTCGAATAGAAGGTAAACATGGAAACCCACGTGGATGTCTGCTTATCGCTTCATGTGTATTCATACGCGGTTTGTAAAACGATATTTCATTGGCTTTTAGATATATGGTGTAAAGGGGGGTTATAACCAGCATCCAATTGAGGGCGCATCGCAGGAATCTCGAAATCGGGGTCAATCAGCCAAGGAAAGATTCACGTAGTGATCGTAACCTTGGCTCGCGAAGATGAACTTTCCCAGGCGAGCTGTAACGTTATTGTGTAATTAAATTTCTTGTATTTCTCTCCTATTGTGTAGTATACAAACCACTTGTTTGCTGTGTGTTATTCATACAACTGGATGCCAAATTGCCAAAACATTGGGACTTTGTCTTTCATAGCGCTATTTATACTCCTGTTAATTTTGTGTAGTATAATATAATCTGTATGCAGCGCTTTAGTAACGAAACAATATGCAAAAATCGTCTAGAATGTTTTGTACCGACCTGCTATAATTACGCATAATAAATAGAGTACGCAGGCTGCACAATTAAGTAAATTATATACTTCTCCGGGAAATATTTCGTCAGGGTTCTCTTATTTCCTTGCAAAACAATAGGCCTAGTCTTTAATGTCTAGCATTGCAAAATAAAAAAATAGCAGAAAAACACGCCCGTTCTTGCTATTATTCTTGTCAATATTTCTCAAAAGAAATTATAATTTGTTTCGAAAATAAATGGAACGCTCTAGCATGCTTGCAAAGTGGGCCGTTGTAATCCAAACCATGTACTATTATAGCTTTAATGGTATAACCGAAATAACTATATGAGATAGCAAGCATTGATCTAGCAATCATGAGACTGAAAACATAAAATTATTATTATTATTATTATTATTATTATTATTTTTATTATTATTATTATTATTATTGTTGTACTGAATTGAGCCTGTACCAAAAAGTCGCGTATTTTAAAACCCTTATGAAAAAAGCTTTTAAAAACTTTGTGTAAAAAGGAAAAATTCTGGTAACCAGGATATGTGAGGTTGTGGGTTCCATTTCGGAAGCTGCCCAACTTAAATGAAAATAATTAATACGTAGTCTTTTATATGAGACACGTTTAAACTTAAATCCTGTGTGACCATGCTATACACCGACCACGTCAAAGAAGAAAACGTAACATAGGATAGATTTTGACCTAAGTTACACCTATACATGTACATGTATATTGCAATATCCTCCGTAACATAACTAATTGCCTCTCGCGTGTGAATCGTCAAAACGAGCAACCGGTGGCGATGATATCCTCGCTTTACTTCAAAAACCTCGTAACTACAGCTTGAAACAAGCTGTAGTTACGAGGCTTTTGAAGTAAAACGACGATACATAAAAAAAACCTAAGAAAATGGATAGATGACTACGTAGAATATGTAAATATATCCATTATTCTTCTATCACCGAAGATATTACTTTTACTTATTTCGATCGCTGTACTTCTGTAAATGCAATCCACAGAAACTCGGAAAGATATTCATGCTGGACTTGACAATCAGACGGCATAGATGCAAGGTCAGACTGCACGTTCTGTGCAGTTTGACCTTGCATCTATGCTGTCTACAAAATGTCCTCTTTTCGTCGATGGCGCAAAAAGAATAAAGGCACAGAAATTCTTGTGTCAAGCAATTTTCTCAAATAGCAGATCCATTGGTCAGTCTCACGTTTTATCGCAGCATCCAATGACAAGTAAAACTGCATGTATATACGACAAAAAGGTTCAGAGTCATAACTGAGAAAAGGTAGAAGCGCTTCCACTGTACATCTAACGCACAGATTCGAAACGACCAGAATTTGGTTGTATCTAAGGTAAAGGGTCTGCAGCCATGAAAGAATATCATAAAAACAGATGCATTTTGGAGCAGTGATAATAAAACGGAAGGTACATATCGTCGATTTACTTCGAAAATCTCGTAACTACAGCTTGTTACAAGCTGTAGTTACGAGGTTTTCGAAATGAATGGACGATATGAACCATGCTCTGTGAAACTGGGGTCTGCAAAAAAGTATCGACCCGAGGTTAGCCTGCGGAGTTTGTACAAGCTGACCTGGCTCCAAAAAAAGGCTTCAGAATTGGTCATTTGTTGTGCATGTCAAACGACAATTCTACCTCATGATACAGCTAGTTGTTGGCCAAAATGGATTTTTCAGATCAATTTTTTATATGATAGCTAGCTTGATACAGCTACTTGTTGGCCATAATAGATTTTTCAGATCCATAGCTAGCTTGGTACAGCTAGTTGTTGGCCAAAATCGATTTTTCGGATCCATGTATATATGATGGCTAGCTTGGTACAGCTAGTTGTTGGCCAAAATGGATTTTTTAGATCCATATTTATATGATGGCTAGCTTGGTACAGCTAGTTGTTGGCCAAAATGGATTTTTTAGATCCATATTTATATGATGGCTAGCTTGGTAGAGCTAGTTGTTGTTCCAAAATGGATTTTTTAGATCCATATTTATATGATAGCTAGCTTGGTAGAGCTAGTTGTTGGCCAAAATGGATTTTTTAGATCAATATTTATATGATGGCTAGCTTGGTACAGCTAGTTGTTGGCAAAAATGGATTTTTCATATCCATAGCTAGATTGGTACAGCTAGTTGTTGACCAAAATAGATTTTTCGGATCAATATTTATATGATAGCTAGCTTGGTGCAGTTAGTTATTGGCCAAAATAGATTTTTCAGATCCATATTTATATGATTGCTAGCTTGGTACAGCTAGCTGGTGGCCCAAATAGATTTTTCAGATCCATATTTATATGATAGCTAGCTTGGTACAGCTAGTTGGTGGCCAAAATGGATTTTTCAGATTTATATTTATATGATAGCTAGCTTGGTACAATGTATCAGTGAGATGCATTAAACCGCCTTTTATCAGACCGCCATATGATTATATCATATGGCTTGCTTTGTTTGTTTGTTTGAATAGTGCTTTACGCCGCTTTCAACGTTATTTTAATCACATAACGGCGACAGTTCACATATTCATGTTTCCTGGGTTTTACCAGTACTAGACTAGGCTCTCAAGTGTCTTGCCCAAGGACATTCTTGTGGAAAAAAAAAACCCATTGGAGCTAGTGAGGCTCGAACCCGGGACCTCCAGATCACAAGTCCCGCACTTTACCACTGAGCCACACTGGACCCTCATATGGTTTGCAACACTTGAAAAGGGTCATTTGGACATTTGCGTAAAGTGTCGTCTCGGATCAGCCAGTGCAGTCCGCGCAGGCTAATCCGAAACGACACTTTCCGTTTTCATGTAATTTTCTGTTTTGCGCAAGTCTACTGTCGCACAAAATTTAAGGTAGTCGTAAAGTGTCGTCTCGGATGAGCTTGCGCAGTCTGCGAAGGCTAATCCGAGATGGCACTTTACGCAAATGTCCGAATGCCCCTTTTCGTGTGTTGCAAACTATATTATGCTAGTAGTGCTTTTTTAGTTCACGAACATGCTTTATAAAAATAACGAACTGCAGTTCTTTTTTCTATTCGCCTACGTAACTACGTCAGTGAGGATTATATGTAAAAGTACTGAGTATCTATTGAAACATTGAGACCGTGGTCAAAATGCATGTTACTGGCACAGTGGTTTTGTTTCTTATTTTTGCCTGTTACGTGCAAAATGTGGACTCGGAGGTGTTCGACTCCGAGTTCGAGCAGAAACTTGATCAATTTGTACAAACAACCATGGATTGTAGGCTTGTTCCGGGCTTAACTCTTGCAGTCGTCAAAGGTCGGTTTCAGATTCGTTTCTATGCTTTTTTGTTTGTTTATTTGTTTGATTAGCTATGTGACTTACACTTGTTACAGCTGAAAACCAGTCATATATATGTGGGTTGCCATTCGACCAACCGGCATCTATGTTTCACACAATATCATATATATATTAAAAATGAAGAAATACTTTCAATTCTCATTTTATCACAATTAATTTTATGTTTAACATCGCATAAAGCAAAACTTAAGCAAAAATTCTAATCGTTTGTTTCTTCTGCAGATTTTATCGTGTAATAGACAAGTAAATTAGAACATTTTATAACATTTATCTAGACGTTAGACTTGTCTTGTATTGAAAATATTCTTGATTATGCCGACGGAAGGCATCTCTTGAAAAAAAAACACGTGATTTGCGCACGCGTAGTGTCTATCAGTCAAACAGGTTTAAAAAAAAAAGCAAACATTGCTGAATGTTTTTCAGCAATAAGGAAAAACATGAAAATTCATTTGGACATAGATGTAAACCGAGAGAAGAAGCGTGAAGTTTTCTGGAAAATTATTTTCAGTGTTAAGTGAACGAGTGTTTAATAACTTAATGTAAAAAGAACAAATCAACATGTTGTTTTCAAACTTAGAGTATGCATTTACCGTCCAAAATATTAAAGTAAATGAAGTGTCTGGCTTCTGGACAGCGAATTCCAGAAGAGGTGTCCGGGAAATTCCGGCTTAAAAGTGGCCGTTAAGAATTTGGCTGTACTTTTTCCACAGAAACAACTGTACCCTATCTATGAGCTACTAGAATTTCTTTTACTTCTACTACTTCTAAATTTCACTACATTTCATAAACTTTTACAAATCCAAAGGCTGCACAGAGGTAAGAGTAAAAAAAAAATCGCCGTAAAGAAGGTCTGCCTCAACCGGGATATCGCACCAACTACTACTGTACTGTTATGATTATTATGTTTTTTTTTTTTAAATGAAGGACGTATATAAATGTTATACAGGTACATTCACCTTTTATCTCTATTTTCAAATCCTTATCGTAACCCTTTCACCAATGACAAACTTTAGATTTTCTCATATTGAAATCTACTGCAGAATACAACTTTCAGATCCGTAGAATTGACCTTCAAACCACTAGTAGGATAGAAGACATTGTGAGAAGTGTTCGTTTTAAGCGATTTCTCCTTTTTTCCCCCAAAGTTTTTTCTTCTTGTTCAATTCTTTTCTGTTACTTTCTTAAAGTCTTATACCTAAATACCCTAAAACAAGTGATTATGTGGGAAAGGGTTGGTATCATTGAGAAGAGGTGACAGATTATGCAAGCTACAAATTGTAATTACATGTAGCAAAAAAAAAAAGTTACAAATTATATTGAATGGAGGGTGTTGTGAGAAAGCATGAAAATGCATATTTCAGGCGTTTCCATGTTTTCGCAAAACTCTTTAGCTAGATTAAATGCAAAAGTGGGGGCCGGATCACTAGTTCGTGACCATATTATGTTGAAAACACTAAGTTTTCTTTTGGTTTTTGAGCACTTTTGCTGATTATGAAGCCTTTGTGGCCATAGTATGTCAGGACCAGTCTGCACAGAGTATGTAGTCAGACTCCTGGGGTACACTGAAGCTACTTAGTTACCACTTACAAGTTAACACTCCTTTAACTTATTACCAAACGACAGAATTTTAGGTTATTCCAAATTGAAAGCATTTGCAGACGACAAAACAAATGTAACTGAAAATTTGAGATTTGTTTGGTGAAGGGTAGAGGGCATTGTGCGAAAAGGAGAAAATGCTGGTTAACAGCGTTTTCTCCTTTTCCCATAATGTTTTCCTTTGGCTTCTTTCTCAGGGTCGTTAAAAATAGAGATTGTATGGTAAAGGGTTAATTATTACCAAAATCAATGAGATTAAAATTCAAAGCTCGAGGAGTCTCCTCAGTATTCATAGTGTTCAAAGAGCCAATAAAGCCTTAGGATTTATTTTAAAAAAATATATATTTATCAATAACACATTTTAGACATCCAAGTTATAAGCATTTATCGACAACAACTCTGGAACTAGTGTAGAGTGACTTGTATATTGTCATAACAGAGAGCATTGTGTGAAAATGATAAATTACTCATAAGGAGCGATTTCTTTTTCTAAATTCTTACAAAATATTTTTCTAAAAGCTTTTGCTGGAGATTTCATTCCGTAAGTTTCAGAAAAATATTTCTTTTGGTTGGATACGATAAAGAGTGAGATCGAATTGTACTTGCATACAACCCAATCTTAACCTTTGGCGTTATGCACAAAACTTCAGTTAAATCATGTTTTTCAGGATTGGACTATGTACACATAGCACGCTGTCTAAGCTTGGACCCGTCGTGTTTTCATTTCCAATAAATCGACAGAGATTTATCTGTTTTTTTTTTTTCATTTTTGAAAAGAGTAACCCATTTTATCTGGCAATGTATTAGTTCTATATTGGCTACCTTTTGAAAACATTTGAAAAGCAAATAATTTCACTTTTTCCTAAAATAGACCGTTATCATCAAGGCAATGTGTATGACATTTCGTTAATATGTATTTTCAATGTTGTTAGTATTTTGTAGTGGTTTAGATACCAATGAAACTGTATTATATTTTTTGCTTTTCCAACAAAACTTTTAGGCAGATTACAGATGTGTATATTTGTGATTAGAAAGTGACAGATCGGCCTAAACATTAACGCACTCTCGTTTCCCTCGCCCTGATTTCATGCTGTTTTTTTTAATGGAGTCCACTTTGTAGATATATATAATGTAGACTCACTAACGGGGAGTGAAGATACTGATTACGCTGCATCTTGTAGGTAGATCTCTTAAATTTTTGCCAAACGACAAAATTTTGGACTAACCTAAATCTGTAAGTAATTGCAGAGGAAAAAATAAATATGATTAAAACATTGAAATATGATCTGGGAAGGGTAGAGGGTACTGTGGAAGGGGAGAGGATGCTGCTTACCAGAGTTTTCTCCTTTTCCCACAATGTATTCAAGAGGCTTCTTTTGTTAGAGTCGTTAAACGTAGGGATTGTGCGGTGAAGGGTTAAGTTGCTGACTTTTTCATTTGTACATGTCTTGCGAACTAGTAATATGCATTCGGAATCAAAAATCTTTGTCGATTGAGTTTATGTATTGTTCTTTCAAAATTGAGAACAGCCATTGTTAAAATTTAGACTCACCCTAGTCTTCACTGATTGTGTCGTTGTTCATTTATCCCCTTACCCCATGAGGCATTTTTTATTGAATCTTTAACTGATCCTAGATAACGGCGGGGTGAAGCCGTTTCTTATGCACATATGACACCTTTTTATAGCATAGAGGACATTGTGACAGAGGGTGAAATTGCTCACTACGAGCGGTTTCACCTTTGCCACAATTCCAAAGGCTCCTGCAAGCAATGCGTAGAAAATAGTAGTATCTATGGATTTGGTATAGGGGGATTTATAGCAATATGGGGTGGACTGGGATCGGTCTTCGCATTCCATGCAGTCTGATCCCAGTCTCCAATGATTAGATATTGTCAAGAGTTTTGAGAATTAAAAGGGTATTTTTATAACAATAGCAAAACTTTTTTTTTTAATTATTTTTTATTTTATTGCGTCTCATTCCTTGTGTGTATATATCTCACCTTTTTCTCATTATATACAGGGAAGACTGGGATCCGTTAATTGAAGTAAATGTTGTCTTATTATTCTATCACATAACCTCCCTTGTTTTCAGTATAATATACTCATTACAAATAACGTTTGATACCAGATTGGTATCACGTCATTTTTGACGCTTTACATACCAGTGATCGGATCTCATGGAAAATACCGCGTTTTCTTTTTATTTGATCTGTGTTTTGTGAAATGTTATGTGATAAAAAGAATCTGCTAGTTGTGGGTGTTTGAGATAGAACTTTGTTAAGGTCGTCGGGGAAAAATGTTGTTAAGTTCGCCAAAGACTCGCTTGGTAGCATCTTCCTTGACTCTTTTGACGGAATCTTGTCTCAGATGCCTATATATCTTCGCCGATAGGTAAAAAATATTTGGTTTTGATGATATAAGGCGCGATATATATTTGTATGTCTATGAACGATTATCCCACGATTAACCCTTTCCCAAACGACAAACTTTTGGACTAGACCAAATTGAAAGCATTTGCAGACGACAATTCAACTCTATGAACGATTATCCCACGATTAGCCCTTTCCCAAATGACAAACTTTTGGACTGGGCCGAATTGGGGGCATTTGCAGACGACAGTTCAACTTTCGCTGAAAAGATGATTTCTTCTATGATATGGTAGAGGGCATTGTGGGAAAGGGAGAAAATGCTGGTTACCAGCGTTTTCTCCTTTTCCCACAATGTTTTCAAAAGGCTATTGTTCCAGACCCGTAAAAACCAGGGATTGTTTGGGAAAGGGTTAAAGACCGATTAAGGTGAAGAATGAGACCGGGCTGCACCATGTGCAGCGGGATCTCATAATTCCCAGACATCGGTTCAGTAAATACTGTCTATTTTCCTCTTTATGTATAGAATATGTCTTCAAGAAGAGTCACACTTGATCCTTTATCCTAAATCCCTCCACCCCCATTTGTGTATATATCAAAAAGAATTACAACCGAAGGTCAAGCCCATTTAATGGGTGGCGGCCCGGTTTTAATCATTTCATGCTCCAGTTGCTTCGATTTTTCATGGCGTTTTACCATGTATTGTATATAATCAAAACACGTATATATATCCTCTCTTGCACAATCAACATTACACCTTTCTTTTACTTTCTAATTCTTTTTAACATAAAGCACACATCAAACAAGAATAGTATTTTTGTGTTTATTACTATTTCATCAATTATCGATACTGTTTCATTGGAAGGTTTTAAAAATAATGATATATTAGTAAAATTGTTGTTTTTTATTAAAGGCTGTGGATAAATTGAAGATATGTTCCTACAATTGTCGTGGTTTGAATAGCACTAAAAAACGATTTGATTTATTTACACTTTTTAAAGAAAAGAAAGTTGATGTTTTATGCTTGCAGGAAACACACTTTACTGAAGAAATTGAACACAAAATTTATCAACAGTGGGAAGGAGTATGCTTTTATTGTCACGGTTCTTCTAACTCGAAAGGCGTAGCTATTCTACTTAGGAAAGGATTAGATATTAAAGTAGCGGAATGCAAAAAAGATAATTATGGGCAATTTATTGCGCTTAATATTTCTTATGAAAACAACTCGTTTATCCTTGCAAATATATATGCACCTAATTCCGATAAACCTGATTTTTTTAGATACGTGTTTGATAAAATGAAATCTTTTGATAACGTTCATAGTTTTATAATTTGTGGAGACTTTAATTTAGTTTTAGATCCATCAATAGATTATGAAAATTACAAGTACAATAACCACAATGAAAAATCAAGAAAATTTTTAATAACGCAAATTAATGATAATGAACTTGTTGACCCTTTTAGACATTTACATGGGGCTACAAGAAAGTATACTTGGAAAAGGTTATCACCATTACAAAAAGGAAGGTTAGATTTTTTCTTAATTGATCAAAACCTTCTTTCATTTGTTAGAAACTGTGATATCGATATAAGTTACAGATCTGACCACTCAATAATAGTGCTTGAACTTCAGTTTTCAAAGCAGGAGCATGGAAAAGGGTTTTGGAAATTCAATAATTCATTATTAAAAGATAAAGAATATGTAGATTGTATAAACAAAAAAATAGATAACGTAATTTTGCAATATTGTCTGCCAGTATACAATACTGAAAATGTCCTAAACATTGATAAATCACAGTTACAATTAATAATAGACGATCAACTTTTTTTGGAAACATTATTGATGGAAATACGTGGGGAAACCATTTCATTTTCTACTTATAAAGCAAAAACAAAATGCATAAGAGAAGACTCCATTAAAAAAGAAATTTCCTATATAGAAAATAATCTTAATGAAACAAACAAAGACAGGCTAAGTTCACTACAATTAGAACTGGAAACTTTAAGGAAGGAAAGGCTAAATGGTTCTTTCATTAGATCAAGATCAAATTGGATTGATAACGGGGAAAAAGTAACTAATTATTTTTGTAATCTAGAGAAACAGCATGTAGCTTCAAAAACTATGCATTATATAGAAAAAGAAGATGGAATTCACATTTTTGATCAAAAAGAAATTTTAAAAGAAACTAAACAATTCTATGAAAATTTATATACTGAACCAAATAACGTTGTTGATTTCGATCTTTCTGAACAATTAGCAGGGTGTTCTGTAAAAAAATTAAATGAAAATCAGAAAAAAGATATCGAAGGATTGCTACAATACAATGAGGTCACAGATACCCTAAAAAATATGAAAAATGATAAAAGCCCCGGAAATGACGGATTTACTTCAAACTTTTATAAGTTTTTTTGGAATAAGATTGGTCATTTTGTAGTAAAAGCTTTAAACCACGCGTTTATATCTAAATCATTTTCACGGAATGTTAAACTGGGAACAATAACTTGTATTCCGAAAGAAAATAAAGAAAGGCAATTTTTAAAAAATTGGAGACCAATTACGCTTTTGAATGTTCTATATAAACTTGCATCTGGAAGTATTGCTAAAAGAATTAAGAATGTTTTAAATGATATAATTTCAAGTGATCAAACAGGTTTCTTACAAGATAGATTCATAGGGGAAAATACCAGATTAGTGTATGATATCATGCAATATTGTGAAGAACATAGGATACCTGGATTGTTAATGTTAATTGATTTTGAGAAAGCTTTTGACTCCTTATCCTTTAACTTTATTGAAAAAACATTATCTTTTTTTAACTTTGGTGAAATGATTCGAGAATGGATTAAGTTATTTTTGTATGATACGGAAGTATGTGTTCAAGTTAATGGTTTTCTATCGGATTACTTCATGGTTAAAAGGGGCTGCAGACAAGGAGATCCAATTTCAGCATACATTTTTATTCTTTGTACAGAAATTCTTAACATCAAAATAAAAAATGAAAAAAGTATCACAGGAATAAAAATTAAACAACGAGAATACATAATATCACAATTTGCAGACGACACGACTCTTTTTTTAGATGGTTCAGAAAAGTCACTCAAAAATACATTACAGTTACTTGAAAATTTTTCACATATTTCAGGCTTGAAGGTCAATTTCGATAAAACGAAGCTAATATGGATAGGATGCATGAAATATAGTTCAAGATCTATTAAAACAAAATGGAAACTATCTTGGGGGGAAATACAATTTAAATTACTTGGGATACATTTCAATGTTGATCTGAAAAAAATGATAAAAAGCAATTTTGAACCAAAACTAAAAAGCATTAAAAATAGTATATCCTACTGGAATAGGAGAAAATTAACCCCTATTGGAAAAATAACTGTAGTTAAAAGCATTTTAATCTCCTTACTCACCAACCTGTTTATTAGTTTACCGTCACCATCGAATGAATACATGAAAAGTTTAAATGATATGCTATATAAATTCGTATGGGATGGCACGGCAAAAATAAAAAAGAGCATTTTTATAAAGAAGCACATAGAAGGGGGCCTAAAAATGGTAGATGTAAATAGCTATAACATGAGTATGAAAATTAAATGGTTAAAGAAACTTGTAGCTAGTGGCAATGGTGACTGTTACATATTTATTAATGGAATATTTGACACACAAAAATTATTCAATTTAGGTGTTTCGTATTGTAAACAAATCGTGAAAACTATTAAAAACGATTTTTGGATTGATGTCCTACAGTCTTTTACTACCTATATATCGAAATGTAAATTTACAAATTGGGTAGATATAATTAATATGCCATTGTTTTATAATGACAATATTATAATTGAGTCAAATTATGTCTATGATTCAATAATGTACACTGCAGGTATAAGATATATTAAAGACCTATTGAATGAAAATGGTAATTTTAAAATTTGGAATGAAATCAATAAACTTACTAATAATAAAATAAATTTCTTAAGGTACTACAGTTTATTAAACTCGGTTAAGAGCTTCTTGTCAAAGCATCATATACTAATTCAAAAGAAATTTCTAAATGAATGCCATAACCCTAGCATTAACTGTTATTTCTTTCAAATATTAACTAAAAAAGAAATAAATAAACATGTTTACAACAAATTGATTGAGAACAGAGAGACTCCGTCATGTAGAGTCAAATGGAACTCAATTTACAATGATTTAGAAATTGATTGGAATCTAGTTCACGGAAGTGTTTTTAAATGTACTCATGATACTTATACACAATGGTTCCAGACAAGAATAGTTCATAGGATCCTCCCAACAAATGCACTACTTTTCAAAATGAACTTGACTGATACTAATTCATGTACTTTCTGTGGAACACATGAAGAAACACTTTTACATTTGTTTTATAATTGTGAGTACATAACACCTTTGATAAATAAAATTACAACAATATTGAATAATTTAGACCGCAATTTACAAATAAATAGTAGAATTTTTCTTTTGGGTATATATAAACCAAACTTTTTGTTAGACTGTTTGCTTTTAGAAGTTAAAAAATATATTTACTTTTGTAGAAATAAATCTTATAAACCGTCACTTATTGGTATGAAGAATTTTCTTACAACCGCTGTGAATATCCATAGCAATACGAAAACGACTTCGCTTAGAAACGATAACATGACAATTGTAGAACATATTTTAGAACACCTTCCATAATCACTATCGATTTCAGAATAAGCATAGTTTTTTTTTTAATCTCATTACCAAACAACAGTATTTTAGGCTTGTCCAGATCGAAAATATTCGCAAATTACAAAATAAAAACGACTGAAAATTTGAAAATTGTTTTGTGAAGAGTGGCGAGCATTGTGGGAAAAGATAAAATGTTGGTTAACAGCATTTTCTCTTTTCCACACATTGTTTTTCTAAATACTTCTTTCTCAAAGTTGTCAAAATAAGGGATTGTGTGGTAATGGGTTAAACACACAATCAATGATGCTATTTTTTTACACCAATCAGTTTCATTATATCTTTTGTTTTTTCCACACACGCACACCCACACCCCATCACACACACCCACACCCACACCCACACACGCTTTATTGCCACAGATATTAGCCTGAAATTATTTAATCTTTCCGATAATGTTACCTTTTTGAAGAGATGAATATATATGAGATGTGCTCCGTGAGAGGAGTGCTTAATACATCTGCGCGAAGGTATCGACCCAGGTTGGCCTGCGCACTCTGCGCAGACTAACCTGGACCGAAACATTTCGCTAAAGCCTAGTTTTCTGTATGTCAAAGGACTATTCTACCTCGTAATTGAGTTGATTTCGAGAAAAAAAGGCTGTTGTAGATTCAAAAGTATATGATAGCTTGCTTGGCGCGACAAAGGAGCATTAGGCACCTTTTTGCCGGAGAATGTCTCATATATAGATATATATATATATATTTGTATGTTTTTATAGGAAAATGTTTTTTTCTTTCTTCATTTCTTCATTATTATATTAAAAGATTATGTAAGGTATGCTGGGGGATGACCACGACCCCCGCATACCTATTGACGTGGTAAATAAAGCTAAAAAAAAAAAAAAAAAAAAAAAAACAAAAAAAAAAAAAAAAAAAAGATTTTGACCTAAGTTACACCTATACATGTACATGTATATTGCAATATCCTCCGTAACATAACTAATTGCCTCTCGCGTGTGAATCGTCAAAACGAGCAACCGGTGGCGATGATATCCTCGCTTTACTTCAAAAACCTCGTAACTACAGCTTGAAACAAGCTGTAGTTACGAGGCTTTTGAAGTAAAACGACGATACATAAAAAAAACCTAAGAAAATGGATAGATGACTACGTAGAATATGTAAATATATCCATTATTCTTCTATCACCGAAGATATTACTTTTACTTATTTCGATCGCTGTACTTCTGTAAATGCAATCCACAGAAACTCGGAAAGATATTCATGCTGGACTTGACAATCAGACGGCATAGATGCAAGGTCAGACTGCACGTTCTGTGCAGTTTGACCTTGCATCTATGCTGTCTACAAAATGTCCTCTTTTCGTCGATGGCGCAAAAAGAATAAAGGCACAGAAATTCTTGTGTCAAGCAATTTTCTCAAATAGCAGATCCATTGGTCAGTCTCACGTTTTATCGCAGCATCCAATGACAAGTAAAACTGCATGTATATACGACAAAAAGGTTCAGAGTCATAACTGAGAAAAGGTAGAAGCGCTTCCACTGTACATCTAACGCACAGATTCGAAACGACCAGAATTTGGTTGTATCTAAGGTAAAGGGTCTGCAGCCATGAAAGAATATCATAAAAACAGATGCATTTTGGAGCAGTGATAATAAAACGGAAGGTACATATCGTCGATTTACTTCGAAAATCTCGTAACTACAGCTTGTTACAAGCTGTAGTTACGAGGTTTTCGAAATGAATGGACGATATGAACCATGCTCTGTGAAACTGGGGTCTGCAAAAAAGTATCGACCCGAGGTTAGCCTGCGGAGTTTGTACAAGCTGACCTGGCTCCAAAAAAAGGCTTCAGAATTGGTCATTTGTTGTGCATGTCAAACGACAATTCTACCTCATGATACAGCTAGTTGTTGGCCAAAATGGATTTTTCAGATCAATTTTTTATATGATAGCTAGCTTGATACAGCTACTTGTTGGCCATAATAGATTTTTCAGATCCATAGCTAGCTTGGTACAGCTAGTTGTTGGCCAAAATCGATTTTTCGGATCCATGTATATATGATGGCTAGCTTGGTACAGCTAGTTGTTGGCCAAAATGGATTTTTTAGATCCATATTTATATGATGGCTAGCTTGGTACAGCTAGTTGTTGGCCAAAATGGATTTTTTAGATCCATATTTATATGATGGCTAGCTTGGTAGAGCTAGTTGTTGTTCCAAAATGGATTTTTTAGATCCATATTTATATGATAGCTAGCTTGGTAGAGCTAGTTGTTGGCCAAAATGGATTTTTTAGATCAATATTTATATGATGGCTAGCTTGGTACAGCTAGTTGTTGGCAAAAATGGATTTTTCATATCCATAGCTAGATTGGTACAGCTAGTTGTTGACCAAAATAGATTTTTCGGATCAATATTTATATGATAGCTAGCTTGGTGCAGTTAGTTATTGGCCAAAATAGATTTTTCAGATCCATATTTATATGATTGCTAGCTTGGTACAGCTAGCTGGTGGCCCAAATAGATTTTTCAGATCCATATTTATATGATAGCTAGCTTGGTACAGCTAGTTGGTGGCCAAAATGGATTTTTCAGATTTATATTTATATGATAGCTAGCTTGGTACAATGTATCAGTGAGATGCATTAAACCGCCTTTTATCAGACCGCCATATGATTATATCATATGGCTTGCTTTGTTTGTTTGTTTGAATAGTGCTTTACGCCGCTTTCAACGTTATTTTAATCACATAACGGCGACAGTTCACATATTCATGTTTCCTGGGTTTTACCAGTACTAGACTAGGCTCTCAAGTGTCTTGCCCAAGGACATTCTTGTGGAAAAAAAAAACCCATTGGAGCTAGTGAGGCTCGAACCCGGGACCTCCAGATCACAAGTCCCGCACTTTACCACTGAGCCACACTGGACCCTCATATGGTTTGCAACACTTGAAAAGGGTCATTTGGACATTTGCGTAAAGTGTCGTCTCGGATCAGCCAGTGCAGTCCGCGCAGGCTAATCCGAAACGACACTTTCCGTTTTCATGTAATTTTCTGTTTTGCGCAAGTCTACTGTCGCACAAAATTTAAGGTAGTCGTAAAGTGTCGTCTCGGATGAGCTTGCGCAGTCTGCGAAGGCTAATCCGAGATGGCACTTTACGCAAATGTCCGAATGCCCCTTTTCGTGTGTTGCAAACTATATTATGCTAGTAGTGCTTTTTTAGTTCACGAACATGCTTTATAAAAATAACGAACTGCAGTTCTTTTTTCTATTCGCCTACGTAACTACGTCAGTGAGGATTATATGTAAAAGTACTGAGTATCTATTGAAACATTGAGACCGTGGTCAAAATGCATGTTACTGGCACAGTGGTTTTGTTTCTTATTTTTGCCTGTTACGTGCAAAATGTGGACTCGGAGGTGTTCGACTCCGAGTTCGAGCAGAAACTTGATCAATTTGTACAAACAACCATGGATTGTAGGCTTGTTCCGGGCTTAACTCTTGCAGTCGTCAAAGGTCGGTTTCAGATTCGTTTCTATGCTTTTTTGTTTGTTTATTTGTTTGATTAGCTATGTGACTTACACTTGTTACAGCTGAAAACCAGTCATATATATGTGGGTTGCCATTCGACCAACCGGCATCTATGTTTCACACAATATCATATATATATTAAAAATGAAGAAATACTTTCAATTCTCATTTTATCACAATTAATTTTATGTTTAACATCGCATAAAGCAAAACTTAAGCAAAAATTCTAATCGTTTGTTTCTTCTGCAGATTTTATCGTGTAATAGACAAGTAAATTAGAACATTTTATAACATTTATCTAGACGTTAGACTTGTCTTGTATTGAAAATATTCTTGATTATGCCGACGGAAGGCATCTCTTGAAAAAAAAACACGTGATTTGCGCACGCGTAGTGTCTATCAGTCAAACAGGTTTAAAAAAAAAAGCAAACATTGCTGAATGTTTTTCAGCAATAAGGAAAAACATGAAAATTCATTTGGACATAGATGTAAACCGAGAGAAGAAGCGTGAAGTTTTCTGGAAAATTATTTTCAGTGTTAAGTGAACGAGTGTTTAATAACTTAATGTAAAAAGAACAAATCAACATGTTGTTTTCAAACTTAGAGTATGCATTTACCGTCCAAAATATTAAAGTAAATGAAGTGTCTGGCTTCTGGACAGCGAATTCCAGAAGAGGTGTCCGGGAAATTCCGGCTTAAAAGTGGCCGTTAAGAATTTGGCTGTACTTTTTCCACAGAAACAACTGTACCCTATCTATGAGCTACTAGAATTTCTTTTACTTCTACTACTTCTAAATTTCACTACATTTCATAAACTTTTACAAATCCAAAGGCTGCACAGAGGTAAGAGTAAAAAAAAAATCGCCGTAAAGAAGGTCTGCCTCAACCGGGATATCGCACCAACTACTACTAGGTCAAGGGCTGGAAAGGCTAACCGCTGCGCTACCTGGGGGAGTCAACAGTATTGTTCTCGGGTAAAGAGTTAACCCATTACCACACAGTCCCTACTTTTGACGCCCCTGAAAATGAAGCCTTTTGAAAAAACTGTGGGAAAAGGAGAAAATGCTGGAGACCAGCATTTTCTCCTTTTCCCACAGTGTTTTCTACCCTTCCCAGAACAAATTTCAACTTTTCAGTCACCTTTATTTTGTCGTCTGCAAATGCTTTCAATTTGGACGAGTCTAAACTTTTCTCGTGTGGTAAAGAGTTAACTATCCAGGGATAGAAAAAATGGTTATGAACGGTATAACCTATTACCAAACGACAAAATTTTAACCTGGTTCAAATTGAAAGCATTTGCAGGCGACAAAAATAAAAGTGACTGAAAATTTGAAATTTATTTTGTGACGGGTAGAAAACATTGTGAGAAAAGAAGAAAATGCTGGTTACCAGCATTTTCTCCTTTTTCCCACAATGTTTTCTAAAGACTTCTTTCTCAGGGGCGTCAAAAGTAGGGATTGTGTGGCAACGGTATAATGCGGGAAATTACATACTAAACTAAAGCAGGCTACGTAAAGCCATACATAATTTATTCGTTATATGCATAGTCACATAATAACTGTGGCATATCTTAATTGGAATTTGCGTAGACAAAGCGCTCAAATGGCACACAATCAGAGCACGTATATACCAACCACTCCTCAAAGGGCCTATTTACATTTGTTTGTCGTGGGTCAAATATTATTGTAAAGCAAGTATAATGCGAAAAAGAATTCGGATTTCTCGCGCGAAATCTGAAAATACTTCGAGAGGCTACGCGGCCCATAAAGAAGATACAACTGATTAGTTTTCTTTCTTTTTTTGATGATTTGCCAACTACCGCCTGGCTTAATTCATTGATTACTTATTTAATCATATTTGACGAGATAATAAAAAAGCTGAACGGCCACTTTAAATTGTGCTCTTGGTCTAAGTATCAGAAAAGTTCAACGGTCATAAGTAAACCAAATGGTTTAGCCAAGGAGAAATAGATTATACCGTCTATATAGCCCTTTTGCAGCTCAGCAGCACTCAAGTAGATCAGGACCAGACTCCATAGTCTTATCTTGAATTTACATTGTCTGATACACTGTGATTTCACGCCGACAGGAACTTTGCAATCAAAATATTCAGTTCTTTTTTCTGTGAGGCTTGGAAACTAACAAATCGTTAGCGAAAGGAAAAAAAAGTTGTTTCAATTAAAGTGACTGAAAATTTGAGATTTGTTTGGTGAAGGGTAGAAAAACATTTTGCGGAAAAGGAGAAAATGCTGGTAACCAATATTTTCTCCTTTTCCCATAATGTTTTCTAAAGGATTCTTTTTTTAGGGTGATCAAAAGTAGGGATTGTGCGGTAATGGGTTAAAAGACAATTTACGTATTTGAACAACATTACGTTGTCTGCCAATACTTTCAAAATTGGAGGAAAACAACTAAAATAATCAGGCGTCTGCTAAAGAGTTGAACCATAAAAAAACCTGACCTTCTTCACCTAATCCTTACCGGTATTTCATTTCAATTATTTCATGCTTTCCGGTAGGATATTGAGAAATAGCAGTGAAAATATTTTTCGATCTTACACTGGTACAACCAGTGAAAATACCGATTTTCACGTTCTTGTTGCCTAGGTAAATTGCGCATGCCTAACAACCAGATGGGAAATATGACGTCATATACCTTACATTTCTCGCGTTTGACGTAATATTGTAATGCGTTGCTATGCAGGAGGGGTACGCCACGGGAAATATCGGAAAAAGAACTGTGCTGGATTTTGATAAAGGTCCTCCCAGAAAGGGTTAAAAGCATGAAATAAATAGAATATTTGTTTTTTTTTTTTGGTGAAAGATCGAAATTTATTTCATCTCGTGAACACCATCGGTAATATTTTCACTCGTGGCTGTGCCACTCGTGAAAATATTACCGATGGTGTCCACTCGATGAAATAAATTTCGATCTTTCACCGAAAAAGACATATATCCTCTATTTCTTTACCTAATCCTTACCGGTATTTCATTTCAAATCTTTTATAGAGAATGAGACCTGGACGAAAGGATACGGGTTCGCAGACATTGATACCTCCAGACCCGTCACCAAAGACACCCTTTTTAATATCGGCTCTGTAACCAAGTCAATGACGATGGCTTTACTTGGAGTGCTGCTAACAGAAAAGAAGTGAGGGTTTTTTTTTCGACATATAACGATTTCGAATTGATTAGTCATAGTTCCAAGCCAACGGTATTACTTATACGGTCAGGTGGCAGGGGACTTGGAAACTTGCTCATGGCTGTGGTGAATATGTCACCCCGAGCCGAAGGCGATCGATTCCAGGGATCATTAAAGCTTTCTTCATGGGGACGAATTTCCAAACTGATCATTATAGATTGTTCCCAGGAGGCAATCGTCCACAACGACTGTTATCCATTCTTCCAAGTACCTGATCGTCTGAAGTGATTATTATAGCTTTCCAGGAGGCGATCCACCACAGTGATCATTATAGTTTATTTCCAGGAGGCGATCGTCAAAATCATCGTCGTATCGGCGACAGTGATCATTATAGCTTTGTTTAGGAGGCGATCGTCAACAATGATCGTCGTAGCTTGTTTCCATGAGGCGATCTCCACAACGATCATTTAAACTTGTTTCCAGGAAGTGATCCTCTACTATGATCTTTTTAGCCTTCCAGGAGGTGTCGTCCATGATGATCCTTATAGCTTGTTTCTAGGAGATTGTCATTCGAAGTCCTTGTTTTAGCTTCTTTGCAGAAGGCGATCATCGGCGTCCACTTTGGTCGTTGTGGCTTTTTTCTAAAAGACGTCGTTGTGGCTTTTTTCTAAAAGACGATCGTCCACAGTGATTAGCTTGTTTCCAGGAGGCGATTGCCCACAATAATTTAAAGCTAGTTTCCAGTAGACGATCGTCCACATTGGACATGATAGCTTGTTTCCTAGAGACGATCACCCATAGTGATCACTATAGCTTGCGTCCACGAGGTGATCGTCAATAATGATATAGCTTGTTTCTAGGAAGCGATCATCCACTGTGATCATTTTAATTTGTTTCCAGAAGATGGCTTTCTAACTTGATTTTTAACGCTTGTTTTCAGTGGCAAAGCGTTCAGTTATCATAATAGCTTGTTTCAAGAAGGCAGTCGTCAACAGTGATGTAAAACGTGTTAGAACTTATTGCACGAACTTATTCTGAGATTTAAAAAAAAAATGATCCACGCTTTATGACGATCATTGCATCTTCATCATTTATTGTACCAAAAAGAAAAGCCTTCTTATAAATACAGGTTATTTGTCGAAAAACTACTTGAAAATGTCTGGCCTTTTTACATGCAAAACAGATTCCTAATGAAAACTAATGTGAGCTTTGTCTGTTATAGGTATAAATAATTCATCCTAAGTTGTCGGATATTGCAGTATGTAGGCTCATTATCACAGAGATAGCAACTGACATACATGTAGTTTAGCATTTCAGATAACACTTTGTTAAAAGGGTCTTAAACAATTTTACAAAGTAAGTTTCTGAGCTAAATGTTTGTAGACGAATAAGATAAAACGTTACTTTAATTTTATCACATAACTATATTTCACAAGTTATTGGTCAGTATATGCAAAACTTAATAAAATCCAAAATAAAACCTCATTCTCCATTGAAAGGAAAACGAAATAAAACGATGTCTTATACATGTATGACGTCATAAAATGCATATAGATGTCAAAGATACGTGAGATAAGGAAAACGTTGAGGGTTTGCATGAGACTGAAAATTGAAAACAAGGCAGGTTATCAGATGAATAGAGCATTCGCTCAATTCTAGCTAACCGTCACAGGGGTAACAACCTATGTCATAGCATACGTCATCGCAGACGTTTTAAATCCGCCATTTTCGTTTTAAAATGTAAGTTTTTTCAGCTTGTACATTATTGTTAGTGAAGATATGTCCAAACAAAACAGTGCATATGGTACCTGACAACTTTCTTCGTTAGTATACATTAATATTTCCTTCATTAGTTTCGTTGATTTTGCAATTACCACCGCACAATTTTTGAAGCCGGTGACACATGTGCGATTTAACAATGGATGTTGTATACAATGCCGTTAAGAATAATTGTGTTGAAGTGTTTAGAGCTACGACATTGTTTCATGGCATTTTGATTTCACGAGTAGGACAAATATACTTATCTTCACCAGATGAAGTGGGTATTCTTAGTAAGTTTTAGATACATATATCTTTTTACAGTAATTAATCTGCATTTTGCGCACAAAATGGCGGCTATTCCGCGATCTCTGCTATGACGAAGGTTGTCACCCTTGAGTCATCTGTACGACAATTACCGTACACAAAGAGGTAAGAGTACCATTATTTGTTTAATTAAGATTTAACTTTAACGTTTCACTGTTCCATCAAGGCACTTGCAGCATTCCATTTTCATCTTAAATTTTATCTGGTCCTTGATGATAAATAAAGGTACATGTTATACATTTTCACTTTGTTTCAGAATGAAATGGACCACTAAGGTACAAGATATATTGGGGTCGGAGTACAGGTTCCCGGGTGATTACAGAACGGAGGAAATGACGTTAAAGGACTTGCTAGTTCATAGAACTGGATTCGCCAGACTTGATATTGGATACATGGCCGGTTTTCCTGAGAATCTGTCGAGGGCAGAGTTTGCTAAGTATTGCAATACTTTTTAAGTTCTTTACCGCACAATCCCAACTTTTAACGACCCTGGGAATATAACCTTTTGAAAACATTACGGGAAAAGGAGAAAATGCTGGTAACCAGCATTTTCTCCTTTTCCTACAATGTTTTCTGTCCTTTCCAAATCAAATAAAAATTTTTTATTCACATTTATTTTGTCGTCTGCAAATGTTTCAATATGGACTTGTCCAAAATTGTGTTGTTTGGTAAAGAGTTTAACTCTTTACCTGACCAAATTGAAATTTCTTGTCGACGATAATTTAGATGTGGCCAAATGATAGAATTTTTCCGTGATAGGATAGTAAATATGGAAAGGGAGATAATGCTGGTTTTCTAAGGGTCGTTAAACCCCGTGCCTGTTTTTGTAAAGGGCTAAGAATAGGATAGAAAACAGCGCTGGTGTATACAGGAAATGCACATGTGCGCTAGCTGGCTCCTGTACTCCGGCGCCAGGCTTTCTTTCAGACATGAATAGCGGCAGGTCCGCTGTTTAAGGATTTGCAACAAAGGCATAGCTGAGACACAAACCGCCCCGGCTGGGATAGGAACCCGTGCGGTAATGGTCCTCATTTTTCGAGGCTTAACTCATTACCAAACGACAAAATCTTTGGCTTGTCCAAATCGAAAGCATTTGCAAACGACAAAATAAAGGTGACTCAAAAATAGGAATTTGTTCTGGGAAGGGTAGAAAACACTGTGGGAAAAGGAGAAAATGCTGGTTATCAGCATTTTCTCCTTTTCCCACTGTGTTTTCAAAAGGCTTCTTTCTCAAGGGCGTCAAGAGTATAGGTATTGTATGGTAATGGGTTAAAAGACCAACACACTAACCACTGACTTAATTTGAGTTCTCCCTGACCCATTTGCTAGTTACTGATATTATACGGGAAGAAGCTTTGTTGTACGGATGGAGTGAGTAATACACACCCTCTTAATCCTTTACCCCATAACGCATTTCTATGGTATCTCTAATTGACCCTAAATAACAGCAAGGATGAAGCCGTTCCTTATGTGTATATGACACATTTTGATAGGGTAGAAAACATTGTAGCAAAATGTGAAATTGCTTGTGACGAGCAATTTCACCTTTTACCACAATGTTTTCCAAAGGCTCCTAAAAGCAATGCGTAGAAATGAGTATCTATGGAGTAAAAGGTCAATGGTCATCCTTTTGGTGACACGAAGCCTTATTAGGCAATAAGTCTGTTATTTAGACCAGGAATGATTCAATGGCCAATCCTGGACTCATGCATTACCCATGCGGTTAAGATCCTCGTTTATTGAGGCTTAAAAGACCACTTAGCTGAAGAGAATTCTGCCTAACGCAGTTGCTAGCATCTTCGCAAGCCAAGGCTGACGATTCACTACGCTACTCTACCCTTGGTGGATGGAGTTTGAATTTTACATTCCCCCGATACGCTTTTTCATTGGATGCAGCCAGCTCTAGCTGCAAAGAATGAAATCGCCCGTAGCATTTCATCTTTGAAAACAAGAGGGTCATTGGCCCTGGAACGCTCACCTTAGACTAAAGCTTATGAGTGAAATTCAATTATTTGAGCAACTTTGGTAAAGCTTCACCCAAGGAACATCCCTGCCAAGTTGCATCAAGATTGGCCCAGTGGGTTAGGAGAAGAAGATGTTTAAAGAAATTGTTGACGGGTGACAGACGCCGGACATAGGGCAATCAAATATCATAAAGCTCTACACCTTCCAGTTTCAAAGAAGAATTTTACATTTTCCTTTTTTGTCCTATGTTCGAACTTGTGGTCCTCGGGGCTGGGTCAGTTTTAACAAAAGCAGCATCCTTGGAACAAACTTGGTAGAGGTCCACTCAAAGATGCTACATACCAAGTATCAAGGCTCTACACCTTCCCGTTTAAGACAAAAAGAAATTTAAAATTTTCCTTCTTTGTTCCTATGTTCGAACCTGTGACCTCCGGGGCAGGGCCGGTTTAAACGCCAGGGACATCATATGACCAAACTTGGTAGAGGTCCACTAGAAGATTCTGCATACCAAATATCAAAGCTCTGCACCTTCAAGTTTAAGAGAAGATTTCTAAAGTTTTCCTTCTTTGTTGCTATGTTCGAACCTGTGACCTCCCGAGGCAGGGCCAGTTTTGACCCCAAGGGCACAATATGAACAAACTTGGTAGAGATCCCCTAGGAATTGCTACATGCCAAATATCATAGCTCTATGCCTTCTATTTATAGAGAAAAAGAATCTGAAAATTTTCTTTCATTGTTCCTATGTTCGAACTTGTGACCCCCGGGGCAGGGCCAGTTTTGACCCCACAGGCATGATTTGAACAAACTTGGTAGAGGTCCACTAGGAGATGCCACAAACCAAATATCAAAGCTCTATGCCATCTAGTTTCAGAGAAGAAGAAATTTAGTTTTCCTTCTTTGTTCCTATGTTCAAACTAGTGACCCCCGGGGTGGGGCCAGATTTGACCCCAGGGACATAATTTGAATAAACTTGGTACAGGTCCACTAGGAGATACAACAGACCAAATATCAAAGCTCTAGGCTTTCTAGTTTCTGAGGAAAAGAATTTTACAGTTTTCCTTCTTTGTTCCAATGCTCAAACTTGTGATCTCCGGGGTGGGGCCAGTTTTGACCCCAGGGACATAATTTGAACAAACTTGGTAGAGGTCTATTGGGAGATGCTACATACCAAATATCAAAGCTCTACCCCTTCTACTTTCAGAGGAGAAGATTTTTAAAGTTTTCCTTCTTTGTTCCTATGCTCAAACTTGTGACCCCCGGGGTGGGGCCAGTTTTGACCCCAGGGGCATAATTTGAACAAACTTGGTAGAAGTCCACTAGGAGATGTCACATACTAAATATCAAAGCTCTACGCCTTCAACTTTCAGAGGAGAAGATTTTTTAAGTTTTCCTTCTTTGTTCCCATGCTCAAACTTGTGACCCCTGGGGTGGGGCCAGTTTTGACCCCAGGGACATAATTTGAACAAACTTGGTAGAGGTCTACTAGGAGATGCTACATACTAAATATCAAAGCTCTACCCCTTCAGGTTTCAGAGGAGAAGATTTTTAAAGTTTTCCTTCCTTGTTCCTATGCTCAAACGCGCTAAAACGCGTTATCCCCCGGGGCGGGGCCAGTTTTGACCCTATGGGCATAATTTGAACAAACTTGGTAGAGGTCCATTGGGAGATGCTACATACCAAATATCAAAGCTCTACCCCTTCTACTTTCAGAGGAGAAGATTTTCAAAGATTTCGTTTTTTTTTTTCGTTTTGTTGCCATGGCAACCAGAGTTATGGGTGGAATTAAATTCTTTGAACAATTTTGGTAGAGCTTCACCCAAGGAACATTCCTGCCAAGTTTCATGAAGATTGGCTTAGTGGTTTAGGAGGAGAAGATGTTTAAAGAAATTGTTGACGGACGACAAGAAATTGTTGACGGACGACGGACGACGGACATTGGGCGATCACAATAGCTCACCTTTAGCGCTTTGTGCTAAGGTGAGCTAAAAATAGAATAAAACTTCAAATAGAAGGTAAACACGGAAACCCACGTGGATGTTTGCTTATCGCTTCATGTTCAATAATTGTATTCGTAAGCGGTTTGTAAAACGATACTTCATTGGCTTTCAGAAATATGGTGTAAAGGGGGGTAATAACCAGCATCCAATAGAGGGCGCATCGCAGGAATCTCGAAATCAGGCTCAATCAGCCAAGGCAAGATCCACGTGGTGATCGTAACCTTGGCTGGCGAAGATGAGTTGCTAGATACTGACTTTACACGACAAAAATCTATATGTAAAATCAACTTCCCACGGCTTAAATTACAACTAACTGGATCTCAGCCAGATCTTTAAGTTACAGTCTTGACTGAACAAGCGGATGATATAGACCCATGACAAGGCTACACGTTCAATGCCGTCTGATCTTGATTTATGCCATCCTGAGAAGTCTCTGTTTTCGCCCATGGCGCTGAATGAATTTAGTGTCATTTTTTCTTTTCAGACTGATGAAGCACATACCAATATCTAAACCTTTCCGAGATAGCTTCCTTTACAACAACTATATGTACTTGTACCTTGGTCATATATGTGAAGTTTTGGGCGGCGACACATATGAAAACCTGCTTCGCGATCGACTCCTGAAACCTCTTGGTATGGCGTCAACTAAGCTAATCAAGACGCAATCGGACGTACAGTTCGGGGACGTTGCTAAACCATATAATCATAAAGATGGTAAATTCCAGAATGGAACTTACGGAATGTATGTGTAAGTACATGTCTTTAACTCTTTACCAAACAATCCCGACCCTGAGGAAATTGCCTTGTTGAAAACCTTGTGGGAAAGGGGGAAAATACTGGTAACCACGGGTTTTCTACTTTTACAGACCAATTTAATCTTCAGCAACATTTTGTTTGTCCTCTGCAGATGCTTTCAATTTAGACCAGTTTAAAATTTTGTCGTTTGGTAAAGTGTTAAACAGGAGATTCACCCTTAACTCTAGGACTAGTCCAACGTTTAAGCATTCGAAGACAACAACAACAACAGCAACAAAAATATGGCTTAAATTTCTCAGCTTGTTTTGGGAAAGGTAGAATACATTATGAGAACAGAATGTTTTCAAAGGCTTTCTTTCTCAGGGTCGTTAAAAGTCGGAATTGTGCGGTAAAGAGTTAAAGTTGGTTAAATGTTGTGAGTGTGATCAGCAGCAACGTTATTAAAACCTACATCAAACAATAGAAAAAAATGGAAGCAAATCACATATAATAGCAAAACTTAAAGTAAGAGATACTGAACAGGTACTATCATTTTCTTGTATATACAAAATTCTTTCTTCCTTATGATTCTTCAAACGTGGGAATGTTTGGTAAAAGGCTAGACCATTGTTTGGTAATTGAGTTTCGAAAATGAAAATCGGACAGAGCGAATATGTAGACCGATCTTGACAATGAGTTTGTATAAGAGAGCATAGCTCACGATAAGGGTAATTCGTCATTTTCTATAATAACGACCTGCAACACGCGAAAAAAGGCGCATTTGGAAACTTTCCGTTGACGTGTAATCCTCTGTTATGTACAAGTCTTCATTAGCACAAAACCTAATGAAGTCGTAAAGTCCCATCTCGGATTAGACTGTGCGGACTGCAAATGTCCCATTGCCCTTTTTACGTATTTCAAACCATAAATGAAGCAAACTATCTTTGAAGTTGTTCGTGTACTTTTGTTGTCTCTTTTTTGCCTCCACGTATTGATGAGTCGAGGTTTGATTCGTTAAGGTAATCTATATTTCACAAGAATACCTCAAAGACTAACTGTTGTGGATTCATTTCAGATTTTATTTTTGAAATTATATTTGTAGACTTTACCCGTTAGAACCGATTGGTTCTGTCCTGTCTTCCGGGGAAGATATGATAAGATGGATGCAGTTCCTAATTCAGAATGGCAAACTGAGCAATGGAACAGAGCTCGTTGATACAAAGCTGATGAAAAAAGCTTTCAGAGGTAACAAAGAAATTTCTCGTAATCTGATTGCATTGATGATATGCTCCAGTTATACATATATCATGTACACAGTCAAAACAACGTAAATGTAGTTTCTCTTTCAGAGGCCCGTATACATGACAACGCTATCAACGCAACACCCCAAAATAGCAGCATCGATCAAGATTAACATCAAGATTAAGCGCCAAACACGTTTTAGCCCGTATTAACAGGGTTTCAGTGCGGTAATTTCCCTGTGACGTCAGTTGCAATTGAATTGGGGCATTTGAGAGGGAAACTCTTCGTCAGCGTACTCCTTTAAAAAGAAGTAAATTTTGCTTAACAAACGTTGGATTGCTTAAACTTTGCAGTCAATAATAAATTCGTTGTACCACCGTCTCACCTTCGGCGCAGGGTGACGTGATTTACTACAGCCGTGAACAAATTTCATTATTACACTGCAAAGATATTTCTCGTGATCTGATTGGTTAACATGCCTGGAACATATATTATGTTCCCTGGCAAAAAACACGTAAAACCATTTTCCCTTTTGAGTGCCCCGTAAATATCACTACACGTGCAACACGACATCAAAAATGCCGGCGTCGATCGATCACCAGACTACACATTTATGCACCAAACTGCACGTTTTAGTGGCGTCAGTTTCCAGTGACGTCAGTTATCATTGAAATGGGGCACTTAGAAGGGAGTATCTATATCGTCAGCATACACGATTCGTGAAATTATAAAAACAGGAAAATTTCGCTTAACGCGCTTTGAAAGGTTAAAACTATCTAATTTTAGAAAAACTATTGCGATAAATCAAGGTTTCCAGGAAATTTTGAATTATCGCAATAATTTTCTAAAATTATCATGATAGTTTTCATGCATCTCATAGCAGATTAAGGCCACTATACTATATTTACGTAAAACTTACGCAAATTTTGTTGGTAACTTTCTTCGTGAAACGGGGCCCAGACACTTAAGGGAGATTCATAAGTTTATACACATATGTATTTCAGCTAGCATAACTTTCAAACCGTCCAATATTGGTTATTTCAAGAAGCCACAGTGGCCCATACAGATGACGCCTATGGGGTATGGATATGCTCTCTTCATTTCAACCTACAGAGGTAATGTTTCCTAGTTCACGCTTATCTTTCGATTGCTAGAAATAGAAGGAAACACTGACACATATGTGACCCGTCTCGTGAAAAGTGATAATCTGGGAATTCAGTACATCAGTTACATGAAAAAAAAAACGAAGATAGTGCACGTCAGTTAAAGCTAAAACGATTGAATGAAACGGTAGATTGACCATTTTTCATACAAACTTTGACATTTTCTCTTTTCAATTGATGTTTTCTTCGTCTGCAACTGAATAAAACTTTCATATATATCAGGGTCTATATTAACCAACGATTCCTAAGACCGTTCTTGGTCTTATTCTTCAAGATTTCCTGACTGTGAAAGTAACAGAACTTCTGATTGGCTAAACCAAATGGTTTAGCCAATCAGAACTCTGTTACTTTCACAACAAAAAACATCTAAAGAATAAAACTAAGAATGTTCTTACAAAAGGTTGGTGAATACGGACTCTGGCCTCATCCAGGACTGGCCGATAATAAACATCAAGATACAAACCACAGACTTTCAGAGACATTTCTTTTATCTCGACAAAACAAGCGTACAAAATAGACTCAAGATTAGACTGCATGTTCTCAGCAGTCTGAATTTGATCTTCGTCGTGTGCAAAAGCCACTCTGTTTGCGTTATTGATGTGAGAGTATACCAATACTACTTTATAGATGCCTTTTTTACATTCTTAACTTCTATGAAGAACATTTTTTGTTCCAGGGCACGAGCTGATATCTCACAGCGGATACCTGTTTTCCTATCTTACCAGGATGTTTGTTTACCCCGACTTAAAGACAGGTAGCAGGCGTTCAATTTTCCTTTTTCTATTTGACTTTTAGAGGGACACTAGCAGACAAAAGTTAGCAAAAGCAGAAACAAGTAGATATCTATTGTGAACTGAGAACGCATGTTGGCAACTCTTGTTCATATTTTAGAATATATTTTGGCTAGCACTCAGGACTTAACCTTTTTCCAAACGACAAAATTTTAGACTAGTCCATATTGAAAGCGCTTGCAGACGACAAAATAAAGGTAACTAAAAACTTGAATTTTTCTTCCGGCAAGGTAGAAAACATTGTGGGAAAAGGAGAAAATGCTGGTTACCAGCATTTTCTCCTTTTCCCACAATGTTTTCAAAAGGCTTCTTTCCTAGTGCCGTAAAAATCCAGGAATTAAAACAGATTGCCTTGTAAACTATTACCATACTCATAGTATTATCCATACTTTCACACGGTATTTATTAGATTAATCCGCAATGTTTACGTATGGCAGGTAGTGGGTCCGTGATAGTTTTAAGTCTATTAACCAATCAACTGATATCTCAGATTACTTTGGATAGAGATCAGACTGCAGAAAATATATACTGCCAAATACGAAGAAATTCTTACAACAAAGGGATGCTATATAATTGTAATACTTTAAACTGATACTACTGGCTATAAGAATGTTTCATCTCTTTATGTAATAGTCGATGGATCTTTCCACAAAACCTTTAAAAATTACCCTTTCAAAGATAGACTATTTCATTTCATTTTAGTCATACACAATTTGAAGTCTACGGTGAATTAAACCCCTTTTTGACAGAAGTTGACTCATATTTCTAATAGAGTCTAAATCTAGTATTTTTCCACCTTTTCAGGTGTCTTTGTAAGCACCAATGGTCCGGGCATTGTTCATTTATCCAGTATGACAACACGAACTGTTGTCTACTTTACCAGCGACGGTGCACTAGGTCTTGACCCTTGGTTAAACGATACAACAACATGCACCTATCCACATCCATGGTTTACGGACAAACCTAGGTCAGATGAAACCAACAAAACCAAACTAAACATCACAAATCCCTCAGAGTATGCTGGATTTTATGGACACCATTTTCTACCTGGAATCAATGTCTCATTGATCGACGATGACAATACAAAGCTGGGTTATACTATGGGAAGAACTTCGGGACTGCTCCATTCCACAGCGACTGTCGATACTTTTGAAATGGCGTTATTGCATCCAAGGGAGATGGTCAAAAATAACGAGACTGTTACGTTCACGATTGTTTTTGGCAAAGAAAACGGTCATGTGACAAACTTGACGGCTGAGTACGACGTCGACGTCACGTACACTAGAACTAACCAAGGTAGCGCAGTGTCATCAGGACCGCTATGCTACGAGTTGCCAATAGCAGTCTTGTATTTGGTTGGCTTTCTCTTTCAGTTTTTTTGCTTTGAGTAGATCTTTTGCTTCTAATACACTGAATTCACCGAAATGTTTCGGGGTGGAGATTCAAGTAGTTTATATTTTTGAGAAAATGCTCGGAAAAATGGTGGAACTACATGGAATGATTTGGTCACTCATGTACAATAGTAAAGATGATGTTCACTCAATGAAATAAATTTCGATCTTTCAGCGAAAAAAAAATACCCTCTATGTATAAACTATTGATCATGTATTTCATACAAATGAAATATATTGATCAATAACTGACTTACCGTTTGTCCTACTTTCTAATCGACTGGGTGGAAAGAGCCATACAAAAACGCAAATCTGTATAGGCAGGTCAGTGGTGTCCACCAAAATCAGAGAGACATTTGTTTGCTATAACTTTCCTACTAAAAGAAATCCCCTTTCATTATAAAAGAAATTGCAAACAGCACATAATTTATGTCTTAAATGAAGAACTTTATCTTTAAAAAGAAAGAAGACAATTTGGAAAAAGAAGATAATGCTGGTTACTAGAACATTTTTTTTCACACTCTGTATAAAGGTCTTTTTCATCAGGGTTAGAGACCGATCGGTAAAGGATTAATTTACTGCAGTCTTAAAGAAGGTCATGCCTGGGGACTTCCAAATGATTTACCAAAATTTAGATTAGACTTTGATAGATCATACTGTTCCAAGTTACATAATCGTTCTTTATTTAGTACCTCTTAATTCATCATGTACATAGTCATCGCTTTACAAATTTGGTAACATAAACGACACAAAGATACTATTATCGTAACTTTATTGCTTATGTCATACCTTAGATCATATAGATCATAAAAGTTGTCAATTGTGAGTTTTAAAAAAAAAACACTTTAAATTAACTTCGGTGTCGCATATCGATGATTGCCATGCAACCATTTCTCTGTTAACACTTTAACTGCCAAAGGGCATTCACTGTCCTTTTGCAGACGGTGAAGATCACGATCAGGCTTTATAGAACGTGCAGTCTGATCTTGGAACTACATTGTCCAGTAAGAAGATATTTTTCTCCAAAACCTCAGTTTGAGGCAGCATTTTTTACGACCGCCTTTAAAGTTTTAATTATTTACCAAACGACAAAATTTTAGACCGGTCTTAATTGAAAGCACTTGCTGACGACAAAATAAACGTAACTCAGACATTGAAATTTGTTTCCAGCAGGGTTGTAAACATTGTGGGAAAAGGAGAAAATGCTTGCTACAAGCATTTTCTCCTTTTCCCGCGATGTTTTCAAAAGGCTTCTATCTTAGGGTCGTAAAAACCAAGGATTGTTTGGTAAAGGGCTGATTAGCAGGACAAGGGTTGACTTGCTCTTCATAGATCATCATCAATCAATTAACACCGTATATACATCCATAGAAACAAGTGCAAACACATTTTCAAGCCATCTTCTTTGCACAATCCAGTGATATTAATATGAAGTTGTATAATAATAAGTTGTATGAGCTTGTGTCTCAATCGATGTGAAATAAATATGTTTAACCCTTTCCCACACACCACACAATCTCTACTTTTGACGACCCTGAGAAAGAAGCCTTAAGAAAACATATCGGGAAAACATTTTGGGAAAAGGAGAAAATGCTGGTTACCAGCAATTTCCCCTTTTCCCACGATATTTTCCTACCTTCCTAAAACAAATTGAAATTAATAGTGGCATTCATTTTGTCGTCTGCAGATACTTTCAATTTGGACCAGTGTAAAATTTTGTCGTTTGGTTAAGAGTTAATCGGCAGGGAAAGAACTAAACAGCCATCTTCAAGAGGGTGCAGGAAGTAAGATCGGAACTTTATTTCATGCTTTCCGGTAGGATATCGAGAAATAGCAGTGAAAATATTTTTCGATCTTACACTGGTACCACCAGTGAAAATACCGATTTTCACGTTCTTGGTGCCCAGGTAAATTGCGCGTGCCTAGCAACCAGATGGGAAATATGACGTCATATACCTTACATTTCTCGCGCTTGACGTAACGTTGCTATGCGGGAGAGGTACGCCACAGGGAATAAGGGAAAAGAACTGTACTGAATTATGATAAAGCTCCTCCCAGAAAAGGAAAGAAAAGACAAATATCCCTTATACCTTGCACTAAACTGCTTCGATCTAGGCAATTTATTTGTGATTGTATACATACATATACGATCCCTACATTACTCAAACGTATGTATTAATTAGCGTAAAGTTATATATGCAAACATTATCCCGAATTGTTCAGTTATGCAGTTCAGTGAAATGTGTGTGTATTTTTTACAAACTAAAGAATTTTCCAACAAATGCCTCCATACAATTCTATTTGTCAAATAAAGTATTCACTCCATTACCGTTGTTTCATTATATTGCAAATGTGACAGCTAACTCATCAGTAATTACTGATTTGCTTCAGGGCTTAGGTAACTTGTTTGAAAGACAGACTATCACAGTTTAGTATTCTCGTATGTGTTCAGTGAGTTAACACGGAAGATGCGGTTTGTCCATCTTCTCATTCTGTATATATACTCATATGTATTTGTACTGAAGAGTGTCGAATCTCTCGTATTTGATCCATGGTTTGAGAGAAGATTAGACAGCTTTATTCAAACAACTTTGGACTGTCGACGGATTCCTGGATTAACGCTAGCAGTACTGAAAGGTCATCTTCTTAATTTCTGACATTGGTGTCTATAGGCTTTGTCTGTCTTGTTCATCTGACTATATGTAAGTCTGGCGTCCATCTGTCGTGGTGTCTATTATTTCCTGTCGCTTGCTGCCCTTGTCATATGTCTGTCCGTCCGTCTGTCCGTGCGACTATTCCTCTCCCTCGCACATCTTTCTCTCTCTCTTTGCTCTCTGTCTCTCTCTCTCTCTCTCTCTCTCTCTAATATGCTCGAAGTCGAGACGACGTTATAGATGTACAAGAGAAATGAGTTCAGTTCAGTTATCGGAGTATATTTTCGGCCGGTTTGACTTTTAAACTTGCAATCATTCGGCTGCTCCCACTGTGCTTCACCGCTAAGCCATTGTACTCTGCTCATACTAGACGTGTAGATCAGGTTGTATTTTTTCATTCAGAAAACTTTCCGATTCCCATTTAACTTTTTGGATGCTAAGCGCGACCCTCTAAAATTTTGCAGACAGTGAAGATCAACATCAGACTGCACAGAACGTGCAGTCTGATCTTGGATCTACACTGTCCGTTAAGGAGATATTAAACCCAAGAACATAACATGGAAATAGAAATATTTCGATTTTCAGTCTCGAATTGAAAATTTCTTTTTAGTTATTCAGCAGTCAAGTTTTGTGAGCCAAACTTTTCACCATCCATAATTTCTTCCAGATTTTCTCCAGAAAGCTTGGAACTTAGGACTCCCTGTTTTGAATCGCCAACTCAGGCAATTTCTTCTTAAAATTGATAAGAACACCATTGTTTCAATAGAAGTTATTTGGAAAAACAGCCAGTAGCCTACGACATATTGTTGGAATACAAAAGTATTCGAGAAAAGCTGTGGTAGGTTTACTGACTGCTGTGGTATAACCTAAATGGTGTTGTTAAAGACCTGCAACACCATACAAACATACAAGTATATGTTCTCAAACCCTTGTTTTCTTTTTCACAGATAATGAAGTGTTCGCGAAGGGTTACGGGTTTGCAGACCTATCCACGGGTAGACCAGTCACAGAGGACACTGTATTTAATGTTGCCTCAGTCACGAAATCATTTACTATGGTGTTACTAGGGATACTTTTGTCAGAACGGAAGTAAGTGTACTGATATATTTAATACTGTAATACATAGTTACATTCACATTTTCATGTTTTATTTTTTTAAATATTTGCATCGCACGCAGATAGAATCAGACATAATTTAAACTTATCCATAGCTAGACAGCATGAGATACATTCCCAAATGAGGTATAGTGACGTTCCCAAATGAGGTATTGTGACGTTCCCAAAAGTGGTATGTTGACGTAATCGCTGAATAAATTGGTATTTATTGCCATTATGCATGATCAAATATCGTTGCCAAGAATTGCAATATTCTTTAATATCTAGGTATATCATAAATGGAAGGTCTCGCGATATATCAAAATTCCCAAAGCAGTCAACAGCAGTTACATGCACCAGCTTGTTTCAAGCTGTAGTTACGAGGTTTTTGAAGTAAACCGACGAAATACTGTTGTAAGATTCGAATACCATTGGAGTATCTGAAATACTGGTGAGGAGAACTTTAGGAAAGCATAGATAGATAAGTCCACTAGCCAATGCGATATAACTGAAATAATGTTGAATAATGCATTTAATACCGTAAAGGCAAACAAACTACAATCATACATATGAAAAACTTGTAAGGATGAAATAGATCTGAAGAGTAAAGTAAATGTTCAATATTTGCTCTCAATATACAGATAGTCAAAGAACAGTTCACATTACCTGACAATATTTAGCAAGAAAGACATCTGAAATGACCGAGATACTTTAAAATGATGCATTGACTATTCAAACAATATGCAAATCTGTTAAAATCTCTATTGGTCAATCGTTTTAGCGTTTTCATAATAAGTTGGCTTGCAACACGCGAAAAGGGTCATTTGGACATTTGCAGGCTAATCCGAAACGAAACTTTCCGTTTTGATGCAATTTTCTGTTTTGCACAAGTATACTGTAGCACAAAGTCCAATGCAATCGTAAAGTGCCATCTTGGATTAGCCTGCGCCGACTGCGCAGGCTGATCCGAGACGACACTTTACGCAAATGTCCGAAAGTCCCTTTTCCCATGTTACAAGCTAGATGACATTTTTTTTCAGCATGACATGGACCACAAGGGTACAGGACATTTTGAACATGGACTATCAGTTCACAGACCGTCAAAGAACAATTCAGATGACTTTGAAAGATCTGTTGTCCCACAGAACCGGTCTGGCTAGACTGGATATCGGCGCCATTGCAGGCTTCCCAAGGAGACTTTCAAGACAAACATTAGTCAAGTAGGTTGTCCTATAATCTCTTCCAGTTCTGCTAAGTATTTTTAAATTACATCTATACAAAATTGATTTCATACACGTCACAGACGTCTTTTCAGAATTTTTAAGCTTGTCTTCCCCACCATCAAATGAAATTTCTTCCATTGTGTCCCTTCCAGAGGCACTTGTAAAGTTAAAGCTTTGTCAAAAACTCAGATTGTCACGAGCTCAAGTCTTACAAGCACATGGCTGCAAGCTAGAAAATCTGAAATGAATTGGTCTTCAATAAAGTGCGACCTCCACTGAGAAAGGGGCACGTTCGTTGTCGTATTTAACTGTTTGATTGTAGGATGTTTAATATCAATAACGCCATTGTAAACATTTTTTTCATTTTCAACACTGCGGACATTGCACCTTACCGTGCTTTCCTGAAGTTTCTGTTACCAGTACTTTGCACAGTAGTCTTTCCATGTCAGCAGTAGCTCCTTTCCCAAATAACCATTAGGTTTTAAAACTTTTCATTAAATCATTAACATTCAAGCATGATCCCCTTTATCACATAAGCACGTGTTTTATCGAACTCTAGAAAAAAAGGATTTGAATACATTGAGGCAATAGGCCATAATGCTGCTTTTTCTACCCTTCTAAAGACAAGTTTCAACATATTATTTGCCATCTGCAAATATTTTCAGATATTGCATTTTCAAAGTTATTTTTTGGGGGAAGGGAGGGGGATATATCTACTCTTCAGACAGTGTATATCCAACATCAGACTGCACGTTTTGTGCAGTCTGATCTTGGATATACACTGTCCACAAAAGCGCTTCGAGTCGCACTGTGAAGGCTAAGGGTTAAATTGCTTACCACGTATATATACATGTATATGTAACTTTCCGAATAATAGTCGGAGTTCTATTTTTATGCCCACTTGTATATTCATCATAAAGGTCAGGACCAAGTTAAATGAAGTGGGCGATATACATCATGAAACGTTTACACTTCTTACAAGCAATACTTCCTAAGTCTACAAGAACGCAGGGGACATGTCATCTTCGCGAACCAAGGTTACGATCAGTACGTGGATCTTACCATGGCTGATTGAGCCCGATTTCGAGATTCCTGCGATGCGCCCTCTATTGAATGCTGGTTATTACCCCCCCCCACCCCTTACATCATATTTCTTAAAGCCAGTGAAAAATCGTTTTACAAACCGCTTACGAATACAATTATTCAACATAAAGCGATAAGCAGACATCCAGGTGGGTTTCCATGTTTACCTTCTATAGGAAAGGCCGCGACCTTATTCTATTTTTATCAAAGATGAAATGCTACGAGCGATTTCATTCGTTGCAGTTAAAGCTGGCTGCATCAAATGAAAAAGCGTATCGGGTGAATGTAAAAATCAATCTCGATCCGCCAAGGGTAGAGTAGCGTTGTGAATCGTCAGCATTGGTTTGCGAAGATGGGGACATGTGAGCTATATATTGTTTGTCGTATGCAGTTGTTTTCAGCATGAAAGTCTAAAATTGAGCCTTCTGGGAAAGACTCCTCTTTTTAAACTATTCTCAGTGAAAAAGGGGTTTAACGCATCTACAAAAATTATATCAACCCAGGTCAGACCCAGAAGGCTAACCTGGGTCAAAACTGTTTTGCCATCGATGAATTTTCATTATGTTTGGAGACCAGTCCGCGTCTATATTCAACCAATTGTTTGATGATATAAGTTTTGTGGATTTATAGATATTTTTTGCCTTGCTTGGTGTAATGTATCACGGGATGCATAAAAAGCGCCTTTTGCCAGCAAACGACTTAATCAGAGGCGTAGCTGCCTGTACGCAAAAACGAAGTTGCGTACACTTTTCAAAAAAAAGAAGGAACGTCACCCGCGGCCACATATTAGCTTCTAAAATTCAATAATTTTCTAGGGACAAGATCATTTACACCCTACTCAAAAATTCTCATTCCCTCTCTCGACCTTTCGTGTCCCTGTTAATCACACTACAGAATTTTAGACTGGTTGAAAGTGAAAATATTTCCAAACAACATAATAAATGTTACAGAACTTAGAAAATTTTTCTTCGACATGATAAAAAAAGGAATGGGAAAAGGAGAGAATGCTGGTAACCAGCATATTCTCCTTTTCCCACAATGTTTTCAAAAGTCATTTTCCTTAAAGGTCGTCAAAATCGGGCGTGTGTTGTAAATGATTAATACTATTGTACACGTTTTTTAGGGGCTAGCTACGCCCCTGTTAATTTATGCCTTATAAATGAATGTATCTCATTGCAGTCCACCTTGAAAACATACTTGTAAACGAAAACCAAACAAACAAAAAAATGCTAAATTCTTCTTTTGCTGATATAGATAGCAAATATTGTTATCTAGATATTATTTGATACTTTCCTCCGCCCATTTTTACATGTTTTTTTTTTCATATTATTGTAAGATTTCAATTCCTACAACTGACTTACTGATGAATTCATAAGCTAAATGTGAACAAGAAGTAAACAGTTAACTTTATGGGACCTTTTATGTCACATTGACAGTATTTTTATTGACAAAGCATAATTAGATATATCATCAATTCATATACATGTAGCTCCTTTGTTAATCCTTAACCCATTACTACACAATGCCGACTTCAAGTTGACGACCCTGAGGTATAAGCCTTTTGAAAACATAGTGGGAAAAGGAGAAAATGCTGGTAACCAGAATTTTCTCCTTTTCCCGCAATATTTTCTACCCTTCACAAAAAAAAAAAAAACAATAATCAAATTTTCAGTCCCTTTCATTTTGTCGATTTGGACAAACCTAAGATATTGCCGTTTGGTAATGAGTTAACTCATTACCTAACGACAAATTTTTAGGTCTGTCCAAATCGAAAGTATTTGCAGACGACAAAATAAAAGTGACTGAAATTTGTTTTGTGAAGGTTACCAGTATTTTCTCCCTTTCCCACAATGTTTTCTAAAGGCTTATTTCTCAGGGTCATCAAAAGTAGGGATTGTGTGATAATGGCTTAACTTGCTAGATATCTGAAATGATACTTTTTTTAACCGAAAGTAAAAACCCAAATTTTGCTACTTTATAGGTAATATTTGCGGAAAATGATCTTTTCATCGGACTGCGTGAATCTAAGATCAGACTGCACATTTTGTTTAGTCTAATCTTGATTTACGCATTCCGCAAAAAGGTGTTTGTGTTGCGTTTAGCAACCTAAAGGTTAAAATAAAGACTGACGCGTGATATAACTTTGTTCTATAACTACATGTAGATTCTCTAATCTACTTATCAGAAGTCAAACTTTTAGACTTGACAGATTAACCGTTTCCCAAACAAGCCCTTGTTTTTGCGTGTCTGCAGTACAAGTCTTTTGAAAACACTGTGGGAAAAGGAGAAATTGCTGGTAACGAGCAATTTCTCTTTTTCCCACAGTATTTTCTACCCATTTGGAGAACGTTCTGCCATCTTCATCAAATTTGAAATTGTCGTCTGCAACCTCTTTGAGTTTGGAAGAGTCTAAAATTTGTCGTCTCTATCAAAAGTCTAAAATCTAAATTTGCCCGAACTGAAAGCATTTCAAAATGTTCTCCCTTTGGTAACAGTTTTTAGCCATTCGGTACGAAAGAGGGTCATTTTCTACCTTTGGTAACAGTTTTTAGTCACTCCTTACAAAAATGGTCATGTTCTCCCTTTGGTAACAGTTTTCAGTCATGCTCTACCTTTAAAAAATATCTGTTTTACCCTAGTCAAGTTTTCAGTCACTTCATATAGGCCCAAATAAGATAATGCCTTTGATAACAATACTCAGCCATTCGTTACGAATAGGGTCATACCCTACCTTTAGTTACAGCTCTCTACAATTCATTATAAAATAGTGTCATGTTCTACCTTTGGCTACAGTTCTCAGTTATTCGTTACAAATAGTACCATTTTTCTACCTTTGGTAAGTTTCCTCAGCCATCCATTACAAGTAGGGGGGAAAATTCTACCTTGGTAATAGTTCTCCGGCATTCATTACAAATAGGGTCATTTTCAAACTTTCGGTACATTTCTTCGGCATTCACTACAAAATAAGGTCATGTTGTACGTTTGGAAACAGTTTTCAGCCATTTACTACTATTTAGAAAATATAATTAAGTTCTACTTTGGTTACAGTTCTCCTACATTCATTACAAAACAGGGTTATGTTTCACGCTTGGAAACAGGTTTCAGTCATTCATTTAGAAATTCATCACAAAAATAGGCTCATGTTTAACCTTCAGTTACAGTTCTCCGGTATCCATTACGAAGCAGGGTCATGCTTAGAAACAATTTTCAGCCATTGGCCTAGAAAATACGGTTATGTTCTGTCTTTGGTTACAGTTCTACGGCACTTATAACAAAATATGGTCATAATGTACATGTGGAAACATTTTTCAGCCAGTCCATCAGAAAATATGGTATGGGTTTGCCTTTGGTTACAGTTCTCCAGAATTAATTCCATGTAGGGTCATGCTTTACCTTTGGTCACAGTTCTCAGCCTTTTATTACAAAATGGGATTATGTTTTTTCTTTGGCTACAGTTCTCAGCCATTCATGACGAAATATGACCATGTTCTACTTTTGGTGACAGTTGTCAGTCATACATTACAAAATATAATCAGGCGTTACCTTTTATAACAGTTCTCAGCCACTAATGACAAAATAGGTTCTTGTTCTACCTTTGATAACAGTTCTTAGCCATCCATAACAAAAAGGTCTATGTCTACCATTGATAAGAGTTTGCAGTCATTCATTACTGTTCATGAACCTCTGATCTCGTTAATACCGTCTTCGCCGAAAGATATTTAATCACGACATGAACAGAACATGTACTATAATTACTTCTGAATGTAACAGCCCATCTCATTTTATTTCACTTAATTAAGCCTTTGGCGAACGTGTTTTGTGACCAACTAAACTCTTGAAATTTGTTATAGGAAAAGGTAACCAGCGTTTTCTCATTTTCCCTCAATGTTTTCCACTCACTCCTGGTCAAATGCACATATGATTTTAGACTGCAAGATTTTGTTGCCTTGTTAAGAAATTAACCAGTTACAACTCAATCCCATGTTTTAACGACCCTGAAAAGGAATGCTTGAAAAAAGACTGTTGAAAAAAGAGAACATCACTGGTAACCAGCAGTTTCTCGTTTTTCCACGATGTTTTCAAAGGCTTCCTCCCCAGGGGCGTTAAAAGTCGTCATTGTGTGGTAAGGTGTTAAAAAAAGTACTCTCCATGTATTCTTTTATTCCTCAGACAGTTAAGGTTTCTACCAGAACTTCGACCATTCCGAGACTCATTTTCCTATAACAACTATATGTTCATGTACCTGGGACACATATGTGAGATTCTAGGCTGGGATACGTGGGAAAACCTCATATACAGACGTATATTCATCCCTCTCGGCATGAGATCGACGAGGCTACTGAGAGATCCCATTGATGTCCAAAGACCCGACTCGGCGCGACCTTACACTTTCAGAGACGGTCGCTTTGTAGATGGGACCGCAAATATTTATTCGTAAGAATATAGTTAATGATCTTATTTTCCTATCTTTAAACACATATCTTTTCTGCAGACAGATTTTTTCAGAGACCTTTCGAAATAATTATTGTAGAAAAGGGATTGAATTACAAGTAATTAACAAAGTTCTGCTTTTCGCGCCATATTTTATCCCATTACTACACAATCCCTACTTTTGACGCCCCCTGAGAAAGAAGCCTTTAGAAAACATTGTGGGAAAAGGAGAAAATGCTGGTAACCAGCATTTTCTCCTTTTCCCACAATGTTTTCTACCCTTCGCAAAACAAATTTCAAATTTTTCAGTCACTTTTATTTTGTCGTCTGCAAATGCTTTCAATTTGGACCAGTCTAAAATATTGTCGTTTGGTAATGAGTTATACCCCTTTCAAGGACGACAATTCCATCCATTTGAGTCACAATTAACCCTTTATCAAACGACAAAATTTTACACTGGTCCAAATTAAAAGCACTTGCAGACGTCCAAATAAACGTAACTCAAAACTTGAAATTTGTTTCCAGCAGGGTAGAAAACATTGTGGGAAAAGGAGCTCCTTTTCCCACATTGTTTTCAGAAGGCTTCTTCCTCAGGATCGTAAAATCCAGGGATTGTTTGGTAAAGAGTTAACCCTCTCCGAAACGACAAACTTTTAGACTAGACCAAATTGAAAGCATTTGCAGACGACAATTCAACTCTTGCTGAAAAGATGATCCATGATAGGGTAGAAAACATTGTGGGAAAAGGAAAAATGCTAGTTACCAGCATTTTCTCCTTTTCCCACATTGTTTTCAAAAGGCTACTATTCCAGACCCGTAAAAACCATGGATTGTTTGGAAAAGGGTCAATCTGCCATCTAGACATATGGGAAAGTCCAGAAGTTTTTTTTCCGTTCTAGTTGAATCTGCTAGTATGATAAATACTCTGATTCAGAATCTCCCCTGTTGAACCTGCTGCTTCCATATTATCCACTGGCAGAGATATGGTCAAATGGATGCAATTTCTGCTCAATAAAGGACGATTGAACGATGGGACACCACTGTTAAATGAACAGCTGCTCGATGAAGCATTCACACGTATGTATGACTATTTTACTGATAATTTAAATGCAGTGCATATATGGCCGGTTTCACGATTGGACACCGCTGTTAAATGAGCAGCTGCTCGATGAAGCATTCACACGTAGGTATGACTAGTTTACTGACAATTTCAATGCAGTACATATATGGCCCGGTTTCACGATGGGACACCACTGTTAACCCTTTCCCAAACAAGCCCTGGTTTTTACGTGTCTACAGTCCAGGTCTTTGAAAACATTGTTGGAAAAGGAGAAATTGCTCGTGACGAGCAATTTCTCCTTTTCCCACAGTGTTTTCTACCCTTTTTGAGAACTTTCTGCCATTTTCTCCAAATCAAAAATTGTCGTCTGCAAACTCTTTCGGTTTGGAAGAGTCCAAAATTTGTCGTTTGGGTTAAATGAACAGCTGCTGGATGAAGCATTCACACGTATGTATGGCTACATTACTGACAATTTAAATGCAGTGCATATATGGCCCGGTTTTAAGATAGGATACTACTGTTAAATGAACAGCTGCTCGATGAAGCATTCACACGTATGTATGACTATTTTACTGACAATTTAAATGCAGTGCATATATGGCCCGGTTTTAAGATAGGATACTACTGTTAAATGAACAGCTGCTCGATGAAGCATTCACACGTATGTATGACTATTTTACTGACAATTTAAATGCAGTGCATATATGGCCCGGTTTTAAGATAGGATACCACTGTTAAATGAACAGCTGCTCGATGAAGCATTCACACATGTATGACTATATTACTGACAATTTAAATGCAGTGCATATATTGCCCGGTTTCACTGTGGGACACCACTGTTAAATGAACAGATGCTCGATGAAGCATTCACACATGTATGACTATATTACTGACAGTTTAAATGCAGTGCATATATGGCCCGGTTTCACGATGGGACACAACTGTTAAATGAACAGCTGGTCGATGAAGCATTCACACGTATGTATATTTTACTGACAATTTAAATGCAGTGCATAGGGCCCAGTTTCACGAAAAAACTTAGAACTTTTATTTGCTCAAATCCGAAAATGGACACAGTTTGTGATATACGTTGAGTTTGGTAATAAACAAGCATCTCTCTAAGATTAACAGACTACAGTGACGCTTCCTAATCCAGAGTTGACACAAAGTTTTATACTCAACTCAGCAAGATAAACGCATTGAACTTAGTTATCTGGTCAAGACATTTAACACATTACCACACAATCCCTACATTTGAAGACCCTGAGAAAAAAGCATTTAGAAAATATTGTGGGAAAAGAAGAAAATGATGGTTACCAGCATTTTCTCTTTTCCCCACAGTGTTTTCCACCCTTCACAAAACAAATTTCAAATTTTCATCCACTTTTATTTCGTTGTCTGCTTATGCTTTCGATTTGGACAAACCTAAAATTTTGTCGTTGGTAAAGAGTTTAAGGGTTAAAACTAACGCACTTTACATTTTAGAAAGGTGTCATTTCCTCATTAATCATTATCGGTAAGAGGAGTGGGAAGCAAGTCGATTTCATTTACTATTTTACAAATGTAAAATGCAATGATATGAGGAAAAATCGTAGGGGGGGGGGGTGCAGGTGGTGAGAAGCTGCTTGACCTCCCTTTGAAAAAAGATATCCCTCTGTCTGTCTGTCTGTCTGTCTGTCTGTCTCTCTCTCTCTCTCTCTCTTCTCTGTGAAAAAGTTCAGTTTTCTGGCAGATGGCAGATGCGCCAGGATGTAGCGGTGTAGTAAGAATGATATTTTTTCGTTGGATATTTTGTGAGATATCTACACTAAAGAATATTTTGTGATATATCCACAGTTATAGGATAGTTCGTAAAATATCAACACTATAGGACATCTGTAAGATATTTTCACTGTAGGATATTTTGTGAAATATTTTCACTGTAGAATATTTTTTGAGATATCTACACCGTAGGGTGTTTGGAAGAATATCTGCGCTGATGGTGATTTTGTGAAATACCTACACTGCAGAATATTTTGTTAGATATCTACACAGTAGGATAAGTTGTGAGATATCTACACCGCAAGATATTTTGTTAGATATCTACACTATGTGACATTTTGTGAGATATCCACACCATAGTAAATTTTGTGAAACACCTACACTACCGAACATTTTTCAGATATCTGTACTGTAGGATAAATTCTGAAATATCTACAAGTGTATTTTGTGAGAATCACTCTGCAGAATTTATTTATTGTTTGTGAGATACCTACACCGTAGATATTCTATGTATTCTGTCTACCCTGCAAGATATTTTTCAGATACTTTTACTCTGTGGAATATTTTTCCGAAATCTATAGCTACACTTTTTTCTTAATTTCTTCTTTGTACTTACGTTTTTCTCTTATTTTCCTTTTTGTATTTATTTGCCAATTTACTATCATCATTATTATTAGTAGTAGTATTAGTAAAAGTCTTTTTCTTTATTTTGTTATGTTATTTCTGATCTCAAGATAGAGGGAGTAATTTTGATTTGAAAATAAAAAAAAACATTGATTACTTTCCACAAAATCCTATGTTGTGGGTACTCAATAGAATCGTCTCATCGAGACGATTCTATTGAGTACTCGCAACATAGGATTTTGGAGAGAAATAATGGATTTAGAGTACTATCATTCCCTCTTATCTGGAGTTATGTTATTTATATAATTACTTGCATTTTTATTATTGTTATAAAGATATGTGCATCATCTATGAAAAACCTATCGATTTCAGCCACAACGACCATAACATCTGGACCGTTTTTCCTACTAGAGAAATTCACGAAACCCACATGGCCTATTGGTCAAAGTCTTCTAGGTTATGGGTACGGCCTGTTTATTTCAAGTTACAGGGGTAAGCCACTTACTTTCATATCCGACCAAGATTAAACAAGAAATAGAGAGAAAAAAACGATTTTCCGATCATTTTTGTGACTCAAATATATTACTTTTTTATTCGCTAAGCAATTCCTTAAAGATGAATTATATACATGTACTTGTCAATATTGAAAGAAAGTGTAGACGAAACTTAAATGTGACTCAAACATTTGAAATTGTCCCTGGGTGAAAAATATTGTGGAAAATGGAGAAAACGATGGTTACCAGTATTTCTTCCTATCCTACAAAGGCTTATTTGATTTCAGGCTATGAACGGATTTGGCACGATGGACTTTTAATATCTTACATCACTCGGCTGTACATATTTCCTGATAGAAATATTGGTAAGTATGGCAGTAGCTTATAGTAAACGGTACATGTAGGATATAAAAAAGTAGGCCGCATTCTTTTATCTAACAAGCCACTCTAAAACGACAAATAACCACGAGTATTTATGGAGTTTTTTTTTTAAGTGTTTGAATGACGAGTTAGATAAAAGAAGTAAATATTTGCAAACATCAAACGACTGAACTTTCATACTTCCCTTCTAAATGATACTCATATCGACATTATGTAGGTCCTGTAATTAAAAACAAAACAAAAAATGATAATAATCAAAAGATTAAAATCAAGATAGAAGAAGAAACCGGAAGTCAACATGAAGGAAAAAAATGATTATGTTATACAAAATGTGGTCAGGGAGACCAGTTTTATGACACCTTTTCGGAAATGTGTACAAGTTTTCCGTAGACTTTGTTGTATACATTAATGAATCATTCTCTGTGATAAGGAGGCTTAATGCATTTTGCGAAAAGTATCGACTCAGGTCAGCCTGCGCAATCCGCGCAGGCTGACCTGAGTCGATACTTTTCGCTATCGATCAATTTTCTGTTTGTCAAAGGACCAGTCTATTTCATAATTGAGTCGGTTATTTAAAAAAAGGTGGCTATAATGGATCAATAATTATGTGATGATTGAGCCGGTATCATGTATCACGATGATGCATTAAGCACCCTTTTGTCAGAGCATGGCTTAAATATATGCTTGATATGATTTTTTGTCGTTCAGGACAAGTTCAGCAATATTTGTCAGCAAATGCTTTCAGTACGGAAAGGTCTAAAATTTTGGGATAGAGTTACAGAGAACCACGAATATCATAATAATAAAACCAAAATTCAGAATGTTTATTCCCTGAATTAAGTAAAAAAAAGTACGTCGTTTGAAAACTTTCAATCTCGAAAAGTCTGTAGGCTTTGTCGATCGATAAAGTGTAACAAGAATTACTAGATAAGTTTAATGACTGTTTCGGGTACGAATCATATTTAAATAATGTATTTAATGAAACACTTAGAATAAAGCTGACACAATTCAGATTAGCATCTCACAAACTAGAAATTGAAACGGGGGAAATTCTTCATAAAGATAGAAGCCAAAGAATATGTAAACTTTGCGATCGTTTTTTAGTTGAATCTGAGTATCACTTTCTTTGCATATGCGGTAAATTTAGTGATCTTAGAACTAAGTACCTTTCCTGTACTAGGCCTCTTCTCAGTAATTTTATCCGCATCTTATCGACAAAAAACAAGAGAACACAAATCAATACACAAAAATTCATAAAGGAAGCTTTACAAAGAAGGAAATCTTTGATCACGTCGACTAATTGTGATAAATATTTTTGGTAGTTAATGTTAAATGTATATATACACACTTTATGTGTCTGTCATTGCCATATATCCATGTTGGATTTTTTTTTTGTAAATGGCCAATGGCATATTTGTTCGCTGAATGCCGAATAAAGTTGAGTTGAGTTGAGTTAAAGCAAACGGTTATTTGCAGGTGTTTTCCTCAGCGTGAATGGGCCTGGCATTGAGAACTTCGCCAACTTTGCTGTCAGAACTGTAAGTTACTTTGCCAGCGACGGAGCCCTGGGCCTTGTACCCTGGTTAAATGAAACAACGACATGTACGTTCCCGGAACCTTTCGAACCAGACGACAGTGATTCCGGAACATGGATCGACACAGGATACTATATCGTAGATCGCTTCGACTACCCCGGCCTGTACGAGCATAGCTTTCTTCCACCGATGTCTGTCTTTCTGAGTAGGAATTCGGACACGAGACTCTTATTCTCCATGAACCGAGTGTCGGGCGTGCTTCATTCTTCAAGGACTTTCGACACGTTCACCATGCAAACGATAGAGCCGTTCGAGTTACGAACCTTCGATATGGATCAAGAAAAGAGTAATGATACAGTTCCGGTTAGGTTTATGAGAAAATGGGGGCGAGTTGTAAGCGTTGTTGTTGAGTATGAAGTGAACATCACTTATACGAAAACCGAGTCCTTCTTTTAACTGCCATAATATACTACTCATATTTTGTAAGGTATCAGTAACATATTTCAGTATGGCTGTATTAATGTTACAACACTTTTGCATAAACTCTTTACCACACTATAAAATTCTTGAAATGTCCAAGTTGAAAGCATTTGCTGACTATAAACCAAATGCAACGTACAGTATGATGTCTGTTATAGGTAGAAAAAATCGTTGGAAAAGGAAAAAAATGCTGGTATCCAGCGTTTTCCCCTATTCAAACAATGTTTTCCTAAGGCTTCCTTCTCTGTACCTTCAACAGTCGACATTGTAAGGTAAAGGATTAAAGATCCATGTTCATTGGTGATTTTATTAATCAGTGAGGCAATGTAACATATTGTAAAACTATACATGATCCATGCCACATACAGAGCTAGGCTGAACCTAATATGGTGATCCCTAGTAAATTTTGAGAAGTATATACCGGATGGGTCTGTACCTCTTTTCCAGGCGATAAAATCTTTGCCTTGTCCATATAAAGCATTTGCAGATTACATATTATTTCTAGTTCTTTATTCGTAAATAAAAGCCTCCGGCCCAAAATACATGTTACACGATACAGTAACTGCAATTACTAGAGTTGCGTACAAGCAATAGGGGAGACCGGGGCCGGTTGTTACACTTTTTCTTTTATGATCTGTCAGTGCCAAGTTTACCGTCCAAATATAAATTCTTTGGTATTGTTTGAAAGATCTCGCTTCGCCCAATCTTATAAACAAGTCAAAAAACACATAAAGTACGTAAGAACCCAACAGGCCACCAATTTGTATGCAAAAAAATTTGTACCAACATACCCCGTACATGGGGAACGTTGGTACATGTACCGGGGTAAGTTGTTACAGTGAGGAAAACTACCCAGTTACAAACCAGTGGGGTTTAAATCATATTGGAAAAAGTAAACATCGCTCTGTTGAGCAATGAATTCTTTTTCAGGTTTATTTCTAAATCTCCCAACCTTAAATTAAGTCACATGTATCGACCTTTCCACAGTAAACAATAATATTACAGAAATTAAACTTTGCAACAAACCTAATTTTTACTCGGGCTCCATTTAGCTTTCTAATTGATCAACCCAAAGCCATTTAGGATAAAAACAATATTGAAAAAGAAGTCATTACTCTGCCATGCATTAGCATTTCTTTCTAAGATGTTCTCAAAGTCCTGAAAAAAGTCAGTTTTTTTTAATATACTTTTACACTTTTGAATGTTTGCATTCAAAGATGCGTTCAGTTCTCTTCTCCAAGTGTACCAAGATCTATATGGTTCACCATTGTGCTGTAATCACCATTCAGATTAGTCAAGTTCATTATCTGAATCACAATTAATACAAATGTATACTCCTGTTCCAGGAAGGTCACAGCATTCTTCGTATGCCCAGCCCTTGCACTGATAACACTGTATCCATTTTCCCTCGATTTACTGTTTGAATATGTGTCAGCACATAAGAGACAATAATATTCGTCTTCATCTGTGTCCCTGTCGGTAGTTTGTAGTTTACATCTTTTCTTTGATTTTTTCTTCTGTCGATTTGTCAGTGTTAGAGTATTTCTAACAAGTTTTGATTTCTTCCCTTTCTTTTCTTTCCCTTCATTTTGTCTTTCAATTTCTAACTTTTCCAGTGTGTCCGTTAAGATTGCCGTTTTTCGTTTCTTGCCGTTTTTCGTTTCTTTTTCTGATTACCTTCAGTTTTTCTTGTGGAAGCTTTTGGGTGTGGTCGAACCGTTTCTGGCGAGAACGCTGGCTGATTGATATTCTCGGATGGAATTATTGTTGGGAGCTTCCTCGCCAAATTGTAGTGGGCTGATGTATCTGTACCATCAAGTGCAAGGTGAATGTCACCGCGAAGCTCCACATCCTCTCTGCCCGGACTGTGTGCAAATACACTAATGACATCATTTCTAATGCTATATATAATTGCGCATACACCTAAAGCATTGCATAGGGCTGCCACAATTATGTCGCCGACGCTCGTGTTGTAATTCTTGTCACAAACGTATGACTTCACACCTTCAACAACATCACAATTTTCAGGGATATACTCTCGGTACATGTTTGTAAAATGCCCCACTTCATGCTCCAATAGCTCTCACAAGGCCTCACATGTTATCTCAATATTAAGTTCCTCTTTGAGACTTTCAGAGAAGGCATACAACAAGCAATGCCCATCCCCTCTGACAGCAATTATTTCTCTACCATGAGAGCGCAGGTATTCATCCAGTTTTCTCCAGTTTTCAGATAACATCACAGATATTATTTGGTCATTAGTACTTGGACCTTCTACTTCAATAACATGACCAACTGGTGTTACCATAAACACATCTTCCTGACCTTCTTGGGTAGTGATGGTGCCGCCTTGTATGTATGTTTTCTTTCGAAGCCACTGAATGTCTTCCCTCATAACCATTTCCCAGACAAAGTTCAGAGGCCGGAGAGGATTGAATCCTGTCGCAATGACTTTCATCTGTCCTTAGAAAGAAATCGGCCGAGCTAGAGATCGAATCCACGACGCCCTCGACGAAGTTATTCACATCTATCTATATGTTGGTGAAAATTTGAATCGAACTAAACCATATTATGTAATGTATGAACTGTTTGTAAAATGAAATATAATTCGAAAGATTTCAAAATAGAATTGAGACTCAAGTTTCCATTTTAAGAGGAGGCTTACAATTTTCTGAACGATAAACCGGTGTATTTCCGGCGATGAAATGTACCGTATAGGTGCATATCAAGCTACCAGATACAGTCGAGGGATTTGATGGCTCCCATCACCCGAGGTATGGCGAATGGAGCTCGGCTCTGATAAGAGAATAGTGCAAGAACGTCTGCCAGGTCGTCAAAGAAAACGAGATCAGTCACACATGGGCTATACGCATGTATATGAGCTATGTTCTATGAAAATATGGCTCAGTGCATCTGCTAAAAGTGTCAGCCCAGGTCAGCCTGCGCAGTCCGCGGAGGCTGACCTGAGCCGAAACTTTATGCTATGGGCCAGTTTTCTGCATGGTCCTCATTTTACCTCATGATTCAGTCGGTTGTTGACCAAACTGGACTTTGCATCACGACATTGTATTCAGCCTCCTTTGCTCCTGGGTCTGTTTCTTTATAATAACAAGTTTACCTCATAGTTAGATAAGACGTAAAAATAAGGACATCCCGTGAAATTAACTTCGTTCGGTAAGACAAGTCAACTGAAGTTTCTGGTTAGCTAAATCTGTTGTCATAATGTTACAACCTTCCCTTATGATATTATATAAAACGTACAAAAAGAGTGTCCAAAAGGATAGTTTGTCAAGAGTTCAGTACTGCCACCCTAACATACCCTTATGTTCGATGTGGTTGTCTTAATTATCTACATGTATAAATAACGATGGTAAACTAAAGCTTATGCCTGATGTTATTTTGATTTTATCACAATATGTTAAAACTGAAATTGCCTTTTGTTTGAAATTATTTGTTTGGATTTGGTACTGCCATATCATTTTCAAAAAGGGAATCAATTTCGATGGAGTGTGCTGTGATTCAAACAGGCCTAAATGTATGTGAAAATGCAATGTTTTTTTGTAAGTTGCTACATCGTCTGGGTTTGTGGGTGTGGGTGTGTGGATGGATGGGTGAAGGTAGATGAGGGTGTGGGTTTGTGTTTTTAACTCACCTGAGCACAACGTGCTCAAGGGGAGCTTTTAGGATCACCCGGTGTCCGTCGTCCGTCGTCCGTCGTGCGTCGTCCGTCGTGCGTCGTGCGTCAGTGCGTCAGTGCGTCGTGCGTCGTCAACAATTCTTTAAACATCAACTCCTCCTAAACCGCTGGGCGGATTTGGACCAAACTTGGCTGGAATGTTCCTTGGGAGGTCCTCTTTAAAACTTGTTCACAGAATTTGATTCCGTCAAAAACTCTGGTTGCCATGGCAACGAAATGGAATTTTTTAGCAAATTCTTTAAAAATCTTCTTCTCTGAAACCCTGGCCAGATTTTAAAATAATTTCACACAGATGTTCCTTGGGTGACCCTTTTCAAAAATTGTTCGTGAAATTTTGATCCGTCAAGAAACATGGCTCTGGTGAATGGAGGCTTCTTGCACTATACAGAAATGATGAAATTCTTAAAAATTCTTCTTCTCTGAAACCGCTGGTCAGATTTTAAAATAATTTCACACAGATGTTTCTTAGGTGACCCTTTTCAAAAATTGTTCGCGAAATTTTGATCCGTCAAGAAACATGGCTCTGGTGAATGGGGGCTTCTTGCACTGTACAGAAATGAAGAAATTCTTAAAAATTCTTCTTCTCTGTAACCGCTGGTCAGATTTTAAAATAATTTCACAGAGATGTTTCTTGGATGACCCTTTTCAAAAATTGTTCGCGAAATTTTGATCTGTCGAGAAACATGGCTCTGGTGAATGGGGGCTTCTTGCACTATACAGAAATGAAGAAATTCTTAAAAATTCTTCTTCTCAGAAACCGCTGGTTAGATTTTGAAATAATTTCACAGACTTGTTCCTTGGGTTACCCTTTCCAAAAATTGTTCGCGACATTTTGATTGGTCAAGAAACATGGCTCTGGTGAATGGGGGCTACTTGCACTATATAGAAATGAAGAAATTCTTGAAAATTCTTCTTCTCTAAAATGGCTGGACAGATTTTGAAATAATTTCACAGAGATGTTCTTTAAGTGACCCTTTTCTAAAATTGTTTGCCAAATTTTGATTGGCCAAGAAACATGGCTCTAGTGAATGGGGGCTACTTGCACTATATGGAAATGAAGAAATTCTTGAAAATTCTTCTTCTCTGAAACCTGTGGTCAGACTTTAAAATAATCTGTTTGAGATGTTCCTTGGGGGACCCTTTCCAAAAGCTGTACATATAATTTTGATCCATCAAGAGACATGGCTCTTGTGAATGGGGGTTACTTGCACTATATGGACATGATGAAATTCTTTAAAATTCTCTTTCTCTGAAACCCCTGGTCAGATTTTGAAATTATTTCAGAGAGATGTTCCTTGGGTGACCCTTTTCAAAACTTGTTCGTAAATTTTGATCCATCAAGAAACATGGCTCTCATGAATGGGGGCTACTTGCTCTTATACAGAAATGAAGAATTCTTAAAAATTCTTCTTTTTGAAACTGATGGTCAGATTTCGAAATGACTTTTACAGGTGACCGTTTGAAAATTGCTTGGCAAAATTATAAATTTGGTTCCAATGTTTCAATACCTCAAAAAAAAAAATAGACTATGGTCATCTCAAAAATTCAGGTGAGCGATCCAGGGCCATCTTGGCCCTCTTGTTTTTTTTTTTCTCTCTCTCTCTCTTAAATTTGTTCACGTGACTAAATTCATTATATGTATATGTGCTGTGACAATGTACAACATGTATACGTCAAAAAATAAATGTATGTTCCGTTCTGTTCTTCTGATACGGTATTTTCTTTTCGGTGAAATCAAAAATAAAACTGCACTTGTTAATCGGGCCTTTGGTGAGCTCAATTTTATATTTTCGCGCCAATTTTAGTGAAAGGTTAGTAAACATATGTCAGACTCTCTTCATCACATGAACATCTCAATAAATATAGTTAATATTATTCTTAAACATGGGCCTACAAGTACATGTGTATTGAAATTAACGAGAATGAGACATGTTCGCCTATTTTGACAGGTGTGTACGAGCATTGTAATAAAACATATTTCGAAAGAAGATTACAAGAACCGCTGTACATATTTTTGAGTAATGACTATGCTATGTGGGTATCCCAACCGAGTGTTAATTGAAAATAAAAGTTCGTAATGAACCTGAAAACAAACAGGAGAATTATTTCTTGTCAGAAAGTCACATCTTAAACACAATACAATCAATTAATGCACTATTATACTGTGAAGCAACAAGTAAGATTTGTGATAACTTTGTTACTATGTAGTCAAAACCCCTCCCAAGTCATAATTCATGATGTTCCATACACAACAATAATATTGTCGATCTCATCACGTACGAGGGTTGTGCGAAAATTATCTGTAAAAGTGGATATCTCTTATCCAGGTATTTTTCGAACGCCCCTCGTATGTATTGGCTGCTCTCAATTTCTCAATCAGTAATTGCCATTCCTGTAAACGCAAGTTTGGCACTTGGCACTCCCCTCCTTCCTCCCCCTCCCCCCCCCCCCCCCCCCCCCCCTTAGTAACGCGGTATTTCGGTTGTCAAGCTAACCAGAAATGTGTCACACTTTTTTGTTTACATGACGCACAATGCTGCGTGTTCATTGGCTGATAAGACGTTGGAAGTCTCTTTCAATGCTAAACATTCGCATATATCTCGACCTTTATCGTTGTCACATATATCTCGACTCGGATTTCTTATCTTAACCCCATACCACACAGTCCCGACTTTTGACTGAGAGAGAAGCCTTTTAAAAACATTGCAGGAAGAGGAGAAAGCGCTGGTAACCAGCATTTTCTCCTCTTGCGACAATGGTGTTGACCATTCAGATAAAGATTTCGGTCTGTAGGCCATATTTAATTTGTCGTCTTCAAAAGCTTTCAGTTTGGACGGGTGTAAAATTTGGTATGTATGGTAAAGAGTTAGAGGCTGTACTAAACAGGCGAACGATATAAGTACAGATTATATACTGCACAAGATCTTGATCTATGCCATCCAAAAAAGCCACTGTTTAAACCGATCGCTTTAAAATATTAACCCTTTACCCAATAAGGCATTTTTATGGTATCTCTAATTGACCCTAAATAACAGCAAGGATGAAGCTGTTTTTTATGTGCACATGATACTTTTTGATAGCATAGAAAACATTGTGGGAAAAGGTGAAATTGCTCGTGACGAGCAATTTCACCTTTTGCCACAATGTTTTCCAACGGCTTCTACAAGCAATGCGTAGAAATGAGTATCTATGGAGTAAAGGGTAAAATCAGTCAGACACGAGAGTACGTGTTTACCTGGTTTTAACAATATAGGTTGAAGAGAGACAGTATCTTTGGACATACATTCCGCCGTATCTAAGATTGCCTTACGACGGTTTCATAATATAGTGTTCTCTAAACAATGCATGTTGAAAACCTCTACTAAATTTTCTTGAAAACCAAATCATGTATTTCCTGCGAGTAATAGCTTTTTTTGTAACTTGTTTCGCTTTTTTAACATCATGTGTGCAATGTAGAGTGTTCGATTCCGAATTCGAGAAGAAACTGGACTCTTTTGTAAAAGCGATGATGGACTGTAGACATGTACCCGGGTTAACCCTTTCAGCTACGAAAGGTTAGTGACGTTTTATCATTTAACAGCTATCTAGCATACACTGCAACTACGTGAAGAAATTTTGTTACACGAAATCACTCCTTCCTTACAGCATAGTAAAACCAATACCTGACATATTCTGCGTTCGACAGAGTACCTCTTTAGCTTAGTTGTGAAGTCACTGGTCTCTTGAACATCAAATTTATGACGAAGATCTTTACCATAGGCGGATCCAGAGGGGGGACCGGGAGTCCGGACCGCCCCTGGAATTTTGGCAAAAATGTGGTAATCGGATTCTTGAAATGGTACTGGTTAGAAATTACACAGCATTTATGTAAAATACAGTCATAAATTTAAAACGAAAAAGGTTCTAAATGTGGAGACCTCCTCATGGTTAGAACTGGAAACGTTGACTTTTCTTGTAAACGGCTTAGATCCACCGAAATCCGGAAATCAAAGTATCATATAGTAAGACGACTGCGTTTTCGGTGGCCCCCCCCCCCCCCCCCCGAGAAAGATATCTGGATCCGCGCATGTTTACCGTACGGGTTCGAATCCTGATGAGGGCGGTTTGTATTTCAGCTATGCATTTATTTTGAACTATCATTGGGCAGGAGAAAATAACCGATTCACGGTATTGCCGTTTGCATAAACACAACCTGGGTCAACAACTGCACACCACATTCTAATACATTTTTAACCCTTATCCTACTATAAAACTAAAATTGAATTTTCAATTCAACATTAAAAACCAGAACATATCGCTTTAAAAGTTATGTTTTGGGTAAAAATACCCTCTTCATCGGACAGTGTAGATCAAAGATCAGACTGCACGTTTTGTGCAGTCTAATCTTTGATCTAAACTGTCCGCAAAAGGTCAGTGAGTCGTGCTTAGCAGTCAAAGGGTTAAATGCCATCATATAAACTGAACCTTTTTCAATAGCTGAAGCTGCCAGTGGCGTAGCTAGGCCGAATAAAGAGTAGACAATAGTGATACTGAAGGTATTATTCGAGGCGCTACGTGCCGAGAAAGGGGAGAGGGATTACTCAAAAAGGTCTTAAGAACCTTTTCCAGAAAACTTGTCTATCTTAGAAGCTATTTAGTGGCCTTTTCTGATTTTTTTCTCTGGCAAATTTGTTTTTCTTTCTTCTTTTTATGTTGCAGTTGTTGTTACCGTACAGGCAGCTATGTTGGACCGAACTATGGGGTTGACCGAACTATGGGGTTCAACCCCCAAAGTTCGCACTGCAGCACTAATGCTGTAACAATAATGTAATTCGTAATTCCATGAGTTCACATGCTGTGCATTCTGATCTTAATCTTCACAGTCTGCAAAAGCCTGTTGAGACGGTTTAAACAGCCAAGGCTTTAATTGCTGATTAAAGTGAATAACTGGTACTTTATAACCCAATAGCTTTCGTTCAAATTCTTGTTATCAAAACTTCAAATATTAGCATGTATGTTTATCATTAATTTAATATATGAGCCTTAATTCGTGATCTAGGTATTAATTCACCTGCAAAATATATCGACTCAGATCAGCCTAGGCAGTCCACGCAGGCTGATCCGCGTTAAGAATCGTTGCTAAAGTAAACTTTCTGCAAGTTAGATGACTAGTCTAGGAGCGGGTGTCGCCCTTGGGATTTTTCATTGGCCCACACATTTGGCGCGAGTACTGGTATAGTACACAGGAAGCAGAATCGAGAGAGATTTGTAAAAGTTGCAAGAATCTGTCTCTCAATCGATGTAGAATAGATACGTTTAAACTTAAAAATTCTATAATTTTTCCCAGACAGCGAAACCTGGACCAAAGGATATGGTTATGCCTCGCTTTCAACGTCAAGACCGGTTGATGAGAATACGCTGTTTGATATTGGATCCGTGACCAAGTCCTTCACAATGGCCCTACTTGGTAACCTGCTCTCAGAACGAAAGTAAGATTCTTGAATGTAATTTTCTTAAAATTATCTCATCAACGGTTCCTTATTTTTTTGTTACGATTTTACATAAAGTCTTTATCATTTCCTTCAACTATATAAGCCATGCCCTGTGAAAACGGAGCTTAGTGCGTCTGAGAAAAAAAAGCTGTTTGTTATTGGTCAATTTTCTGAATGTCAAAAGACTGTTTTACATCTTGATTTAGTCAGTTGTTGGAGAAAATGCATTTTAAAGATCCATGATTATGTGATGGCTAGTTTTATGCAACGCGTCAGGGAGATGCATTAAGTCCTTTTGCCGGAGCATGGCACAAATGTATTCAAAAGCCATCAGAATTCATTAGTTCGTTTTGCTTTTACTACATTAATTCATTCATTCATTCGTTCGTTCATTCGTTCATTCATTCGTTCGTTCGTTCGTTCATTCGTTCATTCGTGTTCATTGACAGATTCACTGACAGATTGATTGATTGATTGATTGATTGATTGATTGATTCATTCATTCATTAATTAATTCATTCAATCATTTCTGCTTTCATTTCCGACTCTGTATTTCGCTTTTTGCGTTCTCAAGCCTATTTTGTTCCCTTTTTGCCCTTGTTAATTTGTACTGTTCTGTTGGCAAATGAATCTTTGACCTTCTGGATTGTAATAAAACGCAGCGTATAACTTTCAATTATCTTAAACCTTAGATTGCCGAATGAACCTAACAGACATTCTTAAGCCTGAGATTTTGACCTAAACACATAAAGTTTCAAGGGCAATTTTATCCAGAATCTTTAAGAAGAGCAAAACATCAAAGGTCTGATCTTGATCTGCAACAGCCACAAAAGCAGCTTAACTAAAGTTGTGGAGGGAGCTTAAAGGGTTTTCTAAGGTTTCGGAAAGACAGGCCATTATCGTTTACAAGCGAATTTACGGCCTCCGTTTGACCATCGTATCATTCTCTTTGGCTAATAGCAATTAACCCTTAACTCTTGGGGGACGGCTTTCCCAATGTCCAGCTGACAAAGCATACTTAAAAAAAAACAACAGTTAAATCTTTACCAAATAACAAAATTTTGGCCAGCCTAAATTGAAAGTGTTGCAGAGTACAAAATTAATGTGACTCGAAATTAAACTTGTTTTAAGAATGGTAGAAAAAAATGCTGGTTTCAAGCATTTTCTTCTTTTCCCACAATGTTTTCAAAAGGCTTTTTGTTAGGGTCGTTAAAAGTCTTGACTGTGTGGTAAAGAGTTAACGAGCAATTCCTCCTTTTACTGATACGGTTTTACTTTTATCCTCTGTGTCAGATCGTAACACCTTGTACTTGTGGTTACATTCAAATCAGCTACGCTTTAACTCATTACCAAACGACAAAAATTTAGGTTTGTCCAAATCGAAAGCATTTGCAGACGACAGCATAAAAGTGAAAATTTAAAAATTGTTTTGTGAAGGGAAGAAAAACATTGTGGGAAAAGGAGAAAATGCTGGTTACCAGAGTTGTGCTAAGTAGCGTAAGGGTTAATTTACCATCAAACAAGCTGTAGTTACGAGGTTTTCGAAATAAACCGACTATATATATACAATTATACGACGGTACAAAATCTTTTTGCAGATGTTATGACATCGCAGTATGGCAACATAGAATGAATGCTGCAGTGTACATGCACAAGATCTGACGAAAGCACATATTCCTATTACAGGTACTGCGAGAAAAATAACCTTACGGAAGTACAGGATCTTTTTATATGTGCAATAAAACTACCGGATCTTCTTAAATACAAGATCTTATAACAGATGTGGCGAAAGTATCAGGATTTACATATACAAGATCTTTTCATAGGTGTTGTGGAAGAACAAAGTCTTGCTTACGTACCCGATCTTATTATAGATGCTTTAAAACTATAAGATTTTACGGAAGTATCAGATGTTATTACTGATGTTGTGATCTTATTATTACAGTATGACTTGGACTACGAAAGTACAAGATATACTGGGACCTGATTATCAGTTCATAGATGACTACAGAACAAGAGAAATGACCTTAAAAGACCTGCTGTCCCACAGAACTGGACTTGCAAGACTTGACATCGGGCTTCTGTCTGGATTTACGGTTGACACAACGAGAGAAAAGCTTTCAAAGTAATGATCCCCAACACAGTTTTAATTAATTCTCATATAGTTTGAAAAATATAATTATGTGCACTCGTCTGAAATTTTTTACTGGCATCGTACAACAGCAAAATTTGCAGCTGCAAACACCATGTCATATGGTAGTCGATTTAAACTTAGGCTCTGGGTGCATAAGGTATAACTAAACCATCTAAATCCATGTCAGATATATATGGCGTTTAAGCTGTATTCGAAGATCCATTGTAAGTATTTTTGACAAATAAAAAAATGAGAAGTTTCTAAAACATGAGCAATATCTCAGACCGTGTCAAATAAATATTCACTTGTTTGTCACAACGTTTATTTATCAGAGCTGACATTTATCTGCATAAATTCTAAAACATATCCTATATAAAAATAAACTTCCTTTGCAGACTGATGAAGTATTTACCGGAGTCTAAACCATTCAGAGATACCTTTATTTACAACAACTATATGTTCATGTACCTTGGTCACATATGTGAAGTTATGGGCGGCGATACTTGGGAAAACCTTATTCACGATCGTCTCCTGACTCCGTTAGGTATGACATCAACAAAAATTCTGAAAAAGCCACAAGACGTCCTACAGGATAACGTTGCTAGACCTTACTACTTCGCCGATGACGAATTTCAAAACGGAACCTTGAACCTTTATGAGTAAGTTGAGCCTAAAAAAAATGCGGGATCTGCGTCGACTGTTTATTGTGGCGGCGCATGAATGGCGGCACTATATTTTCATTCGGTTTTGAAAAAGTACCAATGGAGGCAGCCATATTGTTTAAGTCGTTTCGTAACTAGGTCTTGTTGTACCTAAACCATTCCGTACAATTTGGGTTATTTCGTATCCAAAAATCTTTTTATTTTGCTCATTTCGTACCTACTTTGGTCAATTCATATTTAGTTTTTAGTATCAATTTCTTAATTTGGAACCTAGTTTTAATACTATTTCCTTGTGTTGTTTTTCGAATGACAACTGCAACTGTACATAGTTTTAATTGAAGTTATATTAAATTTCGCCGAAGAATGGTTATGATTGTGTCTAACCATTTTTGGTTCTTTTTTATTTGTTGTTGCATTCTAAGGATTGTTTGAATGAGAAATCTGTCAGATGAATAGAAATGCTTTGACCTCAGCTGGCATTTTAACCTCTGGATAAATATCTTGAAACTGGCAGTGCACCATTTAAAGGGAAGTAATCATGCTAGCCAAACCAATCTATTCTTTACTTCAAATGTCCATAGGCACCCTAGCAGTCAAAATCAAATTGGGGGTCATTTTGCAGGTAAATTCAATTTGGACCATTCAAATTTTGACACGGACAAATCTAATGTTCCAATCAAGCTGACATTCCCGACACTCTGTTTATCCTAAGCTTTCCACCGAACAGCAAAACTTTAGACTGGTCCAAATAGAAAGAATTTGCAGACGACAAAATCAAATTTGAGTCAAAAACTGAAATTGTACTGTGAAAGGGTATGAAACACTGTGGGGAAACAAGAAAATGCCGGTGACCAGCATTTTCTCCTCTTCCCACGTTTTAAAATTCATTTTTCCTCGTGGTCGTTAATACTCTGGACCATGTGATAAAGGATTAACTCTTTCCAGGACGACGAAATGTTAGACGTGTCCAAAATGAAAGCATTTACAGACGACAAAATAAACATGACTCAAAAATTGAAACTTGACTTCAGAAGAGTAGAAAACACTGCGGGAAATGGAGAAAATGCTGGTTACCAGCATTTTCTCCTTTTCCCACAGTGGTTTCAAAAGGCCTCTTTCACAGGATGGTCAAAAGACCTGTTTTTACGTGAGATGACCGTCCTAGTGTTTGTATCAGAGACTTAATAAAAAAGATCGACAAAATAATATTTTCTTTACAGTATATATCCCAATGAGCCTGCAGGTGCCATCCTTTCCAGTGGGAAAGATATGACAAAATGGATGCAGTTTCTTATGAACAAAGGAAAGTTAGACAACGGCACAGAACTTGTAAAAGAAGAGCTAATGAAAGATGCGATGAAAGGTAGAAAAAAAAAAATATCACAAAAATTTAAAAATCAATAAATGCAAGTTACAGTGAATATTTTCCTCCTGCCGAAAATGTGGAACTACTTTTTCTTTTTTTTGTTCTACTTTGCTAAAAATCACTCTACTTCAGGAAGTAATCGTTTGACTCGACCACAGAAAAACAATGGCGACCTAAATGTATACATGTCACGGATGTGTATTGAATTATAATACATGTATATTCCTACGCAAGAAGAGTCACTCGCGTTTTCTTTTTTTTTAAATATCGGGTACCCGCTTTATATTGACTTGAGATCACTAGTTTTAATAGTGACATTCGTTGACAAAATAATCAGAGGAAATATATAATTTATTTCATCAGCTTGTGGTTAATATGGGGAAATATTTGCCTCAAAAGGCGCTCGTTATTTTCGCATTCTTTTCCCTTTTTCGGCAAATATTTCCCCATATTAACCACAAGCTGATTTAATAAACTCTACATTATGCTCCCCCAAAGATTTTATTGACTCGTTTGATAATTTTTTTCTTAAACAACAACTCATGCCAGATACTGTATGTCATATGTTTTTGACAAATATAATCAAAAAGTCTTGAAAAGAAAAGTTCTGTCCTTCATTAATGGAATAAAGTATTTCTATTTTCTGCAGTAAATTTCGAAATTTATTCATCGAGTAAACATCATTGGAGCCACTCATGACAATATGACCAATGATATCCTGAGAACATCGCCGCTTGTTAAAATATGACCGATGATATTCACTAGTTGAAATAAAAACCTATCTTTCACCGAAGAAAAATATCCTTTATTCATCCAAGTTAATCATTATTGAATTATCAAGACTAACACTATTACCAGATTGACAAAAATTACCTTAATCTAATAAATCATTCAGTTGATATTAAGGCTCAGGCGAATGATGGTAGCATATTTGTAAATTAAACGGTACAGGTATCTGATTCCTATTGTGGAAATTCATTTATCCCTTATATAATTTTAGATTTGTAGAATTCTGAAAGACAATGCGTGAGTGTAAGGATCTGACCGCTGAGAAAACATGGTTGACATTATTTTAATCACAGAATCTAGTAACTCATAACGCTGTTCGTTCATCTGGATTGCCGTTTTGTTAAATTTCAGCTACGATGAAAACCTAATATCCAATGTTTACTTTCTATTTACTTTTTATCCATAAAATATTTCGTCCACCTTTTTTTTTTTTAAATCAAAACGCCTAACAGTAAAAGACGTGTCTACATTTTAGTCACAACTGCCATAAGCGATGACGCTTTTTTGAGGAGTGAATACCGAACTTTACCTGAATGGCCAGTCGAGACGACCCCCATTGGATATGGACATGCTCTTTTTGCAGCAACATACAGAGGTAGGATATCTTTGCTTTGTTCATCGGTTAGCAAATTTGCTATTTAAATAGAGAGTGCATTAATGGTGTGTAAAATATGTAAACTTTGCACTATCTGCTATAGGATATTTGGATATTATGGAATTTTCCGTTGGTAAGGCATTTCAGAGCCTGATACCGGTGAAACCAAGGACAAACGTGTACTAGGCTATAGAGCTGTTGCCGTGATATGACAAAAATAACGTCAAATGCACCTTAAAACACCAATCAACCTATAGATTGGTACAACTTCGACAACACACCTCTCTACGGCTCTTTATCGTTTTGAAATGATTTATTTAAGTGTCCATCTTTAAAAAAAAAGTCAGGAGAGTAGCAAAAAATCTTGACAGAGTTTCTTTTGTTAGTGTCTTTACTCTTTTTACTATTATTATCAGCATTGTATCTTAATAAATAATAGAAATGAATGCATTGAAAGCCATCTTGAATTTGTCCTTTCTTTGTTTTCACAGCTCATAACTCACTGATATTATTGCCGTTTGGTCAGGTTTTGCAATCCTGTGAAAGAGTTATATAAAAAATAAACATTTCCAACAGTTGCAAAATCGATTTACTGATTTGGTTATATAACGGAATCAAACTTTTAACGTAGAATTTTTGGATTTTCTTTTCTATTTCAGGTTTTAAGCAGATATGGCACAGCGGTGGTCTGTTTGCATACAGCACGTTAATGTTGATGTATCCTGACAAAAAAACAGGTAAAAGGTCAATTCCGGAAAATCTTGCAATAAGGCTCCACAAACTAAATTTGTTTTTTACTTTTCTTTTTTATTCTGAATTTCATCTTGGTGTTTTTGAGATCGCAAAGCTATCCTAAAAGTAAATGTTTAAATAAAAATTAAAGAAGGATAAAGATGAAAGATTAACAACGTATTTATGTTGACCTCTGTGGGAACTAAGAAAATGCTTTCCTGTATTTTCGATTCCCTATTGGGGCTGTGGACTTTAACTGTAGGCCCTATTTCTTATTAACATTTTCTAGATTCTTTACAATAATTATCGAACAGGATGAATTATGGTGACTAAAATAAAACAACAATCACACTCAATATCATTGACACTGGGAAAAGGAAACTTATGAACTTAAGTCTGTTTTTTACAAAGAAGTATCTCTACAGCTATGTTTGAGAACTAACTAATGTAGCAAGAGACAAAGTGTAAGTGTAAACACATGTAAATTTTCCGTCCAGCCCAACGTGATCCTGTGTATCACAACTAAATTTTTACATTATTTTGATGAACGCGTTTGATATACGGTAGAAGTTTTCTGACGAGCGTGGAAACAGATTTTGTCTTAACGTCACTCTTCAGACATTCGTATATTGTTAATCAGTTTAACTGAAATCTTATACATAGTTACTCTACTTTACTTTTTCACACGTATTTACATTTGCAAAGAATGTTTCTGCGCCAAATAAAGTTCATTAAAGCTCAAAGAGAATGAAGCGAACAATCGGAATCCAAATCTCAGTTACTGAATGATGATCCCAGTGAGCTTCTAACAGAAGTTCATGGCTCAGCGCAACGTTACACAGATATGACACAGAAAATTATACTTGGACCATGTTCTTTCAGAATTGAATTGTATTACGTTAGCAAAAGGTATAGAACGTGTCCGCCTGCGCAGGTCTTCGCAGGCTGTCAAGGATCTACGTTTCGCTATCTGCATGTCAAAGGGCCAGACTATTTCATGATGATTCAGTCGGTTGTTAAAAGGGACATTCGGACATCTGCGTAAAGTGTCCGCGCAGGCTGATCCGAGACGGCACTTTCCGTTTTTATGATTTTTCATATTTTGCAGAAGTCTATTGAGGAACAAAATCTAATGTAGACGTAAAGTGCCATCTCGGATTAGCCTGCGTGGACTGCGGGACGACACTTTACGCAAATGTCCGAACGCCCCTTTTCGTGTGTACAGCATGATGACCTGCTTGGATTGATAGGTCACGGCAAGGAATTAAAAGCCCTTTTGCATGGGTACGGTTCATTCCTTGATGTCAAAAAAAATATTCTCTTTCGCACAGGTGTTTTTCTCAGTATCAATGGCCCAGGAATTGCTAAGTTTGCTACCTTCGCAATACGAACTGTGCTTTACTTTGCCAGTGATGGTGCATTGGGTCTTCAACCATGGTTGAATGATACAACAGGGTGCACCTTTCCGGAGCCCTGGTTGCAGGATGAGAGTGAGAATTCAACGTCAACAAACTCCAGCAGTAGTACAATCACTACACCATCTGCTTACATTGGCATCTTTGAGCATTGCTTCCTGCCACCAATCAACGTATCTCTTAGTAATGATGTCGAAAATAAGACACTGAATTTCACGATGAATCGCATGTCCGGTGTGCTCCATGCAACAGAGGATAGCGCAGTGTTTGAAATGGAAGTTCTGTACCCTTTTGAGCTGATGGTGATGTATATTAACCAGAACAACGAGACGACAATGACAAAAGTCAGTTTTGGAAAAAGTGCGGATCAAATTACAAGCCTGGTATTGGATGCTGAAGTAAATATCACGTTTACAAAAGCTGTACCAGCGTCTAGAAGTAGTACAAACACAAAGGGTTCGAATTCGTCAAATAATTCTTATTGTTCAGGACCACCATTTCTTTTATCATTTCTCATCTGTCTGACATCAATAGCTATATTTCGATAGAATGTTTTATGAGGGACATTATATTCGAACTGCAATATTCCAGTAAATGTCGGCTACTTCCAAGTGTCATTTAAAAGAGACTCTGACATAACTATGATATGGCTTGCAACACGCGAAAGGGACATTCGGACATTTACGTAAAGTGTCGTCTCGGATCAGCGTGTGCAGTCCGCACAGATTAATCCGAAACGACGCTTTCCGATTTTATGTGACTTTCTGTTTTGCGCAGGTCTACTGTAGCACAAAATCTAATGTAGTCGTAAAGTGTCGTCTCGGATTAGCCTGCGCGGACTGCGCAGGCTAATCCGGGACGACACTTTACGCAAATGTCGGAATGCACCTTTTCGCGTGTTGCACGCCATATTAAAACCCCGTAGATCTGTACCCTAAATGTTTTTGTTGGACATCCTTTCGAATTTTGCAAATGCATTCATGTGGTTAAAGAGAGGGATGTGTTGCTCTCACACTACAGAACCAAGCTTTGTACTCATTGCTCATGAAGTAAACCTGTCTGTATGTGACAATGATGACCTGGGACTAATTTCAACTTCTGTTTTTACAATAAAAATTCAATTGCTGCTATACATATCTTCGCACGTGTCCCATACACTGAAATTTATCAATGAATGAGAACTCTCTCTCTCTCCCTCTCTCTCTCTCTCTCTCTCTCTCTCTCTCTCTAACACAATATACATGGATTAATGCGTCTCTTACACTACGTCTCAGTCTTTTTCTTTTTAATTAACTTTGTTGTCTTTCTCTTTAGGAGGAGGAAAAATTGTGAGAAAACGCTTTGTTTGAAAAGCATGATGACACAAAATCTGAGAGACATCCTGTTTTAGACGACCTATATTTGTTAACCTAAGATAACATTCACTATTCACGTAGTAACCCGTGAATTCGGATGTCCTACTTTTCATCACTGTCTCAAAAAAAGAATAATTTACAATTGATATTACCCCATTTCAGTTAACCTTTCACCACACCATCCAGACTTTTAACGACAATGAGGACAAGTGTGTTTCGAAAACATTTCTATGCTTCAAAAGTATTTTCCATATGCTATTTACATCATACACAAAACTCTAGAATCGGACGCATTTGCAAGTGATCAATTAATGTTATTTAAGCTATGGAATATTTCTATTAAAGTGATTGAGAACATGGAAAAAGAGAAAATGCTAGTTAGCGGCTTAGTTAAGTTTAATCTAAACATATTTATTTGAAATAGATTGTGAAATAAGTTTTAGGACTTGCATAAATCACTTTTTATATTTGCCACCTAGAAATCTTAACCAGTACTTGCGCTTTGATAAAGGTGCTTTCATGGGTGAACCACGTTTCTGGATTTGAACCTAGAGCCTTTCTTTTGAGAAGTCCATGCTCTACCCCTACACTACTGTCTCTCATTTTCTCTTTTAAATCACAATGTTTCAAAAGCCTATACCACTCACATCTCACAAAGTTTAGAACTGATATCATTTGCAGATGACCAATTTAATCTTGTTCAAAATGTGCGACTTTTTATTCAAAGGATTAAAAATATTACCGAAAAAAAGTAGGGAAAAAGTCTCTTTGTTTGTTTGTATCGGAGTTTGGCGCCCCTTTCAAAGCTTAGTCATATCATTGCAGTCAGTGCACGTATGCGTGTGTTTCCGGGCTTTCTCAGACATAACGTTCTTTCCTAGTCACTGACTACTTTTATCACATGTATCAGCGGAGAGAGTGCAAAAATTGCTTGGAAGAAAGTATGCTTCAAGCGAGTATCGAATTCACAATCACCAGGTTATGAGTCAGATATGCTGACCTCTGTGCTACCCGGTCGGTCTAAAAACTTTGATTATCAGCATTGTCTCATTTCTTACAGTGCTTTCAAAAACCATTTTTAATAATTGCACGTGAAACCACAAAATTGTTTGGTAAAGGGTAAAACCGACTTAAAATAGTTGACCTAATATATTTACACATTGTATATCACTCAACAAGTCTAAATAGGACGCTTAAAAATGAAAGTAGTTCTTGGAATTTACATGCTTGTGCTTCAAACTACCTGTTGCTACGGACTGTCCCCGACAACAGAGAAACAGGTACGTGAGTTTATCAACACGACAGAAGCCAACTATATCGATACTTTTATAAGCACAACAATGGACTGCCGACAAGTTCCCGGATTATCACTGGCTGTCGTAAAAGGTACGATATTTTACTTATTCTGTTTTTCAGGATCTGGAGTATCATCTGAACCTCTGATTTTTTTTTTTCAATAATAAAACTGCTTTTTTCATTCATACTTCATGAACAGGTGAAACGTTTGTTTGCGTGTGTATAAGCTAACTATTCCATTTGCCTTTTTTTTTCAAGATTATCATTTTCTATTTCAATGCTAGCCATCGGCTCGATTGAGTTTTTCTGTCTCTGCCGATTCGATGGAAAGACTTTATGCTTTGACCTTGAGGTACGTTTGGAATTGTTCACGAATATTATCACCTTACATGTACGCGTATATATGTACTGTATACAATTAACTTATATCCGATAATGTTGATTTCAACAATTTCAGGCAACAAAACATGGACAAAAGGGTACGGTTGCGCAGATATGGAAGAATTAAAAGAAGTCACAGATGACACTATATTTGCGATTGGTTCTGTTACAAAATCGTTTACGATGGTTTTGCTTGGATTTTTACTAGCCGAGAGAAAGTATGATTTTTATCAGACAAGAAAAATATAACAGAGATCAATAGCAGACAGGCAGACAGACAGACAGAAAAGTTTATTCACCAGACTTGTACAATGTACATCGTCATATTACAAAATTGTTTTCATTAAATATATACATGTGTTTGCTCAACTTGATCGGATAAAAGAAAAAAAAAACATTTAATTCTTATTACAGGATGAGAAAAGGTGATTAATATCATCATGGATGTGTGAGAGAGAGAGAGAGAGGGAAAGAGAATAGTGCTCTGGTAAAAGGGAAATTTATGCATCTTCTGTACTGGGCTATTCCTCACATAATGTGGATACAGTATGTCTAAAAACTGGATGAACGTTGAAGTAGAATGGCCCTTTGGCACAAGGAAACTTTAACAAAAGCAAAATGGTTCAAACAAACAAAATTTCGAAAGTCGCAAGAAAGCCTCGATCATACGGTTTGATCCTTAACTTTCAGCGGTTTTGTTAATCTGGAAGAAAAGTAAGTTTTTCATCGCTCTTTAAAAATCTGACCCGTCACGCAAAAAGAGACTATCTGGGAACTGTGAAAAGTGCCGACCCTGGTCAGCCTGCGCGAATCGCGCAGGCTGACCAGGATCGACACTTTTCGCTTTTATGATATTTTCCGTTTTAAAAGGGGTCATGCTACCTTACTATACAATCATTTTTTAACTGTCAACTTAACCCTTTCCCAAACGACAAACTTTTGGACCAGACCAAATTGAAAGCATTTGCAGACCACAATCCAACTCTTCCTGAAAAGATTATTTCTGTCTTTGATAGGGTAGAAAACATTGTGGGAAAAGGAGAAAATGCCGGTTACCAGCATTTTCTCCTTTTCCCGCAATGTTTTCAAACGGCTACTATTCCAGACCCGTAAAAACTAGGGATTGTTTGGGAAAGGGTTAAATTGACCTGCACTATCTTTGATCTGTTTTTATATAATTGGTGTACAGAATTCTAAGATTGTCTCTTGTTGCGTGATGGGTCACAAATAAAACGGCAAAAATGGCCCACAATTTTAATAACGCTAGCACAAACCAAAATTCATGATCGATCAAAATGTTGAAAAGACGTCTTCCATGAATCAATCATTCATTCACGCTATATTTTAAAAGCCATTCAGAGATTATCTTTTTATTCCACTTTTTTTTTTTCAAACGTTATCAATGAAATTCGAACAGGACAATAATTATCATTTGTATAAAATTCGGTTTAAGTTTGACAACAACTTTAAGAGATGTCTGTGCGAAGAATCAAGAAACAAGCGACCTCCTACAAAAACACGCGGCATACGTTGGACCGTAGAATTATAGAGATAAATCATTTTATTTATATATTGAATTATTCATTAACAAGAACGCTCTCAATGTCGTTTGCTGTCATTATACTTTTTGTGGTATAGCAATTACGAATTGCAACTGTGTACTACTGTACTTATGTTTCTCCTCCACACAAGCATAACATGGGACACCAAGATACACGACATCCTAGGCAAGCATTACAGATTTGTGGATGACTACAGAACTAAAGAGACAACACTCAAAGATTTACTGTCACACAGGACAGGACTTGCTCCGTTGGACATTGGACGTGTGGCGGGGTTCCCAGACTCAACTTCCAGGATAGGCTTAACAAAGTGAGAGTCTCTTTGAGGTTCATTGTTGCTGTGACGTAATAAAACGTATGTCGCCGGTTTAATTTAAAAAAAAAAAATTCAGAACTACAGTCGGTTCAATTCAAAAACCTCGTACCTACAGCTTGAAACAAGCTGTGGTTAAGAAGTTTTTGAAGTAAACCAACGATATGTACCGAGACGAAGCGCACGTTTGTAATACTGCAAAACAGAGCGTCCCATTCACCAACTGTTCTGAACCGTGTTCTGGTCTAATTCTAAATTTAAAAAGGATCACAATTTCTGATTGGCTAATTATTACTATGAAAGAAGAGAACATTTCTTGAAAGAATCAGATATATGCATGCCTTTAAGAATTAGTTTGGCAAATAAGACTCGTGAAGTAATCAGTGTTGTCCCTCGCAACAGGCACTTTTGGCAATATTTGTGTCTATGACGTCTGCTCAGAACTATTAGCTTTCATCTATCAGTATAATATCAATACGATAAGTGCTTGATAATTTCATGCATCTCTCTGTAGCCTTGTGAATTATTTGATACATGACTTTGAACCGAGGAATTTGTCCACTATTGTTTAATAGTAATAAAAGCATTCATTTGAAGTTTATCTCGACAGCGTCTTTTTGATAAGTTTTAGACTATTCATGCTTTATAAGGGATTTACTTTCATTTCCCAGCAAGCCCATTCGGTCACAGAACTACTACGTATACTAAATAAATACACGAAGTCCGAAAATTTTCAACTCAAATTGTTTAAAAATGAAAGAAAAAGATGATTGAACGAATATAGTTTCAAAAATTAAATTCACTCTGTATAGCTTTGAACGAGCTCTTATTTAGGGTAAATGAACGCAGCGCCTCCCTTCTTCAGCCTTTCATAATAATATTCGAGTATTACTTGCTTTTAGATGAAAGAATGAAGAAAACAATTATACCTTTTAGCAATGATGCTAATAGCACTCCGTATTTTTTTTTTTTTAAGGAAAATGCAGTATCTTCCTGAGATTGGTCCGTTTCGAGATGCCTTGATCTACAATAATTACATGTTTATGTATCTCGGCCATATAGCGGAAGTGCTGGGAGGTGACACGTGGGAAAATTTGTTGCAAACCCGACTGCTTCGACCTCTGGGAATGACATCGACCAAGGTTCTAAAGTTTTCCAGCGACGTCACACAAAACAATATTGCAAAACCCTATCTTTATATAGGAGGGCGTTTTCAAATTGGTACAACTGATCTTTACAGGTTTGTTTACCCAATATCAATTATAGATTAATTATGTTTTATTGATTCATTCTTATATAAAAACTAAAATTTTACTGTCTGGTAAAGAGTTAGTTATCGTGGATGGTTCCCATAAGAATCTTTGCAAATCAGGCTGTTACCATGGTTTGCCGAGCACTTTGACATACTTTCGTGCAGTCTGATCTACACAGGGTGATATATGGCAAGCTAAACTGTAAAAATGGCTCTCGAAAATTAAAGAGAGAGGGAGAGAGAGATAGATAGAGAGAGTGAGAGAGAGTGAGAGAGAGCAAGAGAGAGTTTACGGTTTTCTATATGGTTGTACTAATTTCTTTATTCCTCGTTCACAATAAACGTATTCGACTTCAATGCATAGTTTTGTGGCAAACTTCGTAACACAGAGATAAATAAAAGAAGTGAAAGATGACAGGAAATGAATATCTGAACGTGACTGATATAACCGTCAGACTTAACTTATTATGACGAATATTATCCAGGTGGATATCCGATATCTATCCGATATCGAAGAGATCAGGAACAGTTGCGGATCATAAATCTCGTTGAAACCTATGGGCCATTCTCTGAGGGTTTTTGATGCATCTCCGTGATGCATTATTACACAGAGCTCCAGATAGAGGGAGTGATTTTCATTTCAAAATTGAAAATATTATTCATTCTCCACTAAACCGTATGTTTTAGTTACTCATTAGAATCGTCTCATCGGAACGATTCTAATAAGTATCCACAACATAGAGTTTGGAAGTGAAATGATGGATTTAGAATTTACCATCACTCCCTCTTATCTGGAGCTCTGCTTACACCAACCAATAATGATGAAATTATGAAATCCTTTTTTCTAAGAACTGAGTGTATCGTGAAGTAGAACGGTCCTTGGACATGCCGAAAAATGAAAAATAGCAAAACATTTCGATCAATGCCAGATTGCACGAGTTGCACAGGCTGATATGGATCGGAACTTTTTGCATATTTATTAAGGCTTTTTTTCACAGAATATGGGTCATAATTATGTAATTTCCCAAATCGACAGTATAAACCCAACAGAGCCAGCCGGGGCTATCATGTCATCAAGTGCAGACATGGTAAAATGGATGCGATTCCTTCTTAACAACGGACAAATAGACAATGGTACACAGCTCATATCTACAGAACTTCTACAGATAGCAATGTCTGGTATAGTCAAAATTTGATGATCAGTAAAAGTTTACAATAATTTAACATTTTCTGTGAAAAGGGGCTTAATGCATCCGTCAAAAAGTATCGATCAGGTCAGCCTGCGCAGATTGCGCAGGCTGACCTGGGTCGAAACTTTTTGTTTATTTTGGCAATTTTATGCATGCCAAGGGACAAGTGCACCTCCTAAAGCATTTTGCTGTTGGGCAATTTTATGTATGCCAAGGGACAAATGTACCTCTTAATACAATTGGTTGTTAGGCAAAATGGATTTTATGGGTCTATAATTATGTGATGACTTGCTTGGTATGTTGCATTCCAGAGATTTATCAAACCCCTTTTGCCAGACTATTGCTCACTTTGATTGAATCATTATCGTACAAATTATTGGTAATAAACAGATACAAATATTGCACTGAAAATGTGGCAAATACTACCCTGACACAGGACTATTGCGACAAAATGACGGCCAATGCAGACAGACATGGCCAATACTCAATTAATTCGATATTACTGGCTTCTCAACATGGTAAAGACAAGGTTCAGCACTGCTGGTTTTTTTTTCCTCGCCACTCTATTGAAAATTTAATTTTCAATTGAGTTTCCCTCTTTTATCAAGTGATTTCATGTGTTTTTTATCGCGGCATTCTGCAACAAATTGTCTACAAACCGCTCAAATAATTGTGTAGAGTGTATTTTTTACATTCGGCTGAAACTTTACAGTTGACTGCAGGAGCCAACTTCCACTGTGGCAAGGCCCTAATATGCCGGTTCTATACGCTGGCAAACGGAAAATAAGTCGAGTTTGAGTGTGAAAGTACATTTACTGGTTGATGACATTTCAACTTGTAACTGTAGAAGATGATTTACCATGACATTTATTTATTTATTTTATCTAATCATATTTATTTATTTATCATGACCAAGTACAGCTTCCTTTCCTGTACTTTCCATTTGATTTTGATACGCTATTTCATGAATCAAGTTAGGCCCACTGTATCCAATGTATCCATTGCTTAGAAACAATCTACCTTCTTGTTTGTTCAGCTATCATGGCGATCGCAGACGACGGCTTCTTGAGAGATCAATATTTAACAAAACCTGATTGGCCCATAGGCATGACGTCAATGGGATACGGATTGGCACTATTCATTTCGTCATATCGGGGTAATACATAATTTGCAGATTTTTGAGTACATCATAAATATCAGATCGGAGTCCGGTCGATCGCTTGCTCTTTGGTGTCACAAAACTTGAGTCTAGAGGGGTCGCCTATTCGAGTTCTCGGCCCGGCAAATTTCTTTCCGAGAATTGAGAAAAGTCATCGTAACAAGGTTCATTCTCTCACCGCAGATCATTGGTTCGATGTGGAAAAGTGCCAATGAATATTGTGCAAAGTACTGGTAAAAGAAAACTCCAGGAAAGAATGAATAGGTATACTGGCCACCGGAATACTTTTTTGACTATGATGAAATTGGTTTTCAAAACTGTACAAACAAATAATCAGACAAACAATCTCCAAGGGTTTATTCTATACATAGACGCCAGACGACACAATTCTAGAGTAGTCCATATTGACAGCAGTTGCAGACGACATGATAATTTTGGCTTAAATTATGGGATTTGTCTTGGACAGGGTTGAAAACATTGTTGAAAAGTAAGGAAATGCTGGTAACCAGCATTTTCCCCAATTTCCACAAAATTTTCAAAATATTTTTTCAAGTGTAGTAAAAAATTCTGAATTGTGTGGTACAGGATTAACCCTTTACCAAACGACAATATTTAGGACTGGTCCAAATTCAAAGCATGTGCAGAAGACAAACTAAACCAAACTCAAAAATTGAAAATTGTGTCCAGCAGAGTAGAAAACATTGTGGGAAAAGGAGAAAATGCTGGTAACCAGCATTTTCTCCTTTTCCCACAATGTCCTCTAAAGGCGTCTATCTGAAGGTCGTAAAAACCAGGGATTGTTTGGTAAAGGGTTAAGGACCAATATTCTGATATTTCATGATGCATGTTGTCTCTTTCCCTAACTTCAGGATATAAACGTGTTTGGCACAGTGGCGGTCACATTTCGTACATCAGCGAAATGGTCCTTTATCCGGATATGCAATCAGGTAAACCATTATTCAATTTATAATGTATACTACTTCACCCTTATCCTTCTTAATAGGTGAAATGAAAGTTTTGAAATTCCATAGTAAAAACTCAAATTTTTACTATTTCAAAGGTACTTTTTAAGGGGAATATTATGTTCTTCTTCAGTGCACATAAAGATCAGACGGCATGTTTGGTCCACTATGATCTTCATCTACAGTGTCTGCAAAAGGTCCTTGAGCCGTGCTCAGCAACCCAAGGGTTAATATTATCAACATTTAAAGTATTACCAAACGACAAAATTTTAGACTGGTCCAAATTGAAAGCATTTGCAGACGACAAAATAAAGGTGACTGAAAATTTGAAATTTGTTTTGTGAAGGGTAGAAAACACTGTGGGAAAAGGAGAAAATGCTGGTTACCAGCATTTTCTCTTTTTCCCTCAGTGTTTTCAAAAGGCTTCTTTCTCAGGGGCGTCAAAAGTAGGGATTGTTTGGAAATGGGTTAAAGTATTAAGATCTAAAAACGATCTTTCGACCTCGGCGTTTCGAGATAAAATGTTACTGCACTATAGTCAGAGAAAATATTATTACCTCTTTACCAAACAACAACTTATTAGTCTTTTTAGACTTGTCCGAATTGAAAGCATATGCAGGCGACAAAATCAACGTGATTGAAAAATTGAAACTTGACTTTAGAAGAGTAGAAAACCTTGTGGGAAAATGAGAAAATGCTGGTTACCAGCATTTTCTCTTTTTCCCACAATGTTTTCAGAGGGCGTCTTCCTCCGGGTCGTAAATACCAGGGATTGTTTGTGAAGGGTTAAGCGAGTCCTTGGCGGCCCTAATGCTTCATTGGTGACCAGCATGTTCTCCTGTTCTAAAATTTCTCCAAATCAAACATTTTGCCACATTCCATTTGTCGTCGCCATTTGCTTTTAACATGGGTAAGTCTTCAATTCTGTCAAAGTTAGAGGTTAAATTATCGATAATAGAACCATGATCATAGGCTGATCGCATATGCAAAAGGTCATGACGAAGATCAATAAGTTTAATCTTCGCAGGCTGACCTTGGTTGAAACCTTTTGCTATTTGGCCAGTACATATATATGTATAATTCATTTGTTAGTTACGCAAAATTGATTTTATTGGTTAAAACATATTTATTTTACATCTATTGAGAAACAAGTTCTTACAACTTATACTAATCTCTCTCGATTCTGCTTCCTGGGAACTACACCTGTACTCGCGCCGAATGTGTGGCCCAATAAAAGATCCTAAAGTTGACACCCGCCCCCGGGTATCGAACTCGGGACCTTTAGGTTATGAGGCCGACGCTCTACCTCACGACCACGGACACCACAAATTAATTTTACGGATCTATAATCACGTGATTTCTTGCGCAAATGTCCGAATGCCTTTTTTACGCGTATTGCAGGCCATATTAAAGCGCATTTTACCAGAACGTGGCTAAAATTCAATGTTTTTCAGGTATTTTCATCAGTACAAACGGACCCGGTCTTCGGGATACATCTAGTGTTGCGACACAAACTATTGCTCAGTATGTAAGCGACCTCATCCTTGGGCTCAAACCTTGGTTGAACGGTTCAACATCATGCAACTACCCCAAACCATGGCGTGCAATTCCAGCCCTCAAGCCAGAAAGGAAGGCAACCCCGACTCTAGAAAATATAGAGGACCAAGCAGCGTACATTGGATTGTACCGTCATAGCTTCCTTCCAAGCATTAACATCACTTCAAGGGCCGATAACTCTGACCTCAACTTCACCATGAACAGAATTAGTGGCACATTGCGTTCTACGCGCAAAAAGGACGTATTTAACATGGAAATACTGGATCCCTTTGAAATCAAGTTATATTACACAAGAAGAAGTAATGAATGCATACAATTTACGGCTATGTTTCAGAGAGAGCAACAAAAGATCTTGAAACTGACAATAATGTATGAAGTAGACGTTACATACACGAAAGAAGAGAACTGATCCATAGGAAACAGCATTGCATTTAAATTAGCGTTAATTCTTTACCAAACGACAAAATTTTAGGTTTGTCCAAATCAAAAGCATTTGCAGACGACAGTTAATTTAGGTGCTTTTGCTGCTTAAAATGGTGTATCTTGAAATACATGTAGACATATAGCAATAGATTTAAGAGCAAAGCGGTAAAATATTAAATTACGAATTAGTATACAAGAGGGCCATTGGCCCTGGAACGCTCACCTTAGACTATAGCTGATGAGTGAAATTCAATTCTTTGAACTAGTTTGGTAAAGCTTCACCTAGGGAACATCCCTGCCAAGTTTTATCAAGATTGGCCCAGTGGATTAGGAGAAGAAGATCTTTAAAGAAATTGTTGACGGAAGACGGACGACAGACGCCGGACATAGGGCAATCAAATATCAAAGCTCTACACATTCCAGTTTCAAAGAAGAATTTTAAATTTTCCGTCTTTGTCCTATCTTCGAACTTGTAGTTTTGACCAAAGCAGAATCATACCAAATATCAAAGCTCTACACCTTCCCATTTAAGAGAAACAGAAATTTAAATTTTTTCTTCTTTGTTCCTATGTTCCAACCTGTGACCTCCGGGGCAGGGCCAGTTTTGACGCCAGGGACATCATATGACCAAACTTGGTAGAGGTCCACTAGAAGATTCTGCATACCAAATATCAAAGCTCTGCACCTTCAAGTTTCAGAGAAGAAGATTTCTAAAGTTTTCCTTCTTTGTTGCTATGTTCGAACCTGTGACCCCCGGGGCAGGGCCAGTTTTGACCTCAAAGGGTATAATATGAACAAACTTGGTAGAGGTCCCCTAGGAATTACTACATGCCAAACATCATAGCTCCATGCCTTCTAGTTTTAGAGAAAAAGAATTTTAAAATGGTCTTTCTTTGTTCTTATGTTCGAACTTGTGACCCCCGGGGCAGGGCCAGTTTTGACCCCACGGGCATGAATTAAAAAAAAAACTTGGTAGAGGTCCACTAGGAGATGCCACAAACCAAATATCAAAGCCCTACGCCATTTAGTTTCAGAGGAGAAGAATTTTGAAGTTTTCTTCTTTATTCCTATGCTTGACCCCCGGGGTGGGGCCAGTTGTGACCCCCGGGATGGGGCCAGTTTTGACTCCAGGGGCATAATTTGAACAAACTTGGTAGAGGTCTACTAGGAGATGCCACATACCAAATATCAAAGCTCTATGCCTTCAAATTTCAGGGGAGAAGATTTTTAAAGTTTTCCTTCTTTGTTCCTATGCTCAAACTTGTGACCCCCGGGGTGGGGCCAGTTTTGACCCCAGGGGCATAATTTGAACAAACTTGGTAGAGGTCCACTAGAAGATGCCATATACCAAATATCAAAGCTCTACGCCTTCAAGTTATGGAGAAGAAGATTTTTAAAGTTTTCCTTCTTTGTTCCTATGCTCAAACTTGTTATCCCCCGGGGTGAGGCCAATTTTGACCCTATGGGCATAATTTAAATAAACTTAATAGAGGTCCATTAGGAAATGCCACATACCAAATATAAAAGCTCTACGCCTTCTAGTTTCAGAGAAAGAGGTTTTCAAAGATTTCGTTTTTTTTTTTTCTTTTTGTTGCCATGGCAACCAGAGTTATGGGTGGAATTAAATTCTTTGAACAATTTTGGTAGAGCTTCAGCCAGGAACATTCCTGCCAAGTTTCATGAAGATTGGCCCAGTGGCTTAGGAGGAGAAGATGTTTAAAGAAATTGTTGACGGACGACGGACATAGGGCGATCAAAATAGCTCACCTTTAGCTCTTCGTGCTAAGGTGAGCTAAAAAAGAAACAAATAATTATCCTCTATGATATTGATTTGCAGACTTTAGTACTGTTATCAGGTCCTGAGCTTGCAAAACGTTCCAGTCTCAGCTTTGCAAAATAGAGGACTATAGTTTTTTCTCTTGAGTCGCGTCCGTTGATTTTGCTGAGTTAATTCCAAACCATTGTGTCAACTAAAGAGTTGAAAACAGTGATTAAGTCCGTTAGTAAAAATGTGTCTCAAATAATCAACTAAACGTAAGTCAGACAACGAGTCTGTTAGCGGATAAGAGAAAAATAAGAGACTTAAGTTTATCGTAAAACCGGACCTAAGGCCTGTTTTTACGAAAAAACTTAGGTCCGTACTCAGCTTTACTGACTTAACAGACTTAAATTCGTTAAACAGCTGAGTTAAGTCTGAAACGTTGAATACTAGTACATTTTGAACTCGCGAAAGTGTTCTCAGATCAACGTCAATCAGAAACTATATCTGCCAGCGGATTTCAGTAATAATAATAATAATAATAATATCTTTATCCAGTGAAGGTTAAAACATTGTGACATATTTCAAAGTCTTTTTTACAATGTTGCCTTCAAGATGAGTGGAACAACGACAGTAATCAAAGCGTTGAAAACGCTGAAGTGGTATTTGTCAAGGAAACCCATTGTGTGGAATTAATAGTTTGAAAGAAACAGAGACATATTATTCAGATATTGGCTTAAAAGTCAACCCACTAAGCAAATGAATACCTTTGCGGTTGAAGGGATAGTTTTCATGACAAAGTTTGGTTTATTTTTGTATAAGTGGTCTCCTTTTGATCATCAGGAAGAAGCAGGAGTAACGCCCCTTGACAGTAATATGCATGACAAATAGAGAGAAAAATCCTGTTGATATATCGAACAAAATTAAGTCTGTTCCTGAAAACTATAATTTTGAAATATCTCTAGCCTTTTACATTCAATTTCCAACATTACAATCAATAGACGATAAGCGATATTTCCATTTTATCGTAAGCGGCGCACCAGTAGTATCAGTAAAATAAAGGACGTAATTTTTCTCGTGAAACCTGGCCCAGGTGTCAAAATGATGTCGGTGTCTGTGATATCTTTGGACCCTGGTGTCTAGAAAAAAAAAACAGCTAAAGAAAGACCAATCAGACATAATTTCTGTAAAATATAAACAAAAATAACATCAACAATTCTTAACCCATTACCAAACGACAATATTTTAGACTGATCCAAAGTGACTGAAAATTTGAAATTTGTTTTGTGAAGGGTAGAAAACATTGTGGGAAAAGGAGAAAATGCTACCAGCATTTTCTCCTTTTCCCACAATGTTTTCTAAAGGATTCTTTCTCAGGGGCGTCAAAAGTAGGGATTGTGTGGTAATGGGTTACAAGGTTTCAAAAGAGGAAATGATGCACATGTGGAAAGCTAACAAGCCAAAGGGTATGTACAGCCTGTATAAAACCCAAACCCTCATACGAAAAATGAAATCCGTGGAGATTAGGAAGAAATGAAGTTAACGAGTCTGAGATTTTTTTTCCTGGAGGCGACCAGAAACTTTTACGGCTGCCTATAATTTAGAACTAATTGGTATCCTAAGATAACTGGCGTGTGCAGGAACCATTACAGCTGAGTTGGTTTTATATTGTGGAAGCGTAAAATCGCAACCTTGAGGCTGCGTCCGAGGATGACCTTTCGTACTTGACAGTTTGTCCTTCACTTTCGGTGAGTGGACAACAGTTTGATCTCATGAATTCTTTCCCTGACGATGCTAAGTAGTTAAGACCTTTGCGTACGGAGTTGACAAAGATCAGACTGCACAGGATGTGCAGTCTGATCTCTGATCTACAGCGTCCGTGATATAAAACTGACCTATAACTAAAACCATATACCATACAACCATAAACTTCGAAAAATGTCGAAATTCACCTTTTGTTTGCATTGAGAGCTCTACTGTAACGGAAAATAGATACATCAGAAATAACTGGGTACATAACATCGTCAAAGAAAGTAAACATTTTGTCAACACTGAGACCTAGTTCTAAATGGCTGAAAGTCAATAAATGGCATGCTTCAGGCGTATAAAAATACAGAAATGTGTATTCTACCCCTGCAGGTCTAACAGCGACCAAGTTTAGGCTATAGCGTGTTTATTAAGAGATATCTCTCGTTCTAATTATTTTACATATTGTTGAAAAGTGGAATTCTTCATAAGATGTATTGTACAAGATCAGGGGCCATATTCACCAACCATTCTTAAGAACATTCTTTGTCTTATTCTCCAGAATTTTCTATATTAGTAAGTAACACAACTTCTGATTGGCTAAACCATTTGGTTTAGCCAATCAGAAGTTGTGTTACTTACAAATGTAGAAAACCTTGGAGAATAAGACTGAGAATATTCTCAAGAACGGTTGGTGAATACGGCCCCTGATGTTCATCCAAGTTATTATTGGCAGAATCACCGTAAAGATAACGTGGATGGAAAAGAGCGTACACAAAGTTTCGCTGCAACATAAACATATGCACATTTTACAAATCGCAAATTACTACAATGGTCGGTATTCGACACCAATTCTTAACAACGTTCTCAGCTTTACTCTTCAAGATTTTCTAAATTTGGATAAAACACAACTTCTGATTGGCTAAACCAAATGGTTTAGCCATTCAGAAGTTGTGGTACTTTCAAAAATGGTTGGTAAATATGAATCAAGGCTATCCATTCGAGACGAATACAAAGCAGTAGGCCTACATGTAGGTCAAAAACCAGTTTATTTGGCTACGCCGAATAGATATTGCTTAGGAAACAGCCTATCAAGTCAATTCATTGACCTTTTCCTTGTTTCTTGTACCAATGTGGCAACGAAGCCAACAAAATGCAACAAATATCAGGAAAAGAAGTCTTTGAAATACTGGTACATAACGGAGAAGGTTAAGGCGCTCCATTCACCACGTGCTGCATTTTGAATAGTACAGAGGTAACACAATTCGCGCATTCCTTTATTTAACCCATTACCACACAATCCCTACTTTTGACGCCCCTGAGAAAGAAGCATTTTAAAAACATTGTAGGAAAAGGAGAAAATGCTGGTAACCAGCATTTTCTCCTTTTCCCACAAAGTTTTCTACCCTTCCCAGAACAATTTCAATTTTTCAGCCACTTTTATTTGTCGTCTGCAAATGCTTTAAATTTGAACGTTTAAAATTTTGTCCTGTGTTAAAGAGTTAAAAGGTGTTCAATGCCATTTTCAGCATTATACCAGTTATATCGCGGGGACCAATGCACGCTTTTTCTGCTTTTCCGGAGTTTTGGAGGTTGTTTTTTTTTTCTTTATCCATTCAAGCTCACAACATCCTTCCTAAGCCATTGGCTGTTTTCCCACATAATCATCATCAAAGCAATGATCAGTGTTGAGAAACAAATGTGTGCAGCAGACATGACTATCATTAACTCATTACCAAATGACAAAATTTTAGACTGGTTCAAATTTAAAGCATTTGCAGACGACAACATAAAGGTGACTGAAAAATTGAAGTTTGTTCTGGGAAGGGTAGAAAATACTGTGGGAAAAGGAGAAAATGCTGGTTACCAGCAATTTCTCCTTTTCCCACAGTGTTTTCAAAAGGCTTCTTTCTCAGGGGCGTCAAAAGTAGGGATTGTGTGGTAATGGGTTAAATCTTAAAAGAAACAGGCTTCGTATCCGAACAAACGGCAAAAAGTTTACTTTTTTGTCAATATCGAGCACAAATTATTGCAAAGGTGTTTTATTTTATTCTCCCTGCAATCCTCAAAGCGCTGAAATACACGATATGTCGTCTGTTTACTTCTAAGACCTCGTAACTACACCACCAAGCTGTAGTTACAAGGTTTTGGAAGTGAACCAACGATGTGTTTTCTCAGTCAGGTAAACAGACCAAAATATGACATTTTTATCCCTTTAACCCATTACCACTCAATCCCTACTTTTGACGCCCCTGAGAAAGAAGCCTTTTGAAAACGCTGTGGGAAAAGGAGAAAATGCTGGTAACCAGCATTTTCTCCGTTTCCCACAGTGTTTTCTACCCTTTCCAGAACAAATTTCTATTTTTCAGTCACCTTTATTTTGTGGTCTGCAAATGCTTTGAATTTGGACCAGTCCAAAATTTTCTCATGTGGTAATTCCACACAATCCCTACTTTTGACGACCCTGAGAAAGAAGCCTTTAGAAAACAATGTAACCAGCATTTTCTCCTTTTCCCACAAAGTTTTCTACCCTATCAAAGAATAATTACACCATTTGAGCCATACTGAAAATGTCCTCTGCAAGTGCTTTCAATTCGGATAGGTCTAAAATTTTGCTTTGTCGTAACGATTTAAAACTGTTATATGCATCCATAGTTACATAATGACTTGCTTTGCATAAGGCATCACAGACATGCATTAAACTCCCATTGGCTCGAGCGACACAAAATTAAAGTTATGCCAAACGATAAAAGAATGGTGCTCCTAGTCTCAATCCAATGAATTGAGTACATATTGACAATACATCGTATAAGTCAGTACAAAACAGAAGAACTATCTAAATTCCAAGGTTGATTAAACCTTTATCCTTTTAATTCTATATTAATAACCTGAATATTGCTGTTTCAAAATTATTTTGTGGGGGGGTGGGGGGAGAAGGGAATAATAAATTCTTATCGGACAATGTAGATCAAAGATCAGACTACACGTTCTGTGCAGTCTGATCTTGATGTACATTGTCTGCAAAAGGTAAGTCGCGCTTAGGGTTAAATATAGCTCACAGAATATGGGAATCTGCAGATCGAACGCGAGAAATTCACTTTTCTGTGGTCAAATCTTGGTCCTCTACATACGCAAATATAACCCTATTGTTCTTGGTGCTGTTACAGTTAATAGTCTTTGATAAAGTCGTTAGGATACAAGGGCACTGCGGGTGTTTTTCTTTCTTTTATCCCCCCCACTCTCTATCGTAATTAAATTTCTGTTGGACAACGGAACTAATTAAGTGAAGAAATTCGCTTCGGAAAGGCTACCAAAGGTTAGATGGCCCGGTGACAGAGATTTTCTAACTCGGTGCTTCCGAGATGGATTCTCGCACCGGTAAAAACAAACCTTAATGAATTGACTTTTATAAGTTCCTGTGCACAATTATAGACTCTGCCAAATTGAGAGCAGTTGCAGACAACAAATCAAATGTGGTTCAAACAATGACATTTATTTCTAAGTTTAGAAAACATTGTGGAAAATGGAGAAAATGTTGACAACTACCTTTTTCTACATTTCCCATGTTTCAAAAAGTCATTTACGTCGTTCAAAGTAGAGATTGTGTGATAAAGGGTTAAAAAGATTTCCCCTTGATACATTGTACTTTTAGACTAAAATGTACTCGTAGTTGTAGGAAATTATTCTCACAGTGCAAAGTAATTGAAATGTAAGTACCCTGCATATTATCAACTCACAATGTTTTCTACCACTTCTACACTTTCGAGAACAAAACCTAGTCTTCGAGCAGTTTATGACTTGTCTGGAAATGTTCCGAGCTTGGATAAATGCTAGGTTCAGATATTTGTGACCCATCACACGATAAGGGACAATCTGGGAATTCTGTACATCAATAAGATGATCACAGACCAAAGATGGTGCAGATAACTTTAAGGTGATGGTACAAAAATGACTGTATAACAAGGTAAAATAACCACTCTTCATACCATAAAAGCGAAAAGAATCAACCCTGGTCAGCCTGCGCAATTTGCGCAGTCTGACCAGAATTGACTCTTTTCGCAGTTCACAGGTAGCCCCTTTTTGCATGACGGGTCACATTTATCTATCTGTATTTGACTTTAATGCCGTTTTAACAGCCTAGGTATCACCACGGTGGTCAGTGCATCCATACACGTGTTCCTTGGCTTTCTCACACATGCACTAACACAACTTTCTTTTTAATTCATGGACTACTTGTCTCACGAGCATCAGAGGTTAGAGGCTAGAAACTTTGCCTCAACTTGGTATCGAACTCGCAACCACCAGGTCACGAGTCACCCATAAGCTATCCGGGCAAGTTGAAGTACATATACACATGACGCATATCCTTTCAACCTAAGTCTCACACGCACATTTGTTCCTCCCCAATCAAGACAAGAGGGCCATGATGGCCCTGTATCGCTCCATTAGCTTTTTAACCATTTACCACAAAAATGAAGTGTTCATGACCCTGAAAAAGAGGGCTTTTGAAAACAATGAACACTGTCAGGTAATACGAGCAAGTTTATTAGTTGGCATGAAAGGTAAAATTCTTGGAAATAAAAAAAAAAAAAAAAAAAACCTGAATGATAGAAACCTTACTTTTGATTCAATATTCCACTCATGTGAAGATAACTGTTAGCATCAAAATGAATCACTCTCCCTGAAATAGGCATATTTGCTATCAAAAATGATGAATATCTAGTACCAATCATGTATCACTGTGGTCTTATAATCAAGGGAGGTAAATAGTAACACACTTTATCCTTTATAACAGTTATTTCCCTTGATTAATGTTCAAATGAAGTCACTATATATATATATAGAAGCCCATGTTAAGCTTGTGATCCCTTGAATGGAGCCAATTTCAACTTCATGCCTATAATATGATAAAACTTGTTAAAAGTCCATTAGATAAAGTACATGCCAAATTCTTTCAAGAAATTCTGAAGAGGACCATGGAAAGATATTTTCTGTGAAGTTTCATCAAATAAGGATGGGTAGTCTCAGAGATGTTTGAAATAAAAGTTAACACATGCACCAGAGCATGGACGGAAATACGTACGGATGGACGCACGGACACATGATGGTCATGACATATAAGCTTGCTGGCCCTCGGCCGGTGGAGCTAATAACAAAACCATGCTACCTCCGAAATAACAATATCGTTATGGAAAATTAAAACAACTTCCTGTGAATAGCACAAACATATTGCAAAAACCCTAAGATTTATGGGACACTTTCCAAAAACCTCTCCATTTTGATGTGCTATATTGATATGGCCTGCAACACGCAAAAACAGGCATTCCGACATTAGCGTAACATGTCGCCTCGGATCAGCCTATGCAGCTCGCTCAGGCTAATCTGAGACGACACTTTCCGTTTTGGGGGTAATTTTCTGTTTTGCACAAGTCTACTGTAGCACAAAATGTAATGAAGTCGTTAAGTGCCGTCTCGGATTAGCCTGCGCGGACTGCGCAGGCTGATCCGAGACGACACTTTACGCAAATGTCGAAATGTCCCTTTTCGAGTGTTGCAGGCCAATTATTGTGCCGGGAATAACTTGTCAATAAACACTTGGAACGCGTCCATAGTCAAGAATTTGTGAAAAACATGAGCCATGCTGTGGAAAAGAGGTACATGTAAATGCCTCTGCAAAAAGTGTACATCCAGGTCAGTATGCGCATTGCGTGCAGGCTGATCCGAGTGGAAATTTTTTATGTACATCAAAGGGCAAATCTACCTGATTATACCTGTTTGTGAGTCACGCGCATTTTACCTAGGTAACTAGAATATAAAAATGGGTATTTTCACTGGTCCTAACCATGAAATATTGGAAAATATTTTACAGATCTTTCTCGATAAAATACCAGAAAGCATGAAATTAAAATAGTTCATTTTCAAGGGCATTTTTAACTTATTACCAAACACAACATTTTAAATTGTACCAAACGGTAGACATTTGAAGATGAAACATTAAATGTTACTCAACTGGTTATTTCTATAAATTGTTTTGAAAAGTATTTCCTTTTAGGGTCGTTAAAAGTCGAAATTGTGAGGTAAAGGGTAAAATTTTATCGTGTAAATCATATTTTCTTGATATTCAATACATGAACCACCAAATGCATTTTCCTTTGCAAGCATAAAAAGGGGGATATCCAATTCATTAAATCGGTTCGATTTTCAGCAATTATACAACAAATTGTTTTTATTTCTAAACCAGTCTATTTCCATGACATTAAGTATGACTTCATCACACTTATCAGATTCAGATCCGTTATTGATCATGTGACATCCCCACAATCCTTTTCGAATTTATCGCACAAAATCTAAAAATACCTTCGAAGGCTACGTCATTTTGGTATCAAGACAAAAAGCATTCGGGGCTATCCTCAGACGACTTTGATGACAAACAAGTATCAGGAAAAAATAGCACACACACGACAATTTGCAAAAGTTTATTATATACAACATTTTAACAAAAACATTAAGTATTATACAGACATTCAAAAGTCACTCTTTGTACTCTATATACAAAAATAATGATAAATGACGAGGATTATGAAATGTTCACATTTAATGTGATTTGCGGCACTATTCCAGCCAAAGTAATATGATAAAGGGCTGACAATTATGCAACAGCTAGTATAACTCCTCGAAGAACACAGTTTTCAAGACATTTCAATGAGACAAATCAGATGATTATAACCACAACAAAGATTTCTGTAGAGAAATAATGGTTCGACCCTTAACTACAATTTCCCAAGTTTTAATAACCCTGAAAAAGAAAACATTTGAAAATATTGTGGGAAAAGGAGAAAATGCATGTAAAGAGCATTTTCTCCTTTTCCCATGATATTTTCTGCTCTATTAAAGGCAAGTTCTATAACTTTAGACACTTTTTATTTATTGTCAAAAAAATGTTTTTAACTTGAATGAATCTCAAATTATGTAGTCTAGTATAGGGTTCATATTTAATTACACTCATTTCTCTGTAAGTGTAACTTATTTCTACCAACAATGAATATGATAAATCCAACAAGAACCTCATTCACTTAAGGATCCATTCTTTCGTCCTAATGCCAGGAACTTTCGTATACCAGCTTCTGTCTTTTAACAAACAATTTCTTTGTATTTCGTCCCTTAGGTAGAAAACTCTCACAAATATTAACCTTTTATATACATTGCCACATATTCACAACCCTAACCATGAAAGCATTTGAAAACCTTGTTTAGAAAAGAGAAAATGCTGGTGACCAGCGTTTCTCGTTTTCCCACAATGTATTTTACTCTTAAAAGGATAAATAACATGATTTGAGTTAATTATATTTTGCTGTCTGAAACTGTTGTTAATTTTGACAAGATTACATTTTCGTCATTGCTTATAGGGTTAAAGCAAACTGAGAGAAGATGCAAGTTCTAAGCATTTCCTCCTCCTCCTACAACTATTTGTCAAACAATTCAGATGATATGACTGTCAGCAAAATTGGTATTGAAAGTTCTGTGGAAAGAGGAGGCTAAGAAACCAGCATTTTCTCCTTTTTCCAACAATGTTTTGCAACCTGTCAGAGAGAAATATAATCATCTTAGCTGCGTTCATCTTGTCAGCTGAAAAAAACTTTCAAAATAGTCTTTTCAATGTGTCTACAATTTTGCCATTTTGTAGAGAATTCATTAAATTATAATCATGATCCCACTGCCTATTCCTTTCAAATGTGTGCAAAACAATAGAGCACATAATCTATCAATGCAAGAACTCAAGATTAACATCCTTGTGTGGTAAAACTAAGCTTCATCCAGCAACTTGCTTCAAAAGCTCATAAAGCCATGTTTCTTCCTTCTATGCTGATAGGTACAGCTCGTAAAGCCTTTGAATTCTTTTTCTTTTCAGCAAACTTTCTCACCTGCTTCTCATATCTAGTTGGTTGCTTTTTACTTGGACCCTAGAAAATAATACAATGTTTGATTTAATTCGTTATATTCTGCAGGCTACTTCTTAAAGTTCTCTATTATTCACATTACCATTTGCCCAAATCGAAAGCAGTTGCAGACGACAAAATAAAAGTGACTGAAAATTTGAAATTTAATTTGTGAAGGGTAAAAAACATTGTGGGAAAAGGAGAAAATGCTGGTGAACAGCATCTTCTCCTTTTCCCACAAAGTTTTCTAAAGATGTCTTTCTCAAGGGCGTCAAAAGTAGGAATTGTGTGGTAATGGGTTAAAGGATAACAAAAGCTACATACTCTTTTTGGCTCAGCTCCCTCTTCATCTGTTTTCCATTTTGGTCGGATCACATAATCTTTGTTTGAAGGCATCGGCACTCTAGCTCTGTATATCCAGCCTGGATCACCTGGTCGTAAAGCTCTGAAATGACAGGGAAAAGAAGTCTTTTAAAATCTTTAGAATGCTAACTGGTCCAACACAGGCATTGTCTATAAGTTATAACATCAAATAGTGGTTTAACCCATCACCACACAATCCCTACTTTTGACAACCCTGAGAAAGAAGCCTGTAGAAAACATTGTGAGAAAATGAGAAAATACTGGTCACCCACATTTTCTCCTTTTCCCACCATGTTTTCTACTCTTCACAAAAGAAATTTCAAATTTTCAGTCACTTAAAATTTGTCGTCTGCAAATGCTTTCAATTTCAACAAGCCTAAAATTTTGTCATTTGGTAAAGAGTTAACCCTGTATCACACAAACCACTTTTACAGTAGGTCAAACTGAAAGCATTGTACAGGATAAAATAACAAATTGAGCAAATGTGATTTGTCTTTGCAAAGACAGAAAACATTGTCGGAAAAAGTAGAGAATTCTGACTACAAGGATTTTCTCCTTTCCTTGGAATGTTTTCGAAAGCTGTCACTCACGAAGTCTTCAAACTTTTGACTGTTGTAAAAGTTTAATAAGCAAAGATGGATTGGTTGTTGTGAAACTCAAAATCTTAGTATAATATGAATGGGAAAACTTCGATCTAACAATAGCACTTAACTCTTTACCACACGAGAAAATTTTAGACTGGTCCAAGTTGAAAGCATTTGCAGATGACAAAAAAAAGGTGACTGAAAAATAGAAATTTGTTCTGGGAAGAGTAGAAAACACTGTGGGATAAGGAGAAAATGCTGGTTACCAGCATTTTCTCCTTTTCCAACAGTGTTTTCAGAAGTCTTCTTTCTCAGGGTTGTCAAAAGTAGGGATTGTGTGGTAATGGGTAAATGTAGGTGTCAGCACTCAGCTGTAAAATGCTTATTTTTTATTGATATTTTTAGTTGAAGAACGGGCATAAAACATGTCAAAAATACTTAAATGGTTACCTCCCTCATTCTACAGGTTTCTCATTTTCATAATAAATAACTTATCCAGATGGATCTAACCTTATACCACACGATACCTACCTTTAACAACCCTGAGAAAGAAGCCTTCTGAAAACATTGTGGAAAAAGGAGAAAATGCTGGTAACCAGCATTTTCTCCTTTTCCCACAATATTTTCTTCCCTTCCTAAAAGAAATTTCAAATTTTCAATCACTTGTATTTCGTCGTCAGCCTAAAATTTTGTTGTTTAGCAAAGAGTTAACAACTTGTCCAAATATGTAGTAAATATTTCAAGCAATAACAGCAACATTATGAAAGGTCAAACTTTTGCATGGTGATACTGACAAGAACACACACGATGCAGAAAATAACACAAGGGCCATGACAACACCTCAAAGTTTTCTCCGAAAGACAGCCAAACTATTGAATATATGTACGAAAAATCGAATTCAAGTAAATACTGGCACCCTTTTCTTCAAAATTGGGATGTACAAGCCGGAATACTTACTTCTGTTCACCAGACAATGATTTGTCCAAATCTTTTCTTGGTGTCATACCTCCTTCTTCTATGCTGGAAAACATAAACAAAAGATAAAGCTGACTTACAGCTGAATCGCTTTAATCGTATATTTTTGTCTCACTTGTAAGGGCTAACAGGAGAGAGAAGAGAATAGGAAGAAGACAGATTACTTTTAATTTCATATAAATTTCAGCCGTATCTAGCATGGTAGATGTAGATGAAAGAGACCTAATAATGCAAAAATCAGTCTTGAACCATTAGCAATAACAACCCCAGAAAAGAAAGCTTTTTAAAACATTGTAGGGAAAAGAAGAAAATACTGTTAACCAGCATTTTCTCCTTTTCCCACTATGTTCTTCTACCCTTCCAAAGACAGAAATCATCATTTGACCAAAATAAAAGTGTTGCATTCAATTTTGTGTATTCAAGAAGTTTTCCAAAAGTTTTCCTTTGCTAAATGGTTGATTACAAATAATAGTTTAATTCAATAGAGATAAACTATGCCTGTTAGCCCAGGAAAAGTAAAGAAAATCAAAGAAAGCATGCCATCATACCTTGTTCTCCTCCTTTTTGGTAACTGATCATAATCTCTCTGTTCTCTTTCTTCTTTTGAAAGTGTCTTGTAATTTGAGGTTAAATTGAACAAAGGTCTGGACCATTCATCTAAAAGTTATTGGAAAAAATTTATTACCTGGACACTGAGAAGCAAGAATAACCAGACCTATATGATTTCATTACAGTGCTTGATGAAAGAGAAATATGATTAAATGATTCACTGAATGGCGTTTAACAATACTTTCAATATTTCATATTATGGCATTAGCTTGCTTATTCATGCAAATTTGGGGTTTCATTAGTATTAGTCAAGGGCTCTGAAGTCTCTGGCCCAAGCACACTCCAACTAAAAAAGTTAAAACCCAGTGCATCCAGTCAGGCTTGAACCAGGAACCTCTAGATTACATATCCTACACTTTATCACTTAGCAGACAGGACCAGAAAAACAAATAACTGGGCTGAAACAAAGTTTGAATTTAATCAACAACCAACATTGCTGTCGCTTGTTGCTTAGTGAAATTTGTCACTAGGAAGACCTGGGCCCGTATTCACCAACCATTCTTGAGAATATTCTTAGGCTTATTCTTCAGAATTTTGCAAATGTGAAAGTAACAGAACGTCTGATTGGCTAAACCGGATGGTTTAGCCAATCAGACGTTCTGTTACTTTCACAGTCAGGAAATCTTGAAGAATAAGACCAAGAACGTTCTTGAGAATGGTTGGTGAATACGGGCCCAGGTTTTTGATGTTGGACTTCACTTTGGTAATGCATCACACAAACCCTGCTATACTATTGAATTAAGTCAAGAAAACATGAAAAAACTAGAGTTGTCACTGAATGTAATACCCCTGCCAGCGCTTTGACAGAAACAACTATTTTGTACACAGACAGACAGGCTGATTCCAGTATACCCCCAAAAAATATTGGTTTTGCAGAGGTATAATGAATTGTCAATGAAATATGGCTAAAACATGTAGGCAATCCTACAGAAACCCTATCTAAACTAGCCAGGAAACAAAAACTATGACATGAAAACTCAAAAAACAGTTTCTAAGTCTTTGCCAAACAGCAGTAAATTTAAAAAAAAGAAAACATGAAAGAAGTCTTTAGGAAAATTATGGGAAAAGGACAAAGTGCTTGTTACCAGCATTTTCTCTTTTTTCTATAATCACAGCTCCAGATAAGATGCAGCACTGGTCCTCTAAATCCATTGTTTCTCTCTGAAACCCTGTTGTGGGTAATCATTAGAATCATCTTGATGTGATGATCAGTACCCAAAACATAGGGTTTCAGAGAAAATAATTGAAATTTTCAATTCTGAAATCAAAATCACTTCCTCCATCTGGAGCTTTGTATATTGCTTTCAATCCCTTCATTTTGGCCACATTTGTTGTCGACAAATGCTTCATTTCAATGGAATCTAAAATTATGGTAAATGGTAAAAAGGAATTAACATAATTAGGCTAAAGTCCTGTTATCAAATGCCATCAAATTATTCAAAACATATCCAATACATGAATAGCACTTACTAATTAGTTTTCCAGCCCTTTCTCTGTTTTCCTTCACTTCCTTTGGATGTTTATATAAATACATGATGGCTTTACCGATTCCACTTGTTTTCAAGGCACCAGGATTAACTGATGGAAACTGCAAAGATAACAATTAGAATTGTCACAATTATGACTCTCCATAATCCATCCCAAATTAAGTTCTGTCTTTCTACATACATGTTTTGTTTGGTGTTTAACCTCATTTTTCATAATATCTTATTTCTATTCTCTGCCAGTGGACGTACTGAATGGGCTTGTGAGAGATTCTTAACCCAGGATTAACCAGTTCAATCTATACCTTAACTGTGAAAAAAAGCTACTGATTTCTACTTATACTCATCAGAAATGAAAATCGCAGAATGTTCAATCAATCGTTCAGTTGCTTCATTGGTAATTGGTAATTCTTTTGAATATAAGAATTTTCCCATTTTATCTACCCTTTACCTCACAGTTTCAAGTTTTAACCCTTTACCACACAGCAAAATTTTATACTGGTCATACTGTTCATACTGGTCAACAATGAGGAAATTCACAGAGGAAAATTGAAATGTTTTCAGATAATGCTACTTGTTCCTGAATTGGAAGAAAACATTGTAGAAAAAGGAGAAAATGCTGGTAACCAGCATTTTCTCCTTTTCCCACAATGTTTTCAAAAGTCTTATCTCTCAGGGTCGTTAAAAGGCAGGTTTGTGCCGTAAAGGATTTTCAGACAATTTCTACTATATGAGCCACCTCTAATTTGTTGCCTGTACAAGCTTTCAGCTTGGAAAAGTGTGTCTTGTGGTAAATTTTTGTTACAATGTTGCCCTTCCATGACTAAACAGAAGCAAACAGTGTTCTGGCAAAAGGCCATTTAATGAATCTCCATGGCTCATCATATCAAGCAAGTCATCAGTTTTCACCAACCATAGTCTTATCCTCCGGAATTTTCGAAACTTAAAAGTAACATGGCATCTGATTGGCTAAACCATTTTGATTTAGCCAATCAGAAGATGTGTAACCTTAAAATTTTGAAAATCTTAAAGGTGGCCCTTCAGATCTTGGGACAAAAATTTTACAAAAATGCAAAATGTCATTCTTATACTCCCAAAGCCTTTTAATTTGCGTTCATAAAACCCCAGTAGTCGAAAACCATCGGACAACACGAGAAATTAGAGATTTACTACGGCCCAGGTTGACACCAACAGGAGACACGTTCAATTTTTAGATGATCAATTCTCTCATTTACATACAGGAATACACTGACGAAGTTTCAAACATAGCGTCCGAAGAAGACATTATGGAAAATAATTATTACATGTTTGTTATGTAATGGAATTTAAAATACCTTAAGAGGCTACGTAGACTTTTAAGCGGACACCATCAAAAAAACTTCTTTTTGTAATTTTATGAGTCTTAATTATTGATGATTTGTATTATTTTTTCATATAAATTTCAGTGATATATATATTTTCTAATTTGGTGAGATGTAAAAATTCTAAATATCCACCATTAAGTACAAGACAGAGAATGATTGATGAATATGGCTCCACATCATTTTGGTTTCCTGAATTCCATTTGTTGATCAATAGACTGAATCATAAGGTTGACATGCAGAAAATGTCTGATAGCAAAACGTTTTGACCCATATTAGCCTGAACAGACTACTCAGGCTGACCTGAATCTATCATTTTAACTCTTTACCACATGAGAAAATTTTAGACTGGTCCAAATTGAAAGCATTTGCAGACAAAAAAATAAAAGTGACTGAAAAATTAAAATTTGGTTTGGGAAGGGTAGAAACACTGTAGGGAAAGGAGAAAATGCTGGTTACCAGCATTTTCTCTTTTTCCCACAGTGTTTTCAAAATGCTTCTTTCTCAGGGTCGTTAAAAGTCGGGATTTCGAGGTAAACAGTTAAACTCATTATCAAACAACAATATTTCAGGCTTGTCCAAATCGAAAGCATTTGCAGATGACAAAATAAACATAACTCAAAATTTGAAATTTGTTTTGTGAAGGGTAGAAAGCATTGTGGGAAAAGAAGAAAATGCTGGTTACCACCATTTTGTCTTTTTCCTGGTGTTCTCTAAAGCCGTTTGAGGTCATCAAAAGTCATCATTGTATGGTAAAGGGTTAATCAGCATTTTATCTTTTTCCCACAATGTTTTCTACCCTTTCCAAACCAAATTTCAATTGATCACATTCATTTTGTCCTCTGCAAAAGCTTTCAATTTGGACCAGTTTATTATTTGTCGTTCAGTAATGAGTTAAAGATGCACTAAACTCTTTTTTGACAGAAAATAGCTAAAAAAGAAAACATACCTCAGTCAAAATTTTTAAAAATGACTGTCGTATCTGCAAGTTAGGTAAACTTTTATCTGGTAACGGTGCAAGCCATTCCTGCAAAAAATAGCAAATGAAGTAAATATGGAAGTTGTTCTTTTTCACATTTCAAATCCAAAAAAAAAAACCTTTAAGTTTTGATACAGATCTTGGCAACATAATATTCAGGCAAAATTAGCAATTCTTTTTTACAGATAAACCAAGAATTGTTCACTTCAAGTTGAGTAAAGTTTAGTAAGAATATGTTATGTAATTCAAATTTCAACATTCAACATGAAAAAATTGGCTCAAGTCCTCAGGGTTGATTAAATTTTCAGAATTCTAGCATTAAATACATTCTCTGTTGAGACATTTATGACCTTACTCAAACATCTCTCCATATTTCCTTGACATACAATTTACTGACAACATGCTTGTATGATATCTGATATCATTTTCAACATTATTTTATGTACATTGCTGCAGCCACAGCACCTTTCCACACTTTCGTTTGGTTCCTTTTTCCAGTACTTCCCTAACTGTTCTTTTAAAGCTAACAGCTGCTTTTCCACATAACCAATGTCCAAAGTACTGTCAGCTGTAACATAAGAATGAATCCTGACACATTTCCTACCATACACCTTCAGAAAGAACTTGACTGAGCCGGGGATTCAAATTAGGCACTCCCTGGTTTCAAGCCATGCACATAACAGACTGATCAATCAGACTCTACTGCAACTGTTGTTGATCTATATTGTGAGATCTTGGACAAATCAACCTAAAACATGCTCTTGTTAGAGTCTTATTTCTTGATTGAACATATATCTGACTCTCTGAGGTTTAAAATACAAAGTTATAGGGGCAGGAAACAAAACTTACTGTCATTGCTCCGAGTATTCCACAATCAAGGAATGCACTCTGTAAATCAGCTCTGGAAGATTAAATACAAAGTGAAAGTTAAGAAAAACCTATACCTATTTAACTCTTCACCACACGAGAACATTTTAGACTGGTCCAAATTGAAAGCATTTGCAGGCAACAAAATAAATGTGACTGAAAAATTGAAACTTGTTCTGGGAAGGGTAGAAAACACTGTGGGAAAAGGAGAAAATGCTGGTTACCAGCATTTTCTCCTTTTCCCACAGTGTTTTCAAAATGCTTCTTTCTCAGTGGCATCAAAAGTAGGGATTGTGTGGTAATGGGTTAAGTCCAAAAGGTAAGACTCATTATAGCCATGGCTCACATTATATATTGAACTAATATACAATGCATGAACATTGGTAATTTTTTTAAACTTTTAACAAGATGATAAATCTATGGACTTGTCCAAATAGTCCGACCGCAGACAACTGAACTACTGTGGTTTGCGGTTCAATTGATGAGAATTTTCTGCTTAAATGTAGACAATTCGTGGGAGGAGAAAATACCGTCAAGCAGCATTTTTCCTATTCTCAAACTGCCTTTTTTTAAAATTATTCTTCCCAAGGATAAACACAAGACATTTTTTAAGCAATAAACTAAAAAGGATGCAAAACTGAAGCAAAACAAATTCCTTATGCAAACTGAATTTACAATGCTTTCAGTGGGAGACAGATATGTAATTATTATTGTACTGTTTATAAAAAGATCCTCACCAGTAAGATATCACAGCTTATTTTGCAAGACAGTGCATATTACTCAATGAGTTCCTCTGCTGACTGCATTTGTTAATTGCTCAAGCCTTTATGTGATATCAATAACCCACTTTTTAAATCCAATAAAAAAATTTATCAAGTCAAATGATTAAAAAATTAGCGAAACAACAACCCAGTAAATTCACTACAACAGCTCTTCTTAATTACTTACATGAAAAAAAATCATCATAAAAATAAAAAATCATAATTAACTAAATTCCTTTATATACTTACTTTTTCAATTGAGACACAACAATAGGTAAATACTGCAGTTTTTTTATTGCTGGCTTTTTTTCCATGTTCAAACCTCTGTCTTCCTAGAATGTCAAATGAAAGCTATGAAAACATAGTTGAAAACTAAGCAAAAACATCAAATACATACTTGAACCAATTGGATGTGAAAAGCTTAGAAACCAACAAAATCATAGTTTTTGGCAAAGAGTTATTCTAAGTACTAATGCCAATTCTGACTGTGACTGAGAAATATTCAGGAATTGAGTAATGAAAAACTCTTGTTGCAACGACTTTAAAACTTGGTAGAAAGAATTGGATTTTAGATTCCTCAATATGACAGCATTATAAACCATTATAAACCATATGCATTTCTGTCTATAAACTATAAGCACAATAAACCATGTGAAATATCTTTTAATCTGTTGCCACATTTTTAATTCTAAATAAAATATAAGATATGTGAAGAGAGCATGATGGCTACAGTATCAGGGGGTAACACGGATAGCTTTATGTAGCAGTTCTTGCTTTTTACACTTTGTCCCATTGTTCCTCATCCCTTTGAGCAGTTTCATTTGACTAAGCACAATACAAAAGTTACAAGGAAATGCTAACACATTACACAACCTGTAGTCACTACCTTGACACTTTAACAAATGACACAATTTTAGCCTCAACAAATTGAAAGCATACACAGACAGCAAATTTAATGTTGCTAAAATGATGATTTCTGTACTTCATAGGGTTGAAAACATTGTGGGAAAAGGAGAAAATACTGTTTACCAGCATTTTCTCCTTTTCCCATGATGTTTTCAAAAAACTTTCTCCTTCAGGGTTGTTAGAATAAGGGATTGTTTGGTAAAGGGTTGAGAGGAATGTTGGTCTTATTGGCTAGAATTGTCTAAATTTCTCAGTATCATAATTCCTGACAGGCTAAGCCATTTGACTTAGCTAAACCATGTGGTTCAAACAATTAGAAATTATGTTACTTGCAAATCTAGAGTGAGACAAGAATACAATTAAGAACAGTCAATGACAATGGACCCTGATAAAAATTTTGCCTCAGCTAGCTAAACATGATGCCAAAAATATCAATGAGATTTACCTCAGCTGCCACTTTCATTTTACCAATCATATCTGCAATAAGGTCATCACTGTCATTGATAACATCATATTCTTTTCTTTTTCTTCTTTGCCTGGACATTTCCTCTTTTTTCTTTGCCATCATTAAGTCAAAGTCTGATACAAACCTGCATGTAAAGAATCCGAACCTTAAGCAATCCAAAAATCTTTGATTTTTAAAACTGATAACACCTGCATCAAGAGTGACTCAAAATGATTTAAATTTGTCTCTAAAAAGAGTAGGAAACATTGCAGGGAAAAGAGAAAAATGGTTGCCTTAAGCCTTTGTTCCTTTTCTAACAACATTTTTAAAAGGCATATTCCAATGGGTTGGGACAGTAAGAGTTCAAATCTTTCATACTAAAACTACACAGCCAGATGTGCATGTTCTTTGTATTTACTGGCATTCAACACAATTTTGTTGGCATATAAATGCAATATTATTTGAAAAAGATCTCATACACTATATAGAATCAAGTAAATCAATCCATATTCTTGTCTTAGCTGGTATTAGCACTAATGGATTATAGAAGGGCCTTTTTCTAAATTCAAAGGCCAGGTTTTATCACATCCTCTACAGTTTTTACTCATCAATTAGATTCAGCCTACTGTCAGGAGTGCAAGTCTTTCGAAGTAATATGTTGAGACTACACATTGGCTTCTACATCCAGTACAGGAGACCTAATTAAATTCTTTTCACACAATCCCGAATTTTAACAACCCTGTGACAAACAGCTTTTAAAAACATTTTGGGGAAAAGGAGAAAATGCTAGTAACCAGTACTTTCCTTTTTTCCCGTAATGTTTTCTATCCTTCCAAAAATAAATTTCAATTTTTGAGTCCCATTTATTTTGTCATCTACAAATGCTTTCAGTTGGAGAGGTCTAAAAATTCTGTCGTTTGGTAAAGACTTAAGGCCTTCCCGAGTTTGTATTGTGTCTATTCCAGATTCTTTTGCTTAAAATAATATTGCTATGCAATATAGGAAAATTTCATCATTCTTCATAAAGTTAAAATGAGATTAATAAAAAATTACTCAATCCTTTACCACACAATTCCAAGTTTTATTGTCCTTAGGAAGAAGACTTTTGTAAACACTGCGGGACGAGTAGAAAATGCTGGTAACCAGCGTTTTCTCCTTTACCCACAATAAAATTTACCCCTCCAAAGACAAATCCAATCACTATCTTTGCCTTTTACAATTTTTTTCAAATAGAATAAATCTTTCATTTTGTTCTCTGGTAAAGGGTTAAGAGAAAGACAAGTGAAAAAGAAAATTTTAGGGAAATAGCTCTTTTCAATGGAAAGTATTCAAAATTCAGTCTTTCTTCTAATGAGATGAAAAGAATGCCCTATTATAAAAAAAAAAAAAAAAAACGATAAAAAAATTAAATCTTCAAATTACTCTTTATCTTGTCCATCCTGCCATGCTGCCTTATCATTCTCATCATCTGACATGTCAGGTAGGATTTGTGTGTTCTCTACCTCACCTGTCGCTCCACCTTCTTCATCATCAGACAGAATGGCTGAAATGTACAAGTAATACTTTGACACAACATAATCCGACACCTTCAGTTGCATCAGATGACACTAAATGGCTTGTAACACACGAAAAGGGGCATTTGGACATTTGCATTAAGTGTCGTCTTGGATCAGCCTGTGCAGTCTGTGCAGGTTGATTCGAGACTGTACCTTACAACTAGATTAGATTTTGTGCAGTAGTAGATTTGCGCAAAACAGAAATTTACATCAAAATGGAAGGTGTCTTGGATTAGCTGCACGGATTGTAGAGGCTGATCTGAGATAATACTTTATGCAAATTTCCGAATGTCCCTGTTCACATGTTGCTAGCAAAATCTATTGAACAGTTTGTTTTTTTTGTATATCAATCTGGAAATGGATGTCCTAAATTCCAAATGTAAAGAAAATCTTTTACAGACAAAAGTTTTACTTTCATTTCTTTAGCAATCTAAAACAGAATACATAAAACAAGAGGCCCATTCAGGCTTGAGAAAACCTGATTCACATTGATGACTGTATCCAGCTACATTAATTATTCTGAAGTCCGAATATTCAAGATTTTTCAGTAAGTTGATATTGATATTTTTATTTTCCTTGTAAATCTAGTTGAAGGATGAAGATCACACTAGATAATAGGTGGCCCCTTCACTCCTAGGCTACTACCTACAACTCCCTGAGATTTTAGCAGAGAAGATCAGTATCTCACTGCAAAGAATCTGCTGTCTAATCTTGGACCTACACTTTCCCATTAAGTGAGGTTTAACCCTTTACCACACAATTCCGACTTTTAAAACGACCCTTAGAAAGAAGCCTTTTGAAAACATTGTGGGAAAAGGAGAAAATGCTGATAACCAGCATTTTCTCCTTTTCCCACAATGTTTTCTACCTTGCTGGAAACAAGTTTCAAGTTATGTGTTGTTGGTTTTTTTTTGTCATCTGCAAATGCTTTCAATTTTGACCAGTCTAACATTTTGTTGTTTGGTGAAGAGTTTTCTGAAGCATTTTTCTGGTTTCTGCTAACAGCTTGAAAGTTTACCTCAACTTATTTAGCATGATAGGAGATAATTCATTACCTGTTTTCTTTTCCTTTTTCTCCTTCTTCCTTGCTGTGGCTTCCATATCAGCTTTCTCAAAACCTTCAAATTCTTCTTCCTCATCACTGGAACCAAAAATGTCAGCAACCAAGTCCCTGAAATAAAAATAATTAATCGATATTTATTCATATTGTTTGTTTTTTATCCGATGGTAAAATTTTAAAAACCATTTAAAGACGACAAATTAGATGTGGTAATATGATGAGATTTCTTTCAAAATATAGAAAATATTGCTGTAGAAGGAGAATCTGCTTTAACCAGCATTTTTTGGTTCTCTCAAAGCTTTCAAATGCCTTTATACTTGATCTGTAAAATACACAAAATGCCAAAATGGGAGATAGTTCTCTAGAACATAATGCAAGAAATCTTAAATTTTTGTCAGTTTTGAGAAGAGTTGTACTGGTTTCAATACAGTAGATGTTAAGAGACAATAATTAACCATTTAAACTGTTACCAAACTATCCCGATGTTGAGCAGCAAAACTTTTGAAAATATTGTAGGAAAATGAGAAAATGCTGGTTATTATCATTTTCTTCTTTTCCGAAAATGTTTTCTACCCTTCAAAACACAAATTTCCATTTATGAAAGTTTTGAGTCACATTTATTTTGTCATCTGCGAGTAGCCTCAATTCTGAACAGTCTAAAACATTGCTGCATGGTAAAAGTTAATAAATACATAAATATGTACTTACTCTTTGTCACTTTCATCTTTGTTTCTGAAATAATCAAAGACAATTATGAAGATTCCATTCTTTGAAAAGTCTCAAAAATATCAATTTGATACATGTTTTTGAGATAAAATAAGACAATGCTATAATCAATAATGCTTTTATTTGGCAAAGGTGTTTAATGCTTTCATACCTTTCATGGTATACATGTAGCAGTTATCATTCGAATAAAATATAGAAAAACCTTTTAACTCTTTACAAATCAATAAAATTGTAGCCTAGTCAAAATTGAAAGTATTTGAAGACAACAAAATGAACATGGATGAAGAATCAAAATTTGTTTTGGGAAGGGCAGACAATTTTCTTCTTTTCCAACAGTGTTTTCAAAAGGCCTTCCTTAGGGCTGTTAAAATCCTGGATTGTGTGGTAAAGAGTCAATCCTTTCCAAAACAAACCCAAATTTGAACAACACTGAGAAAAAAAGCTTTTCAAAAAGGAAACAAGCATATTCTCCTTTTCCAGCAATGTTTCCTACTCTTTAATTGACAAATTCAATAATTTGAGCCAAATAGATTTTGCAGGCTTCAAAAACTTTCAATTTTTCACCACATTTGGGATTACAGGTTTTTCCATGCTGCTTGTTTCAAAAGGACTTTCATTTTGCAAACTGGCTTGAATTCTTTTTTTTTTTTTAGTTTATTGTCCACTTCTATATGGTGCTCTAGGGTCGTGGTGATCCCTCAATGCACCTTACAGTTCGTTGTTTGTATTCAATGTTAGTAAGTGAACTTTAAAATACAAACAAAAGTCTTACTTACAGACTGCCAATTTTAAGTTACTATTGTACTACTATATTGATATGGTTAATAAAATAAAAAGATTTTAAACATCATGATTATTAACAGGTTTACTTTTCTTATCATTGGTAATTTTTTTTTTTTAAAAATGTAGACAAAAAAGCTCATTTTTATATATAATTGTGTAAAGAACATATTGTGTGAGAGTTGCGTGAGTATGAAAGTGATTGTGTTGATGAAGTATGACTTTAATCTTGGTTCAATGTACATACAGTATTGAGACGTCAAAAGCAAAGAGGATATGTAACATAAGGTAGGTATTCTTTGGTGGCTTCAACACTGCAGAATTGTTTGTGTGCATGAGAAAAAAATGCTTTTGGTATATGGGAGGTTTTAAGTTTTGACCGATATATTCTACAATAGTCATACGTCTTTGTTCATTTTCATAATTTTTTGAGCTTCTAATGATGCTAAGACTATAAAAGAGACTATTTTTCAGGTCTCATAAAGCTTGAAACAAAGTTTGAAAAGTTTGTAGCAACAGGATAATAACAAGAAATTGTATAAAACACAGAAAGAGGACAAAGTAGGTCTTACTTCTCAACATCACTGCCTGCAGGAGACTGTGGCGGACTTCCACTGGCCTTACTTCCTAGAGGAGAATAGGGTGGTGTAGCAGCCGGAGAAGATGAACGACTTCTTGACCTACTTCTGCTTTGCTTTGGAGAACCAGACCTGATATATATGTCGAATAAAAACAGTTTAGATTGGTTCAAATAGAAAGAAGTTGCAGACAACAAAATAAATGTAACTCAAAAATAGAAATTTGTTTCTACCTGGGTAGAAAACATTGTGGAAAAAGGAAAAAATGCTGGTTATCAGCATTTTCTCCTTTTCCCACAATGTTTTCAAAAGTCTTCTATCTCAGGGTCGTAAAAACCAGGATTGTTTGGTAAAGGGTAAGCCTTTCGAACACAAACCTAATGTTTTTGAAAATATGGGAACAGAGGAAAGGGGAAAAAGTGGAAATGCTGGGTACCAACATTTCCTCGTATTTCCAAAATGTTTTCTTCACTTTTAAACAGATATTCCTTCAGCTTAGCCAAGTTAAATTTGTCTTCTGCAAATGCTTTCAATATTGGCAAGTCTAAAATATTGTGTAGTAGATAGTAAGGGCATTCATTGAACTGTAATACCTAGCAAAATTAATTTTTTCCATTATCTTTCACGAGAATAAATACCATTAGCATGTTATTGAACCACTACATCTACATACCTGCTTCTTCCACTTGCCCGTGAACCTGACCTACTTCTACTTTCTCTTGATCCTGACCTGGAGCGGCTTCTTGCACTACCGGCCGGTGAACCAGACCTACTTCTTACACTACGGGCTGGTGAACCAGACCGACTTCTTGCACTTCCTGCAGGTGATCCTGATCTACTTCTTGCACTACCTGCATGTGAGCCTGACCTACTTCTTGCACTACCAGCTGGTGAACCAGAACGACTTCTTGCACTTCCTGCAGGTGATCCAGACCTAGAACGGCTTCTTGCACTTCCTGCAGGTGAGCCTGACCTACTTCTTGCACTACCAGCTGGTGAACCAGACCGACTTCTTGCACTTCCTGCAGGTGATCCAGACCGACTTCTTGCACTTCCTGCAGGTGAACCAGACCTACTCCTAGCACTTCCTACTGGTGATCCTGATCTACTTCTTGCATTACCTGCCGGTGATCTAGACCGACTTCTTCCACTACCAGCTGGGGAACCAGATCTACTTCTTGCACTTCCTGCTGGTGATCCAGACCTGCTTCTTCCACTGCCAGCAGGTGATCCAGATCTACTTCTTGCACTACCTGCAGGCGATCCTGACCTACTTCTTGCACTTCCTGCTGGTGACCCTGATCTACTCCTTACTGTACCTTCAGCTGCTTCCTGTGGAGACCCAGACCGACTTCTAGCACTACCAGCCGGGGAACCAGATCTGCTTCTTGTACGTTCTTCTGGTGACACTGATCTACTTCTGGCTACTTCAGCTGGAGAACCTGACCTACTTCTGGTGTTTGGTTCAAGAGATCTTGATCTACTTCTTGTGCTATCTGCAGGAGACACTGATCTACTTCGCTCAACTTCTTCAGACTGTGTGTTAATGTCCTCCCTTGGAGAGCCCAAATCTCTGGCTTGTTCTTCCATTGTGCTACTTTGACTGATTTCTTCATTGTACTCTGGTGATTTGGGTGGCATACTCTCTTCGGGTGATAATGGTCCCTCATTTGGATCATACATCTGCTGTTCCATGCTTTCAATCCCATCAGGAGGCTGTGTAGGGGAACCAGGTGGGCTATCATAATTCATGGGTGAAGCAGGTTTACTACCATCCCCTAAAAGGGGTGATCCTGGCCCCGGGGACTGAGGGTCATCACTGTACATTGGGGATCCAGGATCTTGAGTTGGTGTACCAGGTGATAGTGGTTCATCTCTAGGAGATGCAGGCCCTTCATTCTCATTATCTGAATGGGTAACCCCTTGAAAAAAAGACAAAATGGCAGTGAAGATGTTTATCACTTGCCAATAATTTATACTAGATAACAAAGAATGTATCAGAATTTAAGAAGGTAAATTTACACTGACTATTCTTGTTGTATGCCTGGTTTAACTCATTACCATACGACAATATTTTAGACTGGTCCTAATTGAAAGCATTTGCAGACGACAAAATACAAGGTACTGAAAATTTAAAATTTGTTTTGTGAAGGGTAGAAAACATTGTGGGAAAAGGAGAAAATGCTGGTTACCAGCATTTTCTCCTTTTCGCACAATGTTTTCTAAAGGCTTCTTTCTCAGGGGCGTCAAAAGTAGGGATTGTGTGGTAATGGGTTAACTCTTTACCAAACAATCCCAACTTTGAATGACCCTGAGAAAGACAGCTTATGAAAACATTATGGGAAAAGGAGAAAATGCTTGTAAACAGTATTTTCTCCTTTTCCCACAATGTTTTTTACCCTTCCCAAATGGAATTTCAATTTTTGATTTGCATTTATGTTGTCGTCTGCAAATGCTTTCAAATTGGACAAGTCCAAAATTTTGTCATTTGGTAAAGAGTTAAAAGAACTAAAAAGCTTGTAAATACTTTACAAGCTGACAAAACTTTAGAATGGTTCCTACTGAAAGCATCGGTAGACTAAAATGAAAAGGTATGATAGATTAGGGTGGGAAAGATGCGACTTAAGTTGAATAACTACCTGAAACTTATTTTATAAGTATTAACAGCCTTGTGAAACATTCTCAAATTTTATGTTGACATAAAATTCAACCATCAAATCAGCAAAATGATAGACTTAACTGAAGTCTGTTACAATGACTTAAGTCCATTATCTACTTGAGCCGAGTCTGAAAAGTTGTGACAACTTAAAATATGACAATGCTCCTATAGTCTGGTGATGTTAATAAAATGCGTCTGAAATAACAAAGTCTACTTATGTTGGAAAATGGGTCTGTTTGTTATCTCGAATAAAGTAAGAGAGAGACTTCAGATTATTTGTGAAACTGGGTTCTCTGATTACTAGCAATTCTGTCCTTTTTTCCTACAATGACTTCAATAGCTTTCTTTCTCAGGGCCTCTTAAACAAGAGCTTGTGTGGTAATGGGTTAGATCAATGTAATGATTAACCCATTACCACACAATCCCTACTTTTGACATTTCTGAGAAAGAAGCCTTCAGACAACATTGTGGGAAAAGGAGAAAATGCTTGTAACCAGCATTTTCTCATTTTCCCACAATGTTTTCTACCCTTTACAAAACAAATTTCAAAATTTTGGTCATTTTCATTATGTTGTCTGCAAATGCTTTCGATTTGGCTAAACCTTAAATTTTGTCGTTTGGTAAAGAGTTAACAATTGTCATAACCTTTTCTCAAACAAATTTTATCATTTTAAAAATAATTGGTCTCAAGCCAGATAAAATAGATAGTCACCAAATTTGTAAAACTAAGAGAATTCAAACCTATCTAACATGATGGCTTTTGCCTTTTCACAGAAATCTCATCACAAGAGCTTTATTTATGTATCTGGCAAAGCTGTCAATATGGATGAGTCACTATTTTGATATTGTCATCTGATAACATAGATTTTGCTCCTCTGCAAATAACAAAATTTTAGTTTAAAACATATTTATTATATACTGATTGAGAAACAAGTTCTTACAACTTATACTAATCTCTCTCGATTCTGCTTCCTGGAAACTACACCAGTACTCACGCCGAATGTGTGGGTCAATGAAAAATCCCAAAGTTGACACCCGCTCCCAGGTATCGAACTCGAGAGCCTTAGTTTATGAGGCCGACGCTCTACCTCACGACCACCGACACCACAAAATTTTAGACTCCAAATCAAAAGCATTTGCAGACAATATGTTAAATTATTCTGAAATGATGGTAATTGTTTGTGAAAGTCTAGAAAACCCTGTGTGAGGAGCAAATGCTAGGAACCAGCTTTATTTTCCATCAGGTTTTTCAAGAAAGCTTGCTCCAGAGGATTGTTAAAACTTGAGATTGTTTGGTAAAGAGTTAACCCATTACCAAACAATCCCTACTTTTGACGCCCCTGAGAAAGAAGCCTGTTGAAAACACTGTAGGAAAAGGAGAAAATGCTGGTAACCAGCATTTTCTCCTTTTCCCACAGTGTTTTCTACCCTTCCCAGAACAAATTTCAATTTTTCAGTCACTTTTATTTTGTCGTCTGCAAATGCTTTCAATTTGAACCAGTCTAAAATTTTGTCGTGTGGTAAAGAGTTAATACATAAACCAGGTGATACCTTCCTCCATCTCCTGTTCTTCTCTGTCTACAAAATCATCATCACTGTTTCCTTCTTCATGTAGCCTTTGATTAACCTTTCATTTAAAAGAAGTAAAAATGGTATTGATTTGACAGCCTAAGGTTACATTTATTTAACCCTTTCCCAAACAAGACCTTGTTTTTACGTGTCTGCGGTACAAGTCTTTTGAAAACAATGTGGGAAAACAATAAATTGCTTGTAACAAGCAATTTCTCCTTTTCCCACAGTGTTTTTTAACCATTTGGAGAACTTTTTGCCATTTTTATCAAATTTAAAATTGTCGTCTGCAAACTCTTTGAGTTTGGAAGAGTCTAAAATTTGTCGTTTGGGAAAGGGTTAAAGTGTTCACCTTCATCAAAGACCAAATACAACTGAATGTGTTTTGTAATTTATCCACAAAAAACAATACAACCAATATTTAGACTTGTCCTTATCAAAACCATCTGCAGACAATAAATTAAATGTGGCTTTAACGGTAGAAATTTGTCTTTGAAAGGTAAGAAAACATTCTTATCTATGGGCAGATAATCAATGGGCAGAATGGTTCAGTACATGCATGCATTTTAAGAATTCTATTTGTAAATCTTTCCAAAAAGATTCAACTACTTTCTATCAAATGTAAAACTCATTCAGTGTTTCATCTAGGCTGTGGGATTGTAGAAATCCCACTCTTTCATTAATAATCCAGGGTTTTCTATCACACACAAATATGTGTCATAGACTGTGTCTTTTAATTCAAATGACCCCTAAAATAAATGACAGTATGTCATCAGTGACGCAACTTTCCAAATCTAAATCATCTACAAACTTGAATAAAGCGTCATAAATCCAAGTCTGTTCTTCCTTCAATGTGAGACAAACAACATTCTTTTTTTAAAATTAAACAGGGTTTATTTTAGATAAATGTGGATTTACGGTAATTTATAGAATCAGACTGGTTTAGGCATTATTGCTATAAAGTATATTCAATGCGTGTTGTAAATAGGACCTCATATAAGTCTTGGTTGGGTTCTCTGTATTTCACAGCTGATCATACACTACTTCTGATAACAAAATTACACATTAACAGTCTGTGCTTTTCGCAGTACAGCTGTAATTTATATGAAAAGAAAAAATCTGTTACATTCTTCTCTCGCTTGCTTTCTATGACTCCTGATCAAGCCATGTCAAGCAGCAATTCAGACATGAATGTTTCTTCTTTCAAAAAATGAAAGCGACCTTTCTATCAGAAATGATTTACAGACTTTTCTCTCTTGGAGTTCAAAGGTTAAATGCAGTTTAAATCATGTTTGATTACGAAGAGATCCATTTACTTTGACCCCCCCCTAATTTGAAGAAATGACCCTCATCTCTTGAGGAAGAGGGTCACAATAATCTCCAATTTTTAACCCACTATCACACAATCCCTACTTTTGACACCCCTGAGAAAGAAGCCTTTAGAAAACATTGTGGGAAAAGGAGAAAATGCTGGTAACCAGCATTTTCTCCTTTTCCCACAATCTTTTGTACCTTTCACAAAACAAATTTCAAATTTCCGGTCACTTTTATTTTGTTGTCTGCAAATGCTTTTGATTTGGTCAAACCTAAAATGTTGTCGTTTGGTAATGAGTTAAAGCTTAGGGAGAAACCCAGATGATCCCTTCGTTTTCTGACACTGTCAGGGCATTTGGGACAAACTCCCACAATACCCCCAATTTCAAAAATCACATCACAGGTTGCCACTGATTCTTCAATTATAGTAAGCTCAATTAATGACTTACTGATTTAAAAAAAAATATATATAAACTTATATTGTAAATACTGGTTAGAAATGCTGTCAGCAGGTGGCAATTTTTCAAGTTCTCCTTTTCTGAAGTGTTTTGTACCCTTTCTGAGACAAAATGCTGTTACCTATCGGTCTGACGAATCACCGAAATATCACCGAAACACCCCAATTTTTTTTTTTTTTGCTATTGAGTTCAGATTACTGATGAAAGTTCGATTTAATTGTCTTTTTTCATTATATTTGAAACAAAATTTTAGCCTTGACAAAACTGGAAACGTTTGCAGATGACAATTTCAGTGTGATACAAATGGTGCAAGTTCTCTGCGATAGAGTAGAAAATATTGCAGAAAAAGGAGAAAATGCTGGTTACCAGCATTTTCTCCTTTTCCCACAATATTTTCGAAACGATTCTTTCCCAGGGTCGTTAATATTTTTGCTTTTGTCATAATGTTTTAAACTTACCGTCAATCAACAATAGTTCACTCAAATATCATGAAAAAAGACCAATATTTCATACTGTTCTCAGTTATCTAAACTCGATAGAAAAAAACTGGGGTATTTTGGTGTTTCGGCGGTAGTTCAGTGATTCGTCGGACCCGTTATCTATGGCACATTGATTGTCTGCAGATGCTTTCAATTTGAGCAGGCCTGACTGAAATCTTTTCACATGTTTAAGTCTTAAAGAAATAAATAGGTTCCTCTGACCTTTTCAGTTAATTCATAGTCATACTCTCTCTCATCTTGTAGGGGAGTTCCTCCTCCCTCAGTTTCTGTAATGAAAATTTGTATCTTTAAATGCAACATCTCTTACACTAGTAGCAGACTACTAGGTTATCTGGAAAAAACAATCACCAGCAGGAGACTTAGTGATAACTGATTAAAGATTTATGAATCTTCTTATTACCATAGTCAAATTGAAATTGAACAATATGCAAATTAATCCATTACCTCACAATCCCTTCTTTTGACTACCCTGAGAAAGAAGCCTTTAGAAAACACTGTGGGAAAAGGAGAAAATGCTTGTATTCAGCATTTTCTCCTTTTCCCAAAATGTTTTCTACCCTTCACAAAACAAATTTCAAATTTTCACTCACTTTTATTTTGTCTTCTGTAAATGCTTTCAATTTGGACAAGCCTAGAATATTGTTGTTTGGTAATGAGTTAACAAATAAAATATGATAAAAGCATATGTTAAAGGTGACGTGATATGTCAAGCAAGTGAATGATGCGACAGGTTTGAAATTGATTCTTGAAAGGTTGGTTTTAATCATTGAATGATTGTTTAAACTGAACACTCTTAGGTCAGGGGTCATTTACTCTTCAGTTCAGGGTCTAACGTAAATCTTGACTAACGGTATTGGGCAATTTTTAGTGATGTTAAGCAATAGCATATTGTCACACATTGTGGTATATCTGCAATGTTTCAGTGAAACAGGGAAGATCAAGTTATCACTGCCACCCAATCTATCAAGTTTCTCAAGCGATAGAATATTCTGAATGTATGGTATTCATCTGCCTGTAGGACAAAAAGTGATTTTTTGGATTCCCTGTCCGCCTACTAGAAACATCCGGAAGCACGCCAGCATATGTAACTATAAATAACACATATATAACAGAGTCGCAGAAGAGATAGGTTTGTTCTGTTCTTAATAGTCACCCAACTTACCTTCTAATTCTTCAAAATCCATCTGTATTTAGTCAATGTATCTGTTCCATTTGCGGAAAATAAATTTCTGCGATTTTCTGACAACGCCGTCCTAGTCAAGATGATAACTTCCGAAGTACGCCGCATGCGTCAATCCGAGGGATGGCCTAAGCCAGAGTCGCATTGTTTTCACGTCGTCACACAACTGAATTTTGCAAAGCTCAAACAATCATATACTGCTTTGAATTAAATCACTTTCTCGTCCGATATTTTAACACACGCTTTTTAAAATTTTTGACACACTTTATCAAACTTGTATTTTTCCAACCATATTGTTTTTTTGCAAGTAATACAATGTTTAGGGTAATTGCGTTTTCGATTCATTCAGGGATCTGATATAACGATCCCCGATTCATTCCCTGAGGATTTACAGAGCCGCCGTGGAAACAAATATAATTCATCTCAAAGGGGCAATAAAAATGCATAGATCAGTTCCGCTAAAAAAATAAGAAAACTACCAAAGCTACTCTAACAATACTCTCGATCGCTTTTTATGTACATGTGTGTAAATGATCATCAAACTGATTCATGACCGAATTAAGTGATACAGTAAAAGATTGAAAATGTTAGGGGGAGAAAACACTTTTTTATACAATGGTATATCGGCAATGTGTCGTAGGTCTGTATAGCTCTACTTTTTTTCGTGCCAGAACTTCGGATAGGTTTGTGGGAATGTCACCTGATCAATATAACACAAGTTTATCTACCAGCATTGTTTACGAATAGCAAGTGACAATCACCAATCACTTTTCCTTTTTTCTTTTAATTTTTCAGATAACGAAGCCCTTTTGTTTATAATCCTATTATCTGTTCTTTTGTAATAAATTCTTTTCTTTTTTGACATTTGATATTATTGGAGTATCACGTGTTTCAGTTTAGGGAGAGGAACTATATAAGCAACATGCTTTCGTTCCAATCCTTTTCACATCATTTTTTGTATTGTAAATGTAAATGTCAATATATTGAATAAAATATGTTTAAATTAAATTAAGTGACAACATATTTGGTTTCATAAAATGGATGAAATCACCGATTACAAGGCCACCAGTCCGTTGTTTGAACCAAAGATACTTGGGTTTTCACAAACTTAGCTGTCTGTGTAAGCCTTACATATTATAGAGCATATTATATGGCTTGCAACATTCGAAAAGAGGCAATCGGACATTTGCGTGAAGCTGTTGTCTCCGATCAGCCTGTGCAATCCGCACAGGCTGATCCAAGACGGCACTTCACGACTGCATCAGATTCTGTTCTACAAAAGACTTGCACAAAACAGAAAATTACATAAAAACGGAAAGTGTTGTTTTGGATTAGCCTGCGTGGACTGTACAGGCTCATCCGATCCGACACTTTACACAAAATGGCCGAATGCTCCTTTTTGCGTGTTGCATACTATATAATTGAGCCATGCTCTTTGAAAAATAAAGCCCCTTTTTCAAATCAACACATCTACATGTAGATGTGTTGATTTGAAAAAGGCGCTTTATTATACCAAGCAAACCATCACATATTTAGGGCTTATGTGTAAAATTCGATTGGATCTAGAAATGGACTGGTCCTTCAACATCCTTCAACAATTAGCAAAATGTTTCGACCCAGGTGAGTCTGCGTTAAAACTGCACAGGCTAACATCAAGTGCCTGTGATCTGAAAATCAAACTTGACCCTCAGTTTTACTGCATGATGCTTCCTGCTTTATGAGCGTTTGGCAAACCTTTTTTGTTTAAATAGTGTATATCGTGATCAACAAACAACCTGAATTTGCAACAACATAAAAATCCAAAGGACCCCTTTAATTGTGTATTTTCAGAATGGAGCAGTGATCAAAAATGAATTGATCTGTGATGTTAAGCTACCCAGGTGGAGCAGTCTCGACAAGTTGGAAAATATCGTCGGTTTACTTCAAAAACCTCGTAACTACAGCTTAAAACAAGCTGTAGTTAAGATTTTTTTAAAGTAAACTGACGATATGTTGCTTTTGAGTGTCTATATTCAGACACGAAATTTGGGACTGGGTTGGAAAAAATATATCATCCAGTATTAGGCCTACTGGGTACTTTATGATCAAAGTAGAGTCACTTGCGTATAAATCTAACCACTAGGAAACCTTTCATTAACACGACATAATTTATAGCTGTTTGTTTTTGGGAATATAGGTTTAGAACCTAGAACAAAGGTAAGATAACATAAACATTGGTGTGTTGGGTTTTTAAATTATCTTGTCTCAGCACGTGATTTTAAACTTATCCCAAATACAAACAATAATATAAACTGATAATGAAACGTTTGAAATCGAGTGAGAGTAGTACCACCGAAATACTAAAAACAACAACAATCAGGTGATGTGAATTCCGAAATAATTGTAAATGTATATTTCGGATTATAATACACCATTTGAAAGATCTTTATTCATGTATGAGCACCACTCTGGAAAAGGGGAGCTTAAACCATTACACACAACCTCTACTTTTGACGACCCTTCAGAAGAAGCCTTTATAAAACATTGTGGGAAAAGGAGAAAAATGGCGGTAACCATCATTTTCTCCATTTTCCACAATGTTTCCTATGTTTTCTAATCTTCACAATACAAATTTCAAATTTCCAGTCACTTATATTTTGTCGTCTGCAAATGAGTTTGAACGGTCCCTAAACATGCATTGAATTTACAAATAGCAAACAGTTCCACCCAGGTCAGCCTGCTCGTACTGTACTGCCTGATTTGGATCGATATTATTTTCAGATGTATTGAACCCATTTTCAAAGAGCATGGCTCATGCTTTATTTCAATATTTTTCTTCATGAAAACTATTTGGTTTAAGCCTTAACTCATTATCAAACGACAAAGTTTTTAGGTTTGTCCAAATCGACAGCGTTTGCAGACGACAAAATAAAAGTGACTGAAAATTTGAAATTTGTTTTGTGAAGGGTAGACAACATTGTGGGAAAAGGAGAAAATGCTGGTTACCAGCATTTTCTCATTTTCCCACAATGTTTTCTAAAGGCTTCTTTCTCAGAGGCGTCAAAAGTAGGGATTGTGCAGTAATGGGTTAAGGCTTACCAAGTTGCACACTACCGCTTTTTTACTATTCTTCATCCTCTAGAAGTATACATATAAATGTTGGTGCTTCCATTTGGATATTAGAACAAGACATAAATAAATAAACCGCATGCTGTACGAAAAAGGGGCTCAATGCATCTGCAAAAATATATTGACCCAGGTCACCCTGCACAGTCCCTGCAGGTTGAACTGAATCAAAACCTTTAGCAAGCGGTCAATTTTATGCATGTCAAAGAACCGTTCTACATCATAGTTCAGTCGGTTTTTCGAAAAGACAAATTTTACGGCTTGCCTGGTATAATGTCTCAACGAGATGTATTCGACAAAAAATATGGTTCATTATTTTATCGTCAGTTTACTTAAAAAAAACTTTGTAACTGCAGCTTGAAACAAGCTGTAGTTACGCGGTTTTTGAAGTAAACCGACAATATGGTAAAAAGTAGTGCCCCCGACCATGTTGGAAAATAAATTCTTATGGTATTATAAAATAAATTCGAACTTACAGTAGCTGCATCTGGGTCATCTGCGTCCTTCTATACGAATCTCTGTCGCTGTCTTAATTATAATCTGAAAATGGAAATAAGGGCTTGCAGTCACCTACCATTTTCAAAAATGTTATAAATTTCAAAGAAACCGCATTTGTCGTAAAACCCACTCAATTTTCCTTAGGGAATGAATAATTATAATATACAACTAAAAAAGGTTTAAATCTTTATTTCAGTATTTCTTCTTATGCATTTATCAAGATGTTAAATATAAAACTTATGCATTCTGCTTTTTGTGACCAATATCATTCCCATATTATTTTAACATTCACATCTGAATTTCAGAAATAATGATGAGTCGCGAATAGCTGACTTGGGTTAAAATCGCATTTATTAATAATTATTCAAAGCTAATCTGGCCAAATTATTATCGTAGACACATTCCTATTTATTTCATCCTATACAACTTTAAACATGAAGGTGACAAAAATGAAATTTACAAGCGATTCCAGTCAATGAGTGCACTTCCAAAATGTAAAGGAGAAACACCGGAAATTGGTCAAAATCCACAACCCCATCGATAATGGTTTTTAAGTGCAACGTTTTTCAACTGCTTAACTATGAATTACGGCATAATACCGTAAAACGCCCCTCTGCTATACAGTCAATGCTTACATGTGGTATTGTTTTTTTGACTTAAAAGAAGAAATTTAATGAAATTTTCAGCTTCATTCCGTTGAAAAATATTGTATTTGATGTTTACGAAATGAATCCATAACCCAGTTGCAATTTTTTGACACATAAGTTTGATTTTCATGGGTTTTCGCGATTTATAGAGGGGCGTTTTACGGTATTATGCCTGAATTACTACGTATGTGTTTGAGATTGAAAAGAATAAATGAAAATAATACAATAAATGAAGTTAGTACTTTACCCATTATGAATAAGAGCTTCGGTCTGGTTGCGCTCTTTCCCTCCTCTATGTTTCACTTTCTCCACATCAAATTCAACAAATCTATCAGTCAAAACGATGTTTCGTTTGATAATGTTTCTATTTCCGTTTCATATTAGTGTATCCTTTGAATTCAACGTATGAAAACGACAGTTAAATGAGGAAAACACATAAGAATCCGTCCTTTGGAATGGCTGCTGCAGACTACAATTAACTAGGCATGCGCAGTCCCACATCCTTGAAATTGAAAGGAACCGGAAGTGTCATTGTATTTTTAGCTATCTGCCATGTTTATTTCAGACTATTTTTGGGTATACTACACTTTGACACATGAAGGTTGGGTTCATTTTTTTGCAAAAAGGGAATGGTAAGGACACAGAATTAAAAAGAAGTTTCAGCCACTTCTTTTTGAATCAGTTTTAGCACAGGAAGACCCTATTTTTCTTCGGAAAATGTACTGCAAAAAATGTAGATCTCTACTAAAAAATGGAACAAACGTTTCCAACTTTAATAAATAAATATAGTCACTCAGTTTTTCAATATTTCGGCCAGCGGCCTTTCTCAAGAAAAGAAACGTAAATTTATCTACTTTGTAGATGCACGTCGTATGCCATTCTTGTATACAGGATGTGACGTCACTGTGAAATACACAACGTTTGATCCCGCGCTAATCAAATTAAAGTTAATTGATAGCGGGAATCTTTGACGTTACACCCCGCCGGCCGGTGAGTCCGTAATTTCTGTATCCAAGTTGATTCGTACAGAAATTACGGACTCACCGGCCGGCGGGGTGTAACGTCAAAGATTCCCGCTATCAATTAACTTTAATTTGATTAGCGCGGGATCAAACGTTGTGTATTTCACAGTGACGTCACATCCTGTATACAAGAATGGCATACGACGTGCATCTACAAAGTAGATAAATTTACGTTTCTTTTCTTGAGAAAGGCCGCTGGCCGAAATATTGAAAAACTGAGTGACTATATTTATTTATTTAAGTGTTGAATTCCCTACGGAATTATTTGTATTGATATGTTTCCAACTTTAGTATTTGGCAGCCAGTGGGCTATTGACCCTTTACCTGTTTTTAACGACTCTGAGATAGAATCCTTTCGAAAAGATTGTGAGAAAAGGAGAAAATGTTGGTAACCATTTTTTACCCTGCTGGAAACAGATTCCAATTTTTGAGTTGCGTTTATTTTGTTTGATCACGCAAATGCTTTCAATTTGGACCATTGATTGGTTAGATCAATGATTAAATGGTGTTTAACGCAGTTTTAAACATTATTTCACGATTTGGACCAGTCTAAAATTTTGTCGTTTGGTAAAGAGTTAAGCACCATTTTCTGTCCTGTGGGACTACTTTTTCGAACCTTCCAGGCGGTAATAAGCAGTTTATTTTATTTTTTTTTGAACAAGGCTATAGTCTCCACCCTATAATACAAGTTTGCGCTTAAAGGAAAAAACTGAATGTGTTAGTTGTCACCTGGACACTACAGAAATTTGAAAACTATTGAGAGCCCCAAATTTAACATGGACCAAACAAATGAGCAGTTATTGGGTAGTGTTGACTCTGCATTCTTATGAATTCATGTTCTGCGTTCTAGCAAAAGGGGTTTAACCCATTACCACACAGTCCCTACTTTTGACGCCCCTGAGAAAGAAGCCTTTTGAAAACACTGTGGGAAAAGGAGAAAATGCTGGTAACCAGCATTTTCTCCTTTTCCCACAGTGTTTTCTACCCTTTCCAGAACAAATTTCAATTTTTCAGTCACCTTTATTTTGTCGTCTGCAAATGCTTTTAATTTGGACCAGTCTAAATTTTTCTTGTGTGGTAATGGGTTAAAGCCGCAGTAGATCTAAATCCAAAAATAGGTAATTTTCACAGTTTATATATCTCTCAAATATATCGGATAACCCATCACAAAACACATACATGTATGTAAAACAGGGGCGTAACCAAGAAAAAGTAAATTATACCCACGCAGAAGGCGTGCATGAACGCCGTAGGCGCTCGCGCACGTTGTGTGTGTGTGGGTGAGTGGGGGGGGGAAGCACGAGAAGGGGAGGGGTTGGGGGGTCTCCCCCAAGAAAATTTCAATATTCAAGACGGCTATAGAACGATTTTGAATCTCTTCTGAGGTAGATATTTGATTTGATTTTCAAAGACAGTTTTGATTGTGCCTCAGTCTGTTCGTGGATATGGCTGAAAAATACGCAAAAGAGGCAATCTACGACCTATTCTTGATTTTTCATACATTACGCACGTGCGTGGTGTGCTTAATATTAATTAAGCATATGCCTGGGTATGGACTAAACAAACAAACAAATAACATTATGTCATCGGAGAATAAGATTGCTCATGCTGAACAGAACCTGTTTTCTTATTTAGATGTTGTAAACTCTTCTTTTATTGATGATAAACGAATTTAAGCGATGACCAGCCTGTGTCATTGTTTCTGTTTACGATATCGATAAACTTACGTTTTCAAGCCCAGAATGGGAACAAAACGATCTTGCAAGTGAATGAAGGGTTTGTTTCGACACTTCCAATGATCACGCAGTGTTTACGTCACTAACACGTCACTGGGGACATTTACAACGAAAAGTTGGCAAATAGTCGTCGCGATCATAAACAGAAAGGGGCATGGTAGGACCTGTTCTTGTTTCAAAATTATTTTTGATGCCGGTCACTGGAACTTTTGCGAACTACACCTTTACATATCGCGAAAGTCATAATAATATTCAAGTTACGTGGTGAAAAATGAAATTTAGATCTACTTTTATTTTATAATTTAAAACGTGTTGTTTATTCAATTGGACGTTACTGAGACTTTAAGTTTGCTTTTGCTGGCAGTGCTGGCTAAGAGTAGGCCTAATTCTTTTGCTGGCAGTGCAGAGCATGATCAGTCTCCACAAAACCTGCGCTCTGATCACACTGCCCAATATTCTATGAGATATTTGAGAAAATTACTTTCAGCTGACTAGCTCTAGCAACGGTTTTCCTTTTTTAAAAGAGTGTAGGGGTCACCTGTTTACCAGTAGACATATTAAGTCCTATTCAAACTCCATCATTTGCAACCTTCAAATTAACTGTAGTTCAAATATCGAAGTTATCTATAAAAGGGTGGTAGGCATTACGGGAAAGGGAGAAATTGCCGGTGACCAGCATTTTCTCCTTTTTTCACAATGTTTTTTAAACGTCTTGTTTTCTAAATGCCGTTAAAACTGGGAGTTATTTAGAAAAGGGTTGCTCACGCTAATGTTTACAGAGGAAGATTCCAACTTTAAAAACAATGAGAAAGAATTTTGTTTTTTTGGATTGGCATGATTCCCAACAAATAGAAATCTGTAAATATGTTATTGGCAATGGTAACTTATTTTGTCAGTGCTTGAGGTAAACAGAGGTCTAGATTTTCATTTCAGTTTTCGCCAGTAAAACATAACTGCATTATTCGTATTAAAACCGACCAGTGCGGAACATAAGATACATCGACTGGAAATATTAGTTTTAGAGGTATGTGTGAAGTTTCAGTGAAATCACATTTAAATTAGATCACATAATTACTTTTCACTGATTTGAAAAATGAGTAGATCTATCATCCTTTACTTGTAGATCTTTGGGAAAAAATTACCAGAATTGATGGTATTTGTCTAGTACTTGCTGTCTAATTGTATCATAAAATGATAGCATCGTATTTAATGGATTTTACCACATGTAATAAACAATGCTTTCGTTAATGACACATTTAATGTGATATAATTACACTACATTATATTTTCTTCTATGAAGACCAGCAATGACGCCGCTGTCAGGCTACTTTTTTTCTAAAAGAAAATGTAGATCTAAATGAATAATTTATGCACTTATAATCTCTTTGTTACATGGACTGTGGTCACCAACATTGTGTCCTTTTCCACCAATGTTTTCAAAAGCTATCTCTCGTGAAAACTTGGGATTGTGTAGTAAAGGGCTAATTAAATATTCACCTGACAACGAACTCCAATTAAGAGCATATGGTCGGTTTACTTTGAAAGCCTCGTAAGTACAGCTTGTTACAAGCTGTACTTACGAGGTTTTCGCAGTAAACCGACGATATATTCTAAGTCTTTCTATTACTTCGGCTCGCTTTTCCCCCATTCGTTACTGGGTGGAAATCAATGACCTTTTGCGAGCAATGAAGATCAAGATCAGACTGCCCAAAGGTGTAGTCTAATCTTGGATCTACAGTGTCCGATAGGCAATGACGTCTCGTCAAAAGGTCGCGTCCCTGTTTAAATTCTAAATGTGGGTATTCATTTAGAGTACGATGTAAAACAAAAAGTTTTGCTAAGCAACTATTATATACATATCGAAACTAGAGCTGTCACTGAACGTGACTTAATACTTCCGCCAGCACATTGACAGAAAAAAGTGTCAAGTTCAAGGGGAGATAATTCGTCAACAAGGAATAGTTGACACTTAAAAAATTGCGTCTTGCAAATCTTCAATAAATGATCATTATATGTGCAAAGTTTCAATGCAATTGAAGGAAAAGTGTATGAGGAGTTCGCGATACAAAATTACTAGCTAGTATTTTGTAGACAGACAGATACACGGACGGGCGCACGGACTGACAGGCTGATTCCAGTTAGGGCTGTAACGATACAGGAGGTCACGAATACGAATACACATCACGATACAGGGGTACGAATACGAATATTTATTCATGAATATAAATTTTTTCCAGGCACAAAATGAATTATTTTTTCAATACTTTGGATTTAAAAAAAGTCACATCAATATTAATAAAGTAATGAAAAAAAGCCTACCTGGCTTAAATATTGATTTAACCCTTTCCCAAATGACAGATTTTAGACTCTTCCAAACTGAAATATTTTGCAGAAGACAATTTCAAATTTGATATAAATGGCAGAAAGTTCTTCAAATGGGTAGAAAACATTGTGGGAAAAGGAAAATTTGCTGGTAACCAGCATTTTTTTTCTTTACCCACAATATTTTCTGCTCTATCAAAGACATAAATCATCAATTAACAACATTCATTTTGTCTTCTGCAAATGCTTTCAATTTGGACAAGTCTAAAATTTTGTCAGTGGGTAATGGGTTAATCAACTCTACTGCTTGATACTATGATTTTTTTTAAATTTGTAGGAAACATCTCACACATACTTCATGCACACTTTTAATCATTTAAATCTGTAAACCTAAACATTGATATACCAATCATTTGTCATCTTCATACAAACTGGCCTCCAAATTAGTCTCAGAAAACAATATAAATAAATATCGAAGAAATATCTTTATAAGTACATATATTTGAAAAATTATACTATAACATGGCCAAATTGCCCATTCCTGGGCTTGACCGGTTACATTTTTCATTTAAGGATGGTGCCGATTTGACTTCTTGTCACGTACGTTTGACAGACCGAGGCCGTTTTGACTAGGGGCCGATTTCATATTTGGTCAGTTTGACCTATTAAAATTGATTGATATTTATCTTGATATACTTTATTTCATGACTGCGTGGTCTGTACACTGTCAAGATTTCTATTTTTATTACTTTGTCCCCCTACTTTGCTCGTGGAAACCCAAAATATTTCCACACGGGGAACTTAAATTTTGCCGGTGGACTAACAATCTCATCTGACATTTTGCGGGAAATACGCGCGACTCCTTTACAGCATGTCGCTATATTAAATGTTAAACCTGTACACAATGACGATAAACAGATAAAAACTTTTATTTCTTAAATTCTTATAATTAATACTTAGAATAAAAACTGTTTTTAATTCCATTTCATGTAGTTTACGACATATTGTGCCATAAAGCGTCATACAAACCTCTCAGAGTTGTTTCTCTTTCAATCATTGTTTATATCTAGATAAAATTGCCGAGATTTGTCCTTCGGGCAAAACTTTGTTGAATTTGACCTAGCTGTAAGCATTCCGGATTATCTATATTTGTTGTATTCGCCAATATTCGGTTCTCGGACAGACGAATACGATACGTATTCGCCGGGAAAAAAATATTCGGTGCACCGAATATTCGAGTGTATCGTTACAGCTCTAATTCCAGTATACCCCCGAAAACATTCATTTTGTGGGGGTTTAATAAAGGTAAAGGGTTGTAGGTTTCATATCTATATTTTCCCCCGAAATAACGTTGAAATAGCAATTATAGTATACGCGTTTTACTATCGGCTTGAAATTTTCATTTACCTTTTTTAACAGATTAAGAGTAAAATTAATTTTCATTCACTCTTATTGCTACGGAACCCCTAAATTGATATGCTCGATCTATTTTTCATATGTAAATTTTCTCAATTTATTTCGTCTTTACGAAATAAAATTTCGTTTTTACGAAACAATATTTCGTTTTTACGAAATAGTATTTCGTAAAAACGAAGTACTATTTCGTAAATACGAAATATCATTTCATAAAAACGAAATAATTAAGATATTCACATATTTAAAAAAAGTCAAGCAGTCACTGTAGGGGTTCCATATATTGCTGATATCGTCCCACTTCATTTTATAAAGTTATACTTATTTTGTCCCATCTATCTATAGCGCTTGAAGAAATGATCAAAGCTTCACGGACATCTGCCGCAAAAATGCTGGCGTATGTATAGCTTATGAGTTAATTCTAGGACTGCCGGGCACGACTCATGGACCTTTTACAGACTGTATAGATAAAGATCAGACTGTTCAGAACGTGCAGACTGATATTGTATCTTCGCTTTCCTATAAGGGGATAGCCTAACCCCGTCCCTATATAAGAAAAAATATACTTGCAATAGCAACATTTGTGTTTTTACTATTGGGTTGAAAGTTTCATTTATTATATACCCAGCAGTGAAATCCTGGAATTTCCCAGTGTAATAAATTTTGATATCATCACTAGTGACGTTATCAACTTTCACTTTCACTTCCTGCCGTAATTTGGGAACTACTTTTTTTTCGACTACATTTTTTTCGACTTTCAAACGCAAAATTACAAATAATGATGTTAATAAGGTATATAATAAATAGAATAATCAACTGGTTGTTTTTGATATGAAAAATATCTCACTCGGACGCGTCGTAAGGCGTTAAAAAAACTCGTGCTGCGCACTCATTTTTTCAACGCCTAACAACGCATCCTCGTGAGATATTTTTCATATCAAAAACAGTTGATTATCCTCTATTTATTCTGTAATTTGCTTGCAACACGCGAAAGGTGCATTCGAATATTTGCATAAAGTATCGTAGTGGATCAACCTGCACAATCTGCGCAGACTGATTCGAGACGACACTTTACGACTATATAGATTCGATTTTGTCTTACAGTAGACTTGCTCAGAAATATAGGATTTGACATGAGTAGGCTTTTGAGATAATATTTTATTTTACGAGTCCAGGGAAATGTTATTAAACGAGCCTTTGGCGAGCTTAATAACATTTTTCCTTGACGAGTTTAATGAAATCTTATCTCAAACGCCCACAAATGTCAGATTCTTTTTTATCACATAACGATATTTCACAAAATACAGACCAGACCATGCAAAAACATTTCACTGATATGAAAGGCGTAGAAAATGACCGGTCAAAAATGACGTCTCACAAATGTGATATCAAACGTGTACATAAGATAAGAAATTTCGTAATGGGTATAGATCTATTACACTGAAAACGAAGAGGTTATGTGATAACAGAAAATCACATAAAAACGGAAAGTGTCGTCCCGAATCAGCCTGCGCAGGCTGATTCGGGACGACACCTTACGCAAATATCCGAAAGCCCTTTATCGCGTGTTGTAGGCCATAGATGAGGGTTATTTTTTTTTCTGCAGATGAAAGCAGTCCTGTTACTCATCCTAGCAACTTTAACAACAGTGTCGACCCAACACTTCATAGGTCCGTGTTTCAGTAGCCGGATGAGGTGTTCTGCGTGGTCATCCCTCCACTGGCAAGGTTGTCGCTTAATGTGCCGCTGCCAGGGATACAGTCGTGGAGAATGTGTCACACGTGATAACCTTTGTTCAGGCGGTAAGCTTTTGACGGCATTGACTTGAAACCAGGGATCGCTGGTTAGATTCTGAAGCTCGACGAATTTCTTTTCGAGAATCGTTGATGGCCATTGTGTTACTCCTTCACTCCATGCATAGCTTCGTCCCAATTTAACAATACCTAACAACTGCTTAAGGGAAATATCTCTTTAGCTCAGTGGTTATGGTATTGGTCATTTAACCCTTTCCCAAACGACAAACTTTTGGACTAAACCAAATTGATAGCATTTGCAGACGACAATTCAACTCTTGCTGAAAAGATGATGTCTGTCTATGATAGGGTAGAAAACATTGTGGAAAAAAGAGAAAATGCTGGTTACCAGCATTTTCTCCTTTTCCCACAATGTTTTCAAAAGGCTACTATTCCAGACCCGTAAAAACCAGGGATTGTTTGGGAAAGGGTTAAACCTCGAAAAACGAGGAGAATTGTCCGCCATGGGTTCGAATCCCCCCAGATGCGATGTGTATTTCAGCTCTGAATTTGTTGCGAACGTTCATGTTTGTAAGGCTCGTGATAAGGTTCCTTTCTTTCTAACCGCCTGTCATTGTTTCGACGATTGTTATGTGGGAAAGGAGCTACTGGCTTGGAAAGAATATCATGCGAAGTAATAAAATACTTTTTAAAAGAAACTCCAGGAAAACATTGATAGGAGCACTGACCGCCTCGATATAACTGAAATAAGGTTGAAAACGGTGTTAAACACCATTCAAAGACACAAGAAAAAAATACAGGACGAAATCCGTCCCAATGTAAGTCTAGTGGTCTTTGTGAGTGGGACCATTTTACTGAACGTAGGTTTGCCGTCTAGTCCAAAGGACTATCATCTTCGCGAGCCAAGGTTACGAACACTACGTGGATCTTACCTTGGCGGATCGAGCCTGATTTCGATATTCCCGCGATACGCCCCCTTTTGGATGCTGGTTATTATCCCCCTTTACATCATATTTCTTACAGCCAATAGAATATCGTTTTACAAACCGCTTACGAATACAATAATTCAACATGAAGCAATAACTACAAAGGTACTTCGACATTTCATGTCCAGGTGCTGGGATATAGCCTAAAACCTCTGATAATTTATTGGTCACATTGAAACTTTCTGTACATATTGTTCCTCTATGTTTTTTTCGGTAATAAATTATTACAGATCATGCACACATCCACGGAGGTATCCGTGCTTACTTCCTATTTTTATCCGAAAGGTCGCGACCTTGTTCTATTTTTATCAAAGATGAAACGCTACGAGCGATTTGATACGGTGCAGTTTAGAGGTACATAGCTACAACCAATGAAAATGCGTATCGGGGGAATGTCGAAATCAAGCTCGATCCGCCATGGGTAGAGTAGTGTAGTGGATCGTCACCCTTTGCTTGCGAAGATGAAGGATTATCAGTAATTTTTACTCAGCTGTGGGAATCGAACCCACATCGTCAGATATTACGAGACTTGTTGCTTACAAGACTGTTGTCTTACCACTTGAATCCTGTTTCAGTAATCACCAACCATTCTAAAGAACATTTCTTATCTTATTCCCAAAATATTTTCCGAATTTTGAAAGTAACATAATTATATTTTGATTGGCTAAATCAACCACTTGATTTAGCCAATCAGACGGTGTGCTGCTTTCAAATTTAGAAAATTCTCCCACATTTGCATTTGCAGACGACAAAACAAACGTGGCTCAAAAACTGAAATTTGACATTAGACTGAGAGTAGAAAACATTGTGGGAAATGGAGAAAATGCTGGTTAACAGCATTTTCTCCTTTTCGCACAATGTTTTTAGACGGGTTCTTTCTCTGGGTCGTAAAAAACCAGGGATTGTTTAATAAAGACTTAAGTAAAAAGTATCTATATTTCAGCGGATGGTTCGTACCGGTGCAGCTGTATAGGAACTCCGACACCAAGACGAAATTACTTTTGTTCAGTTCGCGGGCGTTGACGTGAATGTGGTGGACACAGGCAGTTGTTGATATTCTGTTTTAACCAGAAATAAAAAAAAAAACAAAAAAAAATCTTTCATCCTTTCGGCGCCATTGGCGAAAACAGTAACTTTGCGGACTGTATAGATCAAGATCAGCCTGCACAGAACGTGGAGTCTGATCTTTTTACCTATACCGTCCGATTGTGTTAGTGAAGTCTATACAATCAATGCCTTTTCAATGGATATTCAATGAATTGTATTTGGAGCTGTCGAAAGATGTTTCTTTTTTTTAATTATCTATTTTATTTGGTGCTAAAAGAGTTAAAGCAATCTAGTTTTTCAAAATGTAAAATTTATTGGGGCTTTAATGACGGGTTTTGTCTCTATAAGGATAGAAGACTGTGTGGGGAAGCTATTAAAACGCTGGTTTCAATTAAAAATAGTGTTAAATGTTTCATTTTAGAATTTAAATTTGGTCGTAATTTAGAATGTTTAGTTAACCCTTTCCCAAACGACAATATTTAGAATCTTCCAAACTGAAAGAGTTTGCAGACAACAATTCTAAATTTGATGAGAATGGTACAAAGTTCTTATAAAGGGTAGAAAACACTGTGGGAAAAGGAGAAATTGCTCGTTCCGAGCAATTTCTCCTTTTCCCACAGTGTTTTCAAAAGATTTGTACTTCAGACACGTAAAAACCAGGGCTTGTTTCGGAGAGGGTTAATACAGACTTGATGTAGGCTACATGTATGTGAGTTACACAGACATTTTATTCATACATGTTTATAGGATTTGATATGTGTTTGCATTTGAGAAAAGAAAAAAAAACAGTCTTGAAAAAAATACGTTATTGATCCTTATCTTTCTAAATAACTAAAATGAAATTTTCAGTTCAATAGCTAAAACTCAGAAAATGCCATGTCAAAGTTATGCTTTTGGATGGTTGGTTGGTTGTATTAGCGTTTACAAACAATAATTCAACATGAAATAATTTAAAGATGGACACCAAAGGAATTTCTGGTCGGTTAGATACGTGCAAAATTGTTATACCAGTATAAACCTCTATTTACTAACTAATAAGAAATTTTATTCTATTTTGCTCAAGAAGCGTTAGGGTGGTAATACCTTAAATACGGAACTATTTTCTTAGTTATGGTTTCGCACCACTGTTTTTTTCACTTTCTTCTGTACTTTTATTGGCAAACCAGGGCCCGTATTCACCAACCATCCTTGAGAATATTCTTAGTCTTATTCTCCAAGGTTTTCTAAATTTGTAAGTAACACAACTTCTGATTGGCTAAACCGAATAGTTTAGCCAATCAGAAGATGTGTTACATACAATTGTTGAAAATTCTGGATATTAAGACATAGAACGTTCTTAAGAATGGTTGGTGAAATACGGACCCTGCTATCAAATATATTTCTAGTAGTCTACACAAGAAATTAATTGAAAGCTGGTGCCTAAAAAATCAAAGTAAAACTATTTCTTACAGAAATAACAAGCTTGCTCTCGGATTCCACAGAAATCATCAAATAAACACAAGAAATGTGTTTTAGACCCGTCCTTTCATTATCTCTGGTAAAACAGTGCAGCAATAGTGCGTGTCGTCAAATTTTCAAATGGAACTTCGGTTGACTGGAGTTCGCCGTGCCATTACACCTTATATAAGATAATATTTTCACCATCGAAATATTCCAATGGCGCATTTTTCTGATTTCAGTATGGTTTTGTTTTGCTTTTGAACTGCCATTCAATAATCATTGTCAATATTTACATTACTCAACTGCCTTTTACAGTAAATAAAGAGCATTGTTGCGCATTTTAGTTGTATCAGTTGTACTTTAACCCTTCAGTTGCTGAAGAAATTACATGAACATTTCACGCTAATAGAAAAATACTTCATAAGTTCAATTTGTTACAAAAATCTCTGCGTATCGGTCTTTGATTCAAGATTAGAATTTTCTTCCTCTTGTTCTTCTTGTTCTTCTCCTTGTTCTTGTTTTTGTTCTCTTATTCTTCTCCTTCTTCTCGTTCTTCTTGTTCTTCTCCTTCTTCGTTTGCTTGTTCATGTTCTTCTTGTTCTTGTCCTTGTTTTCCTTCTTCTTGTTCGTGTTCTCCTTTTTCTTGTTCTTCTTCTTGTTCTTCTTTTTGTTCTTGTTTTCCTTATTCTTGTTTTCCTTCTTCATGTTCTTGCTTTCGTTGTTCTTGTTCTTGTTTTCCTTCTTCATGTTCTTTCTTTCCTTGTACTTGTTCTTGTTTTCCTTGTTCTAGTTCTTGCTTTTCTTCTTCTTCTCCTTGTTAGTGTTTTTGTTCTTGTTTTCATTCTTCTTGTCCTTGTTCGTCTTCTTCCTGTTGTCCCTCTTCTTGTTCTTGTTCTTGTTCTACTTGTTCAGGCTCTTGTTCTTATTTTCATTTTTCTTGTCCTTCTTCTTCTTCTCATTCTTCTTCTGCTCCTTCTTGTTTTTGCTTTCCTACTTCATGTTCTTGCTTTCCTTGTTCTTGTTCTCCTTCTTCTTCTTGTTCTCCTTCTCTTTCTTCTTATTCTTGTTCTCCTTGTTCTTGTTTTCCTTCTTCTTGTTCTCCTTCTTCTTGTTCTTGTATCTTTCTTCTTATTCTTGTACTCCTTCTTCTTGTTCTTGCTTTTCTACTTTATGTTCTTGCTTTCCTTGTTCTTGTTCTTGTGCCTTCTTCTTCTTCTCCTTCTTCTTCTGCATTTCTTGTTCCTGTTTTCCTTCTTCTTGTCCTCCTTCTTCTTGTTCTTGTATCCTTCTTCTTGTTCTCCTTCTTCTTGTTCTCGTTTTCATTCTTCTTGTTCTTGTATCCTTCTTCTTGTCCTTGTTCTCCTTCTTGTTCTTGTTTTAATGCTTCTTGTCCTAGTATCCTTCTTCTTGTTCTCCTTCCTCTTGTTCTTGTTCTCTTTCTTCTTTATCTCTTTCTTCTTGTTCTTGTATCCTTCTTCTTGTTCTTGCATTTCACTCTATCTTAGGCAACATGATATGCTTAACATGACTGGCTAAAAATGAAAATGCAAGAGAACATGCAACGTTCATTAAATAACTATCAAAGTGAACGCCATGCCCTGTAAAACGGGGGTTGGGTGGATCTGCATAAAGTATTGAGTAGGGCCTGCCTGCGTAGAACTCAGGCTGGCCTTGCTTGAACCTTTTTGCCGTTCATTACTTTTTCTTCTCAAAAGACCATACAACCCCACGATTTGGTCGGTTGTTAAAAAAAAAAAAAAATATATGAGTCCACTATCATATTGCTTGCCACACGCGAAAATGGGCATTGGGACATTTGCGTAAAGTGTCGTCTCGGATCAGCCTGCGCAATCCGCGCAGGCTAATCCGAGACGACACTTTCCGTTTTAATGTAATTTTCTGTTTTGCACAAGTCTACTGTATCACAAAATCTAATATAGTCATAAAGTGCAGTTTCGGATTAGCCTGCGCGGACTGCACGTGCTGATCCGAGAAGACACTTCACGCAAATGTCAGAATGCCCCTTTCGCGTATTGCAAGCCAATTATGATGATTCGCCTCGTAAAAAAGAATCGCCGAGGTGCATTAAACCCCCATTTGCTAGGGCATGACTCATTTGTATGGGACAAAGGGGGCCTGCGTAGCTGTGTGGCAAAGTTTAGGACTCGTGGCCTCAAGGTTCCGGGTTTTGGCCCCACTCGATCCTGTAACATAGTGACCTGCCAAACCTGATTATAATTAAGTAAATTGGTTATGAAACTAATTGGTTGATTATGAGTTAACATCTGGCTAGTACTAGTGAACTGGAAGACTTGCCGTTCTACATGTATTTCTACATGGTTGTTTCTGTTGGACACCATTCAAGTATAATTTGACATTAAACAACAGGTGGGTTTTGTTTAATGTCAATGTTTTACAGTTTTGGCACTGGTCTCATGTTTGATTTGCATAGTTGAATTTAAAATGTTACAGAGACCTTTAGAAATGTTTAAGGTCAAATTGTATTTTGGACTCCTAAGGTTTGGTGCATTCATCAAATTCGGACATATCGTTTTGGGTTATGGCTTCCTAACTGTAAACTGGAATGCTGTTGTACAAACAACAGGTGATGGTATGCGAGAGAATGCAATGCCGTCAAGGCCTTACCACTGTATGGAAACTCTGTACGGGAAATTTCTTCGGTGAATTCAAGATGGCGGACACGTTTTATTGACAAAGTAAGTGTCGTTTAATTTTGGTCCAAACTTGTTTCAAATTGCATCCCCTACAACGAGTAAAGTACCAATCTAAAGAGTTTTCATTGAAAAATCAAGCGATAGTTAGCTTATGAGAAATTGGGAGTGCCTCCTGTCCGTAATCCCGCGCTGAACATGATGTTTTGATGAAGTTGAAAAACTAAGCGGGAGACCGGAAGAAAACTGGCTTTATTTCATCGAATAGAAAGCTAATTATAAAAGAATGTGCCTCGATCGGTGGGGAAATGTTATATTCTTACAACTGTACCAAAATACGTTGCTTATATTTACTGATTTAGCTGTTATAAAGTTTTGAAATTTTGCATGGTGTACTCTTCGGTGCAAACCGAAACTAAACTACTGTACGGTTGGGCGATCGGACTTTCTGTACCCTTCAGTAACAAATATGAAGTCAAAAATCTGTACGCTTCGGTGAAAACGATTAAGGGAGGAAAAAGGAAATGTATGAACAACCTACATGGGTTATTTACTTGATGTTTTTATATTGAACTTAAAGAAACATGACGTATAAATCCGCAACTTCGTACACTAAAATGGCTCGTTATTGAGAAGTGCTGAGCAACATAAACAGAAGCATCTTGTATACATGTATATATATATGTGGGCCTTTAACATAAAGATAATAAATTTAAGGTTTTTATCTTGGTCTGACACCAAAAAATGTACAAGCCATCGATAGTATAAACTTCAAAGACGCATCATGTGAAAAGCGAAATATAAACCGCACCTCCTCTATCATCATTTATTGATCAGGGGTCCTCCATGGCGCAGTAGGTAATGTAGATTTTTAATAACTTTTTGTGGATGGTGTTGGTTAGAATTCCATAAAGGACACTGGTTATGTTTGTATGTCTGTTGGCGACGCATTTTTAGAGCCCAAGCCCAGTCCTGGTGAACACATAAAGCACTTTCAGAGCAAACTTTGTGTTGATCGGATCAGAACCAGTTGGAGAGCCATATAAAGCCCGAATCAAACAATGACACATCTCTGAGCTTTGGCTTGACTTTTCAAACACTAAGAACCGGCAGTGAAAAATGCAATACGAAACTCCTTTGTGCACTGCCTTGTAGCTATAGCTCATTTTTAATTTACATTGATATCGCCTAAGTGATCATTTGTTATTCTTTATATCTTAAGAGACCTTTTAAAAAAGATAATCGTATGCCTGTTGTTAAATTCACATATTTTTTAAGAGTTTTTTTCATTAATTGAAACCGTCAATTTTTATACATTGACAGAATTGAGAAGAACCATAGCTCTCTTGCTCTCTTTACATTTAGGGATAACAAACCACTAATTTCGACCTTAATTTTCAAAGTATCAAATCCTTTGACTAGAAACTCTGGACGATTATACAACACACTCTGGCAACTCTGTCTTCATTACATCGTTTTCTGAGTTACGACCCCTTTATATCATCATTTTGTAAGCATTTCCAAGGGACATTGTCCTTATTCCGTAGCTTTCATCTTAAAGCTTTTATAAACTCCCACTTTTATGTTTCAGTGAGTTACACGGATAAGGACCTACTTTAGTGATATTTTTTTCTTCTGCTTTCAGTGTTCTACTATAGAATTACATACATGGAACTTAAACATATTTTGTTAAATTCTGTTAATAAGATTTTTTTTTATTTTGTTACACTCCGGTATTTAGTATACCCGAATAAAAGGTCTTGATCGAGGTCATCTGAATACGTTGATACATGTACATTGTAGGGGATAAGTTTTTTTTTTGTTTTTTTTTTTAATTCACACTAATTTTCGAAACTATCTTTAATTGACTCGTACTTTTCCTTTAGAAAATAGGAATAACGCAGAATTCTCTTTCAAATCCTTATAAAGCCAGGAAACCCTGGCGTTACTGATTTTTGAGGCATTATACGGTTTTAATATAACAAACAAGATATAGAGTAAACAAGTACAAAAGTTGCTGCAAAGATGCAGCAAAATGGGTAAAAGCACGGCGAAAAAATAATTTCCGCAGCTGCCATTTGGTTCAAGAAATCTTTCAGAATTCACGGAATTCGATAGGCCATAATGCAACCGTATTACTAATGAGTAGTCCAGTAGATCTATTGAACTAAAGAAGATAAAAGTAAAATAAAGGATAACACAATTGATTGGAAGATATTATATATACAAAAATATATAGCTATGAAATATATTTATTAAAATTATAAAACAAAAATTGCGTTAAAAATATGTTCATTCTAAAGGAACAAGTACTGCGATCCCAAGCTTTAATAACTATGAAAGAGGTTTTTGAAAACATTGCTGGACAATGAGAAAATACTGGTAAACAGCCTTTGCTTCTTGTTCCCACAATATTCCTATAATATCAGAGAAAGAAAATTATCATTTGAGCAAATGTAGTTAGTCGTTTATGTACGCCCGTAAATGCTTTTAGTTTGGTTTAGTCCATAATTTGGTCGTTTTGTAAAGAGTTATATCTAAAAATCAAATGCCATACCACGTGGGAAGAACAGAAAATATGAAAGAGAAAAAGTACAGACAATTCAATTTTTAGTTGCAGTAATTATCATTTACGTTTTCCCTGCACTTGGCAATCATTTGTTTTGCTACAGTATTGATCGAACGGTCAGTTTACCTTTTCAGAGGCAACTCTTTCGTCAGCTATATTACTATTAGGTGTGACAAATTTGGTTTTACATCTAACCCTTTACACAGCCTGGGTTATAGTTCGATTTATTTTATTTCCCCCCTTTTTATAATGATGCCCATTTTTGACAAAGTAATGTCACGATATAAAAAAGGTGAAAATGATTAGACTGAACCCAAGCTGCCCTTTAAACAATCCCATGTTTTAACGACAGTGATGAAAAGTTTTTTGAGTAAAGAAATAGGAAAGGCCGGTAACAAACCATCTCGCCTTCCTGTAGCGCTTTTGTAGACCACATGTACCATTAGAGCTGTAGTAAAATGTCGTTTGTTGCTGCTTTGTTCAATTCAAGATTTTATATGATGTAGGCAAAGGGTTAAGACCCCTGTTGTCTCTCTATATACACAAATGTTTAATCGACACGCTAAAACGCCTCCTGGACTGGCTAACACGCCTCCCTGTCTACAGCATTCTAACTGATATTTATGTGTAGAGTTTCTATTTAACCCTTATCCAAACAATCTGAAGTCTTAACGACAATGAGAGTGAAACATTTCTTAACACCATTAAAAACAACAAATGCAAATAATCATCATTTCAGTCTTTTCAACAGTATTTAAAGTATGTTTTTCCTGCTGGGAGCAGGTTCTCTTGGTGTTTTTTATAAAATGAAATATAACCACATTTGATTTTTCTATTGACTTTATTCTTACAAATCATTATCATTGTACTGTTTTTTTTTTTAATGAATAAATTGTTTAAAATGATTAAAAAAGTTCAGAGCTAAGATTAGGATTGTCGTCATAGTAGCCTATAAAACGCAAACCAGTCACAACTTGGTCATTACGGTCGGCAAACCAGGGTCCAAAAATTTCCAGAAAAGCCACTCGTCGTGTAGGACATGTGACCTGGAAAAAAAGACTGGCCTTGCTTTGACCCTTTCAAAACTGGACTCTGACGGTTTGTTATTTTTTTCAGACGAAACGGTTACGTTACAACGAACCATAAATACCAGGTCTTAAAAACAGGTATTAGTTATCCGGCTATGTTACAGAAATCAATAAAGCCAAAAGAACGTAGATTTTCGAAGTGGTATCGGGAAAGTATTTGTGTTAATCTTAATATCGTTCGTTTCAATAATCAGCAAAGTCGCTCATATTGAATTAGGTCCACTCAAAGCATACCGGTATTCCGAGATTTTTGTTTGGCATGAAAGGTCCCGGGTTATATCATTAGGCTGACTTGAAACCGGTCTTTATGTGTGTGTGTGTGGGGGGGGGGGACCAGCACGTTTTATGTTCTGTTTCAAAATTTGATTTCCTAAATACCCTTGATTTGCTTATTCAATAACTGAATGGCCGATTTGTCTTGTGTAAGTTAAATATTCGTCTGAAAAACTTAACTTCTTTTACTATCTCCTATTCACCACTCGTCCTACCGGACTAGTATGGCAGATATTTCACTCGTCCTCATCCATTTCTTACTCGTAAATTTATACGAGTGTTTTTTTTTTTTGACCCTGCAAACATATTTTCATTTCTACTCGCAAAAAAATGCTAGTGGTCGTAAAATCTACTCGCAAAATCAATTTTCCACTTGCATTTTGCGACTTTGCTAGTGTTTATTTCGAACCCTGGATTTGTCTAATTTGCAATGGAAATAAGGACGTTTCAACCAAAAGGGGGACGTTTTGACTGTGGGACGTTTTATCCGGATACCGTCTGCGCATTTGTAGGACACGCTTAAACTGTTGACCGAAGGGATTCTTCATATCCGTAAACATATTCTTTATTTACTGAATACTACAATAATTATGATGCAGGAATAAAGTATTATGACATAATGTAGACAATATCAGGTATAAAAAGAATCGGCAAATTCTATGTTTTTGTCAAATATCAGTAGAGGGGGATTGTCCCTATCTGGCTCATAGCTATAGTTTGGTCATTTTTTACCTTGTTTGTTTGTTTGTTTGCTCATAACTATAAGTTGGTTATTGTTACTTAGTTTGTCTGTTTGTTCACTCAGTTTGTCGGTTATGAAAAAACTAGGATGCGTGTTGCATCATGTGCCGTCACATGCTTGAGTGTGTGGTTAAAAAAAAAGTTATATTCTAGATAATATTTTCGTTTTTTGTGTGATACTCATTTTTATCAAGGACGCGTGTTGCATCATGTGCAGTCACATGCTTGTGTTTGTGGTTGATGCGTCATATGGTTGAATGTGTGACTAATATATAATATGGTTAACATAGCCAGGTATTTTTTTTTTTTTTCTTTTTATTTCTGAAGAATCCCCAAAAGCTCTGCTGTTTTCTGAGACAATATATATCTTTATTAATGAAAACCAGAAGGTCATAGACCTATGAGGTGTATAAAAAACATATAAATGTATAATACAATATGGCGAACCTATTCCAATATTATGAAAGGTAATTTAGCTTTATCCTTTTTGACATAAATCCCCTTCATTCCATTAGTGTCTTCCTTGTTCGAAACGAAAAAGCAAGGTAGATACTTGAGTCTGTGGTTAGTAACATAATCTATTACTAGTAATCATATTCTGATCTAAATGTAAGCTTAATATAACTGGTTTTCACACCAAGGATAAGGTTAGTTAGTGAAAGAACATTTACAAACTCTCCTTGTTTAATATTTAAATCGGAGTTAGTAATATAATCTTTAAATATTATAGGATTTACTTCATAGTAATTAGTATTACCGTCGCTTGAAATGTTGGTAACAACTACATGTATTCGACTTTTAAAAATATATTAATTAGTTAAATCTGATGGATTTGGATGGTTTACAGCTAAATGTATTTTAATTAATTTTCCATCAAAGGGCATCATATAACCAAATTCATCGGCAGGTCCTCCATCAAAAGAAAATGGGAGTGGAATGCAGGTCTATAGGTCCTTTTGCTATACCGGTAGTGGAAAAGTAAAACCTATGATGAGGAAGGTTTTTAATGTTATCGTCAACATATTTTGCGTATTCTCTAGTTAAATTACTATGAGTATTATCTAATACAGTTGTTACGTACTCCCTTACGTGATTATCTACATACTGTTTTGTTGCTGCATCACCGTCGAAATAAGGGTCGCCTAATCCATGTATTTGAAAATTATTCATTTGAAGAAATGATTTAACAACATACTGTGAACCTATAAAATTACCAAAATCTCTCTCGTTATAATAAAATGCTTGATTTTTTTCTAAATCTTTTATTACATCATCCCCAACGTTACCTCCACCAACGTTTTTAATAGCTTCATCCACATACTTTTTATTTACTACATCATTGTCAGTCGTAAAACTATCCTGATACAATCCTATGCGGTTTGCTGTTGCCAATTCACCTTTAACTACGTAGGAAGGACCACCTCTCAGTAAAACCGCAACCTCATTACCATATGAATCAGTTACTTTATTTGTTTTTAGTAAATGCATTAGCTTCATCTACATACTTCTTAGTAGCAGCATCAGAGGTTTCTTTGGGTTCAGGCAAATTTTCTAAAGGTTGAAAAACCATGTTGATAAGAGCATTTGCGGCATAGTTGCCGTTTTCTTTATAAAAAGCGAAAGGAAGATTTCGAACACGTTTTCCAAGAAGCTCGCTCGTTCTCTCGGTATACTCTTTTGCATCGTTACCTACTCTATCAGCATACTCCTTTGTAGCAGCATCATTTTGTGCAGTTGGAGTTGGCAAACCAGAAAGTTTTTTGTCTGCCATGTTTACGTCCGAAGGTAAAACAAAATTTCCAATTCCATCTTTAAAATTTTCAACGTATTCATCCATGTATTTTTCTACATATCCATCCACGTATCTCTTGTTGGCAGCTTCACCGCCTTTTTTAGGTTCTCTTAGACCGCCAACCTTTTGTTTTCCAAAGTATATATGATCAGTGGCGTCGTATCCTCCTCCATTCTTGAATTGAAAGGCTGCGTATTTGTCAGCATACTCTTTGGTAGCAACATTTTTTGGGTCAACCGGCTCACCCACGTTTTCTAAAGTAAAACCTTTCATATCGAGATGGTTTACAGCTGTATATTTTCCTTCCTTAACTGTAAATGGGGTGACCGCATTAACATGCCTTTTAACATCATCATACTTAGTATCTACAAATACCAAATTGACGGCGTCACCATCATTTTCGGGAGAAGGAATATTTAACAGTTTATTACCATTCATATCTAAATCCTTTTTAGCTACAAAGTTGCCATCCTGATTTCTACCAATAAACTCGCCACCTCTTACATTATCTACATAATTCTTTGTAGCAACATCTTGTGGATTAGCTGGGTTACTTACCTTCGTAAGTGTGTTACCATTCATATCTATGGAACCGGTAACTTCGGTTGTTCCATCTTTTCGTAAAAAGTTATTATTTATGTAAGAGAGTGACACCCCATCATCGCTTGTTGTAACATCATCTCTCATTCTTCCAAATTTATCAACGGGCATTTTTTTTTTATTAACAAGATAATTTATTTAAAACATTTTGAAATTCATTCCCTAAATCCAACTCTTTTAAGTACGTACAAACATAAATGCCCACAAAACACCTCTCCAGCTGGTTGTACCTGATCACTATTGTAATGTATTGGACTTTTTAGGTACTCTTTAATTTCGATAGGGGGTTGTATGCTGTAACTGTTAAAGTAATTTATAGTTTTACCGTTTTTATACCAAGCAACCCAATGCGTACCAGAACCGCTCTTGTCATCGAGGCTTAATATACCGCATTCCTTTTTTCTACACTTACTCAGTAGAGTGTTTCGTAAAAACACCCCTCTAAAAGAAGTAATCTTTAATCTCTTTGCCGCGCTTTCCAATTCAAAATTGTTTAACGGTCTATTACGGTAAAATTACGTTTCCGACTGCAATATTTCTCATTTTTTTTATTAATCTAAAATGTATACAATATCATTATTATCAACCCACGAATTAAACTCATCGGAATAACCTTTCCACTTTACTAAGTAACGATTTATTTTTTTCCTTTTTTAACAACTCTTCCTTTCCTATACAACTCCTGACTCGTTTTTTGTAGCTCGGGTTCATAAAAGGTACCTTGTATTTCTTCCCCATTAAGGTCTTTAATTTTATACGTTACGGGTTTCGTATTTTTTACCTCAGAAACTGTAAAAACCTCTTCAGTCCATCTAGTAGTATAACCTTTCTCAAAAGTCTTTTTCTTTTTAGTTATCCTTACTTTATCTCCGACAGAAAACTTAGGTTTTGTATCTCTTATTTCGAAATGATCGGGGTAAAGATTTCTCCAAACTTTAGTTTCATTTTCCTTTTTACTAGCATTTACCGGTGTCATCTTAATAGAAGAATGTCTCGTGTTATTATATTCTTTAACAAGGTCTTGTAACACGTTAATATAAACGCTCGTAGAGTTAGCGGAAAAATACTTCCACATTTTCTCTTTCATTGTTCTAATCCATCTTTCAAATACGCTCGATTTTTCTTCATTCTCGGTAGAATACAATTCAATCCAGTCTTTAACTTCCTTGTTATAAAACTCTTTACCCTAATCCACCCACATTTTCTCCGGTTTTCTCTCCTTAAAAATACTCTTTAATGCTGTAGCGACAGACTTTCCCGTTTTGTCTTTTAATGGTATCAACCATCCGTATTTAGAAAAGATGTCAATAACAGCGAGAAGATATTTTATGCCCCGGTTAAATTTAGAGAACGCCTGCATGTCTACTAAATCTGCAGCCCATATCCTATCAATGCCATTTACTTTGACTCTCCTCTTCTTAAATTTTCTCTTTACGGGCTTGTGTAATTCTTCCGCTAAATTTATTATGCTGAATTTTTTTTTTAAACCCCATCCCAAACTTTGCCTTAGTTCCAATTAAGGTAGACACAATTCCTCTTTCCATTTTCTCTCTTAAAGTGGGATTGTATATACCTTTAGCTCTGCTAACATATTTTTATCACATACAGCATTACGAGTTTTGGTATCATCGTGTTTTAAATAACAGACGTCATGGTGATATACTGCTTGATCTACACGGTTGACTGGTTAATTCCATTCGTTCCAAGTTAAAGAGGCAATAATACTCATTTTAAGCCAGTTTTAACTCATTTTGTTTTTATTTTATCAAAAAATAGTAATTCTTTAATATCTATGCCAAATATTGCGCCTGACGGTTGCAAGGTTGCTTAGATTACGCCTGATAGAAAATGCATTTTGCGGACTTGCGGCCTTCAATGTAAACAGACTGGTCGTTTCCGAATTTTGAATTGAAGATTTTCGATATCCGTTATTCACTCGGGTAGATTCGTATGATGATCATGCATACCGTAACGTGACTATATTTGACCTTGGCCTTGATGCGGTAAATAAAGGAAAATGGATGCTTCTCTGTTGCAGCCTCTATTTTTAGACGGAGATCGAGGCCTATATGTAAGTTACACCGTATCCGACTCTAGGCGGAAACCAACAATAAATTTCCGTGAGTCACCGCCATTGTTTACAGCTTCGATCGTCAACCAGTTTTCTTTGACCATTTTTAGATTTTTCACACAAACCCCCGTGTTTCTTTTTTCATTTACACGATATATGTCAGTAATTTATCCTTGTGTACACAAAGGACATATTTATGTACAATTCTATTTTTCTTTTTGAAATTTAACAGCGTTTCTGCTCACCGACTGTAGACAGGGATCTTTAAATCAGGGTTTTATCTTTTTGTAAGGTTAGTGCCTGGTCCCGTAAAAATGTGACCTGGGATATGCATCCCGAAAGGCACATGGTTAATCATTTTGTTTAGACTACAACGAGTTAAGTATTTTTGGAAATAGTCTTTTTCAACCGGAATATCGCATACTTAAAAAAGCCTTTGAAGAAAGACTACCGAAAGAGGGTATTTTAAGGTTGTTTAAACTGCGAGATGAAATACAGAATTTAAACGTTTCACCAACAGCTTTGATTGAAGAATGGGTAAAAACGTTTAAAAATAAATCGGATATAAAGTGTAGTTTTTTTGAAACTGCGGGAGATGTACCTGACCCACAAGAGGTAAGTTCAGAAAACAAAAATTTAATGATTTTTGACGATTTACTTTAAGAAAAGCAAAATAAGTGTGAGTGCTACTACATTCGTGGAAGGCATACTAATGTTGATTGCTTTTACCTTTCACAAAACTATTTTAGGTTACCGAGGCAAACTATTAGAGAAAACGCAAATTTCATCTGTCTTTTCCAGCAAGACCTAAAAACATTAACCATATTTATAGCGATCATGTATCAAGTGAAGATATGTCTAAGTATGAGTTTAGGAAATTTTGCTATAAGTGTTGGGAAAAACCATACGGTTTCGTTATTATTGATTTAACGAGTAAAAAAATGGTGGTAAGTACAGAAACGGCTTTGATAACTTTTACATACCGAGTTAAAAATATATATTTACTTAATAAAAAAATGGAAGCCCTTTTAAAATAAATTGTAAAATATACAGAACCCAAAATATCCATACAAATTATAGTAAGCGACTACAAAACACGCATTACAACGAGGCTTAACCCACCTATTCAATTGGACCCGGGAAAAAAATATGAAATAGCTCTGATAGACCTCGAAACTTACTACTCTTTTCCAAACATTGATGCAGCAAACAACATGTTTATTTATTCTATGGATAATGGCGCTTCATGGAATAAAGTTCTAATACCAGAAGGAAGTTACGAACTTTCAGACATTAATGATACCATTCAGCAGGAAATGAGAAAAAAACGACCACTATGATAAAGCTAATGAAAAATATTATATTAACTTTTCTGAAAACACAAATACCCTAAAGTCAGTTCTTGATATACAAGATGGATACCTAGTAGATTTTAATCATCAAAACTCGATTTCTAAAATGTTAGGATTTACTCACGCAAACTATACAAAAGGCTTTAATGAGTCGGAGAATCCTGTAAACATTCTCAGTATAAACAGTATATTCGTTAACATTGACATTATCTCAGGAAGTTATGTTAACGGTTCAACGCAAAATATGATTTACTCTTTTTTCCCAATTGTTCCCCCCGGGTATAAAATTGTTGAGAATCCTCGAAATTTAGTATACTTACCGATAACAGTGAATGAAATACACAACATGACGGTATCAATTACAGACCAAAATGGAAATTTACTATATCTTAGAGGGGAAACTTTAACAATTAGATTTAAGATTAGTGGAGCGAGATAAAAAAAAAAAAAAAAAATACTGCGTATAAAAAAATGACAAGTTATACGAGTGTAAAAGTTAATATATCAAAAGGGCAAAAGCAAAAGCTTCAACATGCTGTTGAAGCTAACTGTCCAGTAAGTATTCGTTTAGGTCATGAGGATTTAAACGGTAATGATATCATAGCATTAACCGATTCACAAGTAAAGAAAATGGCTAAAGCCTATGAGAATGGTAAAGGCATAACGATTAGAATGAGTGCTAAACAACTTAAAAATAATACGAAAATAGAGGGCGGTTTTCTAGGTCTTTTAGCTGGATTGGCAGCAAGAGCTTTACCAATGATAGCAAAAAACGTTTTACAGGTGTTGGAGCTCTCTCTGGATTAGCCTCATCAGGAGTACGAAAAGCGATGGGGTCAGGTTTATACCTTAAGAAAGGAGGTTGCGTTTGTCAGGTAGAAACTGATGGAAAAGGGCTTTATATGGCACCTTATAGAGGTAGAGGGTTAGAGTCTTTTGGTGATGGCTTGTATTTTAAGCAAGGAGGACAGTTTTATGATGAAACAGGACTTCTTTTAGGTCCTAATAGTCCATTTGCTAATATACCTATCTTAGGGGCTATATTGTAATGTTATAAATATTATTACTACAACTAATAAAAAAAATGGAAATTCATAAACTCGGTGTTATGAGAGTAAGATCAAATATTACTCAACCAAAAACAATTCATAGGGTACCATTACAAGACTTAAAATACCCACCTCGAAAAGTAAATACGATAACCTGGGAAATTTCTTGCCAAGAAAAGATTATACTAAAACCTAATTAAGTTAAACATATACTCTTAGGGTTTGGTTTTATGATGACTAAAGGAGTCGTTTTAACCTCATTACAATACTATGTAAAAATCAAGTGGTGCAGCTTGCAAAATGAGGTTATCCTTGAGGATACTGAGAATATTATAATTACTATTACGAACAATTCTAGTAAAAATGTAACAATTGAGAACTAGAGGCGCTTGAGCGCCTGTATCGCTCCACAGGCCTGATTTTTCTGTAACGGTGAAGAGAAGTTTTTAACAATTACCATTCATTCCTGCATTTTAGGTCACTAAAGAAAAAAAAGCTATGAAAAACATTGTGAAAAAAGAAGAAAATAAAAGTTACCTGCATTTTCTTAGTTTTACACAATAATTTCTACCCTTTTTGATACAAGTTTTACTAATTTGAAGATTTATTATGTTGTCTGCAACATTTTTCAATTATGGCCAGTTATAAAAATTTTGTCTTCTGGTTATAGTTAACTCATTACCAAACGACAACATTTTAGGGTTGTCCAAATGGAAAGCATTTGTAGATCAAAAAATAAGTGACTGAAAATTTGAAAGTTGTTTTGTGAAGGGTAGATAACATTGTGGGAAAAGGTTACAAGCATTTTCTCCTTTTCCCACAATGTTTTCTAAAGTCTTCTTTGTCAGGGATCAGTTTGATTGGGTAACAAAATGCCTTATCACAACAGTAAAGCCCTGTCCTTCTTTGTACTAGGTCACCAGTAGGTCAACAAACCTTTACCAGAACTAATCAAAGTGCAGAGGTTCTCTATTTTTATATGAAAAGGATTATAGATTATGTAAAGCAACCATCTTTAACTCTTTACTAAACGACAAAATTTGGGATGTGACCAAACTGAAAGCATTTGCAGACAACATATTAAACATTGATGAAATGATGATTTCTCTCTTTGATAAGAGTAGAAAACACTGAAGGAAAAGGAGAAAATGCTGATTACCAGCATTTTCTCCTTTTCCAAGAGTGTTTTCCAAAGACTTCTTCTTTAGGGTCATTAAAAGTCAGGATTGTATGGTAAAGACTTACCACCATTGGAACTAACCTGCAATACAACAATGAAATCAAAACGAGTAGTTTGAGAGAAGAATTTTTCCAAAGATTTTACTTTATACCATAAAAGGAAAATGAGTCTCCCATAGAAGCCATGTTTTTTGACGGATCTTTTTTTTTAAGGAATTCTGTAGACCTCTATCTAAGGAACATTCCTGCAAAAAAATAATGCTATCCAATTAGCGGTTTGAGGGGAGAAGAAAATTAAAGGTTTTTTACTTTGGTTGCCATGGCAACCAGAATTATTCATGGAACTCAATTATTTGAAGGAATTTGAAAGAGGACCACCTAAGGAACATTCCTGTAAAATTTGGTAAAAATCCAGTCAGTAGTTTCTGAGAAGTTTTTTAAAGAAAAGGTTTACGGACGCACGCACGGACGAACGGACAAACGAACGGACGGACGGACGGACGCACGACAGACACAACGCCATGACAATAGCTCGCTGGCCTTCGGCCAGTGGAGCTAAAAACGAGCTTCTGTGCCTCGTTTACTGTTCATTTAAAAAAAAAATCATTCTAATTAAACGAAATGGAGATGAAAGAAAATTTATACCCAAAATTACCTTCTGCTCCTCCAATTGATAAGGGGGAAGGATATAGACTTCAAAAAATTAACGAAATCCAGAGATTTTTAGAAGATGAAAAAACAAAAAGGGAAGCCTTAAGTAAAAAATATTTTAGAGCTGTGAGGATAGTAGATAATATAGATACAGCTTTAATTACAGTTACAATGAGTTTAGGAGCTGGTGGGATAGGTTTGTTATCAACGGTAGTCGCGATACCCGCAGTGATAGCATTAGAATCAGTAGCTGCTCTTACTGGTCTTTTAAGCTTAGCTGGAAAGTATAGTGTACGGAATTCTACCGCAAAAGCCGAAAAACACAAAAGAATTAAAACAATCGCGGGTACCAAGTTAAACACAATATCTTCACATGTATCGAAAGCACTGAGTGATAACAAAGTTACGGACGAAGAATTTCAACTAATCTTGGAAGAATTGGAAAAGTACAAAGTAATGAAAGATGAAGTTAGGTCAAAAATAAAGAAAAAGGTATCTACTGAAACGGAAGAATCATTAATCGAGAGAGGGAGGCAAGAAGCGCGTGAGTCCATTCGGAAGTTGGTTGAAAAGAATAATAACATCCACTAAAAGTAACATGCCAAAAATAAAAATTTTGTGTAAATGTAGTTTTAGCTGCGTTAACGGTGATACGTGGTAAAAACTGCGATGAAAACTGCAATAAAAACTGCGATAAAAAATGCGATAAAAACTGCGATGAAAACTGCAATAAAAACTGCGATAAAAAATGCGATAAAAACTGCGATGAAAACTGCAATAAAAACTGCGATAAAAAATGCGATAAAAACTGTGATGAAAACTGCAATAAAAACGTGATGAAAAACTGCAATAAAAACGTGATGAAAAACTGCAATAAAAACTGCGATAAAAACTGCGGTAAAAAATGCGATGAAAACTGCGATAAAAACTGTGTTAAAAAATTATGTTTGTAATAAAAAATGTCATTTCTAAAAATAAGCGATCCCGTAAAAAGGGACCTAATTGTAAAAGAGTACCTCGAAACTAAAAAGAATATCCGGGATAGTCAACTTGCGGAAAGAACTGGGGAGAAAGAACTGCAAACTGACCTTTCAAAGTTTTTTAAAACCTATTATAGAAACGCAAAAAGCTACAGCAAAGGAGGTTGTAGAAGAACTTAAACCTATCAGGGAAGGCATAGAAAAATTACCGCGAGCCATTACATTTCCAGCCTTTCCCACTGAAGAAGTGGATGAACCTCCGCTGTTTTGGGGGGAAATAGCGGAACAGTATCTAAGAAAGTTTGCTACTAAAGGTGAAGCTGATACAACGTACGGGTTATATGACAAAAAGGTCACTTTAATATCGGTAATAAACCAGTTATTATCAATGATAACAATATTAAAGTTGACAATGAAGAATATGAGGTCACCCCTGGACTATGGGAGCTAATTGTTGCAAAGAAACCAGATAAAAGTATTTATACTAATAATGATTATGACAATTACGTGAAGTTGATATTACATACCAACACCCTTCATCGTGATAACGATCCAAACAGTAATTATCCCAAAGGCGGTAAAGGATACAAATGGAATAAGATGCTTAGAAATATTTGGGATAATAAAAAAGAATACGAAGGAGAGGGTATCGTTCTTATTCCGTGTGATCCTAACGCATTAATAGAAAGACTCGACCTGTTGTTAGCGAGTAAAAAAGCGGGCCACACGAATGTAAGAAACGAGTTAGTAAGCATATGTGATGAATTAAAAAGGCAAGGTGTTATAGATTCGAACGCTTATAAAAAATTGATGTCTATACTATAAAAAATGATAACGCCTAAAAAAAGAGGATTTAATAAAAAGTATGCATACGGAGGTAGCGGAATCTTTAGCAGCATTGGGAATCTTCTTACGAGACTTTTTACCAGTAGCACTGCTAAACAAATTGCATCTTCTGCCTTAGATGTGGGTAAGAGTGTTGCTAAGAAAGGAGCAGAAAAAGCTTTAGAGGCTGGAAAGTGTGCCGCTGTAGGCGCGGGGAAAAAATTAGTTGAAAAAGCATTAACGTCAAAATCACGCAAAATTTTAGAAAAACATACGGGTACCACTGTAAACACGGTGAGCAATCCTACAACGCAAAACATTAGCACTTTAATAGATGGGAGCGCAATTGCTATACAGGACTTAGTTAAAAAATTAAACTGTGGGTCGGGTATTAAAATAATATGAAGGGAAAAAAAATTATATTTACAATAAAAAAAGGATAATGGTGGAAATAAAATTTCTTAATAAAAAATATCAATACGGAACTAAGAACATTTATGTATTTGGTGCATGTTTAGAAGTAGAGGATTGTGATATACGGTACTTGAAGTTAATGATACAAAATATGGTTACCAAAAAGCTGTTGTCGTTTTGTCCCCCGAAAAAATAGGCATAATGAAAAAGATTGAGAAAAAGGTAAATGAGTATTTAAGCGATAAAGGCATTTCCCAAGTAACGATCGTGTATGGAAACAGGATTTACCCTAAGAAGAAAAAACATATCCGAGTAGATAAACTAAAGAGCATCATGCTTAAAAGTGTGTGGGTTAACAATATGGAAAAACCTTTTCCTCAGCTTAGGTTAGAGTAAAGCTGACGCAATTATAATTCTTGAAAAAAAAAAAAAAAAATTGTATATATAAAAATGGACATTTTAAATATCACCGAACCAATTGTAAAACATGATAGTATTGATGAGTATGAGCACCATGAGTATAACCCGATTACGGGTTCAAATCTCAACAGCCCAGGAAGACATATTACGATTAGCATCGAAACCCAAGATATTTTTACACATTCTTGCGAAAGTTATTTACTTATAGAAGGACGCTTCACAAAGACTGATGGGACACCTTACAATGATGAGCTCATTTCCCTAACAAACAACGGCCTTATGTATCTTTTTAAAAAGAATCAAGTATGAACTTTCCGGTACTGAAATTGAATACATAACAAATCCTGGTCAAGCTACTACAATGCTCGGGTTATTAAAATATCCAGATGATTTTTCTAAATCACAAGGACTAAACCAATTGTGGTATAAGGATACAACAGCTGCAGCAGAAGCTGAAAACATAGGTTGGAATATATGAAAACATACATCGTTGATAATCTTAACCCAAAAGGAACATTTAGCTTTAGAGTTCCACTAAAAGATATATTTGGTTTTTGCGAAGATTATAATAAGATATTGTATTGTATGGAATGGGGCAAACTCTCACCTTAAGACCCGTTTACACATTCACGATTTTCTCTACGATTCACCACGATTCACCCAGATTTCTCATGGTCAGAAAAATCGGGATGGATCGGGATGAATCGTGGCGAAAAGTAGAAATATTCAGTGTCACTACGATTCTAGTAAGAATGTCCACGATATTAGTACGGTGTCTGTAAGGTATCGCTACGAATCAATGACGATTCATGACGGCAACGCTACGGTCAATGAGGATTGACCACGGTGGCACAACGAATGCTCACGGTGCTTGTACGGTTCCATGCGGTGCCAATCGTGGAGCTCCGTAGCGAAACCGTGGATGATTCGTAGGACAACCGTACACAATTCGCCGTGAATCGTGAGAATTCGTGGTGTCAAAGATTCCACGACTGGCTACGATCTCTCACGAATAGCCGCGAATATAGCTACGGTGTCAGTACGAATAAGCACGATTCCGCTACGGTTGCGCTACGAATTAGGCACGCCCAATAACCACCACGATTCGCCACGAATGTTTTAAACAGTTTAAAACTTCCGTAGCGCTACCGTGGAGTTTCCCGAATCATCACGATTCATCAAGATTCACCACGGTTCTACTACGAATCACCACGGTACACGACGATTTTACAAATCGTGGCGAATCGTAGCGGCACCGTAGCCAAAAATCGTGAATGTGTAAACAGGCCTTAAACTAGAAGTGGTGACAATATGACGCAATCTTTAGAGTTATTCCTGACCCTGATAATGATGCTGGTAAAATTACGTTGAATAAGATAACATGGTTTATGCCGCACGTGATGCCTGCAGATAAGGAGAAGATGGAACTTTATAAACTTATCGAGAAAAAAGAAAAATTTCCGATTGGATATATTAAGATACAATGCGACTCTATCGCACTTATCCATGCAACATCGTTTACTTGGAGACTTGCCGTTAAATCATCCCCCGAGGTGCCGCGTTTTATCGTTGTTAGCTTTCAGACTAATAAAGATGGTAATCAAGGTCAAAATCCAGCTATACTCGACAACGCAGACGTTGAAAATATTTATGTTACGTTGAATTCCGTAAGATACCCAAAGGTTGACTACGATCTTTCATTTCCTAGACAGCAATTTAGTAGAGCTTATGGCGATGCTGCGTTATTTAGATCTAAGTTTTTTTTAACATGGATGAGTTAGTATCAAATCCTAACATTTCCCCCTCCGATTATGGAACCCTTTATCCTTTGTTTTTGTTTGATGTTTCTAAGCAAAGTGAAGGTTAAAATATTCCGTTACTGATATTCAAATCAAGATTAATTTTAACAAAAATGTAACCGCAGACACCCTGGTATATGCTGTTCTTATTAGTGATAGATTATTGAACTTTCAGTCTGATGGTAATAAAATGAGCGTAGTGTATTAAGTTAAATATTTTTTTTCTATATATTAAAAAATGATAAAGTCTTCAGATTTAAAAGAAATTCTTAAACAAAATAATATAAATTTTCGCTCTTACTGGGATAAAGAGCGGTTAGTTGAGTTGGTAAGAGAACGCGGCTTACTACCAGAGGAAGAGCCTAAACCAGAAAAGAAAAAAGACCCTAAGTATGATAGACTACAGGCTATTATGAAAAATCCTAAAACAGTTACTTTAGAAGATGTTAAAACTGGGGAAATAAAAACTTTCCGTTCGATTTATAAGGCTGGTAAATATATAGACCGTTGCCCTCAATCGATTGTAAATTGTAACGGAAGGATTTGGAAAGATAAATATAAAATTAACATTCAGTAATTTTATTATAATCATATGCGCAGATATAATAAAATTTCAATATTAGAAAAAAATTCAGCTTTTAAGAAAATATCATCTTGCTATAATAAAATGAGCTTTTTACATAATATTAGTAATAGAATTTCAAATGTAGCGAAACAAGCTGTGTCTAATGTTTACGCCGGAGCTAGACGACTTACTTCGGCGGTCGTTCCGGAATCCATACAAAGAAGAATAGGTGATTTTGGTAATTGGTTAACCAGTAATGTAGAAACAACACAGATACCGCAAGTGTTGGATGAAATTGTTGAACACGTTAAAAAAAAAAAAAACCCTCCAATGCAACCGTTTGAAATTAGAGTTGAGAAATCTGCATTTAGACCATATGCTACTCAACATGATTGTTATAGATGGTAGAGAAGATTATACACCCGGTAGATTTTTTATGAAAACGAGGGATATTCTTCTAAAGAACCTTCGAAGAAACCTACAAACGAAAGTAAAACTTGTACTTACATGTAGGTGTAAATTGCATACCTACAATCCTTAACTCGGTTAATGAATATGCTTTTCACTCTAAACAACTATTAAACTTAAATGCAGGAGGAGTAGAGAAGTTATTGCAACATATGATAGATGAATTTTTTGAAAAGTTAGCTAAGTTTCAAAGAGAAGGTAGTGGTTTTACTTTTTCAAGGATAGTTAAGTTAGAATTACACATAGCCCCTTATGTTCCGCTGAAGGTCACTTACCACTGCCTCAGTGGATTGTAAATAAAAAAGCAGTTATAAACATAAAAAATAAAGATAATAAATGTTTTTTGTGGTGCATTTTGAGGGCGTCAAATCCCAAAACCAAAAATGCGGAAAGAGTTGATATGGCCTTTGAAGAAAGGGAACATATCATAAACATGAAAGGGATAAAATATCCCGTAACAATACAGGATATAGATAAGTTTGAAAAACAAAATTCAGAAATTCGTGTAAACGTTTTTGGATATGACGAAATGAAAAAAGTATATTTACCCTCTACGTCTTACAAAAGTCGAAAAAGGTAATCATATTGACCTGCTTTTTATTAATGATGATAAAAATACACACTATGCCCTCATAAAAAACTTTAATGGTTTAGTTAGAAAGCAAGTAGCTGACAAGGGTGGTATAGAATTCTGTAAACGATGTATGAATCATTTTGGTAGTAAAGAACTTTTAGAAAAACATACGCGGTACTGCACCAATCATGAGCCTGTTACTTTAGAAATGACGAAAGAGGGTAGCGTGTTAAAATTCGAAAACCATGTTAGAAAAATTTTGGTTCACTTTGTTGTATACGCAGATTTTGAAAGTATTTTAGAACCGATACACACATGTCAACCAAACCCTGAAAATAGTTACACTATACAACGTCAAAAGCATAGCCCTTGTAGCTTTTACTATATTATAAAATGTTTTGATGATGATGTTCTAGCACCCATAGAAAGGAACTATACTGGACTAGATGCTGAAGAAGTTTTTATAAACTGGTTAAAACGTGATATACAAGAAATTTACCAAAAATACAGTCAAATTCCAAAACCTATTAAAATAACAGAACAGGAAGAAGCAAAACACAAACAAGAAACACATTGTTGGATTTGTGATGGAGAATTTACTCATGAAAATTACAAAGTAAGAGACCACTGTCATTTTACGGGTAAATATAGAGGTGCCGCACACAATGAATGTAACCTTAAGGCTAAAAGACCTGACTTTACACCTGTGTACTTTCATAATTTAAGCGGATATGATGCACATCTTTTTATTAAATATCTAGGTAAATCTACTGGTAAGATTGATTGTATCCCAAATAATGAGGAAAAATATATTAGTTTTAGTAAAAACATTTGGGTTGAAAAAAACACAAGTCATAAAATTAGATTTCTTGACGGCTTTAAATTTATGAGTTCAAGTTTAGATAGGATTTCAAGTAACTTGGATGACAGCCAGTTAAAAATCTTATCAAGATTTTTTGCAAAAGAACGGTTACCGCAAGTTAGAAAAAAAGGAGTTTTTCCTTATGAATATTTAGACTCTTTTGAAAAACTAAAAGAAACCCAACTTCCACCTTGACCCATTACCACACAATCCCTACTTTTGACGCCTCTGGAAAAGAAGCCTTTTGAAAACACTGTAGGAAAAGGAGAAAATGCTGGTAACCAGCATTTTCTCCTTTTCCCACAGTGTTTTCTATCCTTCCTAGAACAAATTTCAATTTTTCAGTCACCTTTATTTTGTCATCTGCAAATGCTTTCAATTTGAACCAGTCTAAAATTCTGTCGTGTGGTAAAGAGTTAAGAAGCGTTTTACTCCAGTTTAAGCAAAGAACATATTAGTGATGAAGACTATGCTCATACGCAAAACGTGTGGGAAACTTTCGGAATGAAAACGTTAAAAGATTACTTGGAACTTTACAACAAAATAGATGTATTGCTTTTAGCTGATGTGTTTGAAAACTTTAGAGATGTTTGTTGTGAAAACTATGATTTAGACCCCAGTTGGTATTATACCACCCCAGGTTTAGCTTGGGACGCAGCATTAAGAATTACGAAAGTAAACCTAGAACTTTTATCAGACCCTGACATGCTTTTAATGGTAGAGCAGTGTATCAGGGGTGGAGTTAGCATGTGTCCAAAAAGGTATGCAAAAGCTAACAATACATATATGGGTGATAAATATGATCCAAATAAACCTTTAAAGTATTTATTATATATAGATGCAAACAGTCTTTATCCTTGGGCAATGAGTCAGCCACTTCCCACCCACGGTTTTAAGTGGATGAATGAAAAAGATATAAAAAATTGGAAAAATATTCCCTGTATTTTAGAGGTAGATTTGAAATATCCTAAAGAATTACACAATTTACATAATGACTTTCCTTTAGCACCAGAACGTTTAAAAGTAGAAAAGGTAGAAAAATTAATTCTAAACTTAAGACATAAAACAAATTATGTTTTACACTATCAAGCTTTAAAAATATATCTTGATTTAGGTTTAAAACTAACAAAAGTTCACTGGGAAATAAAGTTTGAAGAAAGTGCTTGGTTAGAAAAATATATCGATTTAAATGTTAAATTGCGAACAGCCGCAAAAAATGCACTTGAAAAAGAGTTTTTTAAGTTAATGAACAACTCCGTTTTTGGTAAAACAATGGAAAATGTGAGAAACAGGGTAAACATAGAATTAGTTAATAATGAAAACCGTTACAAAAAAACTAGTAGCAAAGCCAAACTATAACCATACAACATTATTTGATGAAAATTTAATACCTGTGCATATGAAAAAGACCAATATAAAATAAAACAAATCTGTTTATTTAGGAATGAGCATTTTAGATATAAGTAAAACACATATGTATAATGCTTACTATAATTACTTTAAAAAAAAATATATAGTGACAAGGTTAAATTGTGTTATACTGATACTGATAGTTTTATACTCGAAATAGAGACTGAAGATATTTACAAAGATATTATAAAGGATGTTGAATTGTGGTTTGATACTAGTAACTACCAATCAAATCATCCTTCAGGTATACCAACAGGATGTAATAAAAAAGTAATAGGTAAGTTTAAAGATGAATTGGGTGGAAAAATTATGACTGAGTTTGTAGGTCTCCGGGCAAAAATGTATGCGTATCGAACTTTAGAGGGAGAGGAAGATAAAAGATGCAAAGGAATTAAAAAGTCAGTAATTAAAAATGAAATAAATTTTGATAACTATAAAGAGTGTTTAGTTACAGAAAGGGAGCAGTATAGGAGTATGTGTGTATTAAGGAGTCATGAGCATGAAATTTATACAGAGGAGATAAACAAAATAGTGCTAAGCAGTAATGATGATAAAAGACATATCGATGGCTCAGCGTGAAAGGGTTGTAACTAAGTTTTACAAAATTTTACAGGAGAGACAAAAAAACTGTTTACTTTTGTCATTAACAAGCAATTTGGTTGAAATGATATCCCCCGCCGAAAAAGACCTTTTTTGATACAAACGTATAAGAGGTATTGTGTTTGCATGTACATGTGGCCTTTTTGTTATTGGTCCATGATAAAATTATACATTAAGCTCCCTTGTTCCATGGCACAGGATTTCATTACATAATAACTCAAAAATCACAAAAAGCAGAGTTATCATTCTTGTACAATGCAGTCCCCCACAATAAAATCTATCCACGTATGAAGAAATATGTCATTAACTGAAATAATTTTTGAGTTAAGTCCTGGACAAAAATTGAGCCTGAAAAATAACAAAGGGCAATAATTCAAAAATGATATTGCCAGAGTTATCATTCTTGTACACTGCACTCCTCACAGTAAGATTCATCCACCGATTAAGTTACATGTTCATATCTGAAATAGTTTTTCAATTATGTTCTGGACAAAAGTCAAGCCTGAAAAATAAGAAGGGGTAATAACTGAAAAATTATGAAAGTTAGAGTTATTATTCTTCTGCACTGCACTTCTCCTTATTAAAATCTAGACACATACAAATTTTCAAGTTGATATGTGAAACAATTTTCAAGTTATGTGCTAGAGAAAAAAAATTAAGCCTGAAAAATAACGAAGGGCAATAACTCCAAAAATTTGAAGGACAGAGTTGTCATTCATGTACACTGCACTCCTCCTTAACGAGACCTATCCACTTACGAAGTTTGAAGTTGGTATCTGAAATACTGGTTAAATTATCTTCCGGATAAAAATCGGGGACGGAAGGAGGGACTGACAGAGACTATTACCATATCCCCCCCCCCCACCAGGGGGATAATAAGTATGAAAAATAAACTAGCAGTTGTTCCAGAACAGGATAAATTCATCAAAGGGTAATCAGTCAAAAAAAGCCTGTGAATCTAAATAGAAATGTGCAAACAAAAATCCAAAGTAAAAATTTACAAAGGGCAATAACTCCAAAAATACTGAAGATAGAGTTATGGTTCTTGTGCACTGCACTTCTCCTCAATTAGTTCTATATGTGTGTGAAGTTTCAAGTTCCTAGCTTTTATACTTTTGGAGATATGCTCCAGACAAAAATCCAAAGTAAAAATGTACAATGGGCAATAATTCCAAAAATACTTCAGATAGAGTTATGGTTCTTGTGCACTGCACTTCTCCTCAATGAGTTCTATATATGTGTGAAGTTTCAAGTTCCTAGCTTTTATACTTTTAGAGAAATGCTCCGGACAAAAATCCAAAGTAAAAATGTACAAAGGGCAATAATTCAAAAAATACTTCAGATAGAGTTATGGTTCTTGTGCACTGCACTTCTCCTCAATTAGTTCTATATATGTGTGAAGTTTCAAGTTCCTAGCTTTTATACTTTTGGAGAAATGCTCCAGACAAAAATCCAAAGTTAAAATTTACAAAGGGCAATAACTCCAAAAATACAGAAGACAGAGTTATGGATGTTGTTCACTGCACTTCTCCTCAATTAGTTCTATATGTGTGTGAAGTTTCAAGTTCCTAGCTTTAACACCTTTGGAGATATGCTCCAGACAAAAATCCAAAGTTAAAATTTACAAAGGGCAATAACTCCAAAATACTTCAGATAAAGTTATGGTTCTTTTGTACTGCACTTCTCCTCAATGAGTTCTATACGTGTGTGAAGTTTCAAGTTCCTAGCTTATATACTTTTGGAGATATGCTCCGGACAAAAATTCCAGAAAAAAAGTGTACAAAGGGCAATAACTCCAAAAATACTGAAAATAGAGTTATGGTTCTTGTACACTGCACGCCTCCTTAATGAGATATATCCACTTGTGAAGTTTGAAGATGATATCTCAAATACTTTTGGAGATATGCTCCGGACAAAAATGTGGGACGGAAGGACGGAAGGCCGGACGGAGACTATTACCATATCCCCCGCCGCCTTTCGGTGGGGGATAATAAACTTTATTGACTGAAAACAAATAATTAAGATTATGAACTGTAAATAAACGTGATTAAAACACTCATTTCAAAATATTTTGTCCAAGAAAGATTATTTTGACAAAAGTATGAGTTACAACCTTATTCCCTCTCAAAAATGGAGATATTCTCAATATTTTTCAGCGTGAAACGGTTGTAACTCAAAGTTACAACCGTTTCACACTTAATATTTATTGTAACTCTACCAAAATAACATGTGATAGACTGTGTCAGACTGAAGAGTTGGCAGACAATAACCTTAAATTCAGTGAAAATGGTGGAATTTCTGTAATAGGGTAGAAAACATTGTGGGAAAAGGAGAAATTTGCTTTTTGAATCGCCTTTGAGATATTCCATATTTCAGCATTTCTCTTTCTGATACTTCAGGATATAAATCGATTTCAGTGCTTTGGTTTTTAGCCTCACTCACTGAAAAAGTGGGCTTATGTCATGGCACTGAGTCCTTCACAAGTGCTTGTGTGTGTGCATGTCTGCATGTATGGACTGACTTTTATTTTAGTCATCTTTTTCTCAGAAACAGCCCATCCAATTTTGATGAAATTTCACAGAAAATTATCCTGTCATGGTCCTCTTCAGAATTTCTTTACAGAGTTTGACTCTTTTTAAAATTCTGGTTGCCATGGCAACAAAAACTGAAAAGTATTAAAAGTCTTCAAATTTCTCCTTGTCTGAAAGAACAGGACTCCATGCTACAAAATTTTGCATGTAGCTTTATGTAATAGACCTTTACCAAGTTTTTTTTCAATTGTAGCTCTGGAGTCAAGGTTGGCCCTACCCTGAGGATCACAAATTTTACAAGGGCTTATGTGGTGAAAACTTTAGAAATCCTCTTGTACCAAACCATAAAGCCAAAGACTATCGAATTTTGCATGTAGCTTTACCTCTTTGTAGTTTCTTCATATCATAGCTTTGGGGTCAAAAGTGATCCTGACCCAAGGGTCAAAAGTTAAACATGGGCTTACATGGGGAAACTCTATCTTCTAGTACCTAGCCATAAGGCCTCTGACAGCCAAAATTTGCATGTAGCTTTATTTGATGAGCCTCTACCAAGGAGGCCAAAATTACCGGTAAAGTTTTTGGGTCGAAAATGGCCCAACCCCATTGGTCAGAATTTCTACATGAGCTTATATAGTAAAAACTTAAATTTAGAAATTTTCTTGTTATATACCATAAGAATTAGAGCTATCAAATTTAGCCCTGTTTGAGGGATGTTATGTTTTACAGGGACTTCTGTTGAGGAAAATTTAGAAATCTTTTTGTTTATAATCATACTTTCAAGACCTATATTTTTTGGTACAGGCTTTATCTAGTGGATATCTAACAGGATTCAAGTAAATATAGCTCTTTGTCGTGGGGTTATAACTTTCTCATGGATTTTATAGAAAAAAGTTGTCTTCTACTTCAAAACCAATAAGCCAAGTATTGTAATGTTTGGCATGTAGGGTTTTTTATTTATTAGCCAGTGGAGTGATACAAGGCCGTCATAGCCCTCTTGTTCTGATCAGTAATAAATGAAGGGGACCTCTGGAATTTTTCTATCAATGGAATAATGTTACTGTCTGAATCTGATTAGGAAGTTGATATCTGGGTAGGATGATCACCTCAATCATCAGTATTATCAGTTCCACCAATATCCATCTTCTTTGCCAATATCAATTGAATCTATTGAATTTTTACTATGATGAAATTAATAAAACAGATTTTTATTAATATTTTGCAAAAATGGAAAACTATCGTATGTATCTGCAATACAATTTTCGATCATTTAATCATCTAAATTATACAGAAACAGTGAAAACTTCAGAAAGACTTGGAGATTCACTGACAACACTAGTTACTACATCCTCAGCAGCTGTGAATTTTCTACAGGCATGCTTCTTCCCCCCCCCCCCTTCCTCCAAGAGTCAAAAAAAGAAATCAGACTTGGATTTCGACTCACTGTCAGAGCATAAGAATCTGTGCAAAAGACTGCCTGAATAATGTACCCTCAAAAAGTCACAACAGAGACTTTGCTAGGTCTTGAGTAAAACGGCATAGTATTTTCAAACCACTGTGCACTGCTCAAATCAAAACTTGATCACCCATAGTATGCTCTACTGTGTGAATCAAACAAGAAGTAACTCCCCCATCATAATGCATGACAGCAGTGGTTTAAAATGAGACATCATCTTCCCATTCTAAATAAACATGCATTTTTTTACTTTGATAATCATAATAGTCCTTTGGTCTTGTGATCAACCATACAATTATAACTGGGATAGAGAGTTGCAATACAATTGTGCAGTCTTGATGAGCGAGATATTCCAAATTATGATGATTTTCTAGTGTCAAGTAAAAATCATCATCAGTACTTAAAATGATATTTAGCAATTTTGTGTTCCACAATCTTGGTGGGGTTTTACTGGACTGTATGATTGCAGTGGCAGCATTGGCAACACACTAGTGTCTTGGATCCATATTCACCAACCATTCTTAAGAATGTTCTTAAGTTTATTCTTCAGAATTTTAAAAAAATGTGAAAGTAACACAGCTACTGATTAGCTAAACCAATAGTTCAGCAAGTCTGAAGTTTTGTTTGTCACATCCACATTAAAAATTGCTTGGAGAATAAGACGAAGAATGTTTGTAAGACTGGTTGATGAAAACAGACACAATCTGAGCCCTTAAATCTTTCATGTCCCTGGTGCATCTATACCTAGATAATCATTCTAAATCTGGGAAATACTTATGATGAAATTCAATAAAGTATTGAAATTCTTTCAAAACACTTTGAATTTGAACTTTGAACTTAAGATAAATCAGAGAGTCTTCAAAATTGAAACAGTCTGTAGACAAAAATTGCAACTTTATACTTCAATTTTCTGATAAGGTAGAAAACATTGTGGGAAAAGAAAACTTATTTGATACATGCAATTTTTTTTCTTTTCCCTCCTTACACAAATATTTATTTAGCACTCTTTTAGGAATATCTTAAGATACAAGATGCTGGCTTTTGGATGAAGTTTCCCACACTTAAATCCTTCTGGGACCATTGGATATCTACCAGAGGAAAATGAAAATGTTAAGGCCATATTGCACCTCCCTACACAGGTGAAAATAGATAGAAACATGTGAGCTGTGGCTGCATTTTAGACCATCAGTTCTTAAACTCTTTACCACACAATCCCGACTTTTAACGACTCTAAGAAAGAAAGCTATGAAAACATTGTGGGAAAAGGAGAAAATGCTGGTAACCTGCATTTTCTCCTTTTCCCACAATGTTTTCTACCCTTTCCAAATCAATTTTCAATTTTTCAGCCACATTTATTTTGTCGTCTGCAAATGCTTTCAATTTAGACCAGTCTAAAATTTTCTCGTGTGGTAATGAGTTAAACTAATGATTGTGGCTTAACACTACACAATACAAAATATTTTAGGCTCCTCTAATATATAAAAATTTGCAGGCCACAATTTCAGTTATGTACGAATGACACAAATTTAAAAAAATATAGCAGAAAACATCATGGGAAAAGGTTGAATTGCTTGTTATGAGCAATTTATCCCTTTCCTATTATGTTTTCTATAGACAACTACATGTATTGCAAAATGCTTTATAATACATGTTTGTTCATTAACTCTTTACCCAACGACAAAATTTTAGACTGGTCCAAATTGAAAGCACTTGCAGACAAAAAGGACTCAAAAAAATGGAAATTTGTTTTAGGAAGAGTAGAAAACAATGTGAGAAAAGGAGATGATGATGGTTGTCAGCATTTTCTCCTTTTTCAACAATGTTTTCAAAAGATTTCTTTATCAGGGTTGTCAAAAGGTGTCATTATGTGATAAAGAGTTAAAGTGTTGCAGTGGTAGAAAAATGAGAGATTTTCAAAAATCAAGTCAGGAAAAGGATCTGTAAAAACAATAAAATGATTTGCAGACCTGGGCCTGCCTTCAAATAAAGTATCATTCCTCCAACAGCTTAAAAAAAATCTGCTCTAGGTTTTCATTTTCTTTACAAAGAGGGATCTACGTTAAAAATTCTGTCATTTTCTGGAATTAGTTTTAAGTCAAAACACTACTTTCACTTCAATGAAAATTTAAATAATTGTCAAGTAAGTACATGTCTGCAATTAGACAATGAAAATATTGATTTTTAATGCACTATCTATTCTTATCAAGGGAGTTGTAGCATCATATGAAAAGTGCAGTATCATAAAGTTCAGTGTGAAAGGGTTGTAACTTGAGTTACAACCCTTTCACATAAACACCTAAGCACAGTTTGAGTTACAACCTTAGGACAAATTTCAAAATATAATAATTTCTGGAAGTTTCCCAGACTTCCCTTTTTGACAGTTTATGTATCAATGCCTATGCATGCATTTTTTGCAAAAAAGTGGATTTTGAAAAAAATCCTAGTTACAACCCTTTCGCGCCAAGCCATCAATATACTAGAAAACAAGATAGACACTTTCGCTTGGTTTCATCATAGGATAACGCATCAACCACAAACACAAGCATGTGACGGCCGATGATGCAACACGCGTCCTTGATAAAAGTGAGTAACACACAAAAAACGAAAATAGTATCTAGAATATAACTTTTTTTTTTTAACCACACACTCAAGCATGTGACGGCACATGATGCAACACGCGTCTTAGTTTTTTCATAACCGACAAACTGAGTGAACAAACAAACTAACTAAGTAACAATAACCAACTTATAGTTATGAGCAAACAAACAAACAAACAAAGTAAAACAAGACCAAATTATAGCTATGAGCCAGATAGGGACAATTCCCCCTCTACTAATATCGTCCGGGTAATGAAAATATTTCATAACTAATGCCGCAAAAATCGAAGGGAGATTTCTGTGCGGAGTTAATCCATGGACAGGGAGATAAACATCCGTGGTTTTTACCCCAAGATAGAGGCCTTTTTTAAAACATTGTGGGAAAAGGAGAAAATGCTGGTAACCAGCATTTATTCCTTTATCAACAATGTTTTTTACCCTGCTTGAAACAAATTTCAATTTTTGAGTTAGATTTATTTTGTCGTCTGCAAGTGCTCAAAAATTTGGACCAGTCTAAAATTTTGGCGTTTAATAAAGAATTAATTGTTTATGATTTTCTGGCAGAAACAAAGCTATAGAAAACATCTTGTGAAAAGGAAAAAAATCCTCATATAGTGCATTCCTCCAATTCTCATGACTGATTGATCGATTAATTGATTGATTGATTGATTGAATTGGAGTTTATTGCCATTTTCACAGCTGAGGTTATATCATGACAGTGAGTGCACCTATGCATGTATTTCCTGGCTTTCTCACACCTGTACTGACATAACTTTCTTTCATGATCACTCGCTACATTCTCACATGCATCAGCCATAAGAGGCAGGACAGAAAGTTTGACTCAAGCAGGTATAAAACTCACCACCATCAGGTCATAAGTTTGCTGACCACTGAGCTGCCCAGGTGAGCTAATCCCCGAGAAAAACAGAACTACAGAAAAGAGGTGAAAATGCAAATACACAACATTTCTCCTTCTCCTGCAATGTTTTTTCACCTTTGTCGGTAAATGCTTTCCGTTTGAGTCTAAAACATTCTCATCTTGTAAAATCAACAGGAATTTGGTCGAAATAAAGAATTAACTCATTACCAAACGACAATATTTTAGGCTTGTCAAAATCAAAAGCATTTGCAGACGACAAAATAAAAGTAACTAAATATTTGAAATTTGTTTTGTGAAGAGTTGAAAACATGAGAAAAGGATAAAAATGCTGGTTACCAGCATTTTGTATTTCTCCTTTTCACACAATATTTTCCAAAGGCTTCTTTCTCAGGGTTGTCAAAAGTAGGGATTGTGTGGTAATGGGTTAAAACCAGTAAAAACTTGGGTTGGACTTGAAAAACATTCTTACATTTAGGTTTGCATGCTCAAATACTATGGCATTTCTTAAATCTGGCCGGCCATCCATTGGAATAAGATAAATCCTGAATCCCCAGCCCACAGCCAAGTGCTTCACCTTTTTGACAACCATATTACCACTTACAACAATATAATTTTAACTAAAGTCCGAGTACCAACGATAAAGGGTCTCATCCAGGCTCATGTGTTTTGGTGTGCTAGTCTGAACCCTGTAATCTTCCGAACCACTGGTCCATTTCTCTTTGTTTTTCAAATAAACCACTGAGTGTGGATGGTGGAAGACTCTTGCCTCATTTTTTTTTGTTAAATACTTCACAACTTCTTCCCGAAAAATATTAAGGTTTTCTGTCACATGCTTGGTGATTTCTCTCTTCTCCGATGAGGTAAACTAATTTCTGAATTTTGCACCTCCCTTCCATATTTACAGTACAAAAATGGAAAGAAAAGTTCATTAACCCTTGATTACCTCCATGAAAATGTATTTTGAAAATAATGTAGAAACAAGAAAATATTGGAAACTAGCATTTTCTCTTTTTCTGACTGTGACAAATGTTTTTTTTTCTATCAAACACTAAACCCATTTTTGAACTACATTCCCAATATGTTTTCAACTCTGTCAAAGACAAATCTCATTGCTTGAACTACATTTCATTTGTTGTCTGCAATTCCTTTTTATTTCAGCAAGTGAAACTAGAGCTGTGACTTAATGTGACTTAATACCCCTGCTAGCCCTTTCACAGAAAAAAGTGTCAAAATCAAGGGGAGATAATTGTTCAACCAGGAAGAGTTGACACTTGAAAAGTGCATCTTGCAATCTTCAATATATGATCAATATATGTGCAAAGTTTCAATACAGTTGAAGGAAAACTGTAGTAGGAGTTTGCGAGACACAAAATTACTGATGTTTTGTACACAGACAGACAGACACACAGACTGACACACAGACAAACAGGATGATTCCAGTATACTCCGAAAACATTCATTGAAGTTTATATAGAAGTAGTTTGCACTTACCAGCAGCATTTACTCCTTTTCCATAAATGTCTTCAAAAGGTTTCTTTTTCAGGGTTATTGAAAGTTGTGTGGTAAAGGGTTTAAGAAGAATTGAATTATTAATTACACATTCTTAAACTTATCGTTTGGCATGTGGTCCAAATGGCTCACAAAGTCTGCATTGGCCTTTGCTCGTATAAAAAAAAATCTCACTGCCACAATGCTTTCAAAGGTTACCTCACTGCATGACAAAAAAACTCAGCTGTGCTGGACGTAAAAGGGTTTCTGTAAATTACAGATTCGGTAAAATGGACGTTCTGTATGTAGATACATTCTTATCTTGAATGTGTGAAGGATATATGTTTTCTTAACCTTTTTTTAAGGTGGTCTAGTTTTAGCATTTGTTATATTTTGTAGGATTTTCATTAATTATGATTTATTCTGATTGATAAAAAACTTGAAGTCAAACACAGTTAAAGACAGACGAAGGTGTGATAAATATTATACTGCATATTAATCTCTTTATTTAGAAGGCTGAGTAGAATACAGAAAATTGTACAGATATACCCATACTCAGAGTAATTCCCCCTTGAATAAAGTTATTTAACCCTTTCCCAAACAATCCCTGGTTTTTAGGGGTCTGGCATAGTAGCCTTTTGTGAAAACATTGTGGGAAAAGGAGAAAATGCTGGTAACCAGCAACTATCTTCCAGTCTGGAATGGTAGCCTTTTGAAAACATTGTGGGAAAAGGAAAAAATGCTGGTAACCAGCATTTTCTCCTTTTCCCACAATGTTTTCTACCCTAACGTAGACAGAAATCATCTTTTCAGCAAGAGTTGAATTGTCTTCTGCAAATGCTTTCAATTTGGTCTAGTCCAAAAGTTTGTTGCTTGGGAAAGGGTTAAAAACCTGTTTTGATCGCACACTCACAAAAAATTATAATGATATGACATCTTTAAAAGAAATTAAAGTAACTTGATAATAAAAGGTCGAGTTTAAAAAGTGCTCTAAAAAATAAGGTGTCGATATGACCAAAGTTTGCAAACATTTTTCTACCGGGGATCGAAATGACAAAAATGTGTCGAAATGACTGGGTGTCGAAATTACCGGGTGTTCAAATGACTGCCATTCGATAGAAACAAGTTTTTATAATTGTATTTATACCAACCTCTCTCAATTATGCTATTTTCTTTGTTTTCTTTCCAATTAACGTAAAGCTTTGTATTGAACAAATTTCAAATTTTTCTCACAATTCAAACTTTTATCCGAATATATCTACAATCCGGATACTTAGCAGATAATTCCCGTTCATGTTTACTGTTTTATTGTCTTTGATAAGGTCCATATGCAAAGATATACACGTGTTTACTTGAAAGAAAAAAGAAACATGCGACTTACAACCATTGGCACACGTAGAATGGTAAAGAAATCAAGGAAATAGTGTCATGTCTTCTCTACCAAGCTTAATTATTTGCTATTTCCGGTTTGTTCCTTTCGCATTAATTTTTGTTTGTAAAACCAACTTAAATTACTTTTTCTCCTCAATTTGTTTAATTTCTTGCTACTATCGCTTATTTTCGTCAATTTTATCTGCAATTTTGCTTGGCTTTTTGTTCCGGGCTGATATTCATTAGAAATACAAGGGTCTTGAACGAGAATGATGAACGACTAATGGTCAAAGGGAAACAACTCGTACAAAATTTTGTAATAAGTAATGCTACAGTTGCCTCCCTTATTGAAGAGGAAATGGCTTATTTCAAACTGCTTCGAGTCGTGAGTACGAGCATACCATTGAATGGTACGCCTACAAAACAAAGACTCCGCCCAAAACCTCGCTTTGGCTACTTTCGGAGGTGTTTAATTACTGCGGCTAAAGTATGCGCATAGTATGTGCAGAAGGCGGGACATGGAACCGCCTCTTCCTGTCTCTGGTCCTTATATGCCTGTGCACCTTACAAAAAATGCCAGCCAAGAGCAAGCATAAAACCGAGGACGAATAAACACGGTTACGTCTGTAGAGTCGATCCGTTTGACGAACGATAATTTTTCATCTAGGTGAATTTCAATCAGCTCATAAGGTCAAATTCTTAATTTTAACCGTTCTAAAATCGACATGCCACAAAAAAAAAGGTAAAACTTATTATTTTTCTTAACGGGCGGCAGGTAGTCTCCCGTTTATTTCATGTTAATTATAACCACCAATATTTGAATTTGGAATTCAATATAAGATCGCGCTACAATAAAAATGCAACATTTGGTAACATATATCATTCAGGTAATAGATGTTCAGTAAATGGAATTAATGAGTTATGATAACCACTATGACAACTTAACGCAAACTTACAAACAAAACTATGTTTTCATTCAATGACGATATCGACACATATATCGCTAAATATGGAAGGTCATTTTATAGCTCAAATTCAAAACATAAGTTGGCTTATCATGGTAGGAAGATAATGTTTAGTCAGTAAAATTAATCCCAATGGATATCAAACCGCTCCCGTTACAAACCCATGGAGCGCCAAATAAACAAGAGATAACTTCAGTCTAAAAAAGGCTATCCAAACAAATAAATATAAATTAAGGTTTTAAAGTCGCATAAAATTGTACAGAAAGTCTGAGGAAAGTGGACGGTGTAGATCAAAGATCAGACTGCACGTTCTGTGCAGTCTGATCAATATCTACACAGACTGTAAAGGCAACTTTTACTGTATATGGCACTTTGAAGTTTTCGTTTTTACGCACCTTTAGACATCGAACCTCTGTCGACGATTTGAACAGTGTACCGGAACTATATCTATCTGATAAAGATTTTAACTCTATGCAAATAGGCTTAACCCTTTCGGCGCCATAGGCGAAAGCAGAGACTATTGCGGACGGCATAAATCAAGATCAGACTGCACAGAACGTGCAGTCTGATCTTTGATCTATGTCATCTGCTGGTGTAGTCAAGCCTATACAAACAAAATCTTTTGAGTTTCAATAGATTGTATTTATAGCCGTCCGCTGGAATTTGAATCTATTTATTTTGCACTGAAAGTTTTACGAAACAAGTAATCTGTGTAGACTCGGAATCAGATCGTACATTCTGTGAAGGGTCATTTTAAACTATGCCGTCCGCAAACCTCATACCTTTGCAAATGGCGATTTTCAAAGATTAAAACCTTTCTCGGTGATTCAATTCGGATTTCAAGTAGAAAAAGCAGGAAATAATCTTATTTAAAACTTAGATTCCAGTGTTTTGTATTAAAATCAATATCAATAACACTCTTTTGTTGAATTAATTGAAATCTTCATCAAAAACAGATTAAAAACGTTACATGCACGTCACCTTTTTCCTAGTGTTGTGTTTAGTACTTTGATCCGTCAAGCGTCTAGTAGAAATGATGAACGGCGGACCTTTATAAGGGAGACTACTCTTGCTTTACTCTTACTCTTAGACAGTACGAGTTTTCTCCCCTAGACCATAATTTTTTTTAAAAAAATCCCAGCTGCGATAGTTTTGCAGTACGAGTCTATGGGCATCATTTATTGGGTTGATTGATAAAATATATAATTCGATATTGTAATTAAACTGTATATTGTAATTAAACTGTATCTAATTGAGAAAAATGGCTATTTATCTATTTTTTTCTTCATATATGAATCAAGGAAAATCATATTTGCACATAATTATGTAGACTACACCATAGCTTATTTAAATCAATGAAAAATTTTGTCAAACAGTATGCTTCTATATGACTCTTTCTTATACATTTTAATCAAATAATTATCGTGCAATTTAACCCTTTACAAGACAGTCCCGATACTTAGGGACACTGTTTAGGCTTTTGGAAAACATAATGAGAATCTTGAGGAAAACTTCTGGTTGCATGCTATTTTCCTTTTGCCACAATAATTTCATATCCTTCGCAAAGTCCGTCTTTTGAGAAACTTTTGATCAAACACTATCTGTAAATATCATTAATACTAAATAGTACAGAACTTTTATAGTTTGGCAGATTTTTTTTGTTTAAAATTCAACCCTTATCCACTTAACAGCCTAAGAGTTGATACTATTCAAATATTTTCAATGATATCACAGCTGCAACCACTTCACCTATACATGCTCTCCCAGAATTTCTTTTCCAGCACTTCTCACTGTGGTGTTCCTAAGTCATTGGCTGCTTTCCCATATAACCATCTAGGGCATCATACACAGGTTATTCAGAAGCAAGATAGGAATGTATCCTGTTGCAATGACTATCATAAATTCCCTGAGAGAAATTGGCAAGCTGGAATTTTGTACCAGCAACATGCTTGCTCAAATGTTGTTACCAGCTGAGCTACAGAGCATTTTCATCTTTTCCCACAATGTTTTCAAAAGCTGTTGATTTCTCAGAAGAATTCTCTTTTTCTGGTCACAAGCGTTTTCTTCTTTTCCAAAAATGTTTTCAAAAGCCATCTCTTTATCTGAAAGACTTCTCTTCTGGTCACCAGCATTTTCTTCTTTTCCCCACAATGTTTTCAAAAACCTCCAATATTTCAACTCTTTACCAGACGGTAAAGTTTTGACCTTGCCCAACTTGAAAGTATTTGCAGACAACAATTTAAATGTGACTCAAATAATGAAATTTGATCCTGATAGGGTAGAAAACACTGTGGGAAAAAGAGAAAATGCTGGTTACCAGCATTTTCTCCTTTTCCTACAGGGCTTTCAAAAGGCTTCTTCCTCAAGGGGTGTTAAAAGTCATTATTGAGTAGTAAAGGGTTAAAAAGCCCTCTTCTTCAAAGGCATCCTGTCTGGTTACCAACATTTTTTTCTTTTCCTACAATGTTTTAGAAAGCCTACAGTGTTTTCAAAAGCCTTCTCTACTTGGGGTTGTTAAAACTCAGGATTGTGTGGAATGGGGTAAAAGGAATGACAAGATAAAAAGATAGAAATTCATAAAACGAACCTTATTTATTTAACAATGCAGTTCTGTGCATATACATGTATATATACATGTATTTTACAAAAATATTCAGTTCTCTGGGTGTAATTACTCTTTACCAACAACAGAATTTTAGATTGGTCCAAATTAAAAGCACTTGCAGACGACAATACAGTGTATAACTGTAATTGGAAATTTGAAATTTGTTTCAAGCAGGGTAGAAAATATTGTGGGAAAAGGAAAAAATGCTGGTTATCAGCATTTTCTCCTTTTCCCACAATGTTTTCGAAAGACTTCTCCCTCAGGGTCATAAAAACCAGGGATTGTACAGTAAAGGGTTAAGAATTATCATTAAAACAAAGTGAAGTCAGTTACTTCATATTCCTGTTTAAACCTTTACCACAAAATCCCAACTTTTAACAAACCTGTGAAAGAAGCAGTTTTAAAACTGAAAAGGAGAAAATGCTGATAACCAGTATTTTCTCCTTTTCCCAAAATGTTTGCTACTCTGCTGAAAACAAATTTCAATTTTTGAGTTACATTTATTTTCTTGTCTGCAAAAGCTTTCATTTTGGACAAGTCTAAAATTATGTAGTTTGGTAAAGTTTAAAAAATTTGAATCAGTGTTTACATTCTCACTATTTCCTGTACCTGAAGCTAATACTTTAACCCTTTACTCCATAGATACTCATTTCTACACATTGCTTGTAGGAGCCTTTGGAAAACATTGTGGCAAAAGGTGAAATTGCTCGTGACGAGCAATTTCACTTTTACCACAATGTTTTCTACACTATCAAAAGGTGTCGTATACACATAAGAAACGGCTTCATCCTTGAAGTTATTTAGGGTCAATTAGAGATACTATAGAAATGCTATAGGGGGTAAAGGGTTAACAAACAATACTGAAAGCATTTGCAACTGACAAATATAGGTCAAGGGATGGTTACTGTTTTGAGTTGTCAAAAAAAAAACTTGGGGAAAACAACATGTAGGTCATCTACATTTTCCTCTTTTCCCATAATCTTTTCAAAAGCTTTATAGCCAAGCCCTGGTAGCTCATTCGGTAGCACGCAGGACTTGGGAACAAAAGGTCGTGGGCTCGATCCCTGGCTCGACCAATTTCTTTTAGGGGATTGCTGATAGTCATTGCCACAGGAATCATCATTCTCCCAACACTGGCTATTGTCCTGGCAATGGTTATGTGGGAAAGCAGCCAGTGGTTTGGAAAAGAAAACTGTTTGGAATATTGATAAAAGAGACTCCAGGAAAGCATGAATAGGTGAACTGGCCACTGTGACATAACTGAAATAATACTGAAAGTGGCTCTAGTCACCATACAATCAAAACAATCAATTGTACCAGCAGGTATTAAACTTTTACCACATAATCCTGTTTTATTAACCCTGAGGATGAAGGCTTTAGAAAATAATGAGGAAAAGGGAGAGAAACGCTGGTAATTAGCATTTTCTGCTTTTCTCACAATCTTTTCTATCCATTCCAAGACATATCTCAACATCTGGTTGACATTTAATTTGTTGTCTGCAAATGATTTCAATATGTACTGGTCCAAAAGGCAGCATTTTCTCATTTTCCCACAATGTTTTCTATCCTTTTCTACTCTGTGCACCATGTGATTCGTCTTCTGCAAATGCTTTCAGTTTTGACCATCCTTTATTTTTTTTTCATTGTAAAGAGCTAAAAGAGACTACCGGTATTAACCTCAGTGAATACCTACTCTAATACTTTTCCTGTTTTCTTTTCGGTCATTATTTGCCTTTTCCCTACTCAAATATTTCTTTAGCCACAAATTGTTAATTTGCAATTTATCTTAAGTCTTTACCAGATGACAAAATTTTGGACTAGTCCAACTGAAAGCATTTGCAGACGACATAAGAAGCACGACTCAAAAACTGAAATTTCATTTAGAAAGGGTAGAAAACATTGTGGGAAAAGGAGAAAATGCTGGTTACCGGCATTTTCTCCTTTTCCCACGAGGTTTTTAAAGGTTTTCTTTCTCTGGGTCGTCAAAAGTTGGGATTGTGTGGTAAAGAATTAATCCATGTCAGTCATCCATAATTTAATTCTTCACCAAACAACAAAGTTCTAGACTTGTCCAAACTGAAAGCATTTGCAGATAACAAAATAAACAAAACTCAAAAATTGAAATTAATTTTGTTTTCAGCAGGGTAGGAAACACTGTGGGAAAAAGGGAACATGCTGGTTACCAGCATTTTCTTCTTTTCCAACAACGTTTTCAGAAGCCTTCTTTATCAGAATTGTTAAAAGTCCGAATGGCTTGGTATATGATTAAAGCAGTTGAAGAGGACAGTTTGAATTTAGCTTCAGGTTTTGAGATTTGAAAATAATGAACGATGAAAAGGAGAAAAACCTTAGATACCAGCATTTCCTCCTTTTCCATCAGTGTTTTCTGCTTTTTTAAATCATGAATCTCATAACTTAAAGGGCAAATCCTAAGATTTTTTGACCATACTGTTTTTTTGCTCCAATCAGCTGCAAATGATGTTAGTAAACACGTGTCCATCAGTTTTCATAATTACCACTCTGTTATATGCCATAAATCACGCTCGAATTGTCACGCTGATATACGGTCCCAAAAATGGTGCATGGCTTACTTCCCCTGATTCGCTTATCTTCCGTACCTGTGTGACGTCATAGTCGCGTAAGCCTGTGTTTACAGTCAGTAGAAATAAGTAGAAACGCTGGTGATTATACGCAGATATCTGAGTATTAACATAGAATTCAGCCGAAAAAATGGTAAACTGTGCAACCTATGGCTTCAACGTCGAATCAGGAACACATAGAATTAGTATGTTCAAATTTCCGAAGGAATTAAAAAGGAGGAAACTATGGATTCAACGTTTAAACCGGGGCCGGACAGTAACGGAGGATTTTGTGCCATCAGTTCATTCCAAATTGTGTTTGAAACACTTCGAGGACAGTTCTTAATAAATCCAAAACTCGTAAAAGAAGTTGGTTATAGGAATATTAGGCTGCGATTAAAACCTGATGCTGTGCCGACATTGTTCGAAACTCCGAGTCGAAATAAGATCGGCCATAAGACAGACATTCCGCAATGGCAATCTCCAAAAAGAAAAACAAACATAAGGTCGGTAATTCCTTTAATTGTTTTTCGTAATATTTTATCCTTTTCTAGATCTACATTCTGGACAAAGTAGAAATTGGTGCCGTTTTCTCCCTTTTTTTCCCTAAATGTTTTCAACATTTAACCCTTTACCAAGAGACAAAATTTTAGAATGGTCCAAATTAAAAGCACTTGCAAACAAAGTAAACCTAACTGAAATATTGAAATTTGTTTCCACCAGGATAGAAAACATTGTAGGATAAGAAGAAAATGTTGGTTACCAGCATTCTCTCCTTTTCCCACAATGTTTTAAAAAGGCTTCCATCTCAGGGTTCTAAAAACCAGGGATTGTTTGGTAAAGGATTAATTTGCACATGACAAAAAATGGTAATCAAAAAGTTGAAATGAAATTTGATTTGGAAAGGATGGAAAACATCATGGGAAAAGGAGAAAATCTTAGCAATTTCTCTTTTCCTCACAATGTTTTCAAAGGCAACAACATAACATATTCATCCAAATTCATACCATAGATTTTGGAAGTACCAAAGTCTGGATTGTTCAAATGACGTTAACTTTCAAGTGTTTCAGCTTTTTCTTCCTTTACCACAATGTTTTCAAAAGGCTTCTGTCTCAGGGTTGTAAAAAACAAAGGGTCAAGTGACCATTCACCAAACACAAAAATTTTAGACTGGTTCAAATTGAAAGCATTTGCAGACAACAAAAGAATTGTGAACCAAAAATATTTGCAGCTGATTGGAGTAAAAAACAGTATGGTCAAAATATATTAGGATTTGCCCTTAAACAGTAAACATCTTTTTCTTCCCACACTGTTTTTCAAACACTCTTTCTTTTGGTATTGGAAACTAGACCTAGGGTTTGCATGGTAAAGGGTGAAGTCAGTATCTGGCTACCCCTAGTCAAGGTCATAAATGTTTATCACCGGCCAGTTGAAACAATACAGGAAATGGTTACATAACATTTGCATATCTCACCCCTTTACTCTGTAATGTTTGTTTGTGACAGTAAACCCATGTTACAGATTTTATCCCGTACACTTCTTCTCTTAGACATTTCACTCTTAAAAATGATTTGACAACTTACTATCATTTTGAACAAATTTTGAATTGTATCTTGTGTAACCCTTCACCCATGAGAGAACAAATTTTGTACCTGTCAATGTTTACAGAATTCTTTACAAGGTACAAATATAGAATCCATCAACAAATAGTTAGAACTAACATCTCACGATTATCAGTCGTAAAAGTCAAGAAATCGGTTATTTGACATGAAACTAAAGTGTAGAAGTGTCTTTAAAAGTGTCGGGGAACTGTGTAGTCGTGGAACTGTCTTGAAACCGTCTTTTTTTTTATCAATATTATTAATGCCACCCGTAAATCTACTGAAAATACTTCAAGTGAAACAAAGCTTATGCCGTACACTTAATTTTATCATATATTCGAATAATATTTCTGTAAGCGACGTTCGCCCCGTAGCCTAATACATGTAGGCGTGATACTCATCACGCTGTTCAAAAGTCCGGCATAACATCGTTATTTTCGCCATTGGTGGGCGAATTTTTACTTTTATCCTCATCATCAGAAACTATTAAGTTTCATTAAAAACTTGGTGGTACATGTACGGCCTTACCGGCCTAGAATCGTGTATTCCTTCGTCTTAAATATCGCTCATTTCACTATCTGAAACAAGGTCCATATTGAAACAAACGCTCCTATGACGTCACAGATCAAGGTGCGCTACAATAAGTAAGGGAGGTAAGCGATGCAAGAAAAACTAATAAGCAAAAATATAAATTGAAAAAAAGTACTTTTACTAATTTTTTTTTCAAATTACAATATTACCAGGTTGCCATTTGATAGATGTAGATTTCAAAATTAATCATATCAGAAACTTGTTGATTTGCCCTTTAAGCTATATGTAATTTACAGAATGCAAAACCTTTTAACCCTTTACCAGACAAAAAAATTTTAGCCTTTGTCCAAATTGAAAGCATTTGCAGACGACAATTTCAAAGTGGTTACAATTGTGCAAATTTTCTTTGACAGGGTAGAAAACTTTGTGGGAAAAGGAGAAAATATGTGGTTACCAGCATTTTCTCCTTTTCCCACATCTTCCAAAGGCTTCTTTTCCAGGAGGATCAAAAGTCGGCATTTTCTGTTAAAGGGTTAACCTGGACAATTTTGTAGTCTCAGTTATCATGAGTTAACCCTGTTCCAAACGACAAAATTTTCGACTGGTCCAAATTGAAAGCACTTGCAGACGACAAAATAAAAACCTAATTGAAAAACTGAAATATGTTTCCAGCAGGGTAGAAAACATAGTGGGAAAAGGAGAAAATGCTGGTAACCAGCCTTTTCTCCTTTTCCCATAATGTGTTCAAAAGGCTTCTATCTCAGGGTAGTACAAACCAGGGATTGTTTAGTAAAGGGTTAGGCATTTTGTTCTTTTGTTACAGAATCAAAATAGTGAGTTTCAACACATGGTAGTTATCTTCTTATGAGAGGGACATACCACTAGCTGGTCCTGTTTCTTTATAAATGACTTCACAATGGTTCTATAATATGGTAGACGTCTGAATTCTGTTTCTTCAGTGTTCCACATGTTTCTTATTGAACGTTCGTGAATTTTAAGTGCTGCAAAAATTACTGGACAACCATTAACTCCCCAAGCAATTCTGTACTGAAAATCTGAAATGAAAAAAGGAATTTTCAAACCTTTCACACACTGTATCAGTAAAAAAAACGCCCATGAGGTAGAAGGTTTTTTTGGAAGGTAGCTGAATGCACAGGCATTTGACCTAGTTCTTTGTACATACTCAGATAGAACAAATTGATTTTAATTTGCGATTTGTAAAAAATATTCACACGCTTATTGGCAGGCCCTTGCCGCCATATTTTCTTGAACATTTATGAAACCACTATTTACGAGCACTGAGCATCACCCAATAGCCCAATAGATATACTGCTTTTCAACAAAACAAAACAATGGTGATGATAAAAAGGTAATTGCTTGCCAGGTTACTTTTCATTATCTTACTTCATTTTGAGCCATAAAAGAATTTCAATGTTTCTATTTAACTTATTACTATACGACAATGTATTAGGCTTGTCCAAATCAAAAGCATTTGAAGGCAACAAGATAAAAGTGACTTAAAATTTGAAATTTGTTTTGTGAGGGGTAAAAAACATTGTGGGAAAAGGAGAAAATGCTGGTAATGATTATCAGCATTTTCTCCTTTTCCCACAATGTTTTCTAAAGGCTTCTTTCTCAGGGTCGTCAAAAGTAGGGATTGTGTGGTAATGGGTTAAGTATCTTGTACGCAACGAGCCATCGTTTTTGAAGACATTCATTGTTTTCAAACCACCATAATAAATGGCATTTTCTCCTTTTCCAACAAGGTTTTTTTACCCTTTTTTTGGCAAATTTCATCATTCCAACCACATTGTATTTTATACATAAAGAAATCATCTACATGTATCCATGGGCTGACAATGCTTCAGAACCCTGTGGCCAAAACAAAACATACAAAATGTTTTCTTCAGTCTGACAGTATGGTTTGATATCATGTTATAGAACTGACTTTTGATTTGTTGGTCAATAAGAAAAGGATCTATGTACAAAGCCTACATTCGATCCAAAGGGGAGCTTCGATGCCATTTTTTAAATGTTTCTCCTCTCCGAGACCCAATTACAAAATGACACCTGGGAAATCCTTCAGTCTACAGGTATATACAAAGCCTAGTGGTTGCATGCTTGCTCCAATGCTATTTTTGTTATTTGGTCTCCACAGCAGAGACTAAATAACAACAATAGCATCGGAGCAAGCCTTCAGAGTCGGACTGAAGGTAGGCCTACACAGTCCCCAGCTTCAAAATATATCCTTGAGAACTCTATGTTCTTTTGAAACCACTATAGAAATAGGATGAAATACTATTGTCCAGCATTTTCTGGGTTTTCCTATTATTTCATTTTTCCTATCCTATCAAGGACAGAAGTCATCTTTTGACCAACTTTTAGATTTGTCATCTGCTAAATTGCTTCCAATTTGATGCAGGCCTAAAGTTTGTCATCTTCTAAATAGTTAAATGTTTACCAAACTTCTCCTCGTATTTTTTTGTGTGTTACTTATTTTTCAAAACTTAAATACAAATACAAATAGTTTATTCAACATATAGAAGGCCACCGGCCCAAAATACAAAATAATCTGAAAAGACATATATTTAGAGTGACTTAAAAGCTCACTTGAACATACTTGTAAATGGGTTTTTGTAGAAGGCATAGTTCAAGATCAGACTGCACTGAATGTGCAAGAGTAAACGTAGGTTTTTACAGAAGACGTAGACCAAGGAAAGACTGCATTATATCGTACATTTTGATTCCGAATCAATATCCTACGGTTGAACATACATATAAATAGGCTTTTGGAAAAGGCATAGTTCAAGATCAGACTTAAATGAAATGTTTTAAGAACAGAACTTTTACGCTTCTTCTACAAAGCCAAACTTTTATCCGAATATATGTACAACCCGGACACTGTGAAAATAAAACTCATCAATGATTCCAGTATTTTGAAAATTGTTTTAGGGTTTATATGAGAAGATACACGCGATTTTTGTGTTAGATTATGAAATGTACGACTAACAACAAGAAGCACCCGTCAAATCACAAGAAATCAAGGAAAACTATCTCGCCTCCTTGTGTTTGTCTATTTCCGGTTCCTTCATGTCGTTTCAACTGATATTTGTTAAACCATTATCATGTATTTTTTGTCCATTGTTTTATTTACTTTCTTGCTCCCTTCCTTCGCTTATTTATTCCATTTTACCTGCGCTTGTGCTTGGTGTTTTGTTCTAAACTGATTTTCTTTCACAATTTAAGGCCATTGCGATATAATGATGAACTACCCAATGATCAATGGGAGACAACTCGTACAAAATTTTGATATTAGTAATGTCAGAGTTGCTTCCCTTATTGAAGAGGAAAGGGCTTATTTCTGACTGCTTCACGTCGTTACCTTTGAAGATAGGTCTACAAGAGACAGGCTCCACCCAAAGCCTCGCTTTGGCTTTTTCCGGTAGTGCTAAATGACTGCGGCTACAGTACCTGAATGGTAGAAGCAGTAGGCGGGACATGGAACCTCCTCCTCATGCATGTGGTCCTTATATGCCTGTGCCACCTTACAAAAAATGCCAGCAAAGAGCAAGCGTAAAACCGAGGACGAATAAACACGGTAACGTCTGTAGAGACGATCGGTTTGACAAGCGATAATTTTTCATGTAGCTTTAACGACTTTGAATCAGTTCGTATGGTAATATTGTTAATTTTAATTATTCTAAAAACGACATGCCACCCGACAGAAAATAATTCAGTAAGACATATTATTTGTCAAAACAGGCGGTAGGTAGTCTCCCTTTTGTTTCATGACAATTTATAACGCCAATATTTGAATTTGGAATTAAGGTAAGATTTCACTAGAATAACAATGCATCATTTGGTAACATATCTCTGAGGTAACAGATATTAATAAATCAAATTAGAGAGTATATGATATCACAATGATAAATAAACGCACACTTACCAACAAAAATAGATCTATGTTTTCATTTACGGACAATGTCGACAGATACCGCTTAATATTGAAACGTTATCTGATAAAAACTAGTTCAAAACAAAATTTCTGGCTTGTAGAAATATATGAGGTAGATTCAAAATTGAGCCCTAAAGCTGTCCCCTATACTGACAACTATCTAGGGCGTCAAATAAACCCAACAGAAATGTTCAGTCTAGAATCTTCTCCCAAACAGTTACATTATCAAGGTTGCTTTTGTGAAGAATGTCTAAGCAAAGCGGACAGTGTAGATCAAGACCAGACTGAACGTTCTGTGCAGTCTGATCTTAATCTACACTGGTTGCAAAGATAACTATTATTGTATATGGCGCTTTGAAGTTTTTTAGCGCCTACGTGTGGACCTCTTTCGACGGTTTAAATATATAGACTCTGCAGTCCATTAAATGTATCTTGTAGAGATTTTAACACTACATAGGTTCAACAAAACAAGCAAAGCAGAGAATCAGATCGTACATTCTATGGAGTATGATACTGAATGCCGTCCACAAATCTCATAACTTTGCAAATGGCGATTTTCAAGGATTCAAAATCTCGCCTTCATATGTCAACGCTCGGCAGCTTGCTGCAAATGCCTCTGAACAGCATTATCAAAACGCCTTTCAAATAGTTCGATACTTCTCGAGTACAATAGAACAAAATAGTGTCGAGACCATTGTAAATTCAATCAGAACAGCAAGAAGAAACTTCAAGTTTCTAGAAGGAATGAAATCGCTGATAGACCCCTTTCCTCTGTTGGCAACCTTATTCTGTCTTTGTGAGGAGTAAAATTTCAATGAAATAAATTCCTTTGAATCATCAAGTGTTTAAACAAAATTTTCTCTTTCAAAGAAATATTTTTCGTTTATCAAAGTTGTGCTTGACTTTATGAATAATGACTGGGTCATTGTTACGCATCGGCGTGGCCGAGTTTTGATTCCGGAGACCCGTGAAAAGAAAAAGGTAAATCAGTTGAAATCACAATAGATGTGTCATTTCGAAGCAGTTCTGGTCAGTATGATGTACCGATGTATATAGCCTTGGTTCCAGGCTGATCACTTCTTTCCTTATATACGAGTATGATCGGATTTTACTACGTCAAAAATGACAATAATATGATCTGTAACCGTTTTAACATGCAAAGAATTTTAACTTCTTTTGGTCATCACGTTGCTTAACGTTCAGCAATTATTCATAAATATTTAACCCTTTACCGCTCACTTGAAACGGCTCTGAAAATCAAGCTTTTAAAAACATCGAGAGCAGAGGGGAAATTACAATCGAAAACCGGCATTTTTTTTTTCATTTTATCACAATGTTTCTACCTTATCAAGAACAAATTTCGTCGCTAATTTGGGCCACCCTGAATTTGTCATCTGTATGAATCAGTGCTTTCAATATCAACTTAGTCTGAAATTTCTTTGTCAGGTAAAGAATAAACGGTTATCGCAATGAATTGTTATCATAATCTCTTACCTCCGTCATTATTAGAACTGAAATCTTTACCTTATATGTTCCCATTTATTTTCCTCGAAAGAATTTCCTTCAACTATACACTTTTTTCCGAAACTGAATAACACAATGATAAAATTAACTTGACAGGGAGAATCCCCACTGTCCTATAGTGCATCGGACGTGTTCGTGATTTTCTAAGAACATTGACCAAGGACCTGTATCTGTGTAACTGTGCACGATATATTTTTGTAGAACAAAGGAATAGGGTGCATCTCAATATTGACGAATTGGCAATCATTTTGCTTTCATGTTTGCCGACAAGCTGAACGTACATTCCGGTTACGCGGGATTAATGAAGGACAAGCGTTAATGTCAATGAACCCTTAGATCGTTTACGCCTGTCTCTTTTGAAGACAAGGCAGACGATTCTATAGTCTGCACAGAATATGCAATCTTATGTCGGATTAGCTATATTGTAATAACCCGACCAAAACAGCCCAGGGTGAGGTTGCAATAATTAAGCATTTTGCCTGAGATGTAATGATGCCATTTTCATCAGCCCAGCACTCTAGTAAAAGGGTTAACAGAGTCATAGATTACAAGAATCGTATAAACGAAGAACACCTTCCGACGTTCCTTATAGGACCTAAGAAGTCAACCGTCAAATGGTGTTGGTTGGTTATCCTTGATAGGATGGTAAACATTGCGCAAAACGGAGAAAATGTTCGTTGCCAGCATTTTCTCGTGTTCCTGCATGCTTTCAAAATACCTTTCCCTTTCTAAAAAGCCCCCATTCTTTAAGGTCATTAAAACCCAGCACATGTATTATAATCGAAATGTTAAATCTCCGTTTTGAGCATTGAAAGTCGTTCGTTTTGAAAGTCTTTTTCAGTCTTGATAAAGTATATTTCAAATAAAATGGTAAACAAATAAAAAAAAAAAAAGCCTTTTAACTGAACGACACTGAAATTTTGACAACCTCAAGGGGAAAAAAAAGTTTCAAAATACTTTTGGAAAAGGAAAAAAAAAAAGCTAGTGGCGAGTATTTTCTCTTTTTACCACTATGTTTTGTAATTTTTCCCAGCCAAACGGCATATTTTCAGCTGCTCTTTACTTATTATCTGCTAATTGCTTTAAAGGTGGCTACTTAGAATTTTCACACGACACCAAATAAAAAAATATACATATCACTGAAATTTATATGAAAAAGTAATACAAATCATCAACAATTAAGTATCATAAAATTACCAATTTTTTTTTTATGGTATTCCCTTAAAAGGCTACGTAGACTCTTAAGCTATTTTTAGATTTCGCGCCAAATATAAAAAAATGCATTGTGGGAATGTTAAGTGACTGGCACGTGACTAATGACGCTTAAATTCCGTTACAAAACAAAAATGCAATTATTTTTCATATCATCTTCTTCGGACGCTATGTTTGAAGCTTCGTCTGTGTATTTCTGGTATGTAAATGAGCGAGTTGTTTATGTAAAAATAGAACGTGTTTCCCGTCGATGTCGACCTTGGCCGTAGTAAACCTCTTAATTTCTCGTGTTGTCGGATGGTTTTTGACTACTGGGGTTGTATGAATGACGATTATAAGGCTTTAGGAGTATAAAGATGATATTTTTGTATTTTTAAAAAAATTAGTCCCAAATTCTGAAGGGCCACCTTTAATGTAGACGGCCCAATTTTTTTGTTATTTTCTGAAAGGTTTTGTAAAGGGTTACTAGGATGGAAAACATTGTAGGAAAGTCAAACAAAAGGTTGATCATCATTATTTGCTACTTTTCCTACAACGCTTTGAAAAGCCTCTTCTTCAACATTGTTGAAAGTCAGTATTGTGATCTGAAAGGCTGAATCTCAGTTTCTATACTCTAAAATGTACCTTTCTAAAAAGTCTTTGCTCTCTCAATAAAATTATCCATGGAGTAAAATGGTAAAGACTTTCAAGAAATTAATCATCTCATTACAGACTTACAGTTTTAGATCTATCAAAAATGATTGCATTTTCAAGCAAAAACTATTCTTTAATCCTTTACCATACCCTATCAAGTACAGTTTTAACAACCCTGAGAAAGAGGCCATTTAAAAACTTAATTTTGAAAAGGAGAAACTTTCTTGGCTCTTTACACGAAGAAAAAAAATCAGACTTTCCAAAATTGAATGCATTTTTAGGTAGCAACTTTTTGATCTGGCACCATTGATGGAACCTGTATGAAATAGGATGGAAGACATTTTAGGAAAAGGAAAAATGTCAACTAGCACCGTATTCTCCTTTTCAGACCAAAAGTTCTCAAGCCTTCTTCCTAGTACTTTGATTCTAAGTGGTATCGGGAAAGTGTTTGCGTTAATCTTAATATCGTTTGTTTCAATAATCAGCAAAGTCGCTCATATTGAATTAGGTCCACTCAAAGCATATTCCGAGATTTTTGTCTGGCATGAAAGGTCCCGGGTTATATATCATTAGGCTGACTTGAAACCGGTCTTTATATGTGTGTGGTGTGTGTGTGTGGGGGAACCAGCACGTTTTATGTTCTGTTTCAAAATTTGATTTCCTAAATGCCCTTGATTTTCTTATTCAATAACTGAATGGCCGTTTTGTCTTGTGTAAGTTGAATATTCGTCTGAAAAACTTAACTTCTTTTACTATTTCCTATTCGCCACTCGTCCTACCGGACTAGTATGGCAGATATTTCACTCGTCCTCATCAATTTCTTACTCGGAAATTTATACGAGCGGTTTTGTTTTTGACCCTGTAAACAAATTTTCATTTCTACTCGCAAAAAAATGCAAGTGGTCGTAAAATCTACTCGCAAAATCAATTTTCCACTTGCATTTTGTGAGTTTGCTAGTGTTTACTTCGAACCCTGGATTTAACCAATTTGCAATGGAAATAGGGACGTTTTAACCAAAAGTGGGATGTTTTGACTGTGGGACGTTTTATCCGGATACCGTCTGCGCATGTGCAGGACGCGCTTAAACTTTTAACCGAAGGGATTCCTCATATCCATAAACATATTCTTTATTTACTGAATACTACAATAATTATGAAGCATGACTTGATTTTTCAATCAAAACTCTTTAGATTGGTACCTTACTCGTTGTAGGGGAATGCAATTTGAAACAAGTTTGGACCAAAATTAAATGACACTGACTTTGTCAATAAAACGTGTCCGCCATCTTGAATTCACCGAAGAAATTTCCCGTACAGAGTTTCCATACAGTGCTTACATTCTGTATATATACTGAGGTGTTTGAGACTATGTGCAGTTGCAGTCTGGTTGAGAATCTGGTTGCAGTTCTATTTCTAGACTCGTTTTGGTTCTGATCTGGTTCCGAGCTCAGTGGCAGTTGGAGTTTGACACAGGGCGGTCTGCTCCGTAGTACAGTCTAATCATATCCAGAGAGGCTGCCTGTGAGCTAGTGTTGGACTAGACTGACTGGGAGTTTCTGATTAAAACGTACAACCACAAACTTAGACTTTTATTTTATGTTAACAAAAACACAACGCGAGAAGTAGTAACAACTACGTAATAATCCTCTGGGTCTTTCGTGGAAGTATCATTGGGCCCTTTGGCATACCTCGGGTGAAACCGGTGCATTGATATGTGTCAGATCGGTACATTCATCGCCCGGAAATACGCCGATTTGCCGTTCTGAAAAATGTTAGGCTCCTCTTACGAAAGAAAACTTAATAGAGTTTCAGTTTTCTATCAAAATCCTTCTAACTATACTAAGGGAAAAAAGAAACGCAACTCTAGATTAAGCACAGAATCTAAATGTTAATTTATTCACAATATAAACTGATTTCATTCTTGAAATAACAACACAAGAGGCTTTCTTTCACTGTAACTTTTCTTGACACGAAACGAAACGCACATTGATAAATATTGCAACTTTTATTACATAAGGGTGGCGAATGCGCCGTTCAAATGTCTAATACCCAGTATGGCCCCCGTTGGCAGCCATTGCAGCTCTAATCCGTCTGTGTATGGAATTGATCAGACCGTTCACCTGTCTGATAGTGATTTTTTCCCACTCCTCAATGAGTGCTTGTCTCAACTCATCGTGTGACGTCGGCGGTGGATTCCGTTTACGTACACGTCTGTCCAAAATATCCCAAAGATGTTCAATGGGCGAAAGATCGGGACTGAACGCCGGCCAAGGCATAACATTCACGTTGTTGTCGGCCAGGTAGGCTTGGCATATCCTAGCAACATGTGGCCGTGCATTGTCGTGCTGAAAAGTGACGTTGTGACGTTGCACGAATAGGACGACGATCGGTTGCAGCACAGTGTCCCTGTAACAAACAGCTGTCAAAGATCCTTCTATGAATATGAGTGGAGTTTTTTGCCCACACCATCAACCCACCACCTCCAAAGCGATCACACTCCACCACACAAGCGTCTGAGAAACGTTCACCTCGACGTCTGTAGACACGAGTTCTTCTGTCTGAACGATACAGCAAGAAACGGGACTCGTCAGAGAATAAGACTTCTCTCCATTGCCGAAGAGAAAATACGCCCGGACGGTGGGCAGTAAGCCATTCCATACGGCGACGTCGTCTATCCGGGGTCAGCGGCAACCCAACATACGGCCTCCTGGCATTTAAGCCGAATTCACGCAGACGGTTTCTTACAGTCCTAGCACTCACACGAACTCCTCTTATGTGCGCTGCGGTTTCAGTGGCTGTACGAAACCGCTGACGTAGATGTGTCAGGCGTATATAAGCGTCTTCCTGACGAGTAGTGGCACGAGGACGGCCTGATCTTTGGCCATCGGCAGTAGTACCAGTTTCCCTCAAACGTTTAACCATTCGAGATATGGTACTTTTATGAACCCCTAGTTGCGCTTCAACTTGGCGTTGCGAAGTCCCGTTCATCAGCATCCTGACGGCGTGTTCACGCTGCTCTTTGCTTAAGCGTGGCATAGCAATAACCGCATAAAAACGCTAAAAAAGTCTGGATTATTTGTACTTGAGCCTGTATGGTAAATCCTACGATGAAATTTGAATGGGTACTCACATGCAAGTTGTTCAGTGCAACGTGCACGTGAAAAATTGAATTCGCTGAATACGGCATAACGCATGGGTTACATTTACTAAAACAAACTGAGTAAATATCGATAGTGATGACCAATTATAGAAAGAACGACGTTTCATTGCATGGACATAAACTTTCATATATATATAATTTTGAAAAAGTTGCGTTTCTTTTTTCTTTGAGTATATATTTCAGTTGACAAACAGTTCGTGAATTCATTTTTAACGTGATTTATCAATTCCGATTTAAGTTTTCACCGACAAATAGGCATAATTATGTTAATAACTTCATCGAGGTTGTTCATGTCGTTGTAAAAACAACTGACAGTGGGGCGCTATATATATAGAATCAAAATGAAAGTCTCTTTGATACGGACTTCAGATGTAGGTACGGAATCGGCTGAGTTGTGACGAGTGGTCCTTAGGCACGGCTATTATCTCCCGCTAGATGGCATTCTATAAATACTCCTCTATCTAATTTGGGCATCCTGGGTACAGAACCGAACCACTTTCCTGCGCGATAACCGTTACTTTGAATTTCAAACTAAAATAAACTCCATAAAACAATATCTCGTGCAATTCACTCAGCTATGATCAGCAGTTTAGAGAAATCTGAAGCTATAACAGGTTTCATTTCTTCTCAAACGTATTGATAAAAGATATTTTCTATATTGCTACTTTATAGAGCGCAATATTACAGTTCCTCGATATTGGGGCTGGTGATGCGTCATATAATACAAGTCGAATCTTCGAAGAATATGACATGTGCAGACAACGTGGGCACGACATTTGAGAGCCCTATAGCCTAGTACTGGTGAACCTCGGGAAATACATGAGAATGTGAGCTGTCGCCGTGATATAACTGAAACGATGTTGAAAGAGGCGTAAAACACCATTCAGTTTGTATTGGAGAAGGTGATTGAGTGCGGAACAAAGTAAATATTTAACCACGAGAAACAGGCTGGAACGTATTGCCTTTTATAACAGAGATCGTCAAAGTCCGATTCATCGCTTAACCCCAGAAACGCGAAACAGATAAATATTAATCGTTATTCTGCTATGCAAGACTAACTGACTTTTTGCGGACAGTGTTGATCAAGATCAGACTGCACAGAACGTGCAGTCTGATCGTTGATCTACACTGTCCGATAAGGTCATATTTCTCCCTTCCCCCCCCCCCCAAAAAAAAAAAAAAGATCACACATACACACACACCTCTGAAAGAACAAAATTTGGATTTCTTTGTATCTGCTTTTTTTTTTACTCTTAAGCAGAATAGGGTTAATGTTTTCTTATTTGTAAAGTAGATTTCAATATTGAAGTTTCAAGGATTTTGTTGTTTTTGCGGTTGTGTTGTTCTTAAATGAGTTGGGGGAAAAGAGGACATACGATTATACGTCTATATTAACATCAATTTAGCTGAAACTTTATCCAGTCTGATCTTGATCCACACTGTCCGAAAAAAGGGATGCGATATTTGTTTATAATGTCAAGCGTTGGTATGTTTGCTGCAAGGGGGGTATTTTGCGAACAGTTTAGATTAAGACCAGAAAACATGTTTTGTTTTCCAAAAACTTTGAATTTGCTATTCCTCGTTTTCTTCTAATGGCTTAATTGAAGCTTTCATATAACCCTTTCTCAAACAATCCCTGAGATATAGTAGCCTTTTGAAAGCATCGTGGGAAAAGGAGAAAATGCTGGTACATGTAACTCCTTTTCCCACAATGTTTTCTATCCTGCTGGAAACAACTTTCAGTTTTTGATTTACATTTATTTTCCTCTTCAAGTGCTTTCAATTTGGACTAATTTAAAATTTTGTCGTTTGGTAAAGGGTTAATTTGTCTACGGATTCAAAAATTAACCATTAATATACAGCGTAGTATATAACATACGAAACTAACGCTATACTAAACCCCCCATTCGGCATACCTCGGGTTATGAAGGTACGGAATCGGCCGAGTTGTGACGAGTGATCAAACCCCCTTTTTCACAGAGCAGGACTCAATTATACGGAACTCACACACACTGTTTGGAATAACTTTTATTATACTCATTTTTACCATGATCCTCGAAAACATAGCATGGTGGAGAAAAACTCATGTGAATAACATTTATTTATAAATCAAAGGAATTGTTTTATTTTCAAAATTTTCTCTGTGTATCAATTTATAGATAGTTTGATTCTAAATTAAAAAGCACGTGACCATGGAAAAAGGGTTTGGTTTTATTTGAATAAAAGTACAACGATTATAAAAGGAAATTGCTTTTCCAATGCTAGTCTATACAACTATACAATTTAACTCTTTACCACACGACAAAATTTTAGACTGGTCCAAATTGAAAGGATTTGCAGACGACGAAATAAGGGTGACTGAAAAATTGAAATTTGTTCTATAGGAAGGGTAGAAAACACTGTGGGAAAAAGAGAAAATGCTGGTTACCAGCATTTTCTCCTTTTCCTAGTGTTTTCAAAAGACTTCTTTCTCAGGGGCGTCAAAAGTAGGGATTGTGTGGTAATGGGTTAAGCACACAGATTTCCGTATGAATATATAAGTCTAGGTCAAAAATTGTGTGGAACCCTTTGTGAAGGAGACTAAATACGACATGGACTTATGGTTTTCTTCTTCTCCTTTATTTTACACAATTTTCAATTAATTAAAAGGTGTTTTGTTAGTGGATCTAATGTTAATTTGTAAAACTGTTTTAAATGCGCTTGTAGAATTATATAACTACGGGCAGATCCAATTTAGAATGGACGGTGTTTAAGCCTTGAAGTGCCGGTGTAATGCAGAGAAATGACCCTACAAAATGACCCATTGGCCATGGGTCATTTCTCTACAAAATGACCCATAGGTCATGGGTCATTTCTCTACGTAGCGGAATGATCCATGAGTAATTTCTCTACGTAGAGGAATGACCCGGTCATTATTCTACGTAGAGAAATCATCCCAGAGGGTCGTTTCTCTACGTAGAATAATGACCCAGGTCATTCCTCTAAGTAGTGAAATGACTTCTGGGGTCATTTCTCTACGTAGAATAATGACCCGGGTCTTTTTGCAGGGGAGGGTCATTTCTCTGCATTACACCGGACCCTTTTGAGGATAGTGTAAGCTTTATTTCATGCTTTCCGGTAAGATATCGAGAAAAAGCAGTGAAAATATTTTTCGATCTTACACTGGTACCACCAGTGAAAATACCGATTTTCACGTTCTTATTGCCTGGGTTAATTGCGCGTGCCTGACAACCAGATTGGAAATATGACGTCATTTACCTTACATTTCTCGCGCTTGACGTAATATTGTGATGCGTTGCTATGCGGGAGGGATACGCCACGGGGAATAATGGAAAAGAACTGTACTGAATTTTGATAAAGCTCCTCCAAGAAAGGGTTAAAAGCATGAAATAAACAGAATATTTTTTTTTCGGTGAAAGATCGAAATTTATTTCATCTCGTGAACAACATCGATAAATATTTTCACTCGTTGCAGCGCCACTCGTGAAAATATTACCGATGGTGTTCACTCGATGACATAAATTTCGATCTTTCACCGAAAAAAACAAATATCCTCTATATATTTATATCAGATTGCTCCGAACGTGAAGTCTTGACATCGGATCTACAGTGTCCATAGCTTGATTATATACATTCTGGCAAAACAACATTAAACTAGCAGTATATCTGCTTTGTTCTTATTTTTTTTCCTTTTCTTGTTTTGAAAATGTAAATTAATTCGCCAATGTGAAAGTATGGAACTTTAAACAGGAGCCGGTATAGTACTAAACATCTGGCTTGTAACACGTGAAAGAGACATTTGGACATTTGCGTAAAGTGTCGTCTCGGATCAGCCTGCGCAGTCCGCGCAGGCTAATTCGAGATGGCACATTACGTCAACATTAGATATTGTCCTACAGAAGATCTGCGCAAAACAGAAAGTCACACACGATCGGACAGTGTCGTCTCGGATCAGACTGTGCGGACTGCGCAGGGTGATCCGATACGACACTTGACGCTATTGTCCGAATGTCCCTTTTCATGTGTTTCAAGCCAACTATTACAACTTTATTTGGTTTGTGCGGATAGAAGAACATTATCACACATGGAGAAATTGCTTATTTATAATCAATTTATCCGTTAATTACATTCTTTTTCAATATATTTAAAATCTTGTTTAGTTTCGATCTGTGGAAAAGAAGCAAATAGTGAAATACAGACATCTCCATGCTGCTGGTTTTAATACTCTACAGAACAGAACAGAACAGAACAAAATATCAAATCCATGTTCAGTGCCTGTTAAAAATGTTCATGAATGTAAAACTTTCAAAATTATATACTTACATTTAGAAACATTGGTTCATGCATACGTAACTTTCAACTAGTAATACATACTAGTAGAAACATTGTGGAAGGAAGACAATGGAATATAGAGACGTAATACAAGTGATATTATTTATTATATTTGGCGGACTAGTAACACTATTTGTCGGATTTGTGCTGTACATGTTGATTGTCAGAGAGCCACAAACAAGGTTACGATTGAAGGTAAGAGGATTTCGTTCAGTGTTCTCTACTGTCATACATGTAGAAACATTGTGAGGAAAGAAGACTGGATCTAGAGACGTTGCATAAGTCAGAGCTCCAGATAGAGGGAGTGATTTTGATTTCAAAATTGAAAATATCAATTATTCTCCTCTAAACCCTATGTTGTTGGTACTCATTAGAATCGCCTCGATGAGACGATTCTAATGAGTACCTACAACATAGGGTTTAGAAGAGGATTTCGTTCAGTGTTTCTACTGTCATACATGTAGAAACATTGTGAGGAAAGAAGACTGGATCTAGAGACGTTGCATAAGTCAGAGCTCCAGATAGAGGGAGTGATTTTGATTTCAAAATTGAAAATGTCAATTATTATCCTCTAAACCCTATGTTGTGGGTACTCATTAGAATCGTCTCATCGAGACGATTCTAATGAGTACCCACAACATAGGGTTTGGAAGAGGAAGAACAGATTTAGAATATCATCACTCGGTCTTATCTGAAGCTCTGATAAGTGATATTATGCTTTGAGCCATGCTTTGGCAAAATGGCTTGTAATCATATCGCTTGCAGCACCCGAAAAGAGGCATTCGGACATTTGCGTAAAGTGTCGTTTCGGATCAGCCTGCGCAGTCCGCGCAGGCTAATCCGAAACGACACTTTTTGTTTTCATTGTAATTTTCTGTTTTGCGCATGTCTACTGAAGTTAAAATCAAATGTAGTCGTAAAATGCAGTCTCGGATTAGCCTGCGCGACCTGCGCAGGCTAATCCGAGACGACACTTTACGCAGATGTCCGAATGCCCCCTTTTTTCCCGTGTTTCAAGCCAATTATGATTTTAATCACAAAGAAGGATCGAGAGAAAAAAAAAAAAACGCATAAATCCATGACCACACAATCCCTACTTTTGAGCACCCTGAGAAAGAAGCCTTTAGAAAACATTGTGGGAAAAGGAGAAAATGCTAGTAACCATCATTTTCTCCTTTTCCCAAAATGTTTTCTATCCTTTACAAAACAAATTTCAAATTTTTAATCACTTTTATTTTGTCTTCTGCAAAATGCTTCCAATTTGGACAAGCCAAAAAAATTGTCGTATGCTAATGGGTTAAGAGAAAGGTCAGTTGTGCCTTTTGAAAGTCAACACAAAAATGTTGAAGTGTGGCAATTAATGAATCCATTCAAAATCGATCCTTGGCCCAGTTTTCAAAATCCAGTATTTGACGAGTTGGTGAACAATTCCACATGAATTATAGATGGCCCTTTTACGTGTTTCTCTAATGTAGGTATTGTCAGTTAGTGTCATAAAAAAGGCTTAATTAATGGTATTGAAATTGAACGTTCTGAAGCCTTAACCAGCGAAATAAATTAACCCATTACCACACAATCCCTACTTTTGACGCCCCTGAGAAAGAAGCCTTTAGAAAACATTGTGGGAAAAGGAGAAAATGCTGGTAACCAGCATTTTCTCCTTTTCCCACAATGTTTTCTATCCTTCACAAAACAAATTTCAAATTTTCTGTCATTTTTATTTTGTCGTCTGCAAATGCTTTAAATTTGGACAAACCTAAAATTTTGTCGTTTGGTAATGAGTTAAACTGTTTGGTGTTTTCAACATTATTTCAGTTATATTCTACTCTACGTAGTGATCGCAACCTTGGCTAGCGAAGATGTCTAGAGGTTAACACTCCAATTATTGAACACGGCTAATTTAGCTTTTAAACGAATATTTTAGATTCAAGATAAGGCTGCACAGAACAGGCGGTCTGATAAAATTCAGATGCAATTTTACGACCACATTGTTTACTTTAGGTTGCTATTGGGCCTTTAAAATACTATGTTAAAAATTCAGATGCAATTTTACGACCACATTGTTTACTTTAGGTTGCTATTGGGCCTTTAAGAATAAATAAATACATGCTAAAGCATTGTAAATATTTTCTATTTAAATGCCGTAACATTCAATGACATTTTGTCACCTCGACCTTCGATAACTCGTTTTATAATCCACAATATAAATTTTTACCAGTATATCTTCGTATATACAATTTATTTTCATGCAAAGTTTAACCCATTTTCAAACAATCTTGAGACGCAACGCTAAGATTACCAAGAGCTACCTTATTGGTTTTTGCAGACAATGTAGATCAAGATCAGACTCTGCTGAGAGCGTGCAGTCTAATCTTGGATCTATACTGCCCGATACAGCGAGATCTCTCCGAACGGCTAAATCTAAAACCGTAGATTACGGTTTTTCACTGTTGCCTGATACTTTGCTGCGCCACTCTTGTAAATATTGCCGATGGTGTTCACTCGATGAAATAAATTTCGATCTTTCACCGAAAAAAACAAATATCCTCTATTTATTTCATGCTTTTAATCCTTTCTGGGGGGAACTTTTTTTTTTTAATCAAGATCCAGTATAGTTCTTTTCCAATTATTTTCCATGGCGTATCCCCTCCGCATAGCAACGCATTACAATATTACGTCAAGCGCCAGAAATGTTTACAAGGTAAATGAAGACAAATTTCCATCTGGTTGTGAGTCACTTGCATTTTTACCTAGGTAGGTGACTAGAATATAAAAATCAGTATTTTCACTTGTCGTACCCGTGGAATATCGAAAATTATGTCATGCTTTCCGGTAGGATATCGAGAAATAGCAGTGAAAATATTTTTCGATCTTACACTGGTAGAACCAGTGAAAATAGCGATTTTCACGTTCTTGTTGCCTGGGTAAATTGCGCGTGCCTAACAAGCAGATGGGAAATATGACGTCATATACCTTACATTTCTCGCGCTTGACGTAACGTTGCTATGCGGGAGGGGTACGCCACGGGGAATAAGAGAAAAGAACTGTACTGAATTTTGATAAAGCTCCTCCCAGAAAGGGTTAAAAGCATAAAGTAAATAGAATATTTGTATTTTTCGGTGAAAGATCGAAATTTATTTCATCCCATGAACGCCATCGGTAATATTTTCACTCGTGGCTGCGCCATTCGTGAAAATATAACCGATGGTGTCCACTCGATGAAATAAATTTCGATCTTTCACCGAAAAAAAAAAACCAAATATCCTCTATCTATGTTCACAGTTATTTCTATTTCCTACCGGAAAGAAAAAAAAAAGAAATACTATCAATCAATCTATCAACATGCATTTGGAAATACCACAAAGTTTTTTCTTCTTCCATTTCTCTCTCGTAGATATTGTTGATATGCCAACTGTTACTTTCATGCATATGTATTAATTTACAATTCTGATTTTGAATACTGCTTTGAATACCCCACCCTTCTTTACCACACTTTTACCACAATGCAGAATTTCAGACCTATCCAAATTGAAAGCATTTGCAGACTACAATTTCATAGTGGCTCAAATGATGCAATTTTTGCTTGGTAGGTTAGAAAACTTTGTGGGAAAAGGAGAAAATGCTGGTTACCAGCATTTTCTCCTTTTTCCACAATGTTTTCAAAAGGCCGTCAAAAGTCGTTCAGGGTCATTAAAAGTCGTCATTGTGTGGTAAAGGGCAAAGTTGAAGAGCAAATTTGCGAAATGAATTAATGAATGGAGCTATGCTCCTGCGAAAGGAGACTGTTCAAAAGCATTTCCGTGATGCTATTAACCCTTTACTCCATAGATACTTATTGCTACGCATTGCTTGTAGGAGCCTTTGGAAAACATTGTGGCAAAAGGTGAAATTGCTCATGACGAGCAATTTCACCTTTTGTCACAATATTTTCTATGCCATCAAAAGGTGTCATGTACACATAAGAAACGGTTTATCCTTGCTGTTATTAAGGGTCAATTAGAGATACCACAGACATGTCTTATTGGGTAAACGGTTAAATCAAGCCAGTCGTACCATAGTAATGCATCCATTTTTTTTTTTTCAATCGATCGACTCCATCTGGAGATTTAGAGATCATTTGCAGACTGCGCAGACTGATATGGGTCGACACTCCTTGCAGATGCATTAAGTTCCCTTTTCACAGAGCATGGCTCAACTATAATATAAACGTGATTAGCCCTAAAGGTCACCACAACCTGGGTATTCTTCCAACGTAAATAGGTCTCACAATAGCACTGTCATTAGTCTCTTTACTTTAGTATATTATCGGAATCAACACTTATAAATGCGACGGGCTGGTTTATTCCTTAACCTGTTAACTCTTTAACAATCGACAAAATTGTAGACCAGTCCAAATTGAAAGAAACTGCTGACAACAACATAAGTATGGCTCAAAAATCGAAAATGGTCTTGGGAATGGGCAGAAAACATTGTGGGAAAAAGGGAATATGCTGGTAACCAGCATTTTCTCCTCGTTTTCCTACCATGTTTTCAGTGACTTCTTCCTCTGAGTCGTAAAAAACAGGGATTGCTTGGTAAAGGTTTAAGAGTATTAACTGATTCAACACTTATAAAAGTGATGAGGTGATTTAATTTTTACCTTGTTAAAAGAAAAGATACCAAACTTTAAAGCCGATAGAGAAAAAAAAAAAACCCGAAATACTGTTGTTTGAAAGGTAATTCTGGAGGAAATATTGGTTTACTTCGAAAACCTCGTAACTACAGCTTGTTTCAATCTGCAGTTACGAGGTTTTTGAAGTAAACCAACGATTTATCTTTTTATCGGGCAGTGTAGATCAAAGATCGGACTGGCACATTTTGTGCAGCCTGATCTTGATCTACGCTACGCTTTCCGCAAAGGGTCAGTGAATCAATCTTAGCATCCTAGAGGAGAATACTTTATCAGGTGTTCTAGGATTGTCCAAATTGAAAGTATTTGCAGATGACAAAAAATATTGAAATTTATTTCAGGGTGGGTAGAAAACATCGTGGGAAAAGGATAAATGTATTTTCTCTTTTTTCTTAACAATGTATTCAAAACCGTTCTTTCTCAGGGTCGTCAAAATTGGAATTGTACGGTAATAGGATACAGAGGCATTCAGTCCGTTTTATTCCGCGAGCTCTTTTTTTTTTAATGAAAACCTTGACACAGACTGATTAATTATATTCTAACGTGCAAAAATGGCTTTAAAACTAAAACATGGGTCGATACTTTCTGTATATTTTTTAAAATCCCTTTAAACGTTTATTTCATTTTCTTACCTATTGTGTTTATTTTTCAGGCTAAAACCTCCGCAGAATATCACGGTGAAGTCCCCATTGTCCGAAACAAAAAAGGAACAGACAGATAGCGTAGAACCCTCCGCTGAAAAATAGTGCCAGATAAAACGGAAGTTCACAACCAACGTCCATATTTGTGCCATGCATTTTGAATTTATTTTAACTTATTGGCAGCGGGTTTTCGAAGCCTACAATCTTTATCTAGGTAAACTTTCTGCATCCGACAAGTGTTGCCTAGATACACGAGTAAGCAAAACTAGTTTTGTACACTAACCAAATAGTTCTGCCATTGATATTCAGAAAGAGCAGTTCATCTTGATATAGTAGGTTCTCTGAAAAAATTATGACTTCTTGTGTTGATGCCGTCTTTAAAATCTATTGTTACCAGATAAAAGCTATTGCCAAGTTTAACATCCCTCCACATTCTTGTACATTTATACTATAACATAGCTGGTTGCTGGAAAACTCGTACCCTGAAGAACCCGTACCCTAATCTCTAGTGTATGAGTTCTCTATTTTAGTTTAAAAGGAAAATGTCATAAAACATACCTATTTATTAGCTTGTAGTCAGTGCCAGAAACGAAACCCGCTGCCTTCGGTGTCTTAGCAATATGATGGATGGAATTATGTGTGGGCAACTTTTATATGAAAGAAGTGGAATTATGTGTGGGCAACTTTTATATGAAAGAAGAACTGGGGTGGCGGACAGTGTGAAACCCTTCGCAGGAAAAAGAAGTACTTCACCAAATAAAAAATCTTCGCAACTGATCTTAGTGTTTGTGCCATTCTAAATTATAATCCATTTACATGTAATATACAATTATATATATCTCTCTCTCTGTGGGTGTGTGTGTGGGTGTGTGGGTGTACATGTACAGCTATACTTAATGAGGACTCTGGTATGATAACACACCAACAGAGGACGTTTTTCAGTCGCAGGACTTACAGGCAGGTCGTCGGGATGACATTGCTTTAAATCCATTCTTATGGCGGTATGGTTCTATACTGTTAAAATTACGATGTCCTCAAAATGACGTGTTTAACCGATGAGTTACACACTTTTTACACATTTTACAAATGTCACATGATGAGAAATGTGTAAAAATTAACCGATGAAAGCTCATATTGTATTAACCAACCACAGGAAGGCATGTCTACTTCAGGTCCGATTTGGTCCTCAAATTGCGTGTTTACAAAAATGTACACACATCTGTTACAGAATTACTTCCCTTTATAATTTTGTCCATGAATGTTTAAAAGCCTTTAGGATAGAGAATACTCTAAAAGAATTTCGTGTAACATCGCCTTAAATAGCCCAAATCCTACGAATTTAGCTAAGACTCGAGTGATCCGTCATGATTGGCAGGCAGACGCCGCCTTTCTGCTCCGATTCAAGTACTGTCGACAGGAGGCTGAAGGCATATCCGTATAAATGTTATGAAGCGGAACATTAAATTAACAAATCAACATTCTACACACTGACACTTGTCCCAGAAGAAGTCTTCTCAGAAAAAGGCAGGACATCTGCTAAAGTAAGAGATGAGAAGCTCCAGTATCAGGTAAAATTTTAATAGGGGTACACTGGGCAAAATCACTTTTCAGTGACACAAAACCATCTGATAAGAATGCTTCATAAATCTCCATAACAGTATTAGTCTCAGGTACTTTAGCCTTGACAAAAATTTTGTCTTTAAAACATGACTGAGGTGTAAACTTCAATGAAGTAAAGGCATAACACTTTCTTGTTTTCCCCGTTTTCTTTTTAAAACAGGACATTCAGAAATAATGTGGCCTGATTCTTTACAATAATTACAAGTGGGTCTAAATAAGGGATATTGACCTTTGGCTTCATGAATGGATTTGGGTTAGGGACTATTCTGATTGGAATTGTCATTATTCTGATTAGAATTTGGTCTAGGACCAGTAGACGAGTAAAACGGTTTTCGAGGGTTTGATTTATTCATGAAAGAGATCTTATGCGTCAAGGCAAAGTTGTCTGCAAGAGGCTTCTTCTAAAGTTTTAACTTCTTTCTCGTCTAAGAAAGTTTTTACATCTAAATTAATGCACTTTTTAAATTCTTCAACTAACAGAAGTTGTCTAAGTTTTTCATGATCTGAACCCATTTTCTTTAAATAGTACCACCTATCAAATAATTGTTCTTTAGTGCTAGCAAATTCAGCATGGGTTTGACCATTTTCTTTTCTACAGTTCCTAAATTTTTGTCTATATGCTTCAGGTACCAATTCATAAGCCTTTACAATTAATTCCTTAACATTACCATAATCAGTTCAATTCATAATCAGAGAGCTGCTCATTAATTAGTTGAGTAAAAAATATCCCGAGCCTTTCCAAGAATAAGGTCCTGTGTTCTTTTGGCCATTTCAAATTGTCTGCGAATCTTTCAGAATGAGCGAAGTATTTACTAACTCCCTGTTCTTGAAATGGCGGTACTAGTCTTAGTTGTTTTGTTATGTCAAAGCTATTTATTAAGATGTTCTTTTCTTTATTTTCCATTTTCTATTTCTTTCATTCTGATCTGAAAGTGCCTATCCTTTTCTCTTTTTTCATCATTCATTTTTAATTCTTTTTCTTTTATTCTTTCTTCTAGTTCTAATCCTTTTTCTTTCATTCCTTCTTCTAGTTCTAATTCTTTTTCTTTAATTCTTTCTTCTTGTTCTAATTTTAGATCAAAAGACATGATTGCTTTTTGCTGGTTCAGTTGAATAAAATTCAAATCCTAATTTCTTGTTAGTATTTGTTATCTAATTCAATATGGTAAAAAGTTCAAAATAACTTCAAAGAGTATCGAAATTGACTAAATGACCAATACCGGACGAGCCCCTAATTTCTGTTACGAGACAAGCGTAACGAGAAAGAAAACCAGCAACAAGCCTTTAACAATTAACGATATTTATTAATGAACAATGACAAAAGGGTACAATAAGAGATAAGATTGAATGAAATTCTGTAAATTCTAATCTTAGAATGTTAAAATAAAATAAGTCACTCAAAATTAAGAATAATGTTTAGACTACAAAAAAAGTAATTTCTGGTTCCTAAAATCTAAATTAACAATAGTTTCAAATTGCAAGTAGATATGAGCAACTGTATCAAAGTTAGAATTATTCCAACTTAATGATGGATATTCAAAGTTAAATCCAACACTTTTCACTAATTCTGTATCTTTCGAGCCGAAAGTCTAAACTCCAAAATGCGAAATCACCAAGTTATTAAGTCACTCCTATTTATATCAGCTTGGAAAGTTCTAGACAAGTCTGAAATTCTAAATTAGTCTTTTCTAGAAAGATGACTTCATTGATTAGTAAACAGCCTGATTCTAAAAATAGGGCTCACAATGGAAAAACTAATACACGTTCTTCATGGTTCTAGGTAATTTTAAAAACAGCTCAATGAGTATCATATCTACATGTACATAACAGATCGATAGGTGAGTGCAGCACTATTCTAAGTGACAGTACAATTTACAGGCACTTAGAATAGTGTTGGACTCACCTATTGAGATGCTTTTTGCAGACGCATCAAGCCCATTTTTCTCAGAACAGGGCTCAACTTTATCTGATAAATTCGACTAAACAAGCAAACGATATAGATCAAAGTTCAAACTGGGCATTCTATGCACGTTGCTTTTAAATCATATATCCTGCTTTATTTCATGCTTTCCGGTAGGATATCGAGAAATAGCAGTGAAAATATTTTTCGATCTTACACTGGTACTACCAGTGTAAATACCGATTTTCACGTTCTTGTTGCCCAGGTAAATTGCGCGTGCCTGACAACCAAATGGAAAATATGACGTCATATATACTTTATATTTCTTGCGCTTGATGTAATATTGTAATGTTTGCTATGCGGGAGGGGTACGCCACGGGGAATAACGGAAAAGAACTGAACTGGATTTTGATAAAGCTCCTCCCAAAAAGGGTTAAAAGCATGAAATAAATAGAATATTTGTTTTTTTCGGTGAAAGATCGAAATTTATTTCATCGAGTGAACACCATCGGTAATATTTTCACGTGTGGCGCAGCACCATCGGTAATATTTTCACTTGTGGATGCGCCACACGTGAAAATATTACCGATGGTGTTCACTCGATGAAATAAATTCCGATCTTTCACCGAAAAAAAACAAATATCCTCTATATATAAGTGAAAATGGAAACTTTGAAGCTGAAAGTAGCCCAAGACCCCAAACTATACTATTTCCAGAGCATTTCTTTTTTTAAGAAGAAAAATGTCTCTTTTTCGAAGAATATAGATTCAAGATCAGACTGCACTTTCTATTCAATCTTATCTTGATCCACACTATCCGCAAAATGTCCTTGAGTTGCGCTTAGCAGTTAGTTTTATGCCGGTTAATTTCTATGCTCACGTGTGCTAACAAGAACGCTTAATTTCTGGCGAAAACACTTATTTTTGAAATAAACCAAATAGAAAAAAACTATCACGGTATTTTTACATTTTCCATTTTTAAATTCAAACATCCAGATTCTTCTTTCTTATTTTTTTTATACATAATATTCAGATACTAAACTAAGTGAATCATCCTTAAAACAAACAGGGCACCAGCCTTGTTTTTTTTTTGCAGAAATTAAATTTTAAGTGGGGCACTAACTAATTTCAACTTTTCAAAAATGACTATCAAAACCAACTTTGTTGGGCACAATAAACCAATCCTTGGCATATTAAAATGTAATTTAATGCCGATCTTAGTATTTAAGCCACTACCAAACAACTGATTTTGAGTTACTCTGAATTTAACGCGTTTGCCGACGCTAAACGAAAAGCTGGACCAGGTATTCCTGTATCACAGGTCTTTGATGGGTCAGAAATCAATGTGCGAAAACCAGAAATCAATCATAAGGCGCAATCTCTACATTTGACATTGATCGATGCTTTCTTGCTGCAGGCTCATCAAGCTAAGGAATAACCCGCTAAAGGAGAAAGAGTTATGTACAACCCCATGTTTTAAGCAGGTCTTTACCAAGTGATATAAATTTGGACCATAGACTAAATACAATTTCTCATATCCAAGTCACAGGCCGTCAATGTACAGAATCCCATGTCGCCTACAAAGCCTACTTGCGATCCTAAACTGTGAAGTACATATGTAAAATGTTGTCGATACATCTTTTTTGTTTGCGTCCTTTAGGTTTAAGTAAGGTAACTTCTACAATGTTTCATAAAGATCAAAGGGGCTGTAGAGATCTCAAAAACATATTATTTTTATAACAACAAATTCACCCATTCTTCTAATGTCGGTAAAAGGCTTGGGAACATACCGTCCTGTGTTGTCGTTTTTAGGCATACCCCGACCACGTGATCACTCAAAGGTCACGTGATTACTCAAAATTTAGGCGGAAAGATTGCAAACATGGGCGATACAAATTGATCCGAAAATGGAAGCGTAAGTAGAATCTATTTTATCCATTCGTAATCTTTAGAGATTGTGTTTCTCAATGATTAATGTTGATCAAGTGTGGCAGATCTAACTTTATAGACTATTATGATTCATTTATTTTACAATCCTGATTTCCTTTTTTTAACCCATTACCACTCAATCCCTACTTTTGACGCCCCTGAGAAAGAAGCCTTTTGAAAACACTGAGGGAAAAGGAGAAAATGCTGGTAACCACAGTGTTTTCTACCCTTCCCAGAACAAATTTCCATTTTCTAGTCACCTTTATTTTGTCGTCTGCAAATGCTTTCAATTTGGACCAGTCCAAAATTTTCTCGTGTGGTAATGGGTTAAAACAAAAGCTATGAGTATAACTAACGCCTAAGGCTGTTCATCATCCCGCCCTAAAATGTTTCTAAAAGATTGACTGCAGATCTAGATCTAGTCTAGAAATTTTGAATAATGATGTATTTTTTATGCTGCATTGATTTCATTTAAACGATGTTACGGCCTTTCTTTTCTATTCATCATCCCGCCCCAATTTATCTTGTGATGGTGTTCCGTCAATACATATAACTCGTTACGAAACAACAATATTTTAGGCTTGTCCAAATCGAAAGCATTTGCAGACGACAAAATAAAAGAGACTGAAAATGATAATTTATTTTGTGAAAAGTAGAAAACATTGTGGGAAAAAGAGAAAATGCTACTTACCAGCGTTTTCTCCTTTTTCCACAACGTTTCACAATCTTTTTCTTAACCCTTTCTGAAACAATTCCTGGTTTTTACGGGTCAGGAATAGAAGCCTTTTGAAAACATTGTGGGAAAAGGAGAAAATGCTGGTAACCAGCATTTTCCCCTTTTCCCACAGTGTTTTCTACCCTATCATATAGAAAAATCATCTTTTTAGCTACTGTTAATTTGTCATTTGCAAAATATTTTCAATTTGGTCTGGTCCAAAATTTGCTGTTTGGGAAAGGGTTAAGGCTTCTTTCTCAGGGTCGTGAAAAGGTGGGATTGAGTAGTAATGGGTTAAGACATGCTCCGGCAAAAGGGGTGCATCTATGTGATCAATGGTACCAAGCAACTTCATTTAACAAACCCACTTAATTATAAGGTAGTCTAGTCCTTGTACATACAGAAAATTGATCATTAGTGAAAAGTTTTGGCCCTGGACAGCTTGCGCAGGCTGACCTGGATGAATTTTTTTTGGATATGCATTAAGCCCCCTTATCATAGCAGTTTTCATATATTGACAAAAATCATTGTTACTTTTTGAAACAAAGTTTTAAGTGCATTTAAATCAGACATTATTAAATTGGTTTAAGAAGATCATCAGCCATTAATGACAATAAAGAATACACAAAGATCACATTTATCTATTTACTAAAGCCCCCATTCCACTGGGTGGAGATCCCACTGTGCTCATGGCACATCTCAAAAATATTCCAAATCGCTGAAGAAGCACAAACATGAGCTATATCATGCAACTTGTGTATTTACAAATTTCAGACTTGTATGAAAATTCAAAAGGACAAACTTCTTGACCAAGATTCATAGGTATCAAGCTGAAAATATGGTCTCTAGGGTGTAATTTTTTCTTTCAGATTTGGCCAAGTGACTTTCTCCTTGGCCACATGACCAAATTCCAAAGATGTCCAAGACCTAATCAAGAGAAATGTTCTGACCCAAGTTTATGTAACTGACTGAAAATGTGGCCTCTACAGTGCACACAATGTATATGTTGACGCCTGGACAGTGGATGAAGAAGGTGAGCTAAAATGGATTGAGTTGCTGCAGTAGCTGTGCTCCAGCTTGCAGTTATGAACAATAAATTGAAAGGGTTGGGTTTTGCTTTTGTTTCGGTGCACTGCATTTTTGCCATATATAACTCACGCTGCCACTTCGATATTGCTTTGTTCACAAGTTTCCAGCTACACTTTTAGTACAGCTTTGTGGTGCTTTGAGCCCACTGTAATCTCACCATGCTTTTGTACGGCACTGTTGCCTTTCCTGCTATGGTTCACGGCATTTGGACCAAAAATTTAAAGTATAGTGGAATGGTGGCTTAAAAGACCAAATTTCAGACTTGTTCAAACCAAAAACATTGGTAGGCAAAAAATAAATGTGACACATTTGTGAAATAATAGAACATATTGTGAGAAAACAAGCAAATCCTAGTACCAGTATTTTCTCCTGTATCCAATTCGTATTTTGTTTGCAAAAGCTGTACATTGCAGAGACATTAACCCTTTGTCACACAACGATGTTTATGGAATTGTTTAAGGAAATGAAAGCGTTGCAAATTACAGAAATAACAGCGGCTCAAATAAAGATTGATAACAACAGGGATAACAAAGATTGGGGGGTACAGAATAGGGAATCTAATCTTGAAATCAGGTCGCAGATCAAACTGCATGTTCTTGCTAAACACAAACAAGGTCAGACAGTGCAAACATGCAAACTGATCTTAGATGATTATACTCATCACCAGTTTTAACAACCCTGAGAATTAGGCCATTTCAAAACATAGTAGGAAAAGGAGAAAATTTTGATGACGGTCATTTTCTCCTTTTCCTCCCATGTTTTTTTTTTTCTTTGAAAATTGACTTTAGAAGAGAAGAAAAATTGTGGGAAAAGGAGAAAATGCTGAGCACCAGCATTTTCTCCTTTTTCCATAATGTTTTCAGAAGGCTTCTTCCTCAGGGTCGTAAAAACCAGGTCTTGTTTGGTAAAGGGTTAAATTTGTCTGAACTCAACCCAGTATGCAACAAAATGCAATTTTATTAACCCTTAGACATAAGGATTTTGAAATACTGTGGGAAAAGGCTGGTAACAGGCATTTCCTACTTTTCCCACATTTTTTTTCTACATTTTAATACATATTATGATTTTTAAGTTACCTTTATATTGCAAGCTGCAAATGCTTTGAATCTATACAAGTCTGATATTTTGTTGATTGTTATGGACACCTGTACACAGTGAATTCTCTTTAAAATAGGCCATCCTCACAAATATTGACATAGATGATAGGAATGTGGTTGGCATAGACCCTAAAAATAGAGGCAAGACCTAATTAGCCTCTGTGGTAAGGCATGGGAGTTCTAAAAATAAAATTTCAGGGCTACTTGTGGGTGAAAGTTCAATTCCCAGGGCTAGCCACTTAAAATTACTTGAAAGTCTTTTGGATGACATGATAAACCTAACCTCCATGTGATGGTGCTGTACATGGAGCATATTAGCTTAACCCTTTACTAAACAATGCTGACTTTTGATGACCTTAGGAAATGGGACTTTTGGAAACATTGTGGGAAAAGGAGAAAATGTTGATTAACCCATTACCACAAAATCCCTACTTTTGACGTCCCTGAGAAAGAAGCCTTGAGAAAACATTGTGGGAAAAAAGGGGAAAATGCTGGTAACCATCATTTTCTCCTTTTCCCACAATGTTTTCTACCCTTCACAAAACAAATTTCAAATTTTCAGTCACATTTATTTTATCGTCTACAAATGCTTTCAATTCAGACAAGCCTAAAAATTGTCATTTGGTAATGAGTTAACATCATTTTGTCCTTTAACCACAATGTTTTCTACCCTATCAAAGACATCTGCAATTTTAACAATGTTGAAGTTTGGGCCAGCACATGCTTTGGATTTGGGTCTAACATTATAGCGTGTGGTAAAGGGTTAAATGCTTCATACAAAATTTTCCTGGAAATGTCCATGAAGAAAAGCTAACCCTTTACCCCATAAGGCATTTCTATGATATCTCTAATTGATCCTAAATAACAGCAAGGATGAAGCTGTTTCTTAGGTGTTTATGACACCGTTTGATAGCATAGAAAACATTGTGGCAAAAGGTGAAATTGCTCGTCATGAGCAATTTCACCTTTTGCCACAATATTTTCCAAAGGCTCCTACAAGCAGTGCGTAGAAATGAGTATCTATGGAGTAAAGGGTTAAAAATATTGCTAGATGCACATATTTATTGTACAGAATACTTAGGGCGGAAAATATACTGATGACATGCATATTTTTTTCTTTTTCCCATATTTTTTTAACATTTTCAAAGGAATATTAGACTATAAATTTGTGACAATTAAAACTTCTTGTCTTCAAATGATTCCAAATTCATCCAGAGTAAAACTTTAATATCATTGGTATATTTATGAAATGCATAATATTATTCCCAGATAAATTTTAGAAATAGCTTTTTCTATAAGTGCAACACCTTGATGTCTAGTTTAGTGCATGATTACTCTCTTAGCTTGACTGTGTTCCAAGAAAATGAGTTTTTGTCATAGTCCTGGTGTAATATCTCTACTATTATTGAAGATATTTACTTCAAACATGGTGAAAATGTTAACTATCGACCATTAGGGGAACTCGTACAACATGAGCAAATAACCGTCACAGTATTTTTACAGATTGTGTCCCTTTTTTTACTTAAAATTTTCACAGAGAGTCAAGCACTTACAGCCAAGTGGTGGCAATAGTATGCTGTGCCCTTGTTGAAATTGGGTATAAGGAATCAACAGGATTATTTTTTTTATCTTTGTAGATTTGCAGTTTGATGAAATGTGGACATAGTTGAGGTAAGAGTCACTGAACATAGGGTAGTTACAGGTCAACCTATAAACTAAATAGATACCATGAATTCCTGATACTGTGTAAAATGTATATCTGGACAAAATGAGGTTTATATTTGAGATTTTCATCTTTAAAACCATGATAATTGATGGTATACTAACCTTAATGAAATACTAAATGGTATAACAGGTGAGAGACAATATGCCAATATAATTATACTGTTCCAGCAAAGAAAACTCATCAAATTTCCAATTATTAGCAGCATTTTGACAAAGTTGTGCTCTGTCTTCAGATTGTGACATGCTTCCCTAATATTAACCATGAATGATTAAAATAAAGTAAGGGTACAAAAATGCATTGCATCATCATGGCATGTAGCTGTAAAGTCATTATTATCCATCTTTTTCACTCATGAGCTGCCAGTTTGTAAATTCAGTGTCTGTAAAAATTGCTTAGAATAGACAAAAAAAGATAAAGACTGAGCCTTAGAACATTGTTTTAAGTTTGCATAAGTAATAAAAAGAAGTGCAATATGTTAGAGGCTAGGAGCGCTACTAGAGCGCTAAGCACTCATGGTGAGCTTTTGTGATTCTTTTGCATTGGCCATGGTCAGTCGCCATCCTCAGTTTTTACCATGGGTACACACAAGGGGCTACATTTTCAGTCCAGTACTCATGAACTTCAGTTGACATGTTTGTCTTGATGGTATCTCTGAAAGTATTGGGTCATAAACTAATTCACCAGGTCAAATAATGGAAAAAAAACCTTATCCGTTATTAGCGCATTATCAGTTCAATACTGTTGAAAATTAGTCAAAATGATGGTCCTGATAATATCTGGGACCGTTTTGAAAATAGGTCATGCCAGGTTAAAACTAGATCATGATGTCAACTCTTTAAAAGAACACTCTATTTAATACTCGTGGAAGTTGAACAGATGTTCATCTTGACAACATCTTTAATGGATCACAAAATGGGTCACATCATATCGAGTCAACAAGTAGGTCATCAGGTAAAATCTTTGAAAATCCATGTGTATGTTCTATACATCCCATTTTCAGCCCAAAGCTCTTAAAATTAGTTAGAATATTTTTACTTGATTATCTTGGATTAATTTGAGAATGGGCAAAACACATGGTTGGGTCAAAAACCAGGTAAACAGGCCAAATCTTTGAAAAATTTTGAGGACACTCTGGAAGCCATATTGTCAGTCAAAACTCAGAAAAATTGGCTGGAATGTTTGTATAGATGATAATTAGGATCTGTTGGCTACAAAAGTAGGTACACTTGAAAGGGTTGCATTTTCAGTCCAGTACTCATAAGAATTGATCAGAATGTTTGTCTTGATGATATCTTACACAGGTTTGAAGCTGAGCCACATCAAGGTCACTGACATATCTCAGTTTAATCATATATACACTCTTTAGGTCACCTTTTCAGTCCACAACTCATGCGAGTTTGTCATTTTGTTTGCCTTAATGATATCTACATTGAGTTTTTAAATGGACCAATTTGGGTAAAAGAGTAGGTCACAGAAACAAATCTTAGAAAAGCTTGTGTACTCTCTAGAGGCCTCATTTTCAGTACAGTAGTCCTGAAAGTTGTTCAAATATTTATCTTGAGATTTTAAATGGGTCTTGGTGGGTCAAAAAGGCTCAAGAGACCCAGGACTACCATAGCCCTTGTTTATACTTTAATTTTTTAAATAAATACAGCAATACTTAGTTGGTGAATAGAAATCAAAAGTACATACCACCGTAAATAACTTAAAATAATCAACAATAAAACAACAAAATACAACACTTTTTTTGTGTGTGAATAAAGGTCTTTGGCCCAACATACAATAAAACAAAAATATGCATATCAACTACATTATGTCCCCTTACATTAATTAACTACTTCCAAGTTGTTTAAACTGTAGACTGCAAAATTTTTGAAACATACATTAAGAGTCTATAAGACAAACAGTTTGCATCAGACTTTTGGAACAAAATTTTATAGATTTCTTATCAGTCACATATAGATGTATTGTATCATTACTTAACTACTGTAAATGTTTTAAATTATACCAGTATAAGTTAATGGGGCAACTTTATGGATACCGGTAATTAATATTTCTGCTTGAAATAATTTGATAACACAATAACATATTTCTTGTAGCTGATAGCAACTTGCAGAATGTTAGAGCTGAGGACTATGTAATATCTATCTGATACATGTAAATATGAATTACAAAATTATTGTATTCAAACATGAACAAAATGTTTTAACCTAACCTTTTGCCAATTCTTTTCACAGCAGGATATTCCATTTCCAGTTACACATACAATTTTGAATGAATGTCATTATCCTTCAATTAACAGTTATTCTTTTTTCATATACATGTAATAACTAAAAATGACATAAACAAACATGTTTATAGTACTCTTATAAAAAATGATGAAACACCAACAAGTAGGAACAAATGGTCTACATAATTACCGTATTATAATGGTTTAAACTTAGATTGGAAACAAATTCACAGAAACATATTCAAATACACACGAGATACTTACACCCAATGGTTACAAACAAGAATAGTGCATCAGATTATTGCAACAAACACCTTACTTTTTAAAATGAAGCTGATAGATACGAATTTATGTACATTTTGTGGCACAGATGTTGAAACAATTACACATTTATTTTACGAATGTAGATACACGAAAACTTTGATAGGTAGAATCACAGGAATTATAAAAAAAATTGATGAAACTGTGCAAATTAACAGCTCTATTTTACTTATGGGCTCAAACGCAAGAAATATTAAATTGGACATACTTCTTTTGGAAATGAAAAAATATATATATTTTTGCAGAAATAAACTATATAAACCTTCAATAAATGGATTAAGGAACCACCTCATCACAAATTTAGACATCTATTGAAATACATGTACTAAAATGTTTGAAAAAGGTGGAGATATCATGACTTTTGTAGAACATATCATACAAATCTCCCATGAGCTGATTAAGATAAAACCATAGAAAACGCGAAAAAAAATCAATGATTAAAAAGTAAGATTTAAAGACACACCACTTTTCCTTTTACTTTTTGGTCCATTTTAGTGAGTAAACAAGCATATCAATCCATCCATACACACATGCACATACCCACACACTTTTTCGCCACATATAAAAAAAAAAAAAGCTTTGTTGTTGCAACTTTAGATCATTATGTTGGCACATCAATTACAAATTAGTTGACTTGAAATTCTGGAATGGGGAAATTGTAAAATTGGAAAACATTTTGAAATTTATAACACAATGAAACAACGATATTGTAAACATGTACCTCTAACAAAATATTTACCAACATTGATATGTAAGGTATGTTGGGGGATGGCCACAACCCTCACATATCGATAGACGTGGCAATTAAAGCTTTAAAAAAAAACTTTCTGCCAAATTTGCTAAATTTTTATACAAGTGACAGGGATTTTTTGAGTTGTGAAGTTGCATGGTAGGATTTACTTAAGGTTTAACTCTTGAACTTATAGTTTTGACACTTATAAATCAAAATGGATTTTGACTCTTTTGGCTTAGAAATCAATGGCTCTTCTGTTTTAGGGTCTATTGGGGCAAATTTACCATAGGTATTGTGTAAAAGTTTCAAAAGTTTGAGGTTTGTTGTCTTGGTTTTTAAAATATTCCATAAGTTGAGAGATACATCATGACAAAACAAAATTTTTGCAAAAGATGAATCCTTTAAAATAGTACCATGTCTTTTAAATTGATAGTTGTGATACATGAAGTATTTAAACATGATGTGTGTCTATCAGACACACATTTGGATACAACATGTTTGAGGGTCAGGAAACCAAAGGGATTTTTTATCACTATTAACTCTTTACCACACAACAAAGTTTTAGACTGGTCCAAATTGAAAACATAAATTTTGCAGACAACAAATAAAATGTGGCTAAACTTGTTGAATATTTTCAGAAAGATTATAAGACATTGTTGGGAAAAGGAGAAAATGCTACTTACCAGCATTATCTCCTTTTCCCACAGTGTAAAGGTCCTATTTCCAAGGGTCATCAAAATGCAGGACTGTGTGGTAAATGGTTAGAGAAATTAACAGCATAAAGTATTTGATTTTAAAGGTCTTAACGCTTTATCAAATGATAAAATTTTAGACTTGTCCAAATAAAAAGCCTTTGCAGACAATGAATTAATTATAGCTAGATTCAAATTTGTCTTCAAACAAATGGAAAGCATTTAGAGAAGAAAAAAATGCAGATTCCCAGCATTTTCTCCTTCTCTAATAGTCTTTTCAAAGCGTCTTTTTGAAGGTTGTTTTAAAAGGAGATCATTTGATACAGAGTTAAACCTAAATTATCACATTTTTTTTTTTTAAATCACTTGCCTATCTATTCTATTATTACAACAAGAAGTATAAGAGAGAAAAAAAAAATCATTTTTTTTCTGTAAGAATGGAAAGTGTTTGCATTTTTATATCATCTGTGGCCATCAATGCATTGAATTATTTCTTTAACTCTTTCCCAAACAAGAAAATGCCAGACTAGACTTACTTCAAAGCATTTACAAACAGCAGAATCAGTGTATCTGTAGCCTAGAATATTATTTCTGTCTTTACGATAGTAGAAAACAATGTGAAAGAGGGAGGAAATTCTGGTAACTACCATTTTCTTCTTTTTCCACCATGTTTTCAACAACCCTCCTCAGCATGGTGGGTTTAAATGAAATTGTTTGGTAAAGGGTTAATTTTTTTGTACATTTTGCTTGTGACTCAGTGAATTATGTAGTCCATGTTAACTCTTTACCACATAATCCTGACTTTTAATGACCCTGAAGAAGGAAACTTTTCAAAACATTGTAAGAAAAGTAGAAAATGCTGTTAACCAGCATTTTCTCCTATTCCCACATTGTTTTCTACAATTCCAGAGAGAATTTCATTTCTAGTCACCCTCTGCAAATGCTTTGAATTTGGACAGGTCTAAAATTTTGTCATGTGGTAAAGGGTTAAGGGTCTTTCAATATTATGTAAATTAGAAATAATCTGTATCCTGCAATGATGAATGTTAAGGGTCTTAAATTCAAAAATAACTTTGCATTCAAATCTCGTGCAACAAATAATCATAAGGTTCTTAAATCCAGATTTAAAAAAAAAAAGATTTTATAACTTCAATATCTTTTGCAATGTTTGATGTTAAGGATGTTATAAATAAATGAGCAGTTTAAGAAAAACCCAATATGATACTGACCAATGTTAGAGAACACTGAATTGATTTTTCCCTGAATGAAACCTTCTTTGAATGAAGCTCAATCCAATGATGTAAATTCTGAAAATGGCTTGGTAAAATAATACAATTTTAGTATTTTGGCAAAATTTTGATTGGAGTGAAATTGTGGTATAGAAATAATAAAAGAATTGTAAAATTCACAGAAAAGCTGTCTTTGTTCTATGGGTGATTTCCTTGCACTGGTTAGTATCCAGGAATCATAGATACAGAGCAGAGTTGACTACTGGTTTGGATCCAGGAAAAACTGAAGCCTTTTATTGTTTTATTTTTATTTTATTGTTTTATATATGAGCTTACAATAACATGAACAACAAGTAAACTGTCACCAATGACGGGTCGAGGCAATTTCAGAAAGGTTGCTGATCTATTCAGGGGCAGATAAAAATGACAGGAAATTCATTTTCACTGAATAAAGAAACACCAGCTCCTTGTAGACATAGGTCTCTAACAATGAATATTTCATTGTCTGATAATTACTGGTTTGGGTCCAGGAAAATGTCATCTTCTGGAACTGGTTTGAGTCCAGGTCAATAGCAGGTCAGACATATGCAAAATTGTCTACAAATAAGGAGCTGATGCTGTCTGAGCCAATGACAGATCAAGACAATCTTGAAAAGTTGTCGATTTATTCAGGGGCAGCTGTGTTTCATTTGTAAAGTCAGCTTTTCAAAAGCCTAGAATCTGAAGAAAAAAATTACAATATTAAATTCAAAAAAGGCTATTTTGAAAAATTACATCATTGGATTTGTTTCATCTTATCACTGCCAGAAACCATATTGGAAGTACTGACAGCTGTCAGAGATCAAGATCAGACTAATATTCCACAATAATTACTAGGCCCTGATCAGTCAAACAGCTTCGAAGTCAATTTGAAGTTAACAGTTGATTACAGAGCTGATTGAAAAGTTGACCTTGTTCTTGGTCTACTGGAAAACAAATGAGGACAGGCAGTGGTGTAAGGTGTCATTCTGTATATTTCTATGTCCACTCCAAGGGTCATGCAATGAGCAATGATAGGAATCTTAACCCCTAAAGTGCTGTTTATCATAACCATAATTTCTTTAGGCCAGTGTAGATTGAGATCAGCTGGATTGCTGTTCTTGCATATACACTGCCCAGTTTATAGTGATCCTGACCAAATTCTTCCTTTTCTGTACAATGTGTTTATCTAGCACTTTATGGGTATTTTTTTAATAGATATGAACAGTTCTCAGATATATACACATAAATTTGCATGCATAATTTTTGATGCATTGATTTTTTTGTTTTTGTACCTATTATTTCAAGTTATTTGAAGTTGTAATTGAAATTTTGTATTTTAACTCTTTACTAAACAACGATATTTTACAATTGTCCAGATTCAAAGTTGTTGCAGAGGACAATTTAAATGTGGCTCAATAAAAAACAGTTTTAAATAGGTAGAAAACATTGTTGGAAAAGGAGAATTGCTTGTTACCAGCATTTTCTCCTTTTCCTACTACGTTTTTGAAGGGATATTTGTCTGTGAACAGGTAGAAATCAATATGGAAAATGAGGAAAAAATGCTGGTTATCAGCATTTAAACATTTTTCCGTAATGTTTTCAAAACCTTATACATGTATATTATAAAGGTTGTATAATCTTAGGATTGTTTGGTAAAGAGTTAATCTACAAAACTACCATCAAAAGTTATTTTTATGTGTGTGTCATTTATAAAAGTCTAAAAGTTATCCCTTTAGGTTTAAAGACATTTCAAAGATGTTTTGCATGAAAATGTTTTAGACTTTAAGGGGGAAAAAATATCGAACAGATATTGGGCATAATCCAGACATGGTGCTAATAATAAAAGGTTTATTTGATGCAAGCCTTGGTCTAAATGTGTTGCGATGCCGGTATTTCATGGAAATCAGCTATTGGAATATTTTGAGTTCCAGCAAATGAAAACCTTAAACTTTTTATCAATTTGTCAAATCATGTCAAACACTCATTATATTGGAACATCTTAGGCAAATTTCTTTCCATTTAGGATTAGTAGCATAAATTCTTGAAAACCTACAGCAACAACAAACTCTTTATATGATTTTTTGTCAAGCCTCTTACAGGTCAGAAAAAAAAAGTTACCACAATGTTGCCCTGCTAAAACTTCTTCATAATCATATCAATAGATTGGTCTTACCTCAGTAGCCTAGACTTCTACACATGGTTGGATTCTAAAATAGATTTGCACATTAGTTCTCCTTTATGTGTATATGTGGCATTCTAAAAATAAGGTCAAGGTCATACTTGGAGGTCATAACTTAAGGCCTTACATGTACTTGTTCATAAAGAATACTCCTAGATCTATACTCTATAAAACTGGGATCTAAAATAAGAATGATAGACATTGTCACAAGACGGCCGAGGGTTGGTTTGTACACTAACCTAAATGAATGAATCAAGAGTCAGGATTTCCAATTTTTTTAACATTTAATCATTCTATATACAATTATACATACATAAAATAGTTCACCTATCACGATAGCACCAATGTCTTGTTCCTTTTGTTTTGTATTAAATATGGTTCCAAATAAGTCAATTTACTACGTAACTTCTAAATACTGTACCAAAGGTATAGTTCTTTTTGTATAATAAATATAGATCCAAAAATAATTCAGCTGTTATTCCCCGGTGGGGCTACTCATATCCAGAGCAATTTACCAGAGCGTATGGTCGCGTCGTTCACCTGTAGATCCAACCTCTCTCCCACAAGTGTCCATGTATTCCGGCCCCTATCTTTTGTTTTACTCCCTCGTTACCAAACTCCCTCCACGTAGCATCCACAGCACCAGCGAAACAGAACCCTATCTCTGCCTTGTACTTATTTTCATCTACATCAAACACTCCAACCATGTGATAGCCAGGCTACAGTAACAATGTAGCAACCTGATAACAATTAAGTCAAATTAAGTTCACAGTTCATTTTACATAGATCCTTTTCCAATAATGTTCCATTAATAAAATATAACAAACATACCAAGATCCTATCACAAAAGGAATACATCTGAATTAAATATATACACATAAAACAATTAAATGATAATACTTATAAATTCAATTTAACTCCCCTTACAATGTTTTCTGAAAATTGCTTAGGGTAACATTATCTCTCAGTTCACTGTATGTATTTACCAATTATTCCAAATACCTTTTGTAACAATGTTACCTTTTTTCACAATGTTTCTACTTGTAAACTGCTAAATACTATACACTAAGCCATAGTACCAACACAATTATAATTCATTACAACAACATTTACAAATACAATAAAACAAAGACAGACATTTAGTGATTGGTCACTTTTTGTCCTAGAGCAGTTTCATTTCATTACTAACTCACCACTCAGACAGTCTTCAAGTTTCTATTATATTTGCCTGTCAAGGTCATTTTGTAAAATTAGTATTGCTTTTGCCTGTCAAACCAAAATAAAATAACGCTATAAATTTTCAGTAGTCAGTAAATGGTTGGTATGCAGCTTTTTTTCTACTTCTGCAGAAGACTAGTTATAATGGTACACCATAATTATAGAAAACTACATGTAGTAAGTTGACACACAAGTTAATCAAGAATAAGGCAAAAAGCTAAAGCTACAATTAATGAAAAAAATTAGCAAGGTAAAATGTCTCGCTCAATAGTCTATATCAAGAGGTCACTCAGTAACAAACAAGAAAGTAACAACAGCAAGAAAAACTTAAAAATTCTGCTAAAGTAGTTTAAAATGTAAGATTGTATATTTGCCTTACAAACAAATGCACAGGTACATCCAAATAATTTTTAATCAGTAAAGCTTCCAATTAAAAATTCGGACCAAAGTAAACTGGTTCATATTAGCCGACATGTGAGAGAAAACTTAATAAGCAAGCACCATATATTCTGCTATAGATTTAGATGGAATTCAGATAAAGACATCAGGAATTTTTGTTTGATTGCTTAAAGTAAAATGCAAAAGATCATGACCCTTGCCTTGGTTTCTACATTTGTGACAAGCCTAGAAACACTGTTTATTTCTAAAGAACCTACAGGCTGGATTACTCAGTGCACTACACATTTAATATATTTAATAGCATTCACATAAATGCAGAATTCAAGAATCCATATTTTCAAAATCACAGATAGTTGATATTCATCATTATGCCTCTTCAAAATATATTTTTTAAGTTGCAACAACACATTCCCATTCCAGTCAGCATGGGTAACAGTTTCCACATCACATTAGGAGCATATTGAAACAAGCATACTGACTCGGACATTTAAGTTTGACATGTGGGAACAGAAATGGACTGAGTGGGTTGAAGGGTTTGGTAGTTTTAAACTGGTTTTAGACAACCAGATGGACAGACGGAGAGTCAAAAACTGCACTTGGGTTTTGAAGGCCGGTACTACTATTTTGAAATAAACTGGGTTTCTGGGCTACTGCAATTGATGAAATTAAGACACAAGTCATTTTGAATACCCATTGATTTATAAATGTGATAGCAGTCTTTCTATTTTTGTGTGTGTGTGTGTTTTTTTAATATAATAAAAACAGATCTTCAATTTTTTTTTTAAAGCTGCCTTAAGCACACTTATCTCTTTTAATTTGGAAATTTCCTTAGTTTTATCATCTGGTAAAAAGGGGTCAAGTCTGCGCAACAAAATTCTGAGATTTAACAACCCCAAGACAGAATCCTTTCAAAAACATTATGGGATAATACTGGTAAACCAACATTTACTCCTTTTTCCCACTGTCACAAAATGATAAGCGTGGTGTGGATAATCATACATTCGAAATCCAAGTTCAAACTTTTTGATAATTTTCCTGTTAAAAAATGAATTGTGACATACCGTAAACAAATCTATCACAGAATAACAGATGACCTAACTCAAATATCTTAAATAAGCAGCTAAATTCTTAACACTCTCAGCTTCAAATTAAATTTCCTAAAAGTTCTGATGAGGTCTGTTTTCTGAATTTTCCCCAAAAGTTCTTCAAGTGGTACCATGCTTAGCATCACCCTGAGCCCACCAGTGTTTTAGCCATGATATTTTCTTTCCTCCCAAATACAGGCTCTTTTACTACCAACCATAATTATTTACTGGGTCTACCTTGCTCAAGCCACAACACCCTAACTGCTAGTTTAAAGCCTGATTGTTTGTCTTGTAACCAGTATTTTATCCCTTTTCCAAAATGCTTCCAACCCTTTTGCAGACAAATCCCATCATTTAAGCATTACATTATTTGTTGTCTGTGAGTGCTTTATATCTTGTAAAGTCCAAAATTTTATCATTTAGGCAAGAGTTTAGAAGATTTATACATATATATTTTGACAAGAAAGTTAAATTTTCTATGTTTAAACTACAGTTTTTATTTTCTGTTTATAAATTCTTTCTTCAGTTTCCTGCTTAACTCAGCTATTTCCTTGTAGTATTAAAATAATCTTTTTTTCCTTAAGGATATTTCAAATGGCTGTGTGTGTTTTTGATACCCCCTGTCCCTGGCCACAATACTGCTGAAAGGATCAGAAACTAGCATGGCCAATTTATCTTTATTTTTATGAGTAACTGTAGGAATTTGAAGAGAGAGTGTGGGAAAGGAAAAATTTGGAGAGAGAGAGAGAGATTTTTAAGAGTGGAATACTGAGAGAAAGAGGATGGGCAAAAGAGAAAGTTACAGAGAGAGAGAGAGAGAGACTGATATTAAGATAAAGAAAACTGTTTCAAAGATGTAATACAAAAGTATGGCTTTTCTTTTTTCAATCCATTTGCAAAACATGGCTAATTTAATGTAGAATTAAAATACTTTTTTTTTTTCTTTAAGAATATTTCAAATGGTTATGTGTGCTTCTGATACCCCCTGTCCCTGGTCACAATACTGCAGAGAGGATCAGAAGCTAGTATAGCCATTTTATCTTTATTTTTATGGGTTACTGTAGGAATTTGAAGAGAGAGAGTGGGAAAGGAAAAATTTGAGAGAGAGAGAGAGAGATTTTTAAGAGTGGAATACTGAGAGGAGGAGGACGAGAGTGAGACAGGATTTTGCAGAGAGAGAGAGAGAGAGAGAAGAGAGAAGAGAGAATAATAAAGAAAACTATCTCAAATATGTGCTACAAAAGTATAGCTTATCTTTTTTCAACAAATTTGGATAACATAAGATAATTCCATGTAGTACTTAATAATCTCTTTGATTTCCTTAAGGGTATTTCAAATGTTTGGTGTGCTTCTGATACCCCCTGTCCCTGGTCACAATACTGCAGAAAGGATCAGAAGCTAGTATGGTCATTTTATCTTTATTTTAATGAAGCTAGTATGGTCATTTTATCTTTATTTTAATGAGTAACTGTAGGAATTTGAAGAGAGAGAGTGTGGGAAAGGAAAAATTTGTATGGGTAACTGTAGGAATTTGAAGGAAGAGAGAGTGGGAAAGGAAAAAATTTTGGAGAGGAAGAGAGAGAGGGATATTTAAGAGTGGAATACTGAGAGGAGGAGGATGAAAGTGAGACAGGAATTTGCACAGAGAGAGAGAGGGAGAAAGAATAATAAAGAAAACTGAATTTGCACAGAGAGAGAGAGGGAGAAAGAATAATAAAGAAAACTATCTCAAAAATGTTCTACAAAAGTATGGCTTATCTTTTTTCAATCAATTTGGATAACATAGATATTCCATGTAGTATAAATCTCTTTTTTTCCTTCAGGATATTTCAAATGGTTATGTGTGCTTCTGATACCCCCTGTCCCTGGTCACAATACTGCAGAAAGGATCAGAAGCTAGCATAGCCATTTTATCTTTATTTTTATGAGTAACTGTAGGAATTTGAAGAGAGAGAGTGGGAAAGAAAAAATTTGGAGAGAGGAAGAGAGAGAGAGAGTTTTTTAAGAGTGGAATACTGAGAGGAAGAGGATGAGAGTGAGAGAGAAATTTGCAGAGAGAGAGGGACAGAATAATAAAGAAAACTATCTCAAAGATGTAATGCATAAGTTTGGCTTTTCTTTTTTTGCATAAGTTTGGCTTTTCTTTTTTCAATCAAATTTGATTACATAGATAATTCAGTGCAGTATTGAAATAATCTCTTTTTTCCTTAAGGATATTTCAAATGGTTATGTGTGCTTCTGATAACCCCTGTCCGTGGTCACAATACTGCAGAAAGGATCAGTAGCTAGCATAGCTATTTTATCTTTATTTTTATGAGTAACTGTAGGAATTTGAAGAGAGTGAGAGGGAAAAGAGAATTTTGGAGAGAGGAAGAGAGAGACAGACAGAGAGAGAGTGAGAGATTTTTAAGACTGGAATACTGAGAGAAATTGGATGAGAAAAAGATAGAGAAATTTGCAGAGAGAGAGAGAGAAAATGAAGAAAACTATCTCAAAGATGCAATACAAAAGTAAGGTTTTTCTTTTTTGAAATCTATTTGCAAAACATGTCTGATTTAATGTAGCATTAAAATAATCATTTTTTTTTTCTTTAAAGGGATAATTCAAATGGTTATGTGTGCTTCTGATACCCCCTGTCCCTGGTCACAATACTGCAGAAAGGATCAGAAGCTAGCATAGCCATTTTATCTTTATTTTTATGAGTAACTGTAGTAATTTGAAGAGAGAGAGAGTGGGAAAGGAAAAAATTTGAGAGAGGAAGAGAGAGAGAGATTTTTAAGAATGGAATACTGAGAGGAAGAGGATGAGAGTGAGAGAGAAATTTGCAGAGAGAGAGGGACAGAATAATAAAGAAAACTATCTCAAAGATGTAATGCATAAGTTTGGCTCTTCTTTTTTTCAATCAAATTTGATTACATAGATAATTCCATATATTATTAAAACAATCTCTTTTTTTTTCCTTAAGGATATGTCAAATGGTTATGTGTGCTTCTGATACCCCCTGTCCCTGGTCACAATACTGCAGAAAGGATCAGAAGCTAGCATAGCCATTTTATCTTTATTTTTATGAGTAACTGTAGGAATTTGTAGAGAGAGAGTGGGAAAGGAGAAATTTGGAGAGAGGAAGAGAGAGACAGAGAGAGAGATTTTTAAGAATGGATTACTGAGAGAAAAAGGACGAGAAAAAGAGAGAGAAATTTGCACAGAGAGAGAGAGAGGGAGAGACAGATATTAAAGTAAAGAAAACTGTTTCAAAGATGTAATTCAAAAGTAAGGCTTTTCTTTTTTCAATCTGTTTGCAAAAGATGGCTGATTTGATGTAGTATTAAAATAATCTTTTTTTTTTCCTTAAGGATATTTCAAATGGTTATGTGTGTTTCTGATACCCCCTGTCCCTGGTCACAATACTGCAGAAAGGATCAGAAGCTAACATAGCCATTTTATCTTTATTTTTATCAGTAACTGTAGGAATTTGAAGAGAGAGGGTGGGAAAGGAAAAATTTGGAGAGAGGAAGAAAGAGAGAGAGAGAGATATATATATATATATATTTTTTTTTTAAGTGTGGAATACTGAGAGGAAGAGGAAGAGAGTGAGAGAGAAATTTGCACAGAGAGAGGGACAGAATAATAAAGAAAACTATATCAAAGATGTAATGCATAAGTTCGGCTTTCTTTTTTCAATCAAATTTGATTACATAGATAATTCCATGTAGTATTGAAATAATCTCTTTTTTTTCCTGAAGGATATTTCAAATGGTTATGTGTGCTTCTGATATCCCCTGTCCCTGGTCACAATACTGCAGAAAGGATCAGAAGCTAGCATAGCTTTTTTCATATTCATTTTTATGAGTAACTGTAGGAATTTGAAGAGAGTGAGAGAGAAAAGAGAATTTTGGAGAGACAGAGAGAGATTTTTAACAGTGGAATACTGAGAGAAAGAGGATGAGAAAAAGAGAGAGAAATTTGCAGAGAGAGAAAGAGACAGAGAGAGAGAATAAAGAAAACTATCTCAAATATGTAACACAAAAGTAAGGCTTTTCTTTTTTTCAATCTATTTGCAAAACATGGCTGATTAAATGTAGCATCAAAATAATCTTTTTTTTCCTTCAGGATATTTCAAATGGTTATGTGTGCTTCTGATACCCCCTGTCCCTGGTCACAATACTGCAGAAAGGATCAGAAGCTAGCATAGCCATTTCATCTTTATTTTTATAAGTAACTGTAAGAATTTGAAGAGAGAGAGGGGGAAAGGAAAAATTTGTATGGGTAACTGTAGGAATTTGAAGGAAGAGAGAGTGGGAAAGGAAAACTTTTGAGAGAGAGGAAGAGAGAGAGGGCTTTTAAGAGTGAAATACTGAGAGGAGGAGGATGAGAGTGAGACAGGAATTTGCAGAGAGAGAGAGAGAATAATAAAGAAAACTATCTCAAATATGTACAACAAAAGTACGACTTGTCTTTTTTCAATCAATTTGGATAACATAGATAATTCCATGTAGTATTAATCTCTTTTTTTTCCCTTAGGGGTATTTCAAATGGTTGTGTGTGCTTCTGATACCCCCTGTCCCTGGTCACAATACTGCAGAAAGGATCAGAAGCTAGCATAGCCATTTTATCTTTATTTTTATGAGTAACTGTAGGAATTTGAAGAAAGAGAGTGGGAAAGGAAAAATTTGTATGGGTAACTGTAGGAATTTGAAGGAAGAGAGAGTGGGAAAGGAAAACTTTTGAGAGAGAGAGAGAGAGGGATTTTTAAGAGTGGAAATCTGAGAGGAGGAGAATGAGAGTGAGACAGGAATTTGCACAGAGAGAGAATAATAAAGAAAACTATCTCAAATATGTACAACAAAAGTACGGCTTATCTTTTTTCAATCAATTTGGATAACATAGATAATTCCATGTAGTTTTTTCCTTAAGGATATTTCAAATGGTTATGTGTGCTTCTGATACCCCCTGTCCCTGGTCACAATACTGCAGAAAGGATCAGAAGCTAGCATAGCCATTTTATCATTATTTTTATGAGTAACTGTAGGAATTTGAAGGGAGTGGGAAAGGAAAAATTTGGAGAGAAAGAGAGAAGGAGAGAGAGTGAGAGAGAGATTTTTAAGAGTGGAATACTGAGAGGAAGAGGATGAGAGTGAGAGAGAAATTTGCAGAAAGAGAGGGACAGAATAATAAAGAAAACTATCTCAAAGATGTAATGCATAAGTTTGGCATTTCTTTTTTCAATCAAATTTGATTATACAGATAATTCCATGTAGTATTAAAACAATCTCTTTTTTTCCTTAAGGATATTTCAAATGGTTATGTGTACTTCTAAAACCCCATGTCCCTGGTCACAATACTGCAGAAAGGATCAGATGCTAGTATAGCCGTTTTATCTTTATTTTTATGAGTAACTGTAGGAATTTGTAGAGAGAGAGTGGGAAAGGAGAAATTTGGAGAGAGGAAGAGAGAGACAGAGAGAGAGAGAGAGATTTTTAAGACTGGAATACTGAGAGAAAAAGGACGAGAAAAAGAGAAAGAAATTTGCACAGTGAGAGAGAGAAAGAGAGGGAGGGAGAGACAGATATTAAAATAAAGAAAACTATTTCAAAGATGTAATTCAAGAGTAAGGCTTTTCTTGTTTCAATCTATTTGCAAAACAAGGCTAATTTAATGTAGTATTAAAATAATCTTTTTTTTTTCCTTAAGGATATTTCAAATGGTTATGTGTGCTTCTGATACCCCCTGTCCCTGGTCACAATACTGCAGAAAGGATCAGAAGCTAGCATAGCTATTTTATATATATTTTTATGAGTAACTGTAGGAATTTGAAGAGAGAGAGTGGGAAAGGAAAAATTTGGAGAGAGGAAGAGAGAGAGAGATAGAGAGAGAGAGAGAGAGATTTTTAAGAATGGAATACTGAGGAGAAGAGGACAAGAGTGAGACTGAGAAATTTGCAGAGAGAGAGAGGGACAGAATAATAAAGAAAACTTTCTCAAAGATGTAATGCATAAGTTTGACTTTTCTTTTTTCAATCAATTTTGATTATATAGATAATTCCATGTAGTATTAAAATAATCTCTTTTTTCCTTAATAATATTTCAAATATTTATGTGTGCTTCTAAAACCCCCTGTGCCTGATCACAATACTGCAGAAAGGATCAGATCTTAGCAAAGCCATTTTATCTTTATTTTTATGAGTAACTGTAGGAATTTGGAGAGAGAGAGAGAGAGAGAGAGAGAGAGAGTTGGCAAGAGAGAGAGTGTAGGAATTTGGAAGGAGGAAGAGATAGAGACAAAACTAGAGAGAGAGAGAGAGATGATAAAAGAAATTAAGTTAGGCTTTTTCTATACGTATATTAAGTCATTTAATCCTTTACAATACAATCCCATGCACTCACTTGAGAGAGTTTAGTTTTGGAAAGTATTGAGGGAAAAGGAGGTAGGCTTTGAAAAGTGTTATGGGAAAGGAATAAAAAACTGGTCACAGGATTTTTCTTTTTAACACAATTTCCAAAGATAAATGCCATTATTTGATCCAAATTTATTATGACTTGTGTGCCTAAAAATTATTATGCTGTAAATTTTGCAGAGCGTAAAATTTTATCATTTGACACAGTTTTTAACTGTATTTCAGTTATAAAGTGGGGTTAGTGCACCTATAATGCTTTCCTTGAGCTTCTTTATCCAGTACTTTGTATGATATTCTTCCAAAGCCACAGTGTGCTTTCCCACATAACTATCTTGAATCCTTTACCAATCCCTTGTTTTTATGACCCTGAGACAGAAGCCTCTTGAAAATATTGTGGAAAAGAATTTTCAATTTTTTAGTTATGTTTATTTTGTCATCTGCAAATGCTATCAGTTTGGACAAGTCTAAAATTTTGTCGTTTGGTAAAGAGTTATAACATTGATTAGAATTGAAAGATGAATGAATCTTGTTGCAATGACTATCATCAAACTTTGGAGAAAAAAAATTGGCAAAGCTGAGGATTTGAACCAGAGACCTTCTGGTCTTATGTTGTGTGCAGAACCAACTACAATGCAGGGGGAGAGGTTTTGCAAAGAAGTTATGAAATACTGTTGTCGTTGGTGTAAAATTACACTTTTGTTCACAATTAGCAACTAAAAACATATAGCTTGTAAATGCACCAAAAGTATTATCCTTTACCATACATCCCAGCTTTTAACACCAGACGAAAATAAGCTTTTGAAAAATACTGGGAAAAAGAAAATGCTGGTAAAACCAGCATTTTCTCCTTTTCCCTCAATGTTTTTCTTTCCTTTTCAAATGAATTGTCAACTTTTGGGTCACATTTATTTTATGGTCACATGCCTTCAATTTTGACCTTCAAATACCTTAGTTTTCTCTCACATGGTAGCCAATAGAAATTGTTACACAAGAAACTGTCTTTCAACCCCCAGCCCGTTAAAACATAGGTTTTCCTGGTCTTGTATTATTTATACTTAAAGGTACCCTGGCTTTGTAGAGGCACTGCTTAGACAGCATGACAAACACTTTATACTAAGAGAAGTCTACAAGACCACACTGTATTAACATGGTAAGTTGAACACTTAACTCTTTACCACACGAGAAAAATTTAGACTGGTCCAAATTGAAAGCATTTGCAGATGACAAAATAAAGGTGACTGAAAAATTGAAATTTGTTCTGGGAAGGGTAGAAAACACTGTGGGAAAAGGAGAAAATGCTGGTTACCAGCATTTTCTCCTTTTCCCACAGTGTTTTCAAAAGGCTTCTTTCTCAGGGGCATCAAAAGTAGGGATTGTGTGGTAATGGGTTAACCTATTAGATTATAATATACCGGTATATCAATTGTAGTAACTTCACAAACACACAGGTCAAGCAAGCTCAGGACTCATATTCACCAACCATTTTTAAGAATGTTCTTTGTCTTATTCTCCAGTATTTTCTTCACCTGTAAGTAACACAACTTCTGATTGGCTAAACCGATTGTTTCAGCCAATCAGAAGTTGTGTTACATACAAATTCAGAAAAAACTTGGAGAAAAAGACTAAGAATATTCTCAAAAATGGTTGGTAAATACGGGCCCAGATAGCACATAATATAATTTCACATAGTCCAGAGTTTTAACAATCCTGAGATGGATGTCCTTCAAAAACATTGTGAGAAAAGGAAAGAGTGCTGGTAACCATCATTTCTTCCTTTCCCCACAACGTTTTCTATCCTAATACAATACCATCGTATGAACCAGACTTAATTTTCATCTGCAAATGCTTGTATCCAGTCTGGTAGGAATTAACCCATTACCACACAATCCCTACTATTTTGACAAACCTGAGAAAGGAGCCTTCCTCCTTTTCCAACAACGTTTGCTACCCTTCACAAAATAAATTTCAAATTCATAGTCACTTTTATTTTGTCGTCTGCAAATGCTTTCAATTTGGACAAGCCTCAAATATTGTTGTTTGATAATGATAATGAGTCAACCATTTGAAACTGTCATTTCTGTTTGTTTAGCAATCCTCTTGAGTCAAAGCAAATGTGGAGGGAAAGGTTTTGAAAATACTTTAGTAAAATAGGGATTATTGAAATGAATTTAGATTGAATACACATGGAAATTATGGAAGTGACAGAAATTACTCATAAATAATTACCCCATCTGCCACAGTGTTTTCAGATCTACTGAAAGAAAAGCTATTATCTGGAGGTGATAGTGTGTTAGTTGTTCTCTCCTCAGCTTTCTGAGGAACTCCTTAACCCTTTACCAGACGTCAAATTTTGGACTCTTCCAAACCAAAAGAGTTTGCAGACGACAATTTAAGATTTGGAGAAAATGGCAGAAAGTTTCCAAAAAGGATAGAAAAACACTGTGGGAAAAGGAGAAATTGCCCGTTACGAGCAATTTCTCCTTTTCCCCCAGTGTTTTTAAAAGACTTTAACTGCAGACACGTAAAAACCAGGGCTTGTTTGGGAAAGAGTTAACCCTTATTCTTCTAAATAAGTATAAATTGCAGTTTTCAGTTTGACAGTAAAAAACCCACACATTGCTATTTCAAAGTTATGGTTTGGACAGTGTAGGTCCAAGATCAGACTGCACTGTGCAGTCTGATCTTGATCTACACTGTTCACAAAAAGGTTCTTTAGTTGCGCTTAACAGCCAAAGGGTTAATTTTTTAAATTTTTCCCACAGACATGTGAATACTGCACAACTTTTCCAGCCGCCTTTTCCGGTGCATAGTTCATATATACATGTATACTGCCACCAATCTCTTGCTAGCATACCAAACCTCCATACCTTTAACCCTGACCCTGAAGAAGAAAGCTTTTGAAAATTGTGGGAAAAGAAGAAAATGCTGGTATCCAGCATTTTCTTCTTTTCACACAATGTTTTCTACTACTGTCAAAACAAGTTTTAAGATTCTTGAATCAAATTTGTTTTGTCATCTGCAGATGCTTTCAAAATTGACTGGTCAAACATTTTGTCATTTTGTAAAGAGTTAAACTGTTTCCACCCAAAAAAAATGAGGGGTTTCATCTCAACATAATAGCTTGTTCTTTTTACTCATAGGCAAAAAATATATCTTACCTTTCAGTGCACTACAAAATGACATTCATTCATTCAATCATTCATTCACAGTTTTTGTCTTTTAAATATATTAATTTTCAGGAAAGGCATGAGCTTGCATTAGGAAATTCAGCTTGAAGACAGTTTGGGGGTAGGTCAAAGTTTTCTGTCAGTTTCTAGTTGTTTTGTCAATTAATTTCTTTACTAAATTCATACTGCTTCCGCTCAATAGAACTTTTATTCATAGAGCCAAGTTGGGTTGTTGTGTATTTCTTTATTCATCATTTTAATGGATAGAATACCTGTCTGCACTGCACTTAATTTGGCTGTAATGGTTCAATAGTTGGAACAGTAGGTCCCAGCCACAAATTCAGTACCTTTAAAGTATATTTAAAGTACAAATGAAGCCCCTCTTAAAAGTATCAGTGAAGTGCTATTAAAGCATATGCTTCTACTGTACTTAAAATTTTTATCAGAAACGTACATTAGAAATATGCAGCATAAGTACTTTTAAAGCGCGTCTAAAATATGTAAATTAGGCCTCAAATGTACTTCATTCAGGGCAGCATCATTGAAGCTTCCCATGAAGTACCACCGAAGCGTCATGCTATCTACACCTTGAGGTATATTTAAAGTACATGTTGAAGTACATTTAAAGTACATTTCTTCATGTGATGCTTTACAATACGAAGCACATTTAAAGTACTTCTCATTTTAACTGGAAGTACATTTGAAGTACTTATCCCTGTGAAAACAAGTCCATGTACTTAATGTGTACTTTATGTTGCAAAGTATCTTTGAAGCTTCACCTGAAGCGCTGATGAAGTCTCCCTTTTTTTTTATTCTTTTGCTGGTAGGAAATTGTCACTATGCCTCCTTTTCCCGTTTTTGAAGGAATTAAATTCTTTCAGAAAATTCTGAAGAGGACCATTGCAGGATGGTTTCTGTGAAGTTTCATCAAAATTGGCTTGGTAATACTCTTAGTTTCAGAGAAGGTGTTTGAAAAAAAAAAAAGTTAATGCACGGACGGATGACGGACAACGTGCCATGACATAAGCCCAATGGCCTTTGGCCAGTGGAGCTAAAACAAAGTTCATGAACAATCTTAAAAATTACCTAAAGGTTTTTAAAAAACCTTTCAAGGACAGGTGTCCATGAATCATTCAAGAACTTATTAATTATGGACAGTAAAAACATTGAAATGTTCTTGAGTAGATCATTACTGGGTCATTCAAGTCATTCAAGTTCTTAAGGGTTTTAGTTCTTGTACAGTTCCTGATATGTACACTGCCAGTTCATGAAGAGATGATGGTTTAGATATTCATGAGCTGTTCATGAACTCCCCCCCCCCATCAGAATTTCAAGGTCTCATATGCATTTCAGGGACTTTAAGAGTATTCCATGGTCATAAATTCCTGAAAAAATGAAGAAGTAAGTCATCAAGAGTATTTCATGGCCATAATTTTATGAACAGATGAAGAACTAAATTGTGACCTTGAGCTGACCATGAGCTTTTGCACCAGACATCCTTTATTCACCCTTTACTAGATTATAAATTCTGGATTTCTCCATTTTGAAAGCATTTGCAGCCAACACTGAATGATGAAATTTTAGGTAGTGAATAAAACATCATTGGAAAAAGGAGAAAATGGTTACCAGCATTTTCTTATTTTCCCTCAATGCTTTAAAACTGCCTTCTTTCCTAGGGTTGTCAAGTCGAGATTCTGAAATTCAGTATTAAAATTATAATGCTAACTACTGATTGTAATCAATGTTTGTTAATGGTACTATCAATTACAAATGCAAGTAACAGCACTAAAATACAGAAATGCAACCAGCAATTGATGATTATGGAAAGATGTTATCAGGCTGACCTACAAAGTAGTGAAGCCAGTTATTTAGCTCTTTACCACACTAGAAAATTTTAGGCTGGTCCAAATTGAAAGCATTTGCAGACGACAAAATTAACTCGACTCAAAAGCTGAAATTTGAACTGGGAAGGGTAGAAAACACTGTGGGAAAAGGGGAAAATGCTGGTTACCAGCATTTTCTCCTTTACCCACAGTGTTTTCAAAAGACTTCTTCCTCAGGGGCGTCAAAAGTAGGGATTGTGTGGTAATGGGTTAACTCTTTTGCTGATAACAAAATTTTAGACCAGTCCAAATTGAAAGCACTTGCACGAGGCATAATAAATATAACTCAACAACAAAAAATGAAATTTGTTTCCAGCAGGGTAGAAAACTTTGTGGGAAAAGGAGAAAATGCTGGTTACCAGCATTTTCTCCTTTTCCCGCAATGTTTTCAAAAGGCTTCTTTCTCAGGGTCGTTAAAAGTTATGATTGTTTGGTTAAGGGTTGATCAATAGAAAACATTTAGTAGCATCTGATTTAAATCTGCAGTTTGTAATAGTATTTAAGATATCCCATGGATTCACTAGTGCACAGTAACTAGAAATGCTCAAGCTTCAAATGTCTCAGTGCTTTTAAATTTACCAATTTCATAATAACAAAAACTCTTTTGGAAAAAGAAAAAATGGTATCAGATAAGAGGGAGCAACATAATTTCAAATGCAGAATATCAAAATTTGTGATAATCATCCCATTATATGAGTAGGCTCCGAGTATTCATTTGAATTGTCTTGAGACAGTTCAAATGAATACCCACAAAAAAGGGGTTTGGAAGAGATTAAATGAATTCAAGATGACATAACTCCCTCTTTATCTGGAGCTCTTTGTTATTTTCAGATGCTCTGATCTAAAAACAGTTTAAATCTAAGAATTTCCAGCCTCTGACATTTTTTCTCGCAGCTTCTTCATTCCAGTTTTCTGTAATGCAAGCCTCTGTAGATGTGGGTCCAACGGTGGCTTTGGAGATGCGCTACTCTTAAAAGACTTCTTTCCTGTTCTGGAACAATTAATAAGTTTGTCTTCAGTGAAAATATGTTTACCCAACGAAGAAACAACGCCTTGCTTGTTATCTAAATGTTTGACTTAATCCAGTGCAAATTCGTCCTCTGACTTAGGGTTTCCATTTTTTCAATACAGCCTCCAATACTGCGATTTTACTGTCAAATCTGTTAACTTTCTTTCTGAGGATGCTACCTTCCTCCTCCCACCTGAAATAAGAACACCTATAATTCATAACTATTTCCATTACGATAAATTTTAACACTGTTTTAACACTTACAGTGCTGAGAGAGGAAACTTGCTTCTATGGACAGTGTAGATTTAGATAAGACTGCATAGAATGTGCAGTCTGAACTTTCATCTACTCTGTTTTCTACCTAGTTACATCTTATTGTTGAATGGCAATTTTTCCTTACTAATTATCAGCATTTTTCCAAAATCAATTTGGTTCAAGCTATTGATAATATAAAAGATCTTAGCAAGTTTCACGAAAATTAGATGAAAAATGTGGACTCTATCACATAAACAAGAAATGCACATTTCAAACTTCAAGTTGCTACTTTTCAAACACTAATAGTCAGAATTTCTTGAAACCAAATAGAGTTCAAGCTATTATGATACAAAAAAAACTGTGCAAGTTTCAGAAAAATATAATAATAAATGTGAAATTTATCGCATGAACAAGAAATACGCATTACAAACTTTGAGTAGCTACTTTTTCCCATACTAATGTCAGAACTTCTTCAAAATCAATGGGTTCAACATATGAACAAACTGCAAGTTTCACTAAAATTGGACAAAAAATGTGGACTTTCCTGCATTGTATACAAGAAAAGACCAAGGGACAGACGCACCCCAAAACTGGCCATGACAATAACTCTGCTGGCCTTTGGCCAGTAGAGCTAAAAAAAACCCAGAAAGTACCAATAGTGCATGTTCTGCTTTTGATTCGATGCTTCCAGTTGTCTGTTTGCAATTGTCTACCACTGAATTTTAACTAATTCAATCTTGGTAGATATCAAGTACAAATACTAAAAGCAAAAGATCCAGGCTAAAAGAATGATAAAACTTTGGTGCAATAAGATTTTTGACCCTTGATAATCCTGACTTTTTATGACCTTGAGAAACATGGCATTTTGAAACAATATTAACCCTATACATATTAATAACTGAAATAATATTTTGAATAGAAAGTAAAATCCAAGATAGGTATTTTTAGGGGGAGAGGGGGGATATCCCATTCTAGGGCAGTGTAGATCCAAGATCAGACTGCATGTTCTGGCCAGTGCTGGCTCCACTTTAAAAATGTTTTCCTCCCTTTGGAAGACTATTTCCATTATTTATGTTCCATGTACTTTTTTACCTATGCTTGAAAATGAAAAAGTATCGGCTTTAAATGAGACTAACATCAGCATTTGAAATTAGACCTGATAAATTTAAAATGATCCTCTTCATGTCTGTGAAAATTAGTGGTGTGGGGTGTTCCTCCTCTTTTTCAGTGGGCCTTCTAAAGACAAATAAGTTTCGAAGGACATCTATGCATGTAGAAAGATTTATTTGCTTACCAGTAGAAGACTGCTGTTTCTTTGCCATGACATATTCAAACTTTGATGGAAGTTATGCTTCTTGAAGCAAACGTCTCTTGCTTGCTGAAAAAGGGTCATGAGAATACAATTTAATCCTTTTCCACACAGTGTTAATGTTCTATGACCATGGAAAGAAGTCCTTAATAAAATATTGTCAGAAAAAGAAATGCTTGTAGCTAGTATGTCCTTTCTCTTTCTCCCAATGTTTTCTATCCTTGAAAATTGCATCATTTGATCCACATTGGAATTTTCTATGTAGATACACTTATGACAAGGTTCAGATTTTGTTGTGTGATGAGGGGCTGCTGTGACACTATCATAACTTTGAAAATATTAGATCCAAGTGTGCAAGTACTGTCTGCCAGAACTTCAGATTCCAAGAAAAAATACAGAAAACCTGTTGTGTCCACTGCCCAGGGTGCTGTCGCTCAAAAAATTTCACCTCATGACACAATATATTCCACTGATATTCAATTAACCAAAGGATAACTACTGGTGCATGACCACATTTTAGGTTTGAAAGCATTTCTAGACAAGATAAATGAGACTTGGATTTTAACCCATTACCAAACAACAATATTTTAGACTGGTCCAAATTGAAAGCATTTGCAGACAACAAAATAAAAGTGACTGAAAATTTGAAATTTGTTTTGTGAAGGGTAGAAAACATTGTGGGAAAAGGAGAAAATGCTGGTTACCAGCATTTTCTCCTTTTCCCACAATGTTTTCTAAAGGCTTCTTTCTCAGGGGCGTCAAAAGTAGGGATTGTGTGGTAATGGGTTAAAATTGCTTTGAAAAGGGTTACATTAAAGGAAAAGGACAATATACCAGCATTTTCTCCTTTTCTTACATTGTTTTCTGAAGCCTTGTCTTCAGGGTCTTCAAATGTGGGATTACATGGTAAAGGGTTAGGATGTCATTTATTCTTCAATTTTACCATATATTTGTTGCAATAATTTCTGGCTTTGGCAAGTTCAAAAGATACAACACTGGACATTGTGAAACCACTAAATGGGGAAACTATTCTACACCAGAAAACACAGAATTCTCCCCCCCCCCCACCACACACACACACTTTCCTAGGTAATTCTTTGTATCAATATGCAACATTGTAAAATCGAGAGAAATTTCTCATTGTGAGCAATTTTATCTTTTTTCTGGTGTATTTTAGAGTTGCATTTTCTAGATACATGGATCAAGATACATACATGTTGATCTCTTGAGCTTGAAGTTGTTTACCCCAGTCTCATTTCTGCAAAACCATTTTAAATTTAACCAAATTTTTACAACCCCCCCCCCTCCCCTTTAAATACATTTGTGTTGGGTTATATCAATTCTATTTCATTATTTTCTTTTTATGGATCTAATTATAAAATTCAATCTAGATCTATAATATTTTGGAACATACAACAGTTGGTGTACAATGTTTTACAATGCTAGTCCGTATCGTATGCAAAATAAGCTCCTTCGTCCGACACCTTAGACCATTTTTCCGGTCATGATTAATTGGAATGACTAAAAAAAAGTATACAAGTATATAGCAGCTATAAATCTGTGTAATTATCCCTGATAAGCTTACTTTGGAATGCAAAAGTACTGTAAAATCTACCTTTAGTAAGAATATTGGCATACAACAAGCATAGGTTCACGAAGACATTAGAATTCACGAGGTAATAAAAATCGACGATATCTGTGTTTTTCTAGAAGTCATGGATGTTGAGAAATTTACTTACGATGCATTTCACACATAACTGCTCCACAAACTTTCTTTTCGAAAACAGCTCTGTTAAGATTCCTTCCCTGTTACCATCTTTCGCTGGAATGACTATCTGTTTAACAGACATAAAGCGATCTTTCCATTGAACGAGAAAGTTTTCCTCCGCCCTCATTTCAAGTTTCAAGCGGTCTACTGTGCGGGGTTTCCACTTCCGATGCAGACCTTCCCGCCGAAAACGCGCCACCTATCGCGGTAAAAATTTGGGCCGCTTAAGCACCATACGGATATTTGATAAATACGAATTTCTTCCCTATTCTTTTATTTCTATATAGGATTAATGCATCGTTTTTATGTATAACGATATAGTTATCAGATCATAAAATTTTATCGAAACAAACCGGCCCCAATAGAACTTTTAGTACACAACAATGACGCAAGCAGCCGATGTTTACCCCTGGCCGGATCGCAGACAAAAAAGCTTTCCTCAGCTTGTTGACAGATGATTTTTTCGTATTTTTGCATCAACCTGGTATGTATATTCACTGAAGTTACTTACTATTTTTTTTTTACTTAAACAACCTCTTTTCCCGTGTTACCGAGTGGAAATTTCTCACATGTCTACAAAAACACTCGGCACTTTCGCACCATAACAGTTTCGGGGACCAAAGTTTCGCACCAAGAAGATTATTATTAGCTACGCCGGCCAAAGGCCAGCAGGCTTATGCCATGGTCGGTTTCCGTCGTGCGTGTGTTAACTTTTATTTCAAACATCATCTCTGAAACTACTTCTCGATTTTGAAGAAACTTCACAGAAATGTTCCTGCCATAGCCCTCTTCAAAATTCTTCAAGGAATTTGATTTCTTTAACTCTTTACCACACGAGAAAATTTTAGACTGGTCCAAATTGAAAGCATTTGCAGACGACAAAATAAAGGTGACTAAAAATAGAAATTTGTACTGGGAAGGGTAGAAAACACTGTGGGAAAAGGAGAAAATTATGGTTACCAGCATTTTCTCCTTATCCCATAGTGTTTTCAAAAGGCTTCTTTCTCAGGGCTGTCAAAAGTAGGGATTGTGTGGTAATGGGTTAAAATACTGGTTACCATGGCCACGAAACTTAAAGAAAATATTATAAAACTTTGAAAATTTTCTTCTCCCAAACAATAAGGCCTAGAGGTACCAACTTTGGCATAAGTCTTAACAAATGGAGCTCCACCTGGTTGTATCACATTATAGCCCTGGGGTCATGATTGGGCACATCCTGAGGGTAACATATTTCAAATGAGCTTCTACAGTGAAAACTTAAAAAAATCTTATCCATAAACTGTAAAGCCTTGGGTTATCAAATTTGGCATGTAGCTGTGGATAAAAATTTTTGCCCTGGCCCAAAAGGGGGGGGGGGACAGCACAAGTTTTAAATTGGCTCCTGTAGTGAAAACGTTTAAAAAAAAAATGATCTCCAAAATCACATACTATAGCAACCAAGATCAGCATGTAGCTTCATCTAAGTCTATCGGGACTCTATAAAATTCTCTTAAAGTGAGCCCCAGGATTAATCTTAGGGTCTCAACCTGTATTATTTGGCATGTGGCTTTATCCTGTCATTCCTCTACAGGGATTCAAGTACGTTTAATTATAGGCCTTTGGTCGCATGACTTTGCCTTGTGGTCACAATTTTCACTGGGGCTTTTGAAGAGAAACAGTTTTGAAGTCTTCTTATTTGATACCATTTGGCCCAGAATTATAAATTTTGGTACATATGGTTTGTACTTATTAGCCAGTAGAGCGATGGCCCACTAGTTCATTTGATACTGTAATATTGGTAACTGACAAGTTTGGTAAATTGGTAAATGCATTGGATATTTCAATATTAATATTTTGGCATAATTCCTGCAAACCACCGCCACTATTTAGATTTATGCATTTACATGGTTATTGTTTTATGTGTGAAAAGATAAATGGAAATTTTTAGCTTCATGAGTTGACCAATGTTGTAAATGATGTGTACGTAATGCATCTGTAAAAAAACTACATAATTTCAAAACTTCATGGTTTTTGCTTCATGGATGGGGCGTTTGCAGGTATTGTTCCGTTATTTTAGAATTTATTTATATATTTTACACATGCTGTTCAATTTTCAATTTTTCTCTTTGACATTTGCCTTGTTTTCTTATTTCAGATATTTATGATATATGATGCCTCAAGCAGTAAAGAAAATTGTCAGCTTTGCAATTGCACAGTGAATTCCAAACGTTCCATCTTGAACCGTTTGTTCAATTTACATGGATTTTGTAAGTACAAATCACATTGACTACACTAAATAAATGAACATTCTTTATCCAGTTATCTATTTTCATGTAGTAAAATTTGGCACTAATCCCAACTGAAAACCTCAAAAAAAGTCCTCAAAGAAGGTTAAGTATTCTGATCAGGAAGGAATATTGTACAGAAAAGGAGGAATCCTTTTACAAGCAGGCATGCACAATACCCAATCTTCAGGAATCAACTTCAGATCCTGAGAGTCACTTGCAGTTAGGCAAGCACATTGCAAGTTAAATGACCATAAACAGGTAAAAGGATAATAAATAACACATGATTTCTCCTATCCCAAAAATGTTTTCTACACTCTCAGAAAATATTTTCAGTCATTTGATATAATTAAATATCTTTTTCTACAAAATCCTTTCCATTTGAAATTCCAATTGTGCTATGTTAGGGAAGTGTTGATTCTTTCCAAAAATTAGCTTTCTCAAAACTTTTGGCCTGGTTTGAGGGTAAACACACGTTCTATGCAATAATACTGATGAAGCCCAGGATATGCATGAGTAATAAAGCTGGTGCCGTGATATAACTTGAAACAATGTTAAAAGCACCATTAACCCTTTACCAAACAGCCCGCCCGAGTGGCTCAGTGGTAAGCGTGTCGGACTCATGACCTGGTGGTTGTGAGTTCGATACCTGGTTGAGGCAAACTTTCTTTCCGGCATATTTTCGCCTCTCACCTCTGCTGAAGCATGTGAGAAAAGTAGTTGGTGGCTTTGGAAAGAAAGTAGTGTAAGTACCAGTGTGAGAAAGCCAGGAAACAAATGTGCGTCACCGACCGCCATGATATGACCTTAGCTGTTAAAGTGGCGTTAAACCCCATTACAAGCAACTTTACCAAACAAAAACGACCCAAAGGAAAAAGTCTGTTAAAAGACATAGTGGGGAAAGGAGAATATGCTTGTAATCAGCATATTTTTTTCCTTTCCCTCTATGTTTTCTATCATTTATCATTTGAGCCACAATTGTCTTCTGCAAATGCCTTCAATTGGAACCAATCTATGATTTGGCTGTCTGGTGAAGGATCAAAAACTTTTCAATCAGATTGAGATTTCAATGGGTTGACACTTATTTAGCTGTATTTCTTTCAGATTGCATGATTTTCATCAAACAATGCGACATACAGCAGTGATGGTGATTTTAACAACACAACTGACAAAGAAAACAAACTATCAGGATTTGAAACGCACTCATCTGTAAGCAGTGATGATCATGGCATTTCATCCATAGACTCATTCAGTGTAATTTCTGAGATTATAAAGAAGAGAATTGTAAATTAAAGTGAAGAGGCTAAGAATAGTGTTTTGTTGTTAGTTAATTGTTTATGAAAGAGAGGGTTAGCTAGACATGTTTTAACCCTTTCCCAAACAAGCCCTGGTTTTTACGTGTCTGCAGTAAAAGTCTTTTGAAAATACTGTGGGAAAAGGAGAAATTGCTCAAAACGAGCAATCTCTCTTTTTCCCAAAGTGTTTTCTACCCTTTTTGAGAACTTTCTGCCTTTTTTCTCAAAATCTAAAATTGTCGTCTGCAAACTCTTTCAGTTTGGAGGATTCCAAAATTTGCCGTTTGGGAAAGGGTTAAGTGTGTTAACCCTTAAAGCACATAAATTTTGAAAGGCATACTTTTAGTCAGGCCAAACATGTAAATTATTGCAATTTCAGGGTTGTTTTGGCAAGAATATGGACTGAATAGGGGAAACTGTAGATCTAAGATCATACTGCATGTTTTTTGCAGTCTGATCTTTGTTTACACTTTCATCTAAAACAATTAAAGTTAGTTCTAGGGCATTAGAGGTTAAGCAATGCTAGATTGGAGGTTTTTGAAATATAATGGATGTAATGTAGTAGCTGTTATTACTGATGATACTTAATTCAAACTTGGGCAAGTTTTTCATTATTAACTCTTTACCAAACAACAAAATTTTGGACCTGTCTAAATTGAAAGCATTTGCGGATGACAATATAAATGTGAATCAAAATTGAATTCTGACTTTAGAAAGGGAGAAAAAAAATTGTGGGAAAAGGAGAAAATGCTGGTTACCAGCATGTTTTCCTTTTCCCACAATGTTTTTAAGTCTTCTTTCTTAAGGTTGTTTAAAGGCGAGATTGTTTGGTAAAGGGTTAAACTGGAAATCTATACACCTAATGTTTCTCATACTGATCTCAAATATTTACACACAGGGTTCCTAGATATATGAAGTTGTGCTTGTGCAATTTTCATGACCCTGCTGCAATTTGTTGTGGAATTATCTCCCCTTGAATTTTTTCAACTCTTACTTTTGTTTTAAACCCTTATGCATTCTGTGACAAAGACCTGTTTTATGATAGTAGGAGAGGGTGGGGGTATAATCAGTGATAGCTTTAGTTTTTAACTTGGTTCTGTTGCAAGCAGCTTTGTGACTTTTTGGTTATGTTTTATTAGAATTCAACATTTTATGTGGCGTCCATGGCTGTGAGGTAGAGTGTCAGCCTGGTAACCGTAAGATCCTGAGTTCGATATCCCGGAGCGGCTGTCACCTTAGGGATTTTTCATTGGCCCACACTGGTGTAGTTCCCAGGAAGCAGAATTGAGAAAGATTAGTATAAGTTGTATATCTAACACAATGAGAAATGGAAAAGAATGAATGAAAATGTGTTATTTTCGTCCTATTTATGTAAAAGTGAAGTATACATTGAAATACCAATGACAGCTCAAGATATTTTACATATTTTTCACGTTAGCATTTAAGAATGCTTTTGCCCAACTTTTGTGTCTAATAGAATCAGATGCTCGACAGAAATTCTTTGATTGGTTAAAAAATGTGTATATTGTTGAAAAAGAATTGTTAAATTCAGTTTTCCAGAGAGAAAATATGCTAGAAAGTACACAAATAATATCCAAAATTTTGATGGTCAGTGAAACTGATTTCATATTCACTGCTGTGATGTAAAACATTTGGTCAGTCGGGTAAAATTTACCCTTTGCTGGTGCATTTGTCAATTTCGTGCTGATATTTAAACAAAACTATTATATATATCATCGGTCAGCTCCTAAAACATCATCACTACTGCTTGAGCTACAATGTTTTAGGAGCCCATTGGCAATATTTAACTTAAATACTTAAACATGTTTATATCTTTTTAAAGATATTTGCTGTTATGTATGGTTTTAGTATCATGACCTATGACTATCTGTTCAGTGAGGTAATCTAAGTATTATCCTTCCATATTAAATTTGCAGAAAACAACTTTTGACAGTTTTGTCGCAATCACAACAAATAGGAAGTGCTTGTGACAATAGTATTAATTTTTCATAGATGTAACCTTATTTTCATAGCTTCAGCACAGATGTTTTTTTAATTTGGAAGAGTACATAAAGGAAAAAAATTGGAAAACAGTTATTTGGTAAAACTCTCTCACTTGCATAGAATGTGAAAAAGCAGAAAAACCCTATCAATAAATATACCAACATTTAATGGCGACTGGCAATACAAATTAATTCACATAACTATTAAAAACTTTGCTTCAAGACACCCAGAAAACAAGTCATAGAAGTATACATAAAGTTCCATAGCTTGTGCACAAGTATTTGTAAAGTTATTAAAGTATTATGGAAGTCCCACTTAAAATTAGTAAAGATTCTGAAGTACATCTAAAGTCCTTGGTACTTCTTCAGAAGTCCCCAGTGCTAAAGAGGAGCGCATTTGAAGCCCATGAGCTTTAAATGAAGTATAATCGGAAGCCTTAATGAAGTCTGTGGGACTTCATATGAAGCAGACCTACATGACTTGAAGTATGTTATATGTACATTTGAGGTACATATGAAGCAGAGGGCTTATCTGAAGTCTCTGCTTCTTTTGTGGCGGGGGTACAAGATATTCATTCTGGTCATGAGTGCACAAAGCATGATATTGTAGAATGACAAAAAAAAAACAAGAGCCCTGTATTGCTCAACTGGCAAAACAAAACTTTTTTGCATTATAGGTCTTTTTCTAAATCTCAAATAGCAAAACTTGGAAATAGCAAAATTTGGGAATATCTTTTAAACAACATGTACTGCCATTTTTTTCAGCTCAAGTGATAACATTCAAAAAACATTCCATTTAAGAGATCTATGAGGTTCAGTAAATTGACAGTAGAAACTTCCATCATAACGAGCGCGGCTCTTTTTTTGGTAACACCATTTTAAGATGATAAAAAATGAAATTTCGATTTTGTTCTGGGTTTTAGTCTTAATGTAAATAGGGATGACTAAAAATTTAGTGTCTTCCGGTTAATCAAACCGCGTCACACATATCACAATCTTTTTGCACAAGTGCCTGATAATTACCAGTATCTACCGATTGGATGATTAATTAAAAGTCATTGTCAGTTTCATGAGTAAAGATTATCTAATTTCTTACATACTTTGAGGTTAGTGTCTATTTGTGTATAATCATACTCTGATCTACACTAGTAAATGGTGATGTCATTAATCATACTATTTTTACATCATGCACAGGCCATTTTGTGGAAAATACTATGACAAAGAAAAATTTGGGTGAAAAATAAAGATTTGTATAATCTGATTTTATCGATCTACACACTCTGATTTTAAAGAAACTCCACATAAAACATGGGTAGATTGATCTTTGCACTAACAAAGAAATGAAAGAAAGATTCTGTTTTTGTTTGTTTTCTCCCTTTAAGTGTATATTCATTTCAAGGCAGCAAGTGCACCTACCATTCGTTCCTGAAGTTCCTTTTACCAGTACTCTGCTCTATATCCTTCCCAATCTACTGACTGATTCCTCATAAAAAACTAAGTTTCTCTTATATTGATCTAGACCTAAATGCAGTGAGGAAATGTCCCAGTAAAGTGGTCTTTAAAAGTATGTGAACCAGTTATTCCAATTATTTTTCTGTACATAAATCAACAAAATTTTCGAGGAACTGTCTCAGCCCTAGACAGTTTGCCCAATTTCACATGTATAAATCTAAGAAAGAAAAATGCTTCGTACTTTTGACAATGCTCAAAATAAGTTTTGGCAAAGCCGGAATTCAAACTAAAAACCCCTATGATTTCAAGATCTAGAATCTAGCTGGTCATTCGAAATAATAGATATTTAGTCCATGAATCATTCACGTTACTTGTATTGAGGCATTGCCTTTTTCATACTGTACCTATACATTGTGGCCAGGGCTTATAAAGCACAAATGAAAGTTTCAACTATCAGTTTGCTGGCAGAACTGCTCTCAGAAATAATTGTAAGCAGGTCAAATATAACAAATATCAAAATAAAATTTCGTGAGCTTGTGCAATTGGAATAAAATTCTTGGGAGTACCAATATATAGCTGCATGTATTCAATCATTATGGACTGTTGGCTCAAATACATCATACAGTTATGACAAGGTCAGTCACCTTTCTAAAATGACCTACATTAAATTCAGGATGGTGGCAAAATGATCAATCAAAGCATAAATTGACAAGTTTCATAAATATGTACTTACAAGGGATTCAGGTTTCTTCAAAACCCATCTTTCACATAATTATGTTACCCACTAGGTTAGATACGAGCCAAAGTATTAGGCTAAAAGTTCACTTAAAAGAAATCATACTGACATCAAAGTCGAAATCATACTGACATCAAAGTCCTATAGGTAGGCGAGCTTTAGTTGACTGACAGTAGGAACTTCCGTTTTATATAATTATTGTGGTGTGGGACAGGGGTTACCTTTTTCTCACTACATGTACTTATATTTTAATTATTTGTAAGCACTTGGGTCATTATTTATACTTATGGTATCAAAGCATAAGTTTACAGGCCTGGTTTTAATCAAAGGATCAAGTTAAATGTTTCCTAGTCAATTATCCCTCTCACATTATATTCCCATAGGCAGGTGAGGTTCAGTAGACTGATAGTAGGAACTGCCATTGTACACATTGTGTCCAGGGACAGGGGTTTTATTGCACAAATGGAAGTTTTAACTATCAGGTTGCTGGCAATACCTATTTTTCAAATTTTTTTGTAAGCACTTTGGTCATACGCAAATCAAAATTTCTTTTAGGTGAGGCGAGGTTCAGTTGACTGATGGTAGGAACTTCTGTTTTATATAATGTGGCCTTGGACAGGGGTTACTTTTTTCACACAATTTATATTTCAGCTATTTGTAATCATTTGGGTCATTATTTATACTTATGGTATCAAAGCATAATTTTACAGGCCTGGTCAACTAAAAACTTACCTCTAACGCATTCTTTTTTGTTTTGAAAACCCATCTTTCAAACAAATAAGTTACTGCTAGGTTAGATATGAATCAAAGGATCAGGCTAAATGTTTCCTAGTCAATTAATCTTCTAACAGTATATTCCTATAGGCAGGTGAGGTTCAGTAGACTGATAGTAGGAACTGCCATTGTATACATTGTGGCCAGGGACAGGGGTTTTATAGTACAAATGGAAGTTTTAACTATCAGGTTGCTGGCAATACCTATTTTTCAATTTTTCTTTTTGTAAGCATGTGGGTCAAATGTAAATCAAAATTATTTTAGGTAAACTTATACTAGAGGCGCTTGAGCGCCTGTATCGCTCCACAGGCCTGATTTTTCTGTACCGGTGAAGGGAAGTTTTTTACAATTACCATTCATTCCTGCATTTTAGGTCACTAAAGAAAAAAAGCTATGAAAATCATTGTGAGAAAAGAAGAAAATAAAAGTTACCTGCATTTTCTTAGTTTGACACAATAATTTCTACCCTTTTTGATACAAGTTTTACTAATTTGAAGATTTATTATAGTGTCTGCAACATCTTTCAATTATGGCCAGTTATAAAAATTTTGTCTTCTAGTTTAGTTAACTCATTACCAAATCACAACATTCTATGGTTGTCCAAATGGAAAGCATTTGTAGATGAAAAAATAAAAGTGACTGAAAATTTGAAAGTTGTTTTGTGAAGGGTAGATAACATTGTGGGAAAAGGTTACCAGCATTTTCTCTTTTTCCCACAATGTTTTCTAAACTCTTCTTTGTCAGGGATCAGTTTGATTTGATAACAAAATGCCTATCACAACAGTAAAGCCCTGTCCCTCTTTCTACTAGGTCACCAGGAGGTCAACAAACCTTTACCAGAACTTATCAAAGTGCAGAGTTTCCCTTGCTTTATATGAAAAGGATTATAGATTATGTAAAGCAACCATCTTTAACTCTTTACCAAACGACAAACCTTGGGATGTGACCAAACTGAGAGCATTTGCAGACAACAAATTAAACATTGATGAAATGATGATTTCTCTCTTTCATAGAGTAGAAAACACTGAGGTAAAAGGAGAAAATGCCGATTACCAGCATTTTCTCCTTTTCCAAGAGTGTTTTCCAAAGACTTCTTCTTTAGGGTCCTTAAAAGTCAGGATTGTATGGTAAAGACTTACTACCATTGGAACTAACCTTCAATACAACAATGAAATCAAAACAAGTAGTTTGAGAGAATAAATTTTTCAAAGATTTTACTTTATACCATAAAAGGAAAATGAGTCTCCCATAAAAGCCATGTTTTTTGATGGATCTTTTTTTTTTTAAGGAATTCTGTAGACCTATATCTAAGGAACATTCCTGCCAAAAAGTAATGCTATCCAATAAGCGGTTTGGGAGGAGAAGATTTTTAAAGGTTTTTTACTTTGGTTGCCATGGCAACCAGAATTATTCATGGAACACAATTATTTGAAGGAATTTGAAAGAGGACCACCTAAGGAACATTCCTGTGAAATTTGGTAAAAATCCAGTCAATAGTTTCTGAGGAGAAGTTTTTTAAAGAAAAAGTTTACGGACGCACGCACGGACGAACGGACGAACGGACGGACGGACGGACGGACGGACGGACGCACGACGGACACAACGCCATGACAATAGCCCGCTGGCCTTCGGCCAGTGGAGCTAAAAACTAGTCTTCATTGAATTCAGGTGGACAGAAGTTCCATCTTTAAACCATAATTAGGTTTATGTAAGTTTCTGCATATAAACTCATAAAACAAGCCACATTAAAACCAGATCTAAGTACTATCTGTACACCATTTGTACATAAATTTCTCCAGGTCAACTTTTAAATATAGTCTGCATTGAATTCAGGTCTCAAGCGATACCATCTTCAAATCTTTGTTACATGTATAAGTTTCTTAAGTTAAACTTAAATACTAGCGTGCACTGCATTTAGGATCTAAGGAATACCATCTTTTAAACTCTATCAGGTCAAATTATTTGTTACATAAATTTCTTCATGTAAACTTCAGGTATCAGCAATACCATCTTCAAACTCTCTCATACATTCCTTTATTTTGATAAACTTATAATACTGGCTTGCACTGAATTTAGATTCTAAGCAATACTATCTTTTAAACTCTTGTCAGGTAAATTTAGAAAACCAGCCAACATTATATTCAAGTCAAAAGCAATGAGTACATCTTTAAACTACATGTTACATCAATTTCTTCGGGTAAAATTCTAAGGTTAGCCTGCATTAGATTCATGTCTCAAACAACACTGGCTTAAATCCTGTAAGTAGGTACTACACAATCCAGAGTTTCCATGATCCCCAGGTAAAAGCCTTTTGAAAGCATTATGGGTGAAAGAGAAAATGCCTATCACCAGCTTTTTCCTTTTCCACAACTCCTTTTTAAAACTAAATAATTTGAGCTGCACTTAACTTATCATCTGCAGAAGTTTTCAAGTAGAACTAGTCTACAATTTTGTACTGAGGTAACCCATAAAATTGTTTGAAAAGTCTTCGGCAGGAAAAAAAAAAGATTCATATCAGGTAAAGACTCTACAGTTAAACTTTCTATTTGCATGAATTTTCAATATAAAGAGACAGTTTGCAAATTCACTGTACAAAATATGAAATTCTTTCAATAAATGTTTATTGTTCACAATTTTAGGTAGTTTACAGAAGCTTTAATGTCATATAAGCTATTAAACTTTGTATAATTCAAGTTTACACTATGAATGTCTGCACCTCTACTTATATTACAGGATTGTTGTTGTCTTTTCATGCTTAATTATGTCTGATTGGATGAAATAAGAAATATGCATACCCGCAAATCTTGGCATAAATTTTCAAAATTCAAAATTGATTTTGTTTCGTTGTGTATTTGTTTTTGTTTGTTTCTGTGTGTGTTTGTTTTGTTTGTTTGTTTTTTCATGTTTATTTCAAACTTTTGCAGAGGTTTTGTGTGCAGTGCCATCACCACATTGATAACCTAGGTACCGGTCTGCAAAAATGTACCCGATATGGCCAATGTGCAGAGAGGATATAGGGCCTTATGCCTTTTCTGATGCATGTATTTGCAGGTTAAGATAGTACTGCCATGGAGTGTGTTTGCAAATCCAGGTCCAGAGATCTTATATGTGTATAAGATCTCAGGGGCCCAGTCTGTTTCAAAACCTCACCCCCAACAAATTACACTTTATACAAAACAAAAAAAATGCATCCCTGTCTTCTTGATCTACATAAGACTGTTAGGCCAAGGCATGTCAGAAAGCTTTGAAATTGTGACCCCAAAGTTACAGTTAGATGGTCATTTACATGCTGACACCCATATTGTATTGAGCAGGTAAGAAAATGGCCATTTACATGCCTAGAGAAACTGCTCCTATCTATAATGGCCACACCATGCTAGGTGGACAGTCTTGTCTGAAGTCTGGACTGTTAAACTATATTAAATATTGTGTCAGCATTTTCATATAGGTAATGAACTCTACCTTCTACCATACTTTGCCATAACTGTATGGTGGTGATTTTTATAAAAGACTGTGTGGCCAGAGTGTGTTTGAAAACATCTGATAGTGATCTCAAAAAGACGGTGAAAATGGTCATTGCAGAGCTGACACCAAAATGAGCAATTCAAGAAAATGACCATTAATGTGCACAATATACTTTTCCTTAAATGTTGGCCACACTGTGCTAAGTGAGCTGTCTTGTCTGGGTCAGTGTTTGAATTTGTACGATACAGAATACAATAGTGTGTCAGCCTACAAAGAAAGCATTAGTGAATATAATTATACTGTTTTCAAAATTTGCAATATTGTGAGAGCAATAAGCTGAATCAAATGATTACTTTGGCCTACTTGGGGATGTGGTTGTAGTTCCTTACCCCTACATTTTTTTTTTCTATTTTTAGGTACAGAATAGTACTGGAGCCACATATGTAAAGCCAGAGATAAACCATCTTATTGAGAAACAGAACCTAGACCAGTGAATGTTGTTTATTGAACAAATGTAAACAGTGGTGGTCCACAAGTTATCATGCATTCTTCAGATTGCTGAAATGATTTGGGAAAAGCAGTGTTTTTCACACTGCTGTGTAAGTGTCGACTTTATGATTTTTTGAAATTTGTGCGAGTCTAGCCAAACTGATCTTGATGTTACAGGAATAGCATTAGCAAATTCACTCATACCTTGGTTTTGAAAAGGGTCACCTTATGACAACAGGTATTTTGTCCAAAGTTCTGTTCTTTAGAATTGAGTCACAGTTTTCAACAGAATTTTTTGTCAATAGAATGCTACCTAAAGTAACAGTTGCACCTAAAATTTAATTAGTGACCCTTGAGTTGCTATGGGGAACGTGCTCAGCTCAAGGGTATGCAGGTCAATGATGTATCTGATATTAGCCTGTTTGGTTATTGGATTACCTCTTTACTATAGATTGACGAGTTTGATAAAGTGTGATAAAATGATGTGAATTAAAGCAGTGGTTCCATTTCCTGCTTTTTTTTTTTTTATTTTACAATGGTTATTCTCTCCAAAGTGTTGACTAACTCTCTTGGCAGATTTGTAGCCTTCTTCATATTGAATGACTGGATTTCTCTTTCTTCCTCAACCCAGGATATTTACAGCACCTTCTTTATTATTGTCTTCACTTTCTACCAAAATTTAAAATACAATTTCCAATGAAGCTAAAATAATGAATTCTGTGATGGGGGAAAAAAGAAATACTGGTTGTCAGCATTTTTTTCTTTTCCCACAATGATTTCGAAATTCTTCCACCCAAAGTTGGTACAATTTTGAATTGTTTTTTAACTATTTGAAAAACTTATTTGGTAAAGTATTAAAATATTTTTTTTCAGATGAGAGTGATTATTCAAGTCTTTTTTGTCTGCTGTATTGCCTAAATTTATCTGCCCCTTTACTTAGATTTTTAACTCTACCAGCCGGTAATGGCAAAATTTTAGACTTGTCCAAATTGAAAGCAGTTGCTGACGACAAAATAAACATGACTTAACTCTTTACCACTCGAGAAAATTTTAGACTGGTCCAAATTGAAAGCATTTGCAGACAACAAAATAAAGGTGACTGAAAAATTGAAATTTGTTTTGGGAAGGGTAGAAAACACTGTGGGAAAAGGAGAAAATGCTGGTTACCAGCATTTTCTCCTTTTCCTACAGTGTTTTCAAAAGGCTTCTTTCTCAGGGGTGTCAAAAGTAGGGATTGTGTGGTAATGGGTTAAGAATTGAAAATTAACTTTAGAAGAGTAGAAAACATTGTTGGAAAATGAGGAAAAGCTGGTTACCAGCATTTTCTCCTTTTCCCACAATGTTCTCAGAAGCTTCTTCCTCTGGGTCGAAAAAACCAGGGATTGTTTGGTAAAGGGTTAAAAGAATAATTGCACTTAGTGAAGAGCAGCCAAGGAACAACGGAATTTGGTTGATCATATCACCATTGATCCCTGAATTGTTTATCACTAATGACGTTTGTCTGTCCCTTTTCTTAAATCCTTGGCAATAACTGATGAAATTTCAAACATCTGTCCCTTACGCTAGTAGACCGTTTTATTTATGTGTGGGGGTGGGCGTGTATTATTTAATGCAGTGTCATGGAAAAAAGGGTCATAAAAAAGTCTTTCTCAGTTAAGGATATCATTTCAAAAAAATAATCTGTTTTCTTTTAAATCTCTTTCAGGAAAGACATGAGCTTGTTGTAGGAAACTTCAGCATGATGACAAAATGGAGGTAGGTCAGAGTTGTCAACAGTTTCTAGCTGTTTTCTAAATTAGTCTAAACTCATATTGCTTTGGCTCAATAGAACTTTTATTCATAGAGCTAAGGTTGGTTGTAGAGTATTTTTTGTTTCATCTTTTTGTGCATAAAACCCTTGTCTGCAATGTGCTTCATTTGCCAATACTGGTTTAATAGTTTGAAAACTGGAATATTGGTCCCGAATGTAATTAGGGTAAAATGGGAAAACAAAATTTTTTTTTTGCATTATAGCTCTTCTCATAAATCATTAATAGGAATATTTGACTTTTTTTTTCATCTTAAAAGAGCCTTTTATTCTCAAAACAACGATTACCATAACTCTTTTTCTAATAAACTCATAAAAAATTCAGATTACTTGGCATTTTCCTTAACACGTGAGGTTCAGTAAACTGACAGTAGGAACTTTCATTATTTATTTATATTAAAACTATGCAATGTGGCCAGGGACAGGGGTTATATAGCACAAATGGAAGTTTCAACTATCAGATTGCTGGCGAATTTGTTTTTTGGCATAGCTGAATGTGCTTGCTTTTGACCTAGGTTTTTGGCTTTGATGAAAAATTAATAAACAGAAATTTGATATTGGTAAAAAATGTATACAAGTCTATACTAAGGCCCCTGCCTATTTGCAGGCAAATTTATGCAGTCAATCTTTTTTGAAGACATTTTCTTGTTAGAACTAATGGGAAAGAGATCAAATTTACAATAAATATCAAGTTAGAATTTCTTGAGCTTGTGAAACTTACATAGAATTCTTGGCCGTACCACCATATAGCTGCATGTATATATGCATTACGTGAAGTGTTACCCCAAATACATCATAGTGTTGTGACAACTTCAGTTAACTTACATGAAAATCAGGTTGCTGGCAAACTTATTGGTAAATTGCATAATCATATCTGCATTGTTGGGTCAAATATGTAACAAAGCAAGTGTGTTCAACTTAAAAAACTTACTTACAATGCCTTCGTGTTTCTCAAAAATCTGTCATATATAAAAATGTAACCTGTTAATTCAGATATGAATCAAAATACAAGGTTAAAAGTTTCTTTGAAAAACAGGGAGGTGAGGTTCAGTAGACTGACAGTAGGAACTTCCATTATTTATATATTGTGACCAGGTACAGGGGTTATATAGCACAAATGGAAGTTCCAACAATCAGGTTGCTGGCAATACCTATATTTCAACAATTTGTAAGCAGTCAGGTCACATGCAAATCATGGTATCAAACGTAATTTCACAAGTTTTGTCAGCTCAAAAATTTACCTACAATGCATTCACCTTTCTTGAAAACACATTTTCAAATATCTAGCAAAACCTTTTTCCAAACATTTGTTAGCGCTCGAGTCAAATGCATATCAAAGTTCCTCCAGGTGAACTTAAAAAAAACTAGCCTTCATTAAATTGAGGTCAAAAACAGTGCTCTCCTGAAATTATGTATTATTATTTAAGTGTCTTCAGGTAAACTTAAAAATGATCCTACATCAAATTAAGGTTGCAAAATTTACATGCAATACCATTTTCTTTGTAAGATAAATGTCTTCATGTAAATTTATAATACAAGTCTACACTAAATTTAGGTCTTTAGCAATTCTCTCGTTAAACTAACTGTAAAGTATGTTCCCTCACATAAACTTAGAAAACTAGCCTACATTAAATACGGTCTTTAACCCTTTACCACACAGTCCAGAAATTCAATAACCCTAAGAAAAAAACCTGTCAGAAATATTGTTGGGAAAAAGAGAAAATGCTGGTTATCAGCAAAATAAACCAACTTACTTCATTAAATTTTTCTCTTTCAAAGTTTGAGGTAGTTTAGGGCATCTTTAATGTCACATGAAACTTACAATTTTAACTCTTAACCCTTTACCCCATATGGCATTTCTATGGTATCACTAATTGACCCTAAATAATAGCAAGGATGAAGCCGTTTTTTTATATGTAAATGACAACTTTTGATAGCATAGAAAACATTGTGACAAAAGGTGAAATTGCTCGTCACGAGCAATTTCACCTTTTGCCACAATGTTTTCCAAAGACTCCTACAAGTAGTGCGTAGAAATGAGTATCTATGGAGTAAAGGCTTAACCAAATAACAAAATTCTAGACCTGTCCAAATTGAAAGTGTTTGCGGACGACAAAATGAATGTGGTTGAAATATTGAAATTTGATGTTCAAAACATACAGTATAAATATTTTGTATTTCTGTTCATACAAAATCAGAATTGTGATTGCTTGATTATATCAAAATGAATGAAATAACAAATACCGGTACTTGAACATGTAAACCTTAGCATTAATTTTCAAAATGCAAAATTGTTTTTCTTTGTTGTATGTTTGTATGTTTGTTTATATGTATGTTTGTGTTTCCATGTTTATTTCAAACTTTTGCAGAGGTTTTGTGTGCAGTGCTATCACCACATTGATAACCTAGGTACCGGCCTGCAAAAATGTACCCGATATGGCCAATGTGCAGAGAGGATTAAAGGCCTTTCCTTTTCTGATGCATGTATTTGCAGGTTAAGAGAGTACTGCCATGGAGTGTGTTTGCAACCCAGGTCCAGAGATCTTATATGTGTATAAGATCTCAGGGGCCCAGTCTGTTTCAAAACCTCACCCCCAACATATTACACTTTCTTTAAAACAAAAAAATGCATCGCTGTCTTCTTGATCTACATAAGACTGTTAGGCCAAGGCATGTCAGAAAGCATTGAAATTGTGACCCCAAAGTTACAGTTAGATGGTCATTTACATGCTGACACCCATATTGAATTGAGCAGGTAAGAAAGTGGCCATTGGCATGCCTAGAGAAACTGCTCCTATCTATAATGGCCACTCCGTGCTAGGTGGACAGTCTTGTCTGATGTCTGGAGTGTGTATAAAATATATTAAATATTGTGTCAGCATTTTAATCAGCATTTTAATGAGTTCTACTTTCTACCATACAGGCTCATTGTTTGTGTCTGTTGAAAAACATGTTACGATGCAAAAATAGTTGTAGAAAGTCATCTGTTTTGAAAACAAAGTGAAAAATTGCACAGGAAAGGAAGCATTGGTAATGAGCTAATACAACATTTCCACAGACAGTTTTGTTTAGAGCTTTAACAATTCATAACTATATGGTGGTGAGTTGATAATTTTATAAAAGACTGTTACACCAGGCATTTTTGAAAACATCTGATCTTGATCCGAAAATATGACAGTAAAAAATGGTCATTACGAAGCTGACACCAAAATGAGTAATTGCAGAAAATGACCATAAGTATACCCAACATAAATTTCCTCAAAAATTGGTCACACTGTGCCAGGTGAACAGCTGTGTCTGGATCTACTGTCGGCTTACAGGGAAAAGTCTTAAATAAATTTTATATCATTGCATATGTTCACAATATGTTCAAAATTTGTAATTCTGTTAGAGCAATAAGCTGAATCCAATGATTACTTTGGCCTACTTAGGGATGTGGTTTTTGTGCCTTACCCTGTTTTTGTTTTATTTTTAGGTCAAGTATAGTGCAAGAGTTACATACACAGACTATGGTAAAGCTGAGATGAACTGTCTTTTTGAAAAAAAGAACCTAGACTCATGGATGCTATATATTGTACCAATGTAAACAGTGTTTTTCCACAAATTACCATTCTTCATTCCCTGGAAACAGTTTACAAGAAGCAGTGTTTCTGAAACAGCAAAGTTGATTGTTTGAGTCCACCTGGACTGGTCATGATGTTACAGGAATGGCATTCCAGAATTGTCCTGCAAAAACAAGGAATTCCTACTTGTCTGCCTATTCCGGAATTGTATCGGACAATTCTAGAATTGGGCGAGGGAGCTATAACATACTATTGTCTTAACTCATTACCAAACGACAAAATTTTTAGACTTGTCCAAATCAAAAGCATTTGCAGACGACAAAATGTATGTGACTGAAAATTTTAAATTAGTTTTGTGAAGGGTAGAAAACATTGTGGGAAAAGGAGAAAATGCTGGTTACCAGCATTTTCTCCTTTTCCCATAATGTTTTCAAAAGGGTTCTTTTCCGGGGGCGTCAAAAGTAGGGATTGTGTGGTAATGGGTTAAACTAAACTAGGGGATAGATTAGGATAATGATAAATATGTTAGGACATTCACATATATTGCAAAGGTTCTAGATTCGAGTGATCATGATTCTCTTACTTCCTTTACACACAGTGTTTTCTATTCTTTCAGTCAAGTATGCGACATATTACGTCGTTGAAGCGACATCTGATTTCCTGTTTGCAATTAATGTTTTCATTTGGACTCAGAAATAACTGATTATGTCATAAAGGGTAAAAGTGAAAAATGTAACAATATGAAAGTTCTTTTCAACTGAGAGATAATCTCACAGTATTAGAAAGTGTATATTAAAGATCAGGCTGCACTCTTATGCAGTCCCATCGCTGCAAAACCTATCACATTCTTTCTTTGTCAGCCAGACAGTTGAGCCTGAGACATCTTTGTATTATTTACTTTAGACCAAGACAAAATGGATTTACTGATGGTTAACCCATAACCAAACAATCCTGACCTTTTAATGGCCTGAGAAAGAAGCCTATTGAAAACATTGTGGGAAAAGGAAAAAAAAGCTGGTAATCAGCATTTCCTCCTTTTCCCACGATGTTTTCTACCCTGCCCAAATCAAATTTCTGTTTTTGATTCCCATTTATTTTGTCGTCTATAAATGCTTTCGATTTGGGCTAGTCCAAAATTTTGTCTTTTAATAAGGGGTTAACCTTTACCAAAAAGATAAATTTTTGGACTCGACCAAATTGAAAGTATTTGGAGATGGTAAATTAGATGTAGCCCAAATGGAAACATTATGGTCAATGGATAACCAGCATTACCATGTTCTCATTTTTCCGCTATGTTTTTAGTAGCTTTCTTCTTCAGGGTTTTTAAAACTTTGGATTGTGTAATAAAGGGTTAATTTGAGAGAAAATATTTTATAGGTTTTGTTTCCCTTATGCTCATCAGTTATATGAAAACAGATCAAAGACTGTGCTTGTCATTTTAATTTGATACTTCAAAAATGATTATAATGTAAAGTAGAATGACCACTTTTCATACAGAAAATATCAGAAAAGAGAAAAGTGTCGACCCTGGTCAGCCTGCACAATCCACGCAGTCTGTCCAGGTTCGACACATGTCACAGTTCCCAGATGGTACCTTCTTGTCTGACAGCTCACAATTTTTTAGCTCCACTGGCCGAAGGCCAGCGAGCTATTGTTATGGAGTTATGTACGTCGTGCGTCTGTCCATCCGTCCGTCTGTGCATGCATCCGTAAACATTTTCTTTAAAAAACTTCTCAGAAACTACTGACTGGATTTTTACCAAATTTCACAGGAATGTTCTTTAGGTGGTCCTCTTTCAAATTCCTTCAAATAATTGTGTTCCATGAATAATTCTGGTTGCCATTGCAACCAAAGTAAAAAACCTTTTAAAATCTTCTCCCCCCAAACTGCTAATTGGATAGCATTATTTCTTTGCAGGAATGTTCCTTAGATAGAGGTCTACAGAATTCCTTAAAAAAAAAAAGATCCGTCAAAAAACATGGCTTTTATGGGAGACTCATTTTCCTTTTATGGTATAAAGTGAAATCTTTGAAAAATTTCTTCTCTCAAACTATTCGTTTTGATTTCATTGCTGTATTGCAGGTTAGTTCCTATGGTGGTAAGTCTTTACCATACAATTCTGACTTTTAACGACCCTAAAGAAGAAGTCTTTGGAAAACACTCTTGGAAAAGGAGAAAATGCTGGTAATCAGCATTTTCTCCTTTTCCCTCAGTGTTTTCTACTCTATCAAAGAGAGAAATCGTCATTTCATCAATGTTTAATTTGTTGTCTGCAAATGCTTTCGGTTTGGTCACATCCCAAATTTTGTCGTTTGGTAACCAAAGCGTTAAAGATGGTTGCTTTACATAATCTATAATCCTTTTCATATAAAACAAGAGAACCTATGCACTTTGATTAGTTCTGGTGAAGGTTTGTTGACCTACTGGTGAACTTGTACAAAGAGGACAGGGCTTTACCGTTGTGATAAGGCATTTTGTTATCCAATCAAACTGAACCTGCAACTTCTATAAAACAATTGCCACAATACATATTTTCTATATTTTGATGTTTCCCCACCCAAAATGGTTTGTAACAAGACCCTTTTTAACCCATTACCACATAGTCCCTACTTTTGATGTCCCTGACAAAGAAGACTTTAGAAAACATCGTGGGAAAAGGAGAAAATGCTGGTAACCAGCATTTTCTCCTTTTCCCACAATGTTATCTACCCTTCACAAAATTTTCAAATTTATACAAGTATGGTACCCTGGTTGTCATGATCAACAATATACATGCTATTTCATTTATTGTATTGTCGGTTTACTTCGAAAACCTCATAACTACAGTTTATAAGCTTGTAAGCTGTAGTAACAAGGTTTTTGAAGTAAACCGAGGATACCCTGTCAACCATAACTTAAAAACATGAAAGCTTAGCAGATGATTTATGACAATGTACCTATTCCAGTGCACATTTCTTACAGTATTCTATGTAATTGTGCCTTTCAACAGTATTATAGTTAGAACCATGTTCATTTGAGTTCTTCTTGTGAGTATCAATCACTCAACCAATAATTCTAATACTGTACTAGTAGACAAACATCAATGACAATGATAAAAAAATGATAAAAGAAAATGAAGAAAAAAAGTCTTACTTTGCCCCCAATTCCTATTTTGCCCAGGGACAATTCAGCAATTGAACCATGCTTGCTAAGTAGACATTCTTACTTCCTCCTGTAAAGTGAGAATTCCAAATTGGGGTGGGAAAATTCCAGTTTTGTCCTTCCTACTTTGTGCAGAACATAAATAACATATCCTGTTGGCCAAAGTTATGCTCTTAACCCTTTCCCAAACAATCCCTGGTTTTTACGGGTCAGGACTAGAACCCTTTTGAAAACATTGTGGGAAAAGGAGAAAATGCTGGTAACCAGCATTTTCTCCTTTTCCCACTATGTTTTCTACCCAATCATGTAGAAAAACCATCATTTTAGCAAGTGTTAATTTGTCACCAGCAAAATGCTTTCAATTTGGTCTTGTCCAAAATTTGCCGTTTGGGAAAGGGTTAAATACTTAGCCACTTTTTTGATTAAAAAAATTCTGAAGTACTACCTGAAGTGATACATTTGCACTTGGATTTTACTTAACTCTTTACCACACAATCCTGACTTTTAATGACCCTGAGAAGGCCTGTGAAAACATTGTGGGAAAAGGAGAAAATGCTGGTAACCAGCATTTTCTCCTTTACCCACAATGTTTTCTACCCTTTTCAAATTAGATTTCAATTTTTGATTCACATTTATTTTGGCGTCTGCAAATGCTTTCATGTTAGACTAGTCGAAAAATATTGTTGTTTGGAAAACAGTTATGTAGCCACCCTTGAGTTGCTATGTGGAAAATATTTACCAGTAAAGACTAAACAATGTAAATGATGCATATGAAATTAACCTGTTTGGTTATGGAGTAACCTCTGTTTTATAGATTGATAAAATATTATAAAGTATGACAATGTGTTGTGAAATAAACAGTGCTTCATTTTGCTGCACTTCTTTCCGAAGTGGTTATTCAGTGGTTATTCTCCCCATGGTGTTCACAAAATCTATTGACAAATTTTCAACCTTTTCCATTGTGTTTTCTAAACAGTCTTCAGCTTTTAAAAGCCCTGAAAGAAAAAGGCATTTGAAAACATTGTGGGAAAGGAGAAAATGCTGGTAACTGGCATTTTCTCTGTTTCCCACGTTTTCTACCCTTTCAAAAATATAAGTAATCTTTTTAGTTACATGTAGTTTGGCCTCTTTGAAGAAAATGTCGGGGTACTAACATAGCCCTAGCATCACTGACTTAGCATCACTGACTGTGTCATTGTCTTGCAAAAACTTCGGACATACTGTACCATGGACAGCTTTGAAAGATCAGACAAGTTTCGTTTTTTTAATTTCTAGCATTTTTTCCTTTTCCCATAATAATTACTATGGCTTTTTTCTCATTGTTTTCCACTAACTATTCCAAAAATGTCAAAATCTAAAGCATGAGTTTCCATGTAGCTGAAATTATGATATCCGTCTTTGAAATTGACAAAAAAAATACTCACTCAAAACTAGCATTTCCCTCAATATTTTCAAAACCTCCTCACCCAAGTTGTGGTGTTTTGTTTTGAAGTTTTGAATCAAAAAGTTTTTAAAGAAGTAAAAACACTTAAGCTAAACATTGCAATACTTGGCTACTTGATTTAAATCTAGAAGACATACATTTTTTTTTCCTATGCATTCCTATGAGAAAGTAACGACCCCAGGGCAAAGCCTTTTTTGGCCACAAAGCTATACTTACTTGAATCCTGGTCGAGGTGCACAAGGTAAAACCACATTGATAATACAGGTGTAGAATGTGTGTATATAAATAAGAAGATTTTCAAAGGATCCCAAAAAAATCAAGACCATATAAAACATGAAGCCCTGGAGACAGGGATAAATTTAGGTCATATGGTTAGTAACAAGAATATTTACAACGTTTACAAAATAAAAGCCCATGTAAAATTTGTGATCCCTGGGCTGGGGCAAAACTTGACCCAAAGCTACAACTTGGGCACTCTTGGTAGATGTCTCTTGATAAAGCTACATGCAAAGTTTGGTAGCACAAGGCCTTATGGCTATGAACGGGTAGATTTTTAGATTTCCCTATAAAAACCCATGAAAAATCTGTGAGCCCTGGGGTAGGGCCAAATTCAACCCCAAGGCTATCATTTGGGCACCCTTGGTAGACGCCCACTTAATGCCAAATTTCGTAGCCTTAGGCTCAATACCTAGGTATCAAGATTTTTTTTTAAGTTTTTCCTATAAGCCCATAAAAAGTTTGTGATACCCCAGGGTGGGGCTAAATTTGACCCCAGGACCATAATTTAGAAACTTGGTAGAGGTCCACTAGATAAAGCTTCATGCCAAATTTGATAGCCCATGGCCTTATGGTTTCAGACAATAAGATTTTCAAAGATTTTCATTTCTTTTTATTTTGTTGCCATGGAAATCCAGATTCTGAAGGAATCTGTCTCTAAGAAATTCTGAAGAGTACCATGTTAGGATCATTTCTGTGAAGTTTCATCGAAATTGGATGTGTGGTTTCAAAGATGTTTGAAAATAAAGTTAACGGACAGACGAATGCACAACGGACTTCAGGTCCTGACATAAAAGCCTGCTGGCCTTCAGCTAGTGAAGCGAAAAATGCTGGTTTACCACAAAGTTTTCGACAGCTTATTTTCTTCAGGGTCTATTGGCTTGTTACCAGCATTTTCTTTCTTACTTCACAAAGTTTTCAAAAGCTCATTTTATTCAGGATCGACCTTTCTATTGCTTGATGAATCAAAGCGTTGGAAACACTGGTGTGGCCTTTGTTAAGGAAGCCATTGTATGGAATTAATAATTCCAAAGACTTGAAAGTCGACCTTCTAAGCAAGTTAATATATATTTTTGGGTTAAAGGGAGAGTACTAGTGCCAAAGTTTGGATCATTTGTATATTAATGTTTTCCCTTTGATCATTCACAAAAGTCATGAGTAATTTCCCTTGACAGAACTCATGATGGGCAGAGAGAGAAATCATGTATATATATCAATATATCAAAAAAAATTAACTTTGCAAAATTTGGGAAGAAGCATTTTAAAGCTTTCTTTCTTTGTTCCTATTTTTCGAACATGTGACCTCCGGGATGGAGCCAGTTTTGACCCCAGGGGCATCATATGAACAAACTTGATAGAGGTCCACTAGGAGACGCTTCATACCAAAATATCAAAGGTATACTCCTTCGCATATCAGTGAAGATTTTCATAGATTTTGCCATTTATTTCCGTTATGGTTGCCATAGCAACCAGAGTTATGGACTAAATTCAATCTCTTGAACAACTGTGGTAGAGATTTTATCCAAGGAACATCCCTGCCAAGTTTCAACAAGATTGTCCCAGTGTTTTAGGAGGAGAAGATGTTTAAAGAAATTGTGGATGACTGACGACACATGACAGACAGATAATAGGCAATCATAAAAGTTCACCTTTCAAGAGCACTTCGTGCTCAGTTGATCTAAAATAGAATGTCTTTCCCATCAGTGTCGTCGTGGGCCATAGCAAATCTCTTATTTCGACAACTAGGGTTTAATGAATGAAAATTAAAAGGCTTTGGGAGTATAAGGATGATTTGTTTGTATATTTGTAAAATTTTCGTCCCAAAATCTGAAGGGCCACCTTTAATGTATGAAAATAAAAATTAAATGAGTACACAGTGAAACTGGAATGCTTTTTCATCCCAAAGCAAAGAAATACTGTGATGAAATCTCCAATTCCAATCGTGTGCGTCATCTGAAAAAGTTTGCTAGTCAGGCTGAGTCATCATTGTCATTCGCCAGTTCTTTTGGGTTAACTCCAAATATTAGATATAAGTGAAAAAGCAAAGAGGGCAAAAAAGTGAGTGTTAAGACTTTCTGAGAAAGACTACTCAATTGTAGACTCACATGATAAGCAGAAACTCAAAGAACTTATTGTATGTTCTTGATAAATTTGCGATAAGTGACGCCGCCTATTATGAACTCACAGCACTTGATGACGGCATGACACGGAAGTACATGTATCTTATTGTTCAAGAATGGATAGAAGTTAACATAATGTTTCACATTGAAAGGACGCTGGGCATGACCCCAGATGCCTTTGTGAGTGTTAAAGAAGAATTACCATCATACATAGAACTAAACAGATGCGGATATTGAAAGTGAAAACTATCCGGTGATGGGACTAGAGTCAGCAGGATAACAAACTGTGTCACACTGTCATTGACATTACCAGGAGAAACTGCACAGGCCATAGCCATACTGAAGCGTTAGGAAAACTATGAGGATATCAGTGTTTGTTGCAATCTGGTTTTCTCTGAATTTAATGAACTTCTTAAAAACACAGAAACAACTGTTAACAGGAAAAAACACAAACTCGGGTTGTTCTTAAACAGAGACATTAAGTCTATTCAAATGTATATTGGATTAAATGAGGCAACAGCCAATTTGGTGGTGTTAAGTTTCTAAAAGCAAAAACATGGACATTTCAAAGCCGAAAGCTTTCTACAACAGCGAAAAAATGCAAAGGACTTCACAAACAATAGTGTCACACAGAGCTAAAAAAGAATTTTGGATGCAAGAGCAAACCTCTGATGGAGACTGAACCAGAAGAAATTGTTCCAGATGAACTTCATTTGTATTTAAGAATTTCAGACGTACTTCTTCAAAAAGCTCATTGAAGACTGCAAGAGTGTAAATAAAAGTGACACAAGACCTGTTCGTTTATTGGAAAGTCGACTTTCGTAATGTCATGCGGTGGGATCTAAAATGAAACATATCTAATTCCAAATGGATACTATAAAGGCTCAGATCAGACTGCACACCAAATTTGCTAGTACCAAAGGCACATCTCAGGCTGAGCATCTGTGTAGTCTGATCAGCGCCACTCATGTTCATAAACTTACTTGTAAGTATATGTTATTTTAAAGGTTAAAGTTTCGACACTTTGATCAGTTTCTGAACACGAAGCCCCCTTTTTACCATGAGACAGCAATAAATACCAAAATCCTGAGATATGTCAAATAATTAAGGAGATATTGGTGAAAAATTGACATATAACATGAAGCTCCTTTTTATGTTGAAGCCGTGTTTAACTTGCAACTTAATTAGAAGTCCTCAGCCAAAAGCAAATCATCTTGTAACTTAAGGAAATTCACATATCAAGTCTTCCTCTGGTATGTTCACCTGGAATTCAATATTAGCACTCTCCTAATTCATAAGAGTGAAAAGAAGGAAATGATAATGATAATAACAACTAGAATAACTATCACTAAAGGTGATAAATACCCCCGCACTATATTTCATTTCACAGGGGCAATAACTCATTAATTCTTCATAGAATTTTCACTAAGTTGCGTCTTGCATATCTACAACTCCTAATGAACACTTCTGCCAAGTTTAAAGTGAATCAGACAGAAACTGTAGGAGATGTCCAGACAAGTATTTTTAAGTCAAATCACGGGCAATAACTCACTAATTCTTTATGGAATTTTCACAATTTGCATCTTGCACATCTACAACTCCAAATGGACAATTCTGCCAAGTATAAAGCGAATCGGACTGAAGTTGTAGGAGGAGTTGTCCGGACAAGCATTTTAAATGTGAATTAGGGGTAATAACTCATTAATTTTTCATAGAATTTTCATGAATGTTGCGTCTTGCACATCTACAACTCCTAGTGAACACTTTTGCCAAATTTAAAGTGAATCAGACAGAAACTGTGGGAGGAATTGTCTGGACAAGCATTTTTAAGTCAATTCAGGGGCAATAACTCAGTAATTCTTGATGGAATTTGTACAAAATGTGTGTCTTGCACATCTACAGCTCCTACTGAACACTTCTGCCAAGTATCAAGCGAATTGTCCGGTCAAGATTTGGGGACAGATCGCCCGACCGACAGGCTCACTCCAGTATACCCCCCCCAAACTTCGTTTGCGGGCGTATAATAAATTTTGAGCAACACAAGGGTAGTTAGGTCCTTCTATATGACTCTATGTGGACCTTGAGTAAGTAGGTTCTTCTGTTTGTGTGTGTGGGGGGGGGAGAGAAGATACAAATAAGTCTTTATTCTTTATATAAGAGCAGCTTTATTTTGGGTTATTGTCTTTCACTGGTAATTTTTATCAACACTCTGAAATTATACATACAACATACTAAGTAACAATATATGGTAAAGTCCAGTTATATAACTTGACAGTGAGTTCTACAGAGAATGGTTAAAACAATATACAATACAATAAAGAATATGTTTGGCTTTAACATGCTTGCAACAATATTATTTGTAGATTTAAAATAACACTCTTCCCTCGGTTATCTTGAAAGAACTTACTGCAAAATACTTGTATTAAGCTATATGAAATAAAGTCAAACATATCAAACTATAATAGAAAATATTACAGAATGACTTCTACAAAATAGACTTACCAATTTGAGGAATTAAGTGTTCCCAACAGACTTTACAAAATGGCCATGCCCTCTCTCTCTCTCTGTGCTGTGTGGTTAGCTGAAAGATTAATAAAAGATGTGCAAGCTAGTGAAAGGTAAGAGGGTTGTTAAAGAATAATTGCTCTACATGTTCAAACTTCAGGTAAGGCTCTGGATCAGCCAAAGATTTGTACAACAAAAAGGGTTAACTGATCAGAGAATTAAAAGACTTCCAAAATCATCTTCAAACAAGGTAAGACTTGGTAATCACAAAGAAAAGTACTCAGAAGAGCAACTTACAACAAATTGCTGCCTTTTTCCCAAGAAATCAATTCTAAGAATCTCCTCTATTCTGTACCAAGTAAACAGTTGGAGACTGAATGAATATAAGAATTTTTGAAAGTCATGTGACTAAATATGAGGGAAAATACTGGGACCAATGAAGCCAAACACAGGTAAGGTTGGGTATAAACTGACTAAAAGGAACTTGCCATCTGAAAATGACCCTATTACACAAGGAAAGCAAAGAATGCCCTTTCTGAGAACTTCACTGTCTCTGTATTGATTTTAAAAGTTCTGTATCATACAGATGTTACAATTTAAGATTCGTTTGTACAGTTAGAAAATGACAACAAAATTAATGTGTGACTTCCAAACAACTTTATAGAACAAAATCATCATAAACAATGATTTATAGATTATTTTTCAACTTTGACTTCTGAAACATGTCATTCATTTATTCTTGCACAAGCTTCCACACATCTTCCTTGAAAGACATAAATATACCTGTCCCTGAAATAGAAAGCTCGAAATCCTATTACACATCTTTTATTTAACTCATATCCCTACAAATTTAATTGTTATCTTTTGCATGTTCCTGTTTTGTGTGACACGTGTGGTGATTAACTGCACATAGTAAACTTTTAAACCGGTATTAAATCACAATAAATAGTTCAATATGATTTTTAAATTCAATATCACTCAAAACTTATGTTGAATGCCTGACTACGATACAGATTAAATGAACGAAAGTTCAACATCGTTATTAATCTTCTTTAAAACTTATTCATAATTTAGACAAAATGATGTCAAAACTTGCTGTCAATGCCAAGTCTCTGCTGTTGGAGTTGGAGACATCCTAGAGATCATAAAACATGGATTGCACCATTAACAATACAAAATCAAATATGAAACTCAGGAGTAGCATACAAGACACCAATACATAACATATGAGGCAGAAGGTTTTCTTTGTTCCATAAGGTCTACTTGGGTACATGGTAACATTAGAACTAGAATTTATATTTCAGACTTATATGCGGTTTACAGCGTAAACTTCTACCATCATATCTGTTGAAAGAATCAGAAGAATAAATTTTGAGACCTTTAGGACCAACAACTGATGAATTCTGACAGCGATCTTTCATTTGTTGAACCAGAGGACCATGATGGTGCTACATCGCTCATCTGGGTACTATGCTGTAAAATCAAACTTGTGACCGCTGGGCAGGGCCAGTTTTGACCCCAGGGGCATCATATGAAAAAGATTTGTAGAAGTCCACTAAGAGATGCTGCCTCCCAAATGTCAAAGCTCTATGCCTCCTTGTTTCAGAGAAGAAGAATCTTAAAGTTTTCCTTCTTTGTTCCTATGTTTCGAACTTGTGACCCACGGGGCGGGGCAAGTTTTGACCCCAGGGACATCGTATGTACAAACATTGTAGAAATCCGCTAAGAGATCCTGCTTACTAAATATCAAAGCTCTACATCTTCTAGTCTCAGAGAAGAAGAAATTCAAAATTTTCCTTCTTTGTTCCTATGTTTCAAACTTGTGACCCCCGGGGCGGGGCCAGTTTTGACCCAAGTGGCATCATATGAACAATCTTGGTAGAGGTTCAATAGGATATGCTACATGTACATACCAAATATCAAAGCTCTGCACCACCCACCTACTTTCAGACAAAAAGAATTTCAAAGTTTTCCTTCTTTACTTTTATGTTTCAAACTTGTGACCCCTGGGCGGGGCCAATTTGAACCCCAGGGGCATCATATGAACAATCTTCGTAGAGTTCCACTAGGAGATATTACATACCACATATCAAAGCTCCGCACTTTCTAGTTTCAGAGAAGAAGAATTTTAATTTTTTCTTTCTTTGTTCCTATGTTTCAAACTTGTGACCCCCGAGGCAGGGCCAGTTTTGACCCCAGGGACATCATATGAACAATCTTGGTAGAGGTTCACTAGGAAATGCTACATACCAAATATGAAAGCTCTGCACCTTCTAGTGTCAGAGAAGAAGAATTTTGAAGTTTTCCTTCTTTGTTCCTATGTTTCAAACTTGTGACCCCCGGGGCGGGGCCAGTTTTGACCACAGGGGCATCATATGAACATCTTTGTAGAGGTCCACTAGGAGATGCTACAAACTAAATATCAAAGATCTACGCCTTCCAGTTTCAGAGAAGAAGATTTTCAAAGATTTTGCTATTTTTTTTCCTTTTGGTTGCAATGGCAACCAGAGTTATACGTGAAATTCAATCTCTTGAACAACTTTGGTAGAGCTTGACCCAAAAAACATCCCTGCCAAGTTTCATCAAGATTGGCCCAGCGGTTTAGGAGGAGAAGATGTTTAAAGAAATTGTGGACGATGCACGACGGACGACGCACAACGGACGACGGACATTTGGCGATCACAAAAGCTCACAATGAGCACTTCGTGCTCAGGTGAGCCAAAAAAATAAAAGCATTATGGCCCTGGATCGCTCACCAGAGTCAACAGGCAAAATATCATCAAGACAAATATTCAGACCAAGTTTCATGAGTTTTGGACTTAAAATGTGGCCCCTACGGTGTACACAAGGTAAAAGTTGACAACGGAGGACGCACGATGAACACAGCATGATCACGATAGATCACAATGAGCACTTCGTGCTCAGGTGAGCTAAAAAACAAAAGTAACTTATGTACAGATGGTGGACATGGCCTAGTTTGAACAATCTTACAAAAATAAATTCCTCTCTAATAATGTGAATCTGGGACCTGCATAGCTCACCACATCTCCGCAACCCAAGGCTGCCGATTCACTACGTTACTCTACCCTTGGCGGATCGAGCTTGATTTTTACGTTCACCAGATGTGCTTTTTCATTGGATGCAGCCAGCTCTAACTACAACGAATGAAATCACTCGTAGCATTTCATCTTTTATAAAAATAGAACGAGGTCTCTACCTTTCGAATAAAAGGTAAAACATGGAAACCCAGGTGGATGTCTGCTTATCGCTTCATGTTCCCCGTAACCCTCAGATCTTCTCATAGCACAACACAATAAAATCAACATAAATATAGCATATTCATTTCACATGGTAATATGGTGGGAGCACTCGAGAGAGCAAGCTGGTATACCCACAAATACATTACATACATCACAACTAACCATAAACACACACATATATAGACTAATACACCAACTCTTGTTCAGCTTAACCGAACTAGAAGAATTACACCAGTTCTGACCTCCTAGATGTTGTGTACAACAACAACAACCATCCAACAACGAATTCTTTGTTGCGCAAACAGAGATGCTGATATGAGCAGAGAAAGCAATATATGAATACATACCACACATGGGCATTGTTTATTTTACACCTCAGCCCGGTAAGTGCAGTACATGATTATTTGTAATACTACTAAGTATTGATAATGAAAATGGTGATTTATGTCTCTTGCAACAGTATTTTTGACTGTATAGACATTACATCATTGCATTTATCACTAATGCTATGGCCGACTCGTCCAGGAAAAACCAGAGATAAAAACTACATGTAGAAAAACCTCTGGAAACCTGTGCCCATTTGTCAATGTCTTATGCCATGGAATGTTGGGCCTCATTCAATGAATTGGGTTTTTTAGTTACTGAAACAACTTCAATGAAATATAAATGACAATAACAACATCTATGAAAATCAAGTGATTTCATAGTGAACTGTACTAACTGATCGATGGTATTCTTGCAAAGGGATTAGCGACCATGCTTCAGAGCTCCAGTACTAAATCATGTACCGCTAGGTACGCACGCTTACTTTGACAAAAGAAATCAAAGTACTGAAGGCCAGGAAATAGAGGATACGGAACAATACAAGAGGTCAATTTTAATCAATACAAACAGATAGAGAGACAGGGATATATGCGGATTCCACTAAGCCCCTGGAATTCTTGGTTTTAACAAGAAATTATGAACTGATACAAGAAAGCACCAGCCAGAAACTAATACATGGATCGGTGGTGATAAGATAAACCGACTACCTTAGTTACTGTTGCCAAGGTCTCACAAACAAACGTAGTCAATACATATTCAGTATAGCAGATAGGCTACTTAAATCGTGCTGTCATGACTGTTTCTCTCAATAAAATTCCGGAAAAAGTATTTTAATCATATATTTCTATCGATGATAAATTCTTAATAAGCAATTTAAAGATGCTTAACTAATTTACATACGGAGATGTATTAAAAGGGCGAATTACGGGGGCGACGTACAATGTAACAGATTTACATGTTTAAACAAAAATTTGAACATATAAAAAACATCAACAAATCTCCGTTTTGCCACAGAATTATAGAATTAACTATACTTTTTATTGCTTTCGTTGGGCTAGTAAAGTCATCTCAGCATCATACCAAATTAAATAACACTGAATTACAAACCTTTCGAAAAGTTTATAGAATGTCTGATTCTACAGAGAAGTTTAAGTTAATGAAAAATTTTAATATCAGGTTAAGGGGAAAAGGGCTGTCTGATGGATTATGAAATGTGTTGTCAATTAAGAAATTTGTTAATATCACTGACGGTAGTATATGATATACTGATGACAACGGGTGGTCAAGTTGATTAGAGCGGTAATTTGCTTTCCTATCCAATTAACAGTTTACCAACCCACCCTTTGTGCAGATCTCTATGTGCTAATCCATTTAAACTCGTCACCAAATGACAAATTTTTTTGAGCAATCCAAACTCAAATATTTGCAGACAACAAAATAAATGATTCAAAAATTGAAATTTGTTTTTGTAAGAGCTAAAAACACAGTGAGAAAAAGATAAAATGAATGTTACAAGCATTTTCTCCTTTCTCCGCAATGCTTTTAAAAGCTTTCTACGGGTCGTTAAAACCCGCTATGTGGTAAACGGTTAAAACAGATAAGTCAAGAGAAAAATTTCCAAGTTCCACCTGATCAGAAGTTAGACTTTTTTTTTTTTAAATTGTAATATACTCATAGTAGAACTACACGGCAAAGTGCTTGTTGTAATCAGCAGGTTCTTTAAATCCAAGACTAATCATCATGTAATTTGCAGTCTGATCTATATCTACATCAGAGATCGTATATACGATCCCAGTACACATTCAGCATATTCTTCATGTACCATGGGTTAAGATTAATGTCAAATTGAAACATTGGTGACAAGTTACGCGGCTGATCAGCTCTTTGCATAAGTTCAAACTTTCAGTAATCATCACAATTTAAACTTGTCTATAGCCTCTGCGTGATCTCACGTCATCGGTACACGTTCGCAAAGCACATTTTTAACCTTTTTTTTTTTTAATTCAAACGTTAAAAACACAACATGAACAAGAGATGTTTGTAAAACATGTATGCCCCCTAATGGCATCCAATGTGATTATAAACTCTTACGTTCAAAGTGTAAAAACGAACAAAGGGTAATTACTCAAAAAATATTAATGATAAATTAACAATTCTTGGGCACTGCACTTCCCTGTTATGTCAAAGTTTCATGATTTTATCTCACATACTTTTTGAGTTATGCTCCGGAAAAAAAATAAGTACGAAAATCAACAAAGGGCAGTAATTGCAAAAATATAATGGGCAGAGTTATGGTTCTTGTGCAACGCACTTCTCCTGAATAAGATCTATCCACATATAAAGTTTCAAGATGGTACCTGAAAAACCTTTTGAGTTATGCTCTGGGCAAAAATTAAGTATGAAAATCAACAAAGGGCAATAACTCCAAAAATATAATGGGTAGAGTTATGGTTTTTATGACTGCACTTCTCCTTAATAAGGTTAATCTACCTATGAGGTTTCAAGGTGATAACTGTAATACTTTTTGAGTTATGCTCCGGACAAAAATTAACTATGAAAATCAACAAAGGGCAATAACTCCAAAAATATGACGAGCAGAGTTATGGTACTTGAACACTGCACTTCTCCTTAGTGAGATCTATCCACCTATGAGGTTTTAAAATGATACCTGAAATACTTTTAGAGTTATGCTCCGGACGAAAAATTAAGTATGAAAATCAACAAAGGGCAATAACTCCTTAAATATAATGGGCAGAGTTATTGTTCTTGTGCACTGCACTTTTCCTCAATGAGATCTATCCACCTATGTAGTTTCAAGATGATACCTGAAATACTTTTAGAGTTATGCTACTGACAAAAATTAAATATAAAAATCAACAAAGGGCAATAACTCCAAAAATATGATGGGCAGAGTTATGGTACTTGTGCAATGCACTTTTCCTTAATGAGATCTATCTACCTATGAAGTTTCAAGGTGATACCTAAAATACTTTTTGAGTTATGCTCCGGACGAAAAATTAAGTATGAAAATCAACAAAGGGCAATAACTCCAAAAAGATGATGGGCAGAGTTATGGTTCTTGTACACTGCACTTTTCCTTAATGAGATCTATCTACCTATGAAGTTTCAAGGTGATACCTATACTACTTTTTGAGTTATGCTCCGGACAAAAATTAAGTATGAAAATCAACAAAGGGCAATAACTCCAAAAAGATGATGGGCAGAGTTATGGTTCTTGTACAATGCACTTCTCCTTAATGAGATCTATCCACCTATGTAGTTTAAAGATGATACCTGATATAGTTTTTGAGTTATGCTCCGGACAAAATTAAGTATGAAAATCAACAAAGGGCAATAACTCCAAAAATATGATGGGCAGAGTTATGGTTCTTGTGCACTGCACTTCTCCTTAATGAGATCTATCCACCTATGAAGTTTCAAGATGATACCTGAAATACTTTTTTGAGTTATGCTCCGGACAAACGTGGTCTACGGACCGACCGACCGAGGGACCGACAAGTGCAAAGCAATATACCCCCATTTCTTCGAAAGGGGGGCATAATTAAGAGAAGTGCGTTCTCCCAACGTTAACAGTCGTTTATTTGTGAGCCGAAATAGCAGAAACCAAGGTAGGACATCGGGTAGAATAAATGCGATGTTTTGATTGGTCAAATATCGATTTCCACGGATCCATGTATTAAGCCAGAGCTAGGCATTCGCTCACAGTTATGGAGTGCTTGATAATGGCTTAGAATACTTAGTAATTTGTCGTGCTTGTAAACAATCTCTAGTCAAAATTGAACTATTCAATCGGTGCAATACCAACTTTGGTTAAATAAATTTTCTGAAAACGTGAAATCCTGAATGACGTTATTTTTCACATTTATGAGCCGTCTTTTAACAATAGCATATTTTCCCCAAAATTTATCCTAATCAAATGAGAAGTTTCTTTATTGTCAATTACGTCGCACAGTACATCGTATAGATCTACATGTATTAGAAATGTTTTATCACTATTTTAATTGCCAAATCAACTACCTCTATTCATTTTCCATTGATGACCCACATGAAATTAGTAATCACTTCATGAGATATTATAGGACCAACATATAATTACAATTAAAAACTGAGATTTATAAGTAACTTTTACAGATGGTAAATTAAGATGCTTCATCAGAAGCAAAATTTAACATGGTGTTAGCCGAAAGAGCCTTGAAAAACATGGTGGTTTTGTCTCAAAATCAGGATGCTCTGTGGACAAGACGCTTTTTAAATCAGCCTGGCTGGTGTAACGTAATTTTGAGAGAGAGAGAAAAGGCTGTTTGAAAGATATTTGTGGCTTGCACTAGTCTCCAATCCCCAGATTTTCAGAATTATCAACATTGCAAGTATCTTACAGACAACTGAAGTGTTGCTAAAATGATGGTTTTATCAGTGGAATATAGTTTAGTTGGTAGCGAAGTACAATTTAAGAGTCCACAAGCTCGGTCAATTTCCTATTGGATTGATGATAGGTATTGTGATCGGGTACAATTCTCTCTCATCACATATTAAACATACAGGTCTCTGAAATCGAAGTCTTTTGAATCTCTGTAAATAAGTGTTTTTTTTTTTTCCAAAAATCTCCCATAACCAAAAGACATTTTTTTTCTGGAAAAAAGTTGAAAGCAATTGCAGAAGACAAATCAAATGTTAATAAAAAAAGTAACATTCGTCTTTCAAATGCTAGAAAATATTGTGGGAAAAGGAAGAAATGCTTTTGTGGAAAAGGGTTTCAATATACAGTAACCAGAGATTCGATTCAATCAAACACACTTTATGGGATCGAACTAGTGACTTCACGATCGACGGCTGGACATGAATCTCGTATTGGGTGATGGAAAATGTACAAGTAGGAAAGAGCAGAAAAATATACGAGAGAGAGAAAGAAAGAGAGAGAGAGAGAGAGAGAATGAAAAAGATCTTCATACAATAATTAAAAAAATGGGCATATATGAATATAAAAAAGAAATACATTAAATGACAAGCGAACCACTACAGAAAAAAAATATAAGCATTTATTTGGTTTCAAATCAAATTCAATCAAATACATATTTTAAGAATCACACAGGTGTAATCTATTTGTGACAGGTGTAAAAGGTGTGAAATACATCCTATCAGTGTGAAATAGGCAGTTATAAACAATGGCAAAACTACCAAATAACTCTTGGAACAGAACAGAACAGAACATATATTTTATTGGACAAGTACAAGCGTACATAGTCAAATATTACATAATTTATATAACAAAGCATTTGTCAAGGCCTCTCTCACTCCCTCCCTCTCTCTCTCTCTATCGCGCGACAATTTTATCTACATCTCTCTCTCTCTATCCGCCCCCCCCCCCCCCCCCAAAAAAAAAAGATAAAAAACAAAACAAAACTGCTCATAAGTGAGGATGACATACAAAAGGAATTTCACTTAATTTGGAAAATATGATGAATAATAATTATGTTAATAAAAAGCTTATAATATACCAACACAATGATGATATAACCATTAGTTGTACAGAAAATGAGATCGCACTGATAATGCAGATTCGATGTATTGTGCTACATTTGAAATTGTTCTTTTTTCTTGTTTGGTGAAAAGTTCAACCAACTTATACATGCTTGGACTTCTAAAATAGAAACCATCTATGTACTGCCTGCGTAAAATACTATACTTTGGACAGATAAACATAAAGTGAAATTCGTCCTCTACCTCGTTCATATTGCACAATAAACACACTCTTTCATTTCGCGGTGTTCTGTTATTAGAAAATCTTGGATAAAGGTAACTAACACACATAATGTACGTACTAAAGACATCGAAGTTTCAAAAACAATTTTTATAGATAACTTAAATAACGATATGGATGAAATTTGATGTTGGGGTCGATTTCTCTAAAATTTAATTTGGGAACAATTTCACCAGATTTCTCCTGAGAAATCGTCTCCAAGCAGTTTGGGGACGATTTTTCCAGGGGCCGATTTCTCCAGCAGTCGGAAATTGCTATCACAACAGCGGGTGGTATGCAGAGAAGTGGACACACTAGCGGGAAATAGTTGATTTTTGTCGGTGTAGAAAGCACCACAGTCAAAGTACCCTAGATTTAGTCGATATACATAAGAACAAGTGATAAACGTAACACAGGCCAATATTCTATATGTACATGTAGTTTGCTTTATTTACAATCGCATTTCAGTGGAGACGCGTTTTGTGACACATATGTTCAAAAGTCAATACAACGTTACAGATATTAACCGTATAGCGCGTAGGAATACACAACTGCCGGATACAGCTAAGTTTATTAGGTTACCCCTTTATTAGGTCAATGTTAATGACGAAAACGGGATAAAAACACACACTCTTCAGTTATTTAAGGGTCGTCATACCCTTGCAATTCCATGGCATTTTGCAAATGGAAGCTTTGAGGGAAGCTAGTTGTTTTGGCGGACTCAGCGATATCGAGTGGACACACCGTTCAGCATTTTCTCTGAAAGTAGTCCGGAAAAGGCAGCTTACGATCCCTATAGGCAAGAGAATCCCTTGAGAGGGATTTCCTGGCCTAAAAACGTTCAGCATGAAGCAGAATTAACTTGGTATAATGAAATGATAAATTCAAAGACTATTCGTTACAACTTCAATTATTGTAATTGACCCTTTACCAGCATATACATGTATATCTGATCGTCAAACACCGTACTTTGTATCGAATTAAACATAATTATGTAATAGTTATATTACTATTTGACCATTCATAGTTTAAACAAATTAGTTTTACTTATCTGTCTGTTTTTCTACTTCTCTAGCGCTTTTCAGTGTCTGCCTGCTACCATGCATCTAACCATTCCGACCTGTGTAAAGGCAATCTCACCAGAAGTGTTACCCCATCAAAGACCAGATATGAAGCAGACGACTATTTCTCACAAGCCATACACTCAAGAAGTGTTGCCTATCCTCTGTTATATGTCCATCGTAATTCTGAAAAGTCAGGTAGTGAATCATAAATGACAATAGAATAATCATATTAAATGCTAGTATATAATTCTGTCTTGTAAACTGAAAAAATAAACATGTAATAAAACTGAGCATAAAAATAAAATAACCTTTGCCAATGGAAGCAACTGTACATAATAAGAAATCGTAATTAATCGTAAAAAATCATAATATTAATACTTATCTTATGAATACACTTTTTATCTTTCAAAACATATCCTCTTCTGTTTCACAAATGGTACTTCCAAATCTTAAAACACTCCTATTCGGAAAAGAAGCTTCATTGTATTCGAAGTGCTCGTATGAACTCTGCCGGTTATCGTCATTTCCCTGAAATAAAAACCAACAAGCAGGTACAAAGGAAAAAAAACGTCTGTACGCGTTGCGCTCTCAAAGCTGAATGAACCTTATACCAACTACATGTGCAACCTGCCTATCATGAATCCCGTGCTTCATGCCCTACATGTACATATCGAAGCGTCATCGAACAAGGGAAAATAATTTCCTTCTAATTCGTTCCTCAAACGTAGGAAATTATATTGTATTCGTAAGCGGTTTTCATTTGCTTTTAGAAACATGATGTAAAGGGCAGTAATAACCAGCATCCAATAGAGGGCGCATAGCACGAATCTCGAAATCGGGCTCAATCAGCCAAGGTAAGATCCACGTAGTGATCGTGAACTTGGCTAGCGAAGATGAGCCACCAGTAGGTGTAGGACTTATTACCTGATGGTCTAGGCTCCAGCTAAACAGGAAGCTGCATGTTTTACTGTGGGAGTGTCCGTAGGCAAGACACTTTGAACATATCTAAAATCATCATTATCCATCATTTTGCAAGAGTTTGAAGACCCTTCTGAATTATTGAAACTTCTGTACGCGATAAGTCAACGTTTTAATCTTTAAAACAGCATTTTACAACTCTACTCAGACTATAAACATAATTCTTTCTGAATTTTTATACAGTCGATCTATATCATATAGACTGCGAGTTGTTCAAATCTAAAATAATATGCCTACAGAAATGTAATTTTACTATGCTAGGTTGTCTGATCTTAATCTACTTTCGCTATATTACAAACAAGCATGCGTTATTCTTTAAAAAAAATAATAAAAAGGAAACACAGAGGACCATGATGGTCCTATATCGCTCACCTGAGTACTAATCACTAAAGGTCTACAATGAAACTTCTTCTTTTCCGAAAAGATCATCGTATCGTATTTGGTAGAGGCCCACTAGAAGATGCTACATAATGAAATATCAAAGCTCTACGATTTCCATTTTCAGAGAAAAATATTTTTAAAGATTTCCTTCCTTGTTCCTATGTTTCGAACTTGTGACCCCCGAGGCTGGGCCGGTTTGGACTCCAGGGACATCATGTGAGCAAACTTTGTAGAGGTCAACTAGCAGATGCTTCATACCAAATATATAAGTTCTACTCCTTCTTGTTTCAGAGAAGATTTTTAAAGTTTTCCTTTTTTGTTCCTAATTTCAAACTTGTGCCCCCGGGGTGGGGCCAGTTCTGACCCCAGGGGCATCATATGAACAATCTTGGTAGAGGTCCACTAGGAGATACTATATACCAAATATCAAAGCTCTGCATCTTCTAGTCTCAGAGAAGAAGAAATTTAAAATTTTACTTCTTTGTTCCTATGTTTCAAACTTGTGACCCCCAGGAAGAGGCCGGTTTTGACTCCAGGGGCATCATACGAACAATCTTAGTAGAGGTCCTCTAGGAGATACTACATACCACATAACAAAGCTCTGCTCCTTCTAGTTTTATAGAAAAATAATTTTAAAGTTTTCCTTCTTTGTTCCTATGTTTCAAACTTGTGACCCCCGGGGCTGGGCCAGTTTTGACCCAAGGGACATCATATCAACAATCTTGGTAGAGGTCCATTAGGAGATACTAAATACCAAATATCAAAGCTCTGCACCTTCTAGTTTCAGTGAAGAAGATTTTTAAAATTTTCCTTCTTTGTTCCTATGTTTCAAACTTGTGACCCCGGGGGCAGGGCCAGTTTTGACCCCAGGGGCATCATACGAACAATCTTGGTAGAAGTTCACTAGGAGATGCTACATACCAAATATCAAAGCTCTGAACCTCCTGGTTTCAGAGAAGAAAATTTTTAAAGTTTTCCTTCTTTGTTCCTATGGTTCAAACTTGTGACCCCCGGGGCGGGGCCAGTTTTGACCCCAGGGGCATCATATGAACAATCTTTGTAGAGGTCTACTAGGAGATGCTACATACCAAATATCAAAGCTCTACATCTTCTTGTTTCAGAGAAACAAAAATTCAAATATTTTGCTATTTTTTCCTTTTGGTTGCCATGGGAACCAGAGTTATGGCTTGAATTCAATGTCTTAAACAACCTTGGTAGAGCTTTAATCAAGGAACATTCCTGCCAAGTTTCATTAAGATTGGCCCCGTGGTTTGGGAGTAGAAGATGTTTAAAGAAATTGTGGACGATGGACGACGACCGACGGACGACGCACGACGGACGACGGACATTGGGCGATCACAAAAGCACAGCATGAGCACTTCGTGCTCAGGCGAGCTAAAGGTAGAAACAATGGTATTTTGTAAGCCATTTCTTACTGCAAGGAACTTGTCTTTTCCACGACTGTAGCACCCAGACATCCATTCAAGGATTCCTCCTAATTACTGTACATCTCGAAACTACGTCTATTAATTTCAAAATGAAATACAAAATTAAACTAGAAACAATATTTGATTAGTCTATTCAGATACAATGATTTCTGCTGCATACAATAGTTGCAACACTGTTTCAGTATTACAGTGAAAACAAAGCTGCTTTATCCATACAAATCAGAGTATGAAGTGTACCAAAGGAATTATTTTTGGAAGGCGAGATTTTCATTCTCGCCTTCATATGGCAACGCTCGGCAGCTTGCTGAAAATGCCTCTGAACAGCATTATCAAAACGCCTTTCAAATAGTTCGATACTTCTCGAGTACATTAGAACAAAATAGTGTCGAAACCATTGTAAATTTAATCAGAACAGCAAGAAGAAACGTCAAGTTTCTATAGAAGGAATGAAATCGAATTCGTAAAAAGCATCGTTTTTGACAAATGCAAAATACTTTGGATCAGTTCATTGATATCATCAAGTTGCTACAGCAACAAATAAACCATAGCTATTGTAAGCCAATCGAAAGCTACTAACATGACGTCATTCGGACCTACTTCCACTTCACAACGCATAAACAACTAACCAGTGGGATCGTACATGTAAATTTACTATCCCAGAACTAACCAATCGGATAGCTTCTTTGAATGACGTACCGCTGATAGATCCCTTTCCTCTGTTGGCAACTTTATTCTGTCTTTGTGAGAAGTAAAATTGAAATAAATTCCTTTGAATCAAGTGTTTAAACAAAATTTTCTCTTTCAAAGAAATATTTTTCTTTTATCAAAGTTGTGCTTGACTTTATGATTAATGACTAGGTTATTGTTTCGCAGCGGCGTGGCCGAGTTTTGATTCCGGAGACCCGTGAAAAGAAAAAGGTAAATCAGTTTAAATCACAATAGATGTGTCACTTCGAAGTAGTTCTGGTCAGTATGATGTACCGATGTATAGCCTGGGTTCCAGGCTGATCACTTCTTTCCTTATTTACGAGTATGATCGGATTTTACTACGTCAAAAATGACAATAACATGATCTGTAACCGTTTTAACATGCAAAGAATTTTAACGTTTTCTTTTGGTCGTCACGTTGCTTAACGTTCAGCAATTATTCATAAATATTTAACCCTTTACCTTGAAACGACTCTGAAAATCAAGCTTTTAAAAACATCGAGAGGAGAGGGGAAATTACAATCGGAAATCGGATTTTTTTTTTTCATTTTACCACAATGTTTCTACCCTATCAAGAACAAATTTTGTCGCTAATTTGGGCCACCCTGAATTTGTCATCTGTATGAATCAGTGCTTTCAAATTCAACTTATTCTGAAATTTCTTTGTCAGGTAAAGAATAAACGCTTATCGCCATGATTTATTATCATAATCACTTACCTCCGTCATTATTAGAACTGAAATCTTTACCTTATATATTCCCATTTATTTTCTTCGAAATAATTTTCTTCAACAATACACTTTTTTTCCAAACTGAATAACACAATGATAAAATTAACTTGACAGGGAGAATCCCACTGTCCTAGAGTGCATCGGACGTGTTCATGATTTTCTAAGAACACGGACCAAGGGCCTGTATCTGTGTATATTTTTGTTGAACAAAGGAATAGGGTGTATCTCAATATTGACAAGTTGGCAATCATTTTGCTTTCATGTTTGCCGACACGCTGAACGTAAATTCCGGTTACGCGGGATTAATGAAAGAGAAGCGTTAATGTCAATGAACTCTTAAATCGTTTATTACGCCTGTCTCTTTTGAAGACTAGGCAGACGATTCTATAGTCTGCACAGAATATGTAATCTTATGTCGGATTAGCTATATTGTAATAATCCGACCAAAACAGCCCAGGGTGAGGTTGCAATAATTAAGCATTTTTCCCGAGATGTAAAATGCCATTTTCATCAATCCAGCACTCTAGTATAAGGGTTAACAGAGTCATAGGTTACAAGAATCGCATAAACGAAGAACACCTTCTGACGTTCCTTATAGGACCTAAGAAGTCACCCGTCAAATGATGTTGGTTGGTTATTCTTGCTAGGATGGTAAACATTGCGCAAAACGGAGAAAATATTCGTTGCCAGTATTTTCTCATGTTCCTGCATGCTTTCAAAATACCCTTCCCTTTCTAAAAAGCCCCATTCTTTAAGGTCATTAAATCCCAGCACATGTATTGTAATCTAAATGTTAAATCTCCGTTTTGAACATTGAAAGTCGTTTGTTTTGAAAGTCTTTTTCAGTCTTGATAAAGTATATTTCAAATAAAATGGTAAACAAATTTTTAAAAAAAGCCTTTTAACTGAACGACACTGAAATTTTGACAACCTCAAGGGAAAAAAAGTTTCAAAATACTTTTGGAAAAGGAAAAAACGCTAGTCACCAGTATTTTCTCTTTTTACCACTATGTTTTGTACTTTTTCCCAGCCAAACGGCACATTTTCAGCTGCTCTTAACTTATTATTTGCTTTAAATGCTTTAATGTAGACGGTCCTAATTTTTTGTTATTTTCTGAAGGGTTTTGTAAAGGGTTACTTAGATGGAAAAAATTGTAGGAAAGTCAAACAAAAGGTTGATTATCAGTATTTGCTACTTTTCCTACAATGCTTTGAAAAGCCTCTTCTTCAACATTGTTGAAAGTCAGTATTGTGATCTAAAAGGCTGAATCTCAGTTTCTATACTCTAAATTGTATCTTTCTAAAAACTCTTTGCTTTCTCAATAAAATTATCCATGGAATTAAATGGTAAAGACTTTCAAGAAATTAATCATCTCATTACAGAATAACAGTTTTAGACCTATCAAAATTGATTGCATTTTCAAGCAAAAACTATTCTTTAATCCTTTACCATACCCCATCAAGTACAGTTTTAGCAACCCTGAGAAAGAGGCCATTTGAAAACTTAAATTTGAAAAGGAGAAACTTTCTTGAATCTTTACACGAAGAAAAAGATTCAGACTTTCCAAAATTGAATGCATTTTCAGGCACCATTGATGGAATCTGTATGAAACAGGATGGAAGACATTTTAGGAAAAGGAAAAAATGTCAATTAGCACCGTATTCTCCTTTTCAGACCAAAAGTTCTCGAGTCTTCTTCCTAGAACTTTTAAATTCAGTATTGGGGTAATAGAGGGTTAGATCTACGTTTCTATACAACGTAAAAACATATACTGGTAACAGCAAATTAAAACTCTTTGCCATCACATAAAACTTTTCCTTCAAATGAAATGGAAAGGAGTTTCAGAAAAGTCCATTTGTTTTAATTTTTTTCAACATATTTTCACAAGCCTTCTTCAAGTTTGTTTAATCTTAGGATGGTAAACTGGTCTTCACTGCACAGGAACATTGCCAACTCTATAGACTTTGCTGTATTAGGAGAGGCGATTTAAGTACAGGAAAATGTATTTCAATATGTTATGCTTATATTCTAAACTCGCCTTCCAACAGTACTTTCAGTACTTTGATTTAAAATGTTACCTATGTGGGAATTACAGATAATTTTTTGCTGTTAACCTATGAATTTGTAACCCAGTGAATAAAACTAGCTGTCTAGCTTTGAAGGATCTTACACCAGTGTTTATGTATTATCATTTTTATCAAACGAGTTCACTAAAATTGTATAACGCAAGCCTTGGCGGACGGACACACAGACAATGCTAAACCTATATCACTCCGCCTGTGGCGGGGGATAACAAGGAATTTTGTTGAGATGATATCCTCCGGCGAAAAAGACCGTGTTAACTTAGAATTGCTCCTAGTTGGTCATTTTGCATCGAATAAAAAAATTCATCAGTTTCTCAAACATAAATAAAGGCCACAAAATTTTGTTTCACTGATACATCTGAGGTTTTATCTATTTCAAAACTGAATTTATTCAAATGTTTTGTTACCCACTATCTCTTACAGTAAGACGATGGCCATATGGTATTGGAAGCTGTTGATACTTGTGTAAAAGTGTCAGAAATAAACTTTGCCGCGTTGGTATTTAATTCAAAACTACAGGTTACAAGTCAGATCTGCTAAACATTGAACTACCAGGCCGGGCCTTATGGGGCAATCAACTTTCAAGTTCTCAATGCAGTGTTCCCTGGACGTAGCAAGAACATAGATCTAGACAAAACAGGCTGTGTAGACTAACATCAACATGCAGCCATGCTGTGAGAAGAACTTGGTAGACGTCCACTAGGAGATGCTACTTACAAAATATCAAAGCTCTACATCTTCTAGTTTCAAAGAAGTAGAATTTTAAAGTTTTCCTTCTTTGTTCCAATGTTTCAAATATGGGACCCACGAGGCAGGGCAGGTTTTGACCCCCAAGGACATCATATGAATAAACATTGTAGAAGTCCACTAAGAGATCCTACATACCAAATATCAAAGCTCTACATCTTCTAGTTTCAGAGAAGAAGACTTTTAAAGTTTTCCTTCTTTATTTCTATGTTTTAAACTTGTGACCCTCGGGGCGGGGCCAGTTTTGACCCAAGGGACATCATATGAACAATCTTGGTAGAAGTCAACAAGGAGATGCTATAATCATATATCAAAGCTCTGCACCTTCAAGTTTGAGAGCAGAAGAATTTTAAAGTTTCCCGTCTTTCTTCCTATGTTTCAAACTTGTGACCCCCGGGGCGGGGACAGTTTTGACCCCAGGTGCATCAAATGAACAATCTTGGTAGAGGTTTACTTGGAGATGCTACATACTAAATATCAAAGCTCTTTGCCCTATAGTTTCAGAGCAGAAGAATCCTAAAGTTTTCCTTCTTGGTTCCTATGTTTCAAACTTGTGACCCTCGGGGCGGCGCCAGTTTTGATTCCAGGGGCATCAAATGAACAATCTTGGTAGAGGTCTTCTAGGAGATGCTACATACTAAATATCAAAGCTCTAAATCTTCTAGTTAAAGAGGAGAAGAATTTTTAAGTTCTCCTGCTTTGTTCATATGTTTTAAACTTGTGACCCCCAGGGCGGGGCCAGTTTTGACCCCAGGGGCATGAAATGAACAATCTTGGTAGAAGTCCACAAGGAGATGCTACTTACCAAATATCAAAGCTCTGCATCTTCTAGTTTCAGAGCAGAAGAATTTTAAAGTTTGCCTTCTTTGTTCCAATGTTTCAAACTTGTGACCCCCGGGGCGGGGCCAGTTTTGAACCCAGGGGCATCATATAAACAGTCTTGGTAGAGGTCCACTAGGAGATGCTACATACAATTATCAAAGCTCTACATCTTCTAGTTTCAGAGCAGATGAATTTTAAAGTTTTCTTTCTTTGTTCCTATGTTTCAAACTTGTGACCCCAGTTTGGACCCCAGGGGCAAGAAATGAACAATCTTGGTAGAGGTCCACTAGGAGATGCTACATACCACATATCAAAGCTCTACATGTTCTAGTTTCAGAGAAGAGGAATTTTAACTTTTTCCTTCTGTGTTCCTATGTTTCAAACTTGTGACCTCCGAGGCAGGGCCAGTTTTGACCCCAGGGGCATGAAATGAACAGTCTTGGTAGAGGACTACTAGGAGATGCTACATACCACAAAATATCAAAGCTCTACATCTTCTAGTTTCAGAGAAGAAGAATTTTTAAGTTTCCCCTCTGTGTTCCTATGTTTCAAACTTGTGACCCTCGGGGCGGGGCTGGTATTGACCCCAGGGACATCATCTGAACAATCTTGGTAGAGGTCCACTAGGAGATGCTATATACCAAATATCAAAGCTCTGCACCTTTTACAAAGCTCTACGCCTACTAGTTTCGGAGAAGAAGATTTTTAAAGATTTCGCTACTTTTTTCCTTTTGGTTGCCATGGCCACCAGAGTTCTGGGTGGAATTCAATCTCTTGAATAACTTTGGTAGAGCTTCACCCAAGAAACATCCCTGCCGAGTTTCATCAAGATTGGCTCAGTGGTTTAGGACGAGAAGATGTTTAAAGAAATTGTGGACGACGCAAGACGGACGCCGGACATTGGGCGATCACAAAAGCTCACCATGAGCACGTCGTGCTCAGGTGAGCTAAACAGCGGAAACAAGAGTGCCAACTTCACAATATATGATGCCACATCGCTGCCATTTCAAGTAGCTAGCTAAGTACTAAAGTGTTGGAATTTCTAGCACATACCTGAGTAGCTAAATGATTTATATATTGTGCTAAGATTAGACCTTTATCATTTACGTGGACTCCGATATCGGACGTGGACTTCGGGCAAAAAGGGGCCATCTCAAAGTTAATTTTCGTTTACCCGAGAAGTTCAGACTGAGCAATCTAAATCCCCTTAATTCAAAGACAGCCATTCAGGTCATTTCAAATCGTTAAGTATAGATTAAAGTTTTGACTCTTCACCAGACAAAAAAGACACCTTAGTTTGTGTTTAAAGCATCTTCAGGCAACATGCTATATAAGTGCTGTTAAATTTGTGCAGGATCTGTCCTTGAAAGAGTAAGACAAGTAAGCGCACGTGCGCCAAGAAGAAACTACTGCTTTTCAGTATTTTCTTCTTTTCCCACAGCATTGTTCCTCAGGATCGTGGTATTGTTGTTATTGTTGTGAGGATGACAATCTGTCAGTGTACTGTCGGTCAAGGAGGTAGTCGCTGTTAGAGAAATTGATAACAAAACTAGGTTAAAACCTGCCAGGTAGCTGTGTCATTTTGTTTACATTTTGCCTGATTTTATTTTATTTTTGTTGCCAGCGACTAACATATGGTTTGACCACGTGAGAACAAACTGTCATGTCCACAATACTTTTTATACCTTTAAATGGTTCGATTTAAATTTAATTGTATTCTGACACCTGCTTTGATAATTGGCAGTGGCTAGAGATACGGTACCGTACCTCTAGCCTATATCAAAGAAATGGCTAGAGATACGGTAACGTACCTCTAGCCCTGAAGTCTAAAGATACGGTACCGTATCTCTAGTCATTCTTATGATATAGGCTAGAGGTACGGTATTTTGTAGATACATGTAAGAAATTATAAATTTACTTCGGTTTTGATTATTATAGTTATTAGTATGGCTTAGTATCAATCTCGACATCAAAGGACAGAAACTCGTTGCTGTGTGCGAGTTTGCATCGATGTGCGAAAATAATAATTGCGTTGATTAGTTAGGTGAATTTAATTGCTTAAGATGTATGCGGATCTTACATTATTTTAACAGAAAAGGACTTTTTTGATAGAACCATATAAGAGGTATTGTGTTTTGCATGTATACGTTGCCTTTCTGTTATTGGTCCATTATGAAATTATACACTTAACCCCTTTTTTTCCATGATATGGTATTTCATTAAATAAAAACAATAATAATGCTGATTTCGTTGAAACGATATCCCCTGCTGAAAAAGACCTTTTCAAAAATGTACGCGACCACGTCACTCAAAATCGCTCCTAGTCGGTTATTATGCATCAAATTAAAAAAAAAGTATCGGCGGAATAGGTTATTGTATACATGTATAAATTTTTGCAAAATTCCGTGCGATCGTAGATATTGCCCCGGATGGAGACACGGCCAAACACGGATAGACGGACGGAGAGCTCTGAAACTTTATTCATCTGCCTACGTCAGGCGATTTTTAAAAAAAAAACTTTAACCGCAAACTGTAACAAAGAACACATGGATGGCTTATGATAAACAATGTGAATGAAGTTTCATAGAATCTTATCAAGTAGTTAAAGAGATATTGGCTCCATATTGAAAATATAAATTAAAACCCCCTTTACATGGCACAGCGTCAAATAAAACAAAACAAAAAGTATGTCGGCGGATTATCGGTGGAATATCATTAAGGAACATATGTATGAAGTTTCATAATTTTTTGTCAACGATTTTAAAAGATATCTGTCCGGACGGACGGACAGTCTGACGGACAACGCTAAAATTTATCCCCTCGCCCTCAGTGAAAGATAAATGTAAGAAAATATCTCATAACTGCCTTATCAGGCTTGGTTACGCCCCTATATTTGACGTTTTCAAATATCATGGTTTAATCAAGATATTCTCAGGGCAGGGTTTAGTGTTTCAGCTGTCGTCAGGACGGTCCGAACTTGAGCTTCACTGGAAGCACTGGGTTGTTCGGGGAATGTCCTTTGACAAGAAACTTCGGAGCCCTAGCCTAGTGCTGGTAAAAACTAATGATGTATATGAATAAGTGAAGTGTGGCCGTTACATAACTATAGTAATGTTGAAAGCGGCGTAATCAGCCATCGTAAGAAAGCAAGTTAATGTGTTACGTTTATCGATGGTAACGAAGCATGAGCATAGTTTGCCAAACCCAGCACTACTCTGTTGATTTGTTCTTGTTTTCAACGTTTCAGACTCAACTCACAAAATAAGTGAATTTGTCAGTTAACTGCGTCTTAAATTAAGTGAAGTCTGTTTATTTTTGAGTTGATTCTGAAACAGTCTGCCAACTCAAGATTTAAATGTAAAAATAATAATAATAAAAAAAAAAACGGCCTGGTAATTCAGTGGTTAGTGTATCTGAATTGGTTGCGTGTTTGATACCCGCTCGAGGCAAACTTTCTGGCGGCAATTTTTCTCTCCCACCTCTAATGCATTCGAAAAAAGTAGCCAGAAGGTCAGAAAGAAAGTTTTGTCAGTACTCGTATAAGATTGACAGGAAACACTTGCGTAGGTGCACTGACCGCCGTGAAAAAAAAAAACGATCAAACAAACAGATAGGATATTAGTATATCACTTAGACCCGTTATGCTACTTGAAATTCTTTTCAAATAACGAACCTTCTTTAAGGAGGAAAAATAACGTTTTATATATTGAGCAAATTGGACGCTGAAGTTTGTCCGTGAAATCGCGGAATGGAGATAAAATAGGACTTAACTTTCGTAGATTTTGCATCCCTTTCATACAGGTGAAAGAACAGAACTTATGAACTAAACTAAGGTAATGTTGTAGAAAAGAAGAAATAAGGATCGTCTGTAACCCTCGAAGTCCTTTCTTTTCACATGCGTATTCCTGCTCAGGTAAATGAATACTAATTTTGAGATTTTCCCCCGTTTAAACCGAAGTCCACATCGGATATCGGAACTCCACGTAAATGATACAGGTCTAATTGTGATCTAAAAGATTAACGAACAGACTGGCGGGTGGACAGACGGATGCACGATGGACTCATTGGTCATTGGCTTTGATCAACCAATAAAGATATGAAGTTTCATGAAACTATGTCCATAGTTGGAGATACACTAATGAAAAATTAAATTTGACATGAAGCCCCCTTTATCCATGATACAGCAACAAATTGCAAAACTTGACAGCATGCGCTAGGTCACATGATCTGTGAAAATCTCATCCAAATCTGTTGAGATATATTCAGTAATTAAAGAGATACTGGTGAAAAATGAAATATAACATGAAGCCTCCTTATTCCATGACGCAGCTACAAATCCCAAAAGCCTTGACAATATGCATTAGTCCACATGTGTCTGTGAAAAATCCATCCAAATCTGTCAAGAAGTGTTGGAGGCCTCGTTTTCACAAGAAATGGAATGAAAGAATGAAATATAACATGTAGCTCCTTTTTTTCCATGGCGAAGCTACAAATCGCAAAACATTGACAATGTGCAATAGGTCACATGATGAGACACATTCTGTGAAAATTCTATCCAAATCTGTCAAGAAATGTGGGAGGAATTGCGTTCACAAGAAATGGAATGAAATATAAAATGAAGTCCCCTTTTTCCATGAAACATCATTACAAAAACAAGTGTATATGACTGATGTTGCAAGGCCAATCTTGGTCAAACTGTCTTCCTGCATTTCCTAATGGTGGTTGGTTGATAGATGTGACAAGTTCAATATAAAAACTGTAGTTTTCAAAATAAGACTCAAAACATCAAAAATGTACTCGACCGTGTCACTTAAAATCGCTGCCAGCCAGCCATTTTTCATTGAATAAAAAAAAAACAAAAAAAGTCAGATTTGTCTTTAAAACGGGGAATATTCTGGTTTATGGCAACCTAGACAATGTTTTTATTGGGTGCTCTTTTCTCCAAAAGAAATATAAGTTCAGTTTATTTGGCACTCTAAGCGTTAATTTTAGGTCTGCAATGCATTTGAATTAGACAGATGAAAATTTCTGTCTTCTAGGAGAGAATTTTATCTTATCCTGCTTAATAAGCGAGATGAAACTCTTAATTTGATAGTATTAGCACAAATATTGCTGTTTCAAAGATAATTTTAGGGTAAAATACATGTATGTCCATATTCAAAAGTGTCAACCAGAGATCAGACTACAAGTTCTGTAAAGTTTGATTTTGATCTACAATGTCTGCGAAAAGGTCACTGAGTTGCTTGGCAACCTAAGGGTAAATGGAGCATAAGGAAAATGTGTGTCAAATTAAAACTTCATGTATAATAAATTAAGTACTGATGAACATTACAAAATACAATTTTCTGTGGGGGAAAAAAAGGATGGTTACAATTAGTTTAACTCTCTACCAAATGACAATATTTTAGACTTGTCCAAATTGTACGCACTTGCAGACGACAAAATAAATGTTACTTGAAATTTATTATCTGCAGGGTAGAAAACATTGTGGTTACCAGCATTTTCTCCTTTTCCTACATTGTTTTCAAAAGGCCGCTTCCACAGGGTCATTGAGACTCAGCCTTGTGTGGTAAAAAGAGTTAAAGGTTTGTGCAAGTTTAGTGTTTAGGTAATTTAATTTTCATGTACAATCAGGATACCGATTTACTTTTGTGACACCAGATGTTAAATCATTGTACATATTTGAATGTGATCCCACATAACTAACCAATGTTGATGATAAAATAGCAATCTAGCACGCCTTTTTCAAAAATCTGTCATGGGTCACTCCTCTACGTCGAGAAATGACCGTGGGTCATTTTGCAATGGGGGGTCATTTCTCTGCATCACACCGGCATGGGTTTGAATCCATTTTCATTTGTGTATGTCTTTGTTGCGGACTTTGTTCGTAAGAATAACATAATGTCTATATCTTTGTTGCGGACTTTGTTCGTAAGAATAACATAATGTGTATGTCTTTGTTGCGGACTTTGTTCTTAAGAATAACATAATATACATATGGGCCATGTTTATATCCTATATAAGCATTTTTTCCTTTTCCCCACAATGTTTTCTATCCTTCCAAACACAAACCCATCATTTGAGTAATTTAATTTGTTATCTGCAAATGCTTTCAATTTGAATCAGCCTAAAATTTCCTCCTTTTCCCCTATTTTTTTCTTTACCCTTTCATACCCAAATCCTATAATTTGAATATCACTTAATCGTCTGTCAATGCTTTAAATTTCAACCTGTCTAATTTTTTACCTTTAGGTCAAGAGATTCTAACCCTTTACCAAACAATCCATTGTTTTTACAACCCTGAGATAGAAGCCTTTCTAAAACACTGTGGGAAAACCAGCATTTTCTCCTTTTTCCTCACAATGTTTTCTACCCTGCTCGAAATAAATTTAATTTTTGAGTTACTTTTATTTTGTCGTCTGCAAGTGCTTTCAAATTGGACCAGTCTAAAATTTTATCTTTTGGTAAAGGGTTAATCAACCTCTTCAATATTAGGTCCCGAACCATTGTCCCCTGTTGATCCCATATTTGACCCTTGCTGTCCCCCATGTAACTTGACCATGATTGGTGAGCATTTCTTCTGGACTTCCTGCAACTTATGTTCGAATTCTTCCTTTTCCGCCAAACAGCTGTTGTCCAACCATTTCATACCCTCGTCACAGACAGAGTTCACTTTGTCTCTATCGCTGAGGTCAAGCTTATCACCAGAATCGTTGGCTGCTTGTTTCACGCTAAATATATAACTCCCCAGCTTATTTTTGGCTGTTATCTTTTCCCTCTGTGTTTCATCTTCCTCTTTATACTTCTCAGCGTAATTAACCATTCTGTCTATTTCCTCTTTACTTAATCGTCCTTTGTCATTTGTAATGGTAATATGGTTCACTTTCCCGGAATTTTTCTCTTTTGCAGACACATTGAGAATTCCATTGGCATCGATATCGAAAGTAACATCGATTTGTGGGACACCTCTTGGTGCTGGTGGTATTCCAGTAAGATCGAATCTACCCAACAGATTGTTATCCTCGGTCATTGCTCGTTCGCCTTCGTAGACTTGTATAGATACTGCTTGTTGGAGTATGTGGTAAAGGTATTGGACGCTTTGGTAGGTATTGTGGTATTTCTCGGAATTAGTTTGGTCATGGTACCTCCCGCTGTCTCGATACCTAGTGATAGTGGAGCCACGTCCACCAGGAGGATATCTTTAAGGGTATCGTTTCTGTCACCAGATAAGATGGCGGCTTGAATGGCAGCTCCGTAAGCTACAGCTTCGTCTGGATTTATGGATTTGTTGAGTTCTTTTCCATTCATGAAGTCTTGTAAAAGTTTCTGAATTTTGGGAATACGAGTGGATCCTCCGACTAAAACAACTCCATGTATCTTACCTTTATCTAGCTTGGCATCCCCCAGAGCTTATTCCATCGGTTCCATTGTAGCTCTGAACAGATCGCCGCAAAGCTCTTCGAATCTTGCTCTGGTTATTCTTGTGTAAAAGTCGATACCTTCATACAAGGAATCTATCTCTATACTGGCCTCGGTGCTGCTGGAAAGTGTTCTCTTGGCTCGTTCACATGCTGTTCTTAATCTTCTAAGACTGCATGCGTTTGTCTTGATATCTTTGGTATGTTTGCGTTTAAATTCCTGAACGAAATGGTCCACCATCCGGTTGTCAAAGTCCTCACCTCCCAAATGTGTATCTCCAGCCGTTGATCTCACCTCGAAAATGGATCCCTCGTCAATGGTAAGTATAGATACATCAAATGTGCCTCCACCAAGGTCGAAAATGAGCACATTTTTCTCTCCACTCAAGTTTTTGTCAAGTCCATAAGCCAATGCAGCAGCTGTTGGTTCATTAATGATACGTTTAACGTTCAGACCAGCAATGACTCCTGCATCTTTGGTGGCCTGTCTCTGGGAATCATTGAAATATGCAGGCACTGTAATCACAGCATCAGTTACTTTAGTACCGAGATAAGCTTCGGCTGTCTCTCTCATCTTGGTAAGGACCATGGAACTAATCTCTTCAGGGGCGAAAATTTTTGTTTCTGCTTTGTACTCGGCCTGTATGACAGGTTTACCTCCCCTGTTGATCACATTGAAGGGCCAGTGTTTCATGTCCTTTGTAACTGTATCATCATCAAACTTTCGTCCTATCAGCCTTTTGGCGTCAAAAATTGTGTTCTGTGGATTCATTGCAGCCTTAAAAATACAGACAAAATATTTTATGAATACATGCATGTATGTATGTATGTATGTATGTATGTATGTATGTATGCACATACGTATATATGTACGTATGTACCTATGTATGTATTCAAGTGACATTCATTTTAAAAAATCTTAGTCTATACAATTATGTTTTTACATTTTTTTTTCGGTTAGATTGTATTTTTATTCATCAAAAGATGTCGGATGTATGTGTTTGGTGCATAAAGGGTAAAATTATTCTAGGCATACTCTGTGAAAATGAGACTTCATGCAGTCCGCATAAGCCATCCTCGATTACCCAGTTTCGATTCATGCTTAAAGGTGGGAATTTAGAATGTTCACATCACACCAAATTAAAAATAAAGATGTCACTGAAATTTATATGAAAAAAAAAAAAAAAAAACAATAAAAATCATCATTAATTAAGAATCCTAAAATTACAAAAAAAAAAAAAATGGTGGTATTCCCTTAAAAGGCTACGTAGCCTCTTAAGCTATTTTTAGATTTCCAGCCAAAATCAAAAAAGCATTGCGGGAATGTTAAGTGACTTGCACGTGACTAATGACTATTAAATTCCATAACATAACAAACATGTGATTATTTTCCATAATGTCTAGAACTTCGGATGCTATGTTTGAAAATTCGTCTGTATATTTCCGGTATGTAAATGAGAGAGTTGCTCATGTAAAAATAGAATGTGTTTCCCTTCAGTGTCGACCTGGGCTGTATTAAATCTCTAATTTATCTAGCTGCCGGATGGTTTTCGACTACTGGGGTTTAATGAATGAAAATTATAAGACTTTGGGAGTACAAGGATGATTTTTGTATCGTTGTAAAATTTTCGTCTCAAAATCTGAAGAGCCACCTTTAAACCTGGGTTCCGAGGATGGCATAAGCCGACCTGGTTCGAAACTATTTGCTCCTTGTTAATTTTCTACATGCCAAAGGCCAATTCTACCTCAGGATTTTTACGAACATGAAAGTTCGCAACAAATTCATAGCTGAAATACAAATCGCATCTGGCGGGATTCGAACCCATGCAGACAAATATCCTCGTTTTTCGAGGTTTAACCCATTACCACACAATCCCTACCGTAAAGTTTGACGACTCTAAGAAAAAAAGCCTTGAGAAAACATTGTGGGAAAAGGAGAAAATGCTGGTAACCAGCATTTTCTCCTTTTCCCACAATGTTTTCTACTCTTCACAAAACAAACTTCAAATTTTCAGCCACTTTAATTTTGTCGTCTGCAAATCCATCCGTCCATCTGGAAAATGCTGATAAATAGCTTTCGATTTTTCCAAAATTCGTTTTCCTCACTAAGGACAAATTTCGCCATTTTAGCTACCTTTGTTGTCTGCAAATGCAATCAACCAGGGATCGTATATACGATCCCTGAATTAACTTACATTCTTGTGATTTTTCATTGTTTGACATACGGTTAATAGCTAATTAAAATCTACCTGATTTTTGGCGGGATCTCCAATCAATCTTTCGGTATCCGTGAAGGCAACATAACTCGGTGTTGTCCGGTTGCCCTGGTCGTTTGAAATAATTTCTACTTTTCCGTGCTGGAAAATTCCAACACAGGAATATGTTGTTCCCAAATCTATTCCAATTGCTACCATGTTCGTTTTTTTTTTCTTATTTGAAACAGATATACTTTTTGTATGGAGTAAATTATTCTAATGAGCCCTATGCTTTTAGATATTTATAAGTACACTCAACTGCGTGTTATGTTTGTTTGGCAACGCCGAGACTTTCCCGCCTTTTTATACTCAAGCGAACAAAAGCAAGAAATTTCTAGAAGAAGCTTAACCTTTACCGCGCTGAGCGAAACCAACAAACCTGCTCATCCCAGAAATAAGACCCATACAAGCAATTTCGTTGAAATGATATCCCCCGCCGAAAAAGACCTTTTTTGATACAAACGTATAGGAGGTATTCTGTTTTGCATGTACATGTGGCCTTTTTGTTATTGGTCCATGAAGAAATTATACATTAAGCTCCCTTGTTCCATGGCACAGGATTTCATTAGATAAAACAAGAGCCGTCAGAGACGGGTTATGCTCCCCGAACGAGTGCTTGTCATAAAAGATATGAAATTGACAAAAATTCACTTCGTTTATCCTAAAAGAACCTGTTCATGCCCCCCAAAATTTGAAGTGAAAAGGCAATTACTATCTTAGAGATAGCCAACACAAACTTGTAGAGGACAATAAGCCCCCTTAAGCCCCCTTTTCCCATAAGACAATATTGGATCATTGATATAAAAACAACGGGTGTGTGATTTGTGGCATTTTTAAATAATAATTCAAAATTCGAAATTTGATAAAATTTTGAGCAGTCATGTAGTAAATATTACATAAAACAATTTTTTACATGAAGCCCCCTTTTCCCGAGACGCAGCCTGAAATTGAGAAACAGGAAGAAAGGTATCTGGGCAACGTTCCAACAAGTTCAGATTTGAAATTTAACAAAGTTTTGAGCACCGATAAAGGAGATATTAGTGAAAAACAATTTTTTCCATGAAGTCGCCTTTTTCCGTGATGCAGCCTCAATTTGAGAAAGCAGGAAAGACATATTTGCGCATTAATAATTAATAGATTGAAAAAAAAGGCACATGTTGAAACTTGTAGAAAAAGATGGAACCATGAAATTTCATGAAATTTTGACAAAAACTGAACAAGATATAGGTAAAAATTGCAATTTTGCATTTGGGCCCCTTTTTCCTTGTCATTATACAAGAAACCCCCTTTTTCCATGACAGAGGGTCAAATTGAAAAACACATAGATAAAGAAACAAGAGCACATGGTGAAACTTTGAAAAAACAATATAACCATGAAGTTTAATGAAATTTTGACCAAAACTGAATGAAATATCAGTAAAAATTGGAATTTTGCAAGAAACCCCCTTTTTCCATGACAGAACGTCAACTTAAAAAACGCCCAGATTAAAAATAGCAAGGGCACATGCTAAAACTTTCCATAAACAATATAACCATGAAGTTTCATGATATTCTGACAAAAACTGAATGAGATATTGGTAAAAATTGCAATTTTGCATTAAGCCCCTTTTTTCCATGACACGGGGTCAAATTGAAAATCCGGGAAAGATACGTCGGCGCCTTACCCCAAGGAGTTCATATATGAAGTTTTATCCAATTTGGTCCAGGGGTTGTGGAGAAATCGAGTTTTGAAGAGAAGACTCCAAACATCAAAAGTGTACTTAAGTGTAACTTAAGTGAAACTTAAAATCGCTCTCAGTCGGCCATTTTGCATCGAATCAAAAAAACAAAAAAGGTGTCTCGGGAGATTGGGTCATTGTATATGTATATAAAGTTTCACGAAATTCCGTCCACTGGTATTGGAGATATTTGCCGGGACGGACACACGGACGGACGGACGGACGGACGGACAGACGGACGGACGGACGGAAGGACGGACGGACGGACGGACGGACAACGCTAAAACTATATCCCTCCGCCTACGGCGGGGGATAATAATTGCGATTTCATGGTTGCTTTTGTCTGCATGTGTTTCACCAAAGCAAACAGTAGGGATCAAAGATCATGTACGTTTTATGCAGCCTAATCTTGATCTACCTGACCACAAGTTTATGCAACTACAGTTGTTAAAGGCGCGTTAAGGGTTTATTAATAATTATATATTAGTTACTATCAATAGAAAAGAATATTCCAGACTGCGAGACACATCGCTAACAATAGTATGTAATGGTTCTGAAGATGGGAGGTAAATGTATCCGCCTTAAAATTTCAATCTCTGAGTGAGTTACTTCCCTTAAAAGAGGCGCAAAGAAAACTGCGTGACAGGCGGTGTCTGCGCAAGTCATATTCTTCGATTTATAAAATGCCATCTAGCGGGAGATAATGTGTGGCGGGGAACATTTTGTTAGGAATAGGGAGTACGAGTCAAGTTGAACATCCGTGAGCCATGCTTTGTGATAAGGGAGCTTCATGAATTACAAAAAGTGTATACCAATATCAACCTGAGCTTTGTAATACGATGATTTCTGACTTTGATAAGGTAGAAAATATAGTGTGAAAAGGAGAATATGCTGGTTACCATCATTTTCTCCCTTTTCAACATTATTTTCTAGAGGCTTCTTTCTTAGTCTGTTTCGTGATGGTGTTGTAAATAAATCGAAATCAAAAAATCGAAACAGGAAATAAACGTTTATTTTTAGGCTATATGACGAATTTCAGAAAAATATTTGTTATACATTAATTTACCATGGCAGCAAATGACCCCTAAAATAATTTTAATTTTTCATTAAGTAAATAAGATTAAATCTAAGCAGAAGAAAAAATAAGAATGATTTTCTCAAATAAGAGAAAAAAGACTGCTGGACAAGATCATGCGACTTGCGTTGTCTGCGCATGTCATATTCTTCGAAGATTCGAAGATGAGTATTTATAGAATGCCATCTAGCCATTATCTCCCGCTTCGAAGAATATGACATGCGCAGACAACGGCCATCTAGCGGGAGATAATGTGCGACTTGAAAACGCGACAAGAAGGCCAAATAACCGTCAGGTAAAGCATATGACGTTTCTACGCGGCGGCCTTTTCACTTGTTCGTTTAGGATACTGCTTGTACCAAAATGTATCGAAATTAAAAGCCAATGATCTATTTGAAAACTTTGTGATGCTGACCTCTCCTGGCTTCTTTTTTATAGAAGCCAATTTGTTTTATTATCCGTCAGTTAGTCGCATGCCCAGACAGAAACAGAAGTTCTTTCACCAAAGCGTTGCGATGACATTCCATTTCTGATTGGAAAGGTCAACAGATCTCTCCAACAGTAGTGAGTCTGAAAGGCACACTGCTGAATTTGCTGTCTAATTCTATTTCTTCTAGCGTAAGTGTTCTTAGACACGTACAGTCTGTTTGTCATGGTTTTGTAAATAAAGCGAAATAAAAAAAAAAAACGAAACAGGAAATAGACGTAATTTATTTCTATAAATGACGAATTTCAGAAAAGATTTAATTTGCCATGGCTGCAAATAACCTCTCTAATGACTGTTGTTTTTTTTTTTAGTAAATATTCCAAGCAGAAGAAAAAAATACGGAGAATTTCTTTAAATAAGAGAAAGAAGACCGCTGGACAAGAACATGCAGCTTGAAAACGCGACAAGGTCATGAAAAGCATATGAGATTTCTACGCGGCGGCATTTTTACTCGTTTGTTTACATGTACCAAAATATATTGAAATATATTGAAATTGAAAGCCAATGAACTATTTGAAAACATTGGCCTTTTATCTTTTTTTAAAGAAGCCATCTTGTCTTGTACTAGACTTGACTTTGAGAATTAAAGCTTTAAACCTGAACTTGTTCGGTTGATTTTTTTTTTTCAATTTGAAACAAACATTATCCATGAATGCATGTATGCGACAACAACTTATAAACCGCTTTTAGCCGTTATCAGCTGATTAATTTTCCAATGAATTGATATTAAGCATCTGTTCTACCCATGCAGAATCGGGACAAAAAAAGTGTAGGCCCTACAGTATGAAAATAGCCCAAAACATGTAAAGAAAAATCCCAAAAGTTTTCACCTCGAGGTCAGTCGGTTCTTTTCCAGATTAGACAGTCAGACAGTCGATATAATGTTGGAAAAGGAGTGATGGCCTAAAAAGTCAATTTCACCCTAACAGGATTGTAAAGTGTAATGCACTAGAAATGTTTCACAAATAAAAACATCGTTTCACACATGTATTATTATCCCACAAAGTGCAATAATTGTGTCAATCCGAAATATTTAACAAGAATTTTCTACAATTACCCTTAACTCTTGCACCACTGGTGAAGACTTAATTAAGTAGCTTTTTCGGATGATGTAGATCGATCAATACTAGACTGCATAGAACTTACACCATCTGCTTCCTGGTGCTTGGCTAGATCAATGACTCAGTCCTACCTCTTTTGCGGACATAGTAGACTAAGTTCTTAGATCTAGACTATCCACACTACCATACAACCACTGGATTTTGACATTCTATAACCAAAGTACAATGATGTAAATGATAACATGTATATGAAGAAAAATCTCCCCTATATAATATAAAATAAGTGTATATATCATCACAGGAATTTGACATTCTATAACCAAAATAAATGATAAAATGCGAAAAACAAAATCTCCCCTATATATTTTTTTCCTATTTTATCATTTATTTTGGTTACAGAATGTCAAATTCCTGTGATAGAACATACCGGACAGCAACCTTTGAAATGTTATAATTATTTCAGTCGACTTGCCTCATTGAAAAGGTCAGTTTCATTCACTGAACCGTTGATGCTTATTGAAGTCTAATTTTGTAAAGGGTTGTACCTGTGTTCGCCTTGTTGTGATCAAAGTGACCAATGAACCGAGCAGTATAAAAGTCGTTTTGAGACCACCCCTCGTCGCACCTGACTTTCGCTTTCATTTCAAAACATGGCGGCCACTTTGAAAGTACTGAAACAATCACGATCCTGGAAATTAAAGGATTCTACGGACTCTGAGGACCTAGAAAATTTATTTGAGTCTGGAAATATTTCATATACGAAGCCAGTTACCTGCAATAAATATTGGACTTTCTATCTGTGTCTTTTTGGAGTTTTTGCATTGTTTTTATTCGGCATTGTAGTCGGATTTTATTTGAGGGCCGACCCGAAAGTATTTAGCAGCTGTGTTCAAAGTGCCAGAAGGAAAGATGGATTCGACAGAGAGAAGCTGCAAGCAGTGCACAACAACATCATGTACTATATGTCGGGTGACAGATTTGCGAAATACAACAGGTAAGTTTTGTTGGTTTTCAGTATATCAGTCAATACAATGTGCTATAAATTATGAATCACAGCACAGGAATTTGACGTTCTATAACCAAAATAAATGATAAAATATGAAAAAAATCTCCCCTATATAATATGTTTATTCATATATTATATAAGGGAGTTTTTTTTTTCATGTTTTATCATTTATTTTGGTTATAGAATGTCAAATTCCTGTGATCACAGGAATTTCACACATTTCACTCTATTATGAAAATATATGATGAAATTTGATTTCTTTACAAATAGGAGTATTTTTTTCCCCCAAATTAAATCATATATTTTCATTATAGAATGTCAAATTTTTAATTAAAGTATTGAAAAAAGCAAACAAGAAATTTATGGACTGAAAAGGTATACAGTCTGGACAAATGAGCAAATTAGCAGTTGGAGCATATTGCTTCTAATAAGCAGTTACTCTTTCCGGGAACCCTTTCCACAACATGTTTTTTCGAATTTACTTTACTTTTATCCAAACAACAAAATTTTAGATTATTCAAAATTAAAAGCATTTGCAGACTACATTAACATGACTCAGAAATTGAAGTTCTTTTTTGGAAAGGGTAAGGGAAAGAAACCATTGAAAAATGATATGGGAAAAATAGTAATTGCTGGTTACCAGCATATTCTACTTTTCCCACAATTTTGAATTTTACCTTTCCCAAAACAAATTTCAATGTTTCAGTCACTTTTATCGACTGCTAACGCTTTTAATTTCGACTGTTATGAAATTTGTCGTTTCGAGTTAAATGTCCTGATGAGATAGTTCGAATGAGCCCCAAGCCACCAACAAGTTGGCAACAAAGCAATTTGGAAAAATATTATTTTGTAAAACTAAAAATTTAAATATTCTCTGAAACCCATTTCTTCCCCTGGCATAAATACCCTTTTACAAAAATAGGTCGATCAAGGATGGACATCAGCAGATTTTTGATAGGCAGAAAATAGCTTTGGGCATAGGCAATAAAACATGGTTGTAAAAATTTGACATACAAGGAAAAGTTAATATCCAGATCAAAAACTATTGATTTGATGTCAGATTTGGATAGTTTGATATTTGCATATAACTGTACCTTTTTTTTTTTATCTTTATTAACTTCCACCACCTGTATGTTATACTAGTCTTTTCCAAAAGGTTTTCAAAAGGCTATTTCCTCACGGTCATTAGATCTTATATATAGTTGTATTTTTGTTTTGTACAGCAATTGTTTGTCAGGGTTTCAGTGCTGTTTACACTGTTGTTTAACCCTTTCCCAAATAATCCCTAGTTTTTACGTCCCTGAGATAGAGGCCTTCTGAAAACATTGTGGGAAAAGGAGAGAATGCTGGTCACCAGGTTTTTCTCCTTTTCCCACAATGTTTTCTACTCTTCACAAAACAAATTTCAATTTGCAGATTGCAGCATTTGCAGACGACAAAATAAACGAAACTCAAAAGGTTAAATTTGTTTCTAGCAGGATAGAAAACATTGTGGGAAAAGGAGAAAATGCTGGTTACCAGCATTTCTCCTTTTCCCACAATGTTTTCAAAAGGCTTCTTTCTCATGGTTGTTAGAAATCGGGATTGTTTGGTAAAGAGTTAGATAAACTACTAAGTACATAGTTTAGGGTCCGTCTTTTCAAAGATAGAAAACAATGCCGGAAAAGGTGAGTATTGCACACCTAATGGATTTGTCTTTCGAAGAATAGGAAACATGGAGGGAAAATGAGACAATGCAAGCTATTAGCATTGTTTCTAGGGTTTCAAAAGCCTTCTGATCGTTAAAACGCAGGGTTATTTGGTAAAGATTTAAATCTCACTGTTATTCCCATTGATAGGGTTATGTAGGTATTTGCATTAAGAACTTGTCTGTCAGTCAGTTTTATATATATATCTTTTACACAGGGCAATCGATTGTTTTAATGGCCCAAAGTAAGTACAATTCTGACATCATGTAACATTTATAGCATATATGCTTTCTAAACCATTGAAGGAAAAGGACTCAATATGAACTGGTAAACAGCATTTTCTCCTTATCAACAATGTAAATACTTCTTACAATATTAGCCCCTGTTTAACTCTTTACCAAACGACAAATTTTTAGACTGGTCCAAATTGAAAACAAAATAAGTGACTGAAAAATCAAAATTTGATCTTGGAAGGGTAGAAAACATTGTGGTAAAAGGAGAAAATGCTGGTTACCAGCATTTTCTCCTTTTCCCAAAATGTTTTCAAAAGGCTTCTAACTCAGGGTCGTCAAAAGTCATCATTGTGTGGGAAAGGGTTAACCCTTTACCAAACGACAAAATTTTGGATTTGTCGAAATTGAAAGCATTTGCAGACGAAAAAATAAATGTGGCTAAAAAATTGAAAACTGCTTTGGAAAGGGTGGAAAACTTTGTGCAAAAAGGAGCAAATGCTGGTTACCAGCATTTCCTCCTTTTCCCACAATGTTTTCTAAAGGCTTCTTTCTCAGGGTCGTCAAAAGTAGGGATTTTGTGGTAAAGGGTTAAATGACCCTATGGCTGAAGGCTTTTGCATCTTAACCCTTTACCAAACGACAAAATTATCGACTGGTCCATTTAAAGCACTTGCAGACAACAAAATAAATTTAACTCAGAAATTGAAATTGTTTCTGGCAGAGTAGAAAACATTGTGGGAAAAGGAGAAAATGCTGGTTACCAGCATTTTCTCCTTTTCCCACAATGTTTTCAAAGGGCTTCTATCTCAGGGTAGTAAAAACCAGGGATTGTTTGGGAAGGGGTTAATACAAGCTCTCAAATCTTAATTTATAAAAAAGAAATAAGCCTGAAATGAGAGTAGTACATGTATCATTAATTACTCTGTTGAACTGATGAATATTTTTATGATGAATATCATGACCTGTCATTATGATTATTCATGAACTTTGACGAATGCTAAATAGCATTTTCTCTTTTTCGCACAATGTTTTCCTCAGGGTCTGACATTAAAAGGGAGATAATAAGTTTAGGTATCCAGCTGAAAAACAAAAGATCCATGGAAAGGAAGGATTTTAGGAGCAGTGCCTTATAATCTTTCTATGTTATTTAATCAGTTAAGTTCTATAGCAAATTAGCTTTATATACAATAGTATTTTGTTATTAGTTTTAATCCAGCTAAAATCCCGCTTGGACTACTAAGTGGTCCTTTGAAGAAATGGTCACTGTATATTTACTTAACCCTTTACCAAACAATCCCTGGTTTTTACGACCCTGAGATAGAAGCCTTTTGAAAACATTGTGGGGAAAGGAGAAAATGCTGGTAACCAGCATTTTCTCCTTTTCCAACAATGTTTTCTACCCTGCTGGAAACAAATTGCAATTTTTGAGTTATGTTTATTTTGTAGTCTGCAGGTGCTTTCAATTTGGACCAGTCTAAAATCCGTTGTTTGGTAAAGGGTTAAAGTGTTTTGATCCTGTGGATAAACCACTTTCAGTAGGCAATATTGACCCTCAATGGTCAATTAAGCAACTGATATTGTGTTAATTTGACCCTCCCTGTTAACCCTTTACCAAACAACAAAATTTAAGACTGGTCCATTGGTTGTATTGGGGTTTAACGCCACTGTAACAGGTAAGGTCATATCATAGCGGTCATGACACACATGTATTCCCTAACTTTCTCACACCGGTACTAACTTTCTTTCCAAAGCGGGGATAGCCACCGACTACTTTTCTCACATGCTTCAGCAGAGGTGAAAGGCGAAAATACACCGGAAAGAAAGTTTGCCTCCACCACGTATTGAACTCACAACCACCAGGTCATGAGTCTGACACGCTCACCACTGAGCCACCCGGGCGGGCAAGACTGGTCCAAATTCCAGGCATTCGCAGAAGACACAATAAATGTGACTCAAACAATAAATTGTGTTTTGGGAAGGGTAGGAAACACTGTGGAAAAAGTACAAAATACTGGGCACCAACATTTTTTCTTTTTTTCGCAGTACCAGTATTTACAAAAGGTTTTTTCTTCAAGGTTTTTAAAATATGGGATTATGTGGTTAGGAGTTAACCCATTACCACACAATCCCTACTTTTGACGACCCTGAAAAAGAAGCCTTTAGAAAACATTGTGGAAAAAGGAGAAAATGCTGGAAACCAGCATTTTCTCCTTTTCCCACAATGTTTTCTACCCTTCATAAAGCAAATTTCAAATTTTCAGTCACTTTTATTATGTTGTCTGCAAATACTTTTGATTTGGACAAGCCTAAAATATTGTCGTTTGGTAATGAGTTAAAGCATTTGCTTTGTTAATTTATGTTAAAAGTTCTCTAAACCTTTAACTCTTTACCACACGAGAAAATTTTAGACTGGTCCAAATTGAAAGCATTTGCAGACGACAAAATAAAGGTGACTGAAAAATAGAAATTTGTTCAGGGAAGGATAGAAAACAATGTGGGAAAAGGAGAAAATGCTGGTTACCAGCATTTTCTCCCTTTCCAACAGTGTTTTCAAAAGGCTTCTTTCTCAGGGGCGTCAAAAGTAGGGATTGTGTGGTAATGGGTTGATTACTAAATAACAGAATACTTTGGACGAGTCCATATTACACGTGTTCACTCACAACTTTACAATGATGTCGCCTGGATGATGAGAGTTTTCTTCGATAATCGTAAAAAAAACATTATGGAAAACTCTTTACCATACAATCCAGACTTTTGACCACCCTGAGAAAGAAGCCTCATAGAAAACAATGTGGAAAAAGGAGAAAATGCTGGTAACCAGCATTTTCTCCTTTTCCCACAATATTTTCTACCCTATCAAAGTCAGAAATCGCCATATTAACAAGATTTACTTTGTCGTCTGCAGATGTCTTGACTTTGGTCCATTCAAAATATTTGCAGTTTGGTAAAGAGGACTTCAATTACCATTAAAAATCTACATTTTTGTCCCACCATAAAAAAACCCCAAATCTACATTTTCCACAATTGCATGCTAAGTGTGGATTGAATCGTTCTGTATACATGATGTTCAGTACATTCATCAATTATTTATTGACTTGAGAGAAAGATTCCCATGTATAAAAGGTTGAGATTTTCTTTTGAAATCGAAACTGTCATGTCCCAATAAATTAGCCCCAGCTGTCAGATTTTCTTGTATTGAATCCTCCTTTTTCCCTTGTCTCATGAAAAATTTAATCATTCTGGCATCTAAATCAACATGAAACAACCCCCAGAGAAAGAAGCCTTTAGAAAACATTGTAAGGAAAGGGAGAAAATGCTTGTAACCAGTATTTGCTCCTTTCCTATTTTCGATTCTATCAGTCAGAAATCATCATATCACCAAGATTTTCAAAATTTGTAGTCTGCAGAATTTGATTCAGTCCCAAAAAAATTATTGTTTTGTTGTTTTTACACAAGCCCGAGTTTCAACAGTCCTAAGAAAGAAGCCCTTTGAAAACAATATGGGAAAAGGAGAAAATGCTGGTCACCAGCATTTTCTCCTTTTCCCACAATGTTTTCTACCATATCAAAGACACTTTCCATTATTTGTAAATCATATTAGAGCCCACCCGGTTGGCTCAGTGGTGAGCGTGTCAGACTCATGACCTGGTGTTTGTGAGTTCGATCACCTGGTTGAGGCAAACTTTCTTTCCAGCGTATTTTCGCCTCTCACCTCTGCTAAAGCATGTGAGAAAAGTAGTCTGTGGCTTTGGAAAGAAAGTTGTGTAAGTACCGGTATGAGAAAGCCAGGAAACACATATGCATCACCGACCGCCATGGTATGACCTTAGCTGTTAAGGTGGTGTTAAACCCCAATACAACCAACAAAATCATATTAGAATATTCGTCTGTAAATGCTTTCGATTGGACCAGTCTAAAATTTTGTTGTGTGGTAATGTTTAAACTCATACCACAGAATCCAGAGTTTTAACAACCTTGAATAAGGATGGCTTTTGAAAGCACTGTTGTTGAAAAGGAGAAAGTACTGCTAAACATCATTTTGTCCTCTTCCAGTAGTCCTTTTTCATGACGGTTTCAAAAATCAATGCTAGTTTTTGAGCGTTACGTCAAATTTGATTTCTGAAAAAATCTAATACTTTCATTAAGTCTTACATTTTGTGGTCTGGCACAGTGTATAAGCCATACCACAGTCTCGAATTTGAAGGCCTATGAAAACAATGTAGGAAAAGGATATAATGCTGGTGATCAGCACTGTATCCATTTTCCCCATTGCTTTCTACTCTTTCAAAGACCAAAATTATGGTTTCTAGCTGACCTATACACATATACAATATTATTTGTCATATAAGTTGTCATCTGCAAAATTGCTTTCACTATACCAGCCTTAAAGGTGGGTATTTAGAATTTTCACATCACACCAAATTAGAAGAAATATATATCACTGAAATTTATATGAAAAAACAATACAAATCATCAGTAATTAAGAATCATAAAATTACAAAAAAAAAATTTTTTTTGTTGGTATTCCCTTAAAAGGCTACGTAGCCTCTTAAGCTATTTTTAGATTTCCTGCCAAAATAAAAAAAAAGCATTGTGGGAATGTTAAGTGACTTGCACGTGACTAATGACTATCAAATTCCATACCATAACAAACATGTAATTATTTTCCATGATGTCTAGAACTTTGGATGCTCTGTTTGAAGCTTCGTCTGTATATTTCCAGTATGTAAATGAGTGAGTTGCTCATGTAAAAATAGACCGTGTTTCCCTTCAGTGTCAACCTGGACTGTAGTAGATCTCTAATTTATCTAGTTGTCGGATGGTTTTCGACTACTGGGGTTTAATGAATGAAAATTATAAGGCTTTGGGAGTATAAGGGTGATTTTTTTTGTATTTTTGTAAAATTTTCGTCCCAAAATCTGAAGGGCCACCTTTAAATTTTGTCGGCTGGTATAGAGTTTAACTCTTTACCAAACAATCCTGAGTTTTAGCGACCCTGAAGAAGAAGGCTCATGAGAACAATGTGGGAAAAGGAGAAAATGCTGGTTACCAGCATTTTCTCCATTTCCTACATTGTTTTTTTTTTTCCCATTCCAAACCAAATTTCAATTTCTTAGTTGTGTACATTTTGTCATCTGTAGAATTTAGACTAGTCTAAAATTTTGTCTGGTAAAAAGTTTAAGAAGATAACTACAAGCATTGAAATGTGGGGGATAATGACACCCTTCCTATTCAACTATTCCTCAATAAATAGGGGCTTTCCCAAATGTAACCCATAATTATAGAGGTCAAAGGTGGACTAAGCCCCCAAATGTAGCCATTAGCCTAATAAAATGGCTTGGTTAAGGGGATTTTAATGTTTTCATAACACAATTTTCCCATCAGTTTAACTCTTTAGTAAATTTGGACCAGTCCAAAATTGTGTCATTTCGAAAAGAGTTAACTCTATACTATCCCATTCCAAATATTAATGAGCATGAAGAAGAAGGTTTTAGACAGCATTGTGGAAAAAGGAGAAAATGCTGGTTACAAGCTACATCATTTTCTACCCTTGTGTAATAAAATTTCAACAATGTTTGAATCACAGGTTTATGTTAGTGTCCGCAAAAGCTTTCAACTTGGTCTGATTTTAAATTTTGACGTTTTGTAATGAGTTAATGTAGGTTTGGGGATCTAGTAGTTTAGTGAATATTGTCAGTCTGGTATCCAAAAGGCCACTAGTTTGATACCCGGGGAGCAGGTGTCAATTTTGGGATCTTTCATTGGCCCACACCAAGTACTGGTGTTCCTAGGAAGCAGAATCAAGAGAGATTTGTATAAGTTATAAGAACTTGTTTCTCAATGGATGTAAAATAAACATGTTTAACTCATTACCAAACAACAATATTTTAGGCTTGTCCAAATCGAAAGCACTTGCAGACGACAAAATAAAAGTGACTGAAGATTTGAAATTGTTTTGTGAAGGGTAGAAAACATTGTGGGAAAATGAGAAAATGCTGGTTACCAGCATTTTCTCCTTTTCCCACAAGGTTTTCTACAGGCTTCTTTCTCAGGGTCGTCAAAAGTAGGGATTGTGTGGTAATGGGTTGACTAGTGAATATCTGTATTTATCCTGTAAATTAGGCGAAAATAATTTTGTAAAAGAATGTAAATATTGAATTCAATTTAGGTAGTTAACACTTTAAATACCTTGATGAGAGGGTGTAATCTTTGGGTTTTGTTCAGTTTTGAAAAGAACTCTATTATCCAACATGATATTGAAAACCCCGTGTCCATCCTTTTACGTAGCTTTAGTTCTGTGAGGTTGAGCTATAGAAACTGGAAGCATTTTTCAAAACATTTAAACGGTTTCTTAATTTTTTTTCAGGAAGAACTTGCAAGAGTATCAATCAAATCTTATTTGAAATTGATATTTCGTCTGCAACACACAAAAAGGGGCATTCGGACATTTATGTAAAGTGTTGTTTCGGATCAGCCTGTGCAGTCCAAACATGCTAATCTGAAACAACGCTTTCCGTTTTTATGTAACTTTGTTTTACACATGCAGGTTTCTACTTGAGCAAAAAATCTAATGGTAGTCATAAAGTGCCATCTTGGATTAGCCTGTGCAGACTGCGCAAGTTGATCCAAGATGATACTCTAGGCAAATGTTCGAATGGCCCTTTTCGCGTGTTGCAATTAATTTCATGTTACTCGAATTTCATGAGTATTGTAGATTGCCTGAATGATACATTACGCCCATTATTTCAGTCATATCATGGCAACAGCTCATATAGTCATGTATTTTCTAGATTTCACCAGTTCTGTGTTGGGCTTTAAAGTGTCTTGCTCAGGGACACTCCCATGGAAACCCAGTACTTTAAGTGAGGATTGAACCGGGTAAACTAATGCTTCTTAGTCAAGTTAAATACATGCCAAAGGTCTTTCAGAAAATTGTGTGACAAAGTGAAATCTTTCGCATTATACTACATGTACTTGTATTATGAATTTGTATGGATTGTTTGTATACTGCCAGTGAGTTAGTAGTATGTGTTTGCACTCTATTTAGGGATTTCTGAAATGGAAGATTCACAACTCACTGTATTGTACCATGTAAAAAAGAAAATGCTAGATCTAATTAGAATTATGTTACAAGATACATTTGAAGACACTAGATCTGTATTTGAGTTTTCTTCGTGCAACATGGAAAGGGTCAATATTTATCTAACTTTTATACATCTTTTAATTGAATCTTTCACAGGTATAAAACCTAACTATTGATTAAAGCAGGTTGTGCTAAATCTAGTATTTACTTTGTAAAATATGAAGTGTTCTTGTCAAGTTTATGAAGAAACTTATGTATCCGACAATTACAAGTACTAGCAATTTTCCCTCTCATGGTGATCAAGCTTTTGCTGTCATGTTGTGTCTAGCATAACTGATAAATGTTGTCTTACACTGTCACTAAAATTGTGTCGTTTTGCAAAGAGTTACCTTGAAATTTTTACCTTGTAGAACAAATAAGTATTTTTGCTTTAAAGGTGGGTATCTAGAGTTTCTACATCTCACCAAATTACAAAATATATATGTCACTGAAATTCATATGAAAAAATAATACAAATCATCAATAATTAAGATTCATAAAATTACAAAAAAAAATTTTTTTGGTGGTATTCCCTTAAAAGGCTACGTAGCCTCTTAAGGTATTTTTAGATTTCGCACCAAAAATCAATAAAGCATTGTGGGAATGTCAAGTGACTGGCACGTGACTCATAACGCTTAAATTTCCTATCATAACAAAGATGTAATAATTTTTTCCATAATGTCTTCTTCGGACGCTATGTTTGAAGCTTCTTCTGTGTATTCCTGTAAGTAACTGAGCGAATTGATCATCTACAAATAGAATGTTTCTCCCGTTGGTGTCAACCTGGGCAGTAGTAAATCTCTAATTTGACGTGTTGTCGGACGGTTTTTGATTACTGGGCTTTTATGAATGAAAATTAAAAGGCTTTGGGAGTACAAGGATGATTTTTTGCACTTTTATAAAATGTTCGTCCCAAAATCTGAAGGGCCACCTTTAACCCATTACCACACAATCCCTACTTTTGACAACCCTGAGATTTAAGAAGCCTTTAGAAAACATTGTGGGAAAAGGAGAAAATGCTGGTAACCAGCATTTTCTCCTTTTCCCACGATGTTTTCTACCCTTCACATAACAAATTTCAAATTTTCAGTCACTTTTATTTTGTCGTTAGCAAATGCTTTCAATTGGGACAAAACCTAAAATTTTGTCGTTAGGTAATGAATTAATTTTAAAAGTTTCTTATGTCCCTCAACCTCTGTGTTTATTTGTTGTATTCAAAACAAACATAGCATACATGGTTATGAGTAAGTAAGCTTTTTTTCAAGGTTAAATTTTCCATATCATTATTCATTACGCCTGAAGATGCCGCTTTTTCTTCTGACAGCCAAACCTTGGTGAAACATTTTGATAAAAATGGAAAATGGCTTATTTCTTTCTACAATACGATCACACATATGTACATGAATGTATTGAATCTCAGTGCATAATATTATGGACACTAAATATTGTCCATATTTTTCAATTTTTTTTTTCAAAATTTGTCCAGTTTTGAGCTGAATTGGAAATTAAAAGCATAATGCTTTTGATTTATGCTATTCTTGTTCTCTTCCAGGGATTTTTTGTCTCTTTCCAAGCCTGTTACCGATGGAACCTGGGAAAAACAAGTAGCGGGATACATCAAAAAACAGTTTCAGAAGTTCAAGTTTGATAAAGTGAAGGTTGAAGAGCACCAAGTTGTGATTACCTCCCCTGATCCACACAAACCAAACACCTTAGAGTTACTCACCCTTGATGGTTCTAATCATCGGAATGGTTCCAGCTTTAAAGATCAGACGAAGACTGGGAAAAGGTGGACATTCACCAAGGAAGATCAGAGAGCAGGCTTTGTCAGATATTCTTCATCAGGAAATGTTGTGGTACTTAAACATTTTAATTTTGATTTCAGATGAAAAAACAACAGGTATTGTTAAAGCCCCATCTGTGTTGTTGTCATCTGTGTCTGGGTTTTGATCTGGGCTGAAAAAAAAAACCAACACTGGTATTGTTAAAGCCCCCTATCTGTGTTGTTGTCATCTCTGTCTGCGTTATTGTGCAAAATCTTTGACATTTTTATGATATCTCTATCATCACTTAAGTCTTTACTTCATAATCTTGACTTTAATGACCTTGGAAAAAAAGCCTTTTGAAAAAATTGTTGGAAAAGGAGAAAATGCTGGTAACCAGTATTTTCTGCTTTTTCCACAATTTTTTCTACCTTTCCCAAAACAAATTTTAATTTTTCACTGACATTTATATTTTTGTCTGGAGATGCTTTTGATTTGGGCAAGTCTAAAATTCTATTGTGTGGTAAAGAGTTAAGATATTTACTTGAAACTGAGACTAGCTGTGTACTCAAAAGGGGAACCCAAACAACAGGGGCAGGTATCCGTCAAAATATTATTGACACAGTTATGCCCCTTTTTTGGCTTAACCCTTTCCCGAACGACAAATTTTGGACCCTTCCAAACCGAAAGAGTTTGCAGATGACAATTTTAGATTTTGAGAAAATGGCAGAAAGTTCTCAAAAAGTGTAAAAAACACTGTGGGAAAAGGAGAAATTGCTCCTTATGAGTGATTTCTCCTTTTCCCACAGTGTTTTCAAAGACTTTTACTGCAGACATGTAAGAACTAGGGCTTGTTTGGGAAAGGGTTAAAATTTTCAGTGAAAAGTTTATTTCTGACAGTCAATGCAGCTGAGAGTGTTTGTACCCCCATACAGTGTTCTGGTTATTGCTGGACTCTATATCATGTTCAAAGCTTGGAGTAAAGTAAGCTTCATTAGAACATGACCAATAATTAAAAAAATATTTTTCTTTCATGAAATTTGCGTCTACATCAAATAAGAAGAATGATTAAGAAGAAGTATTGACAAATGACAATATCTACGAAAGGTCACTGGTTGAATTGCTATATAAAAATCCAACGTAACTTCAGAAATTTAAGGGGCATACGGAAAAATCCTAGACTGACCCAACTTCAAGAAAAAAAGCTTTTAAAATCTACATCATCTTTATAAACATAATAAGTACAAATAAAAACCTTAAACATCGATGCGGGTCACAGAAGACAACATTTAGTGAAAATTCGGGTGCTCTTACTTTAACAAGCAGGCAATGCACATCATAGGTAAATGGAAAGTCTCTAAGATAAAGAAATTTGGAAATAGTCTGCATATTGAGTTATGAACTTGTATACCTGACAAAATTAATAAATTGCCAAGAATAGAATTATTGCTCAAATCTGACACTGAAAAATAACATGCACTGTAGTGAACTGATATTTTGTTAACTTGTGCATTTAAGAAATTGTTTTGAACTTGCTGTAATCCATTTCTTTCATGTAGTTTAAAGCTTTACAAGAGTAACGTTTATAACAAAATGTGCTTTTGAAAGGGTTTTAAAAAAAAGTCAGTCTTATATTGGTTTTGCCAGTGGCAAAAATTTCCTGTTGGATAGAAATAAAAAGTCAAATCCTGTATATCTAAAATATTAGAATGCTTATAAAAAGAATTATTGGAAAAGTGTCAATACTTCTGAAACGACCCTCACACTTTGTATCACATTGTGTTATTTGCAGGGCCCTGTGCACTATGGGAATGAAGGAACATGGGTAGACTTACTTCAGCTACAAAAAGACAACATTTCCACAAATGGCAGTGTTCTATTACTTCAGACTGGCAGAATAACCATTGCAGAAAAGGTAGGGTCAAAAACTCATCACTGTATTTAGTCCTGGAGCACCAAAGAAAAAGCGAAGAAACTTGACTTAACTCTTTACCAAATGATTCCAAGTTTTTACAAGCTTGAAGAAAAAGCCTTTTGAAAACATTGCAGGAAAAGGAGAAAATGCATATCAAAGACAGAGGTTGTAAGTTGAAATACATTTAGTTTTATCATCTAAAAATTTCTTCAATTTGGTTGAGTCTAAAATTTTGTCGTTTGGTAATGAGTTAACTCTTTACCAAACGACAAAAATTTAGACTGGTCCAAATCCAAAGGATTTGCAGACAAAAAATTAAATGTAACTGTAAGGGTGATTTTTGGCTTTGATCGGGAAGAAAACATTGTGGGAAAAGGAGAAAATGCTGGTTACCAGCATTTTCTCCTTTTCCCACAATATTTTCGAAAGCTTTCTCCTACAGGGTCGTTAAACTCGGGATTGTGTGGTAATAGGTTAAATAGGTTTCAGCAGATTGGATTTGATTTGGCAAGGAATAAGGACATGTTTATAAAAGAATTAAAAAAAAGCTGATTACATTTTTTTTCCTTTTTCCACAACATTTTTATAAGTCATCTTCCTCAAGGTTGTGAAAACTTGGGACTGTGTGGTAAAGGATCTTCAAAATCTTGTCTCTGTCATGGGTGGATCCAGAGGGGGGGACCGGGGGTCCGGACCCTCCCTGGAAATTTGGCAAAAATATGGTTATCGGATTCGTGAAATGGTATTGGTTTGATATTGCACAGCATTTTTGTAAAATGCAGTCATAAACTTAAAAAAAGGTTCTAAATGTGGAGACCACCTCATTGTTAGAATTGGAAATGTTGACTTTTCTTGTAAACAGCTTACATCCACTGAAATCCGGAAATCAAAGTATCATATAATAAGACAAGTGCGTTTTTGGTGGGACCCCCCCTGAGAAAGATATCTGGATCCGCGCATGTCTGTTATAGAGTTTTTGTCAAATTTTGTATATACAATTAGATCTAGTGAAAACCCAGTTAAATTATGAACAGACAGACATTATTATTAATATTTCATTATCAGATTTAAAAAGAGATCGTGTAACATAAACGAGTGGTGATTCACGATATTCTTATTATACGCTTGTCACAATAAGTTAAGATCTGGTCGTAACTTGATATTTGGCTTTTTTCTTGGTTATGTTGTCAACACCCACAATTAGATTAAATTTTATTGTCTTGGAAAATGAGCTAAGTCTTTACCATACAGTCCTGACTTTTTATGACCCTGACAATTTGAAAACATTGTGGCAAAAGAAGAAAATGCTGGTAAACAGCATTTTCTCCTTTTTCCCAAAATGTTTTCTTCTCTATCAAAGACAAATTTCATGTTTAGGGTAACATTTGGTTATTCATCTGCAAATGCTTTCAATTTGGACAATTTCAAAATTTTGTCAGTGTGTGAAAAGTTGAAGGTTTAAGGTCTGCTTTAATTAAACAATAAAAATGGCAGTGAGGTAATTCAACCCTCTAATAAATGATAGAATTTTACACCAATCCAAATACATGTATAAAGCTTTGGCAGACAATAAATTAAATATATCACAAGTGATGACTTTTTTCTGTGGAAAGGTAAGAAACATTGTGTGAAAAGAAGAAATTGTTCTGAGTCCTCATCAGACTTGTTAAAACTCTGGAATGTTTGGAAAGTGTTTATTTTTTTTTGTTTATTAAGATTTATAAAGTTAACCCTTTTCCAGATGACAAAATTTTAGCCCTATCCAGATTGAAAGCATTTGCAGACGACAATTTCAATGTGACTCACATGGTGCAATTGTTTATTGATAGGCCTGCTTTCCATAGGTCATCAAAAGTCGTCATTGTGTGGGAAAGTGTTAAATCATTATCATCAATGTTTTGTAACTGTCTTAACAAGTACAGTACAGTCTTTTTGTCATGTTGTTACCACTGAGCCGCAGTAGCTCAGTTGGTGCTCAGTTGGTGCAGCACTTTCTCCTTTTCCAACGTCATTTTCAAATGAGCCATAACAACGCAGAATTGTGTGGTAATGGGTTATAAAAAAGCACCTGTCCTTGGAAAACATATTTTGAGTGTTCCTTGGGTGCTTGCAAAAAAGATTGGACCAAAATTATCATAATTGAAAGAAAATAAAGCCATTTTTCCCCTTTTGCCACACTGACTGTAGAGGGGTGGTGTGATATGGGAACGGACAAAAGCCCACTAGGACAAAAGCCCACTGGACACTGGACAAAAGCCCACTGGGACAAAAGCCCACTAGGACAAAAGCCCACTGGACAAAAGCCCACTAGGACAAAAGCCCACTAGGACAAAAGCCTACTGGACAAAAACCCACTGCAAATTTTGGCAGGGAGGACAAACGCCCACTGCTTATAAAACCGTGGTAGAAAATCATTTGTTTATCATATTTGTTAGAAAGCATTTTCTGCTTTTCACATAATGTTTTCTACTCTTCTAAAGACAAGTCACATCATATATTCAATATTTTTTAATTAAATACATGATTATAACTAAAAGTGGGCATTTGTACTCGTGGGCTTTTGTCCCAGTGGATTTTTGTCCTAGTGGTTTTCATTCCTAGTAGGCTTTTTTTCCAGAGGACTTTTGTCCTAGTGGGCTTTTGTCCTACACCTGTGTGACACTGATTTGTAAGAATGCTGTGTACATGAAGTTAAAACCTGAACAAGACCCCAGGGTGTTATATGAAAAAATTTATTGCCTACAATAGTAATAAAATACAGGCTTGTAAAACATGGGGAGAAGATTAGCACTTCACTAAACCCTTTGGCTGCTATGCTTGACTAACTGACCTTTTGAAGACAGTATAGATCAAGATCAGACTGCACAGAATGTGCAGTCTGATTTTTGATCTACACTGTCTGATAAGGAGATATTTCTCCCCATAAAAATGACTTTAAAAGAGCAACTTTTGGGTTTTTACCATTGACTTGAAGGTATCATTCAACCCTTTACCAAACAATCCCTGGTTTTTACGACCCTGAGATAGAAGCCTTTTGAAAACATTGTGGGAAAAGGAGAAAATGCTGGTAACCAGCATTTTCTCTTTTTCCCACAATGTTTTCTACCCTTCACAATACAAATTTTAAATTTTCAGTCACTTTTATATCGTCGTCTGCAAATGCTTTCACTTTGGACCAGTCTAAAATCTTGTGGTTCCGTAAAGAGTTAAGTTTTTCAGCAAGATAAGGGTTAAAATCTCAGTGCTTGTATATTTTGCCTTCATAGACATTTTTTTGTCATTGTTTCATTTGGAAACTCTACAATGCTTGAAAGATTTTTTTTTATCATTTTTGAAAGAAAAAATACATGAGGGATTTGATGATCAGAATGAGAGGAGAAAATGTTGTGTACTGGCATTTTCTCAGCTGTTCACATAATGTTTTCTACTCTTTGAAAGACAAGTCACATCACATATACGAAATTTTTTAATTAAACACATGGTTATAACTAAAAGTGGGCTAATATGTCCTAGTGGGCTTTTGTCCCAGTGGGCTTTTGTCCTACACCAGTTAGATTAGGATCAGACTGCACAAAACATTGCCAACCTATATGCATCTCGTCAGTTACGGGTCATGGGTGGCTCAGCGGTAATGGTGTTGGATTCAAAATCCTGAAGCTTGAGGTAATTGATCCATACTCAAGGCCCAGGATTTTTTGTTGGAGTGTTCTTTTGTAGAAACCGCGTAGGCAAAGGCAAAGTGACACCCAGGGCAACCATGTATAAATGGGTGATCTCCTTGACAGTCATAGATTTCATTGAAGTGGTGTAAAATACTTAGGAATCATATGACCCAAGTCAATGAATTGGTTGATCAGTCAGTCAGTAGATTATCATAATGATAAATCATTATGCCACTCCGTTAAAACACTCAAGTGTATCATGGCAGCAAGTATTATGGGTAAGACAATTTGTTTAAATGGTCTGCTCATTTCAGGTAATTTGTCACTTTTGTACAGTGTTTCGGTATGGCTCGTGGCCAGGGTGGAATGTCATCATTCTGTGGAAATTATACCAGGAACGGACAAAAACCCACTGGGACAAAAGCCCACCAGGACAAAAGCCACTGGACAAAAGCCCACTGCTAATTTTGGCAGGGAGAACAAAAGCCCACTGCTAATAAAAGAGTACAAAATCATTTTTTTTAGCATTTTGAAAGAAAACAGTTTCTGCTTTTCACAATGTTTTCTACTCTTCTAAAGACAAGTCACATCATATATACAATTTTTTTTAAATTGAATACATGATTGTAACTAAAAGTGGGCTTTTGTCCAGTGGGCTTATCTCTTGTGGGCTTTTGTCCTAGTGGGTTTTTATCCTCACCCGAATTATACATGTACTTCTGGCAGACAATGACATTTTTAGACTTGTCCCTTTGGAAGGCATTCGGCAATTTGAAACATATTGGGAAAAGGAGAGAATGCTGTTATCAGCATTTTCTCCTTTCCCCAATATGTTTTCTAAACTCCCCCCCCCCCCAAGGTTTTGGGTCCTTTGTGGTCCTTTAAGTTTAACAGTCTGACTCTCCATAGTTTAGTTTTATTTTATATTGGTTGAGAAACAAGTTCTTACAACTTATACTAATCTCTCTCGATTCTGCTTCCTGGGAACTGCACCAGTACTCGCGCCGAATGTATGGGCCAATAAAAAAATCCCAAAAATGACACCCGCTCCCGGGTATCGAACTCAGGACCTTTATGTTATGAGGCCGACGCTCTACCTCACGACCAAGGACACCACCATTGGTTACATCTAGGAAATCTAGGAAGAGGCTTATTCAGATTTGTGTCAATACTGTTATCTGATGATTTGGATTGACCCTCTTTATTGGGAGTCATAAGATATTTAAAACCCTTTGCCAAACAATCCCAAGTTTTAACAACCCTGGTGAATAATATGCTAACCAGGGATTGTTTGATAGAGGGTTAACTCTTTACCAAACGACAAAATTTTACACAGGTCCAAATTGAAAGCAATTGCAGACGACAAAATGAACCTGACTCAAAAATTGAATTTTGTCCTGGGAGGGTGGAAAAAATTGTGGGAAAAGGAGAAAATACTAGTTACCAGCATTTTCCCCTTTTCCCACAATCTTTTCAAAAGGCTTCTTTTTCAGGGTCATGAAAACCAGGGATTGTTTGGGAAAGGGTTAAATTTAGAGGCAGATAAAAATAGTGAAATACCTGTTAAGAATACTAATATCCTGCAATATGATAAAGAGCTTTATTCCCTAAGCTGGTTGTTTTGGCAAACATTGTAATGAAATATGAGTTTATTTCCATTCTTTCTTCAGAATGTTGATCTCTCATCTTTGATCTAACTCTTCATCAAATGATAAAATTATTAATCGCTCAGAATTGAAAGCATTTGCAGATGACAAAATAAATGTGTCTGAAAAACTAAAATTTGGTTTGGGAAGGGTAGAAAAAACATTGTAGTTAAAGGAGAAAATGCTGGTTACAGCATTTTCTCCTTTTCCCACACTGTTTTCAAAAGGCTTCTTTCCCAGGGTCATTGAGTCGGGATTGTGTGGTGAAGAGTTAATTTTGTATTGGTGGTTTCTTTAGCCCTTTTGTACACAAGACCATGTTTCAACGACCCTGTGGAAAAATAGTTTTGGAAAACATTTTGAGAAAAGGAGAAATTGCTGGTGACCACTATTTTTTCTTTCCCCCCCACAATGTTTTCTTACTTCTTCGGGGTTAATTGCAATAATTTTGGCCAGAATTAATTTGTAATCTCTGTTTGTTTTGAATTTATACAAGTCTAAAATTTGTCGTAAAAGATTAAATAGCATTATGAATGTTTTTAATCTTTGATGTAATTTTAACCTTAATTTTTTTAAATATCCTTGGATGACTCATAATTGCTCCAAACAACAAAATTTTAGACTTGTCCAAATTGAAAGCATTTGCAGATGACAAATAGAAAGTGGTACAAATAATGGATCTTGGGTCACATAGTGTAGAAACATAATTATGTTACTCAGCATTTTCTACTTTTCCCAACATGCTCTTAATGGCATTTCTTCATTTCCCAAATGTTTTCTAAAGGCTCCTTTCTCAGGGTTGTCTAAAGTGGGGATAAAATGTGTGGTAATGGGCTAAACAACAACAAGAAGCCTTTTCAAAATGTAGTTGAAGCCAGCTTTTTTCCTTTTCCCAGTATGTTTTCAAATGTGCTTTTTCATTAAAGTAGTTAGAACTTTGGTTTGTGTGGTAAAAGGTGATACAGGTTTTTGAATTTTATGATACTTGAGTAGGACTAAATACATGGTTGAGCAAAAGTTTTACCAGAGACAATACAGTTACATGTACAGGAACAGTCGATTGAAGTATGATGTTGATCAACACGATAGACAAAAGCAACTGAGGCTTGCCTTCTGAATCATAAATGTCTCAGAAGCAGCTGAAGCTTACATTCTGTATCATAAATGGCTCAGAAGCAAGTGAAGTTTACCTTCTGAATCGTAAATGGGTCAAAGGCAACTGAAACTTACGTTCTGAATCATTAATGGCTTAAAAGCATCTGAAGCTTGCCTTCTGAAACATAAATGGCTCCAAAACAACTGAAGCTTACCTTCTGAATAATTAATTTAATGGCTCAAAAGCAGCTGAAGCATACCTTCTGAATCATAAATGGCTCAGAATTAACTGAAGCTTACCTACTGAAACATTAATGGTTCCAAAGCAACTGAAGCGTACCTTCTGAATAATAAATGGCTCAAAAGCAACTGAAGCGTACCTTCTGAATCATAAACAGCTCAGCAGCAAGTAAAGTGTGCTTTCTGAATCATAAATGGCTCAAACGCAACTGAAGCTTACCCTCTGAAACATAAATGGCTCAAAAGCAAGTGAAGCTTACCTTCTGAAACATAAATGGCTCCAAAGCAACTGAAGCTTACCTTCTGAAACATAAATGGCTCCAAAGCAACTGAAGTTTACCTTCTGAATCATTAATGGCTCAGATGCAAATGAGCCTTGCCTTCTGAAACATAAATGGCTCAAAAGCAACTGAAGCTTACCTTCTGAATCATTAATGGCTCAAAAGTAACTGAAGCTTACCTTCTGAATCATAAAGTGCTCAAAAGCAATTGAGGCTTGCTTTCTGAAACATAAATGGCTCAAAAGCAACTAAAGCTTACCTTTTGAAACATAAATGGCTCAAAAGCAACTGAAGCTTACCTTCTGAATCATAAATGGTTCAAAAGAAACTGAAGCATACCTTCTTAATCATAAATGGCTCAGCGGCAACTGAGGCTTGCTTTCTGAATCTAAATGGCTTAGTATTATCAGAGTGTTTCCTTTCTTTTTTTAGGTCAAAAATGCTGAAAAATTTGGTGCAGTTGGTGTCCTACTTTTCTGTAACCATGACAACAAGACTTTCCTTGATGATTGTGATTCAGAGAAGACATATGCAACTGCAGCAGACATACAAGGTAATCAGAAAGTTTGCTTTCTTCTTATACTAAATTCAGTTCTCTTGTTAGACTGTTATGCCATGTTGCAATTAACCTTTTTGGCACAGCCAAGGCTTCTTCCACAGGGTCTCGAAAACCAGGAATTGTTTGGTAAAGGGTTAACTATAGGATAAGTGGAAATTGGCTGGAGGACAAATAAGAATTCTGAAAGTTTTTGGACCTTGAATATGTAAGTAAACATAAGAAAAATTCACAATGAAAAGGTTAGGTTTTGACAGGGAATCTACTAGATCATCTTTCCATTTGAAGAGAAAGGTACTACCAGGTTTTAGTTCATCAGATAAGAATATTAATTCAGGGGTTACAGTGAAATTGTATTACATAATACATGCACTGTCTTTGCTCTACTTTTACAAATTAACTGTGTGCCACACTGCAAAATTTGAGACTGGTCCAAATTGAAAGCACTCGCAGACGATAAAATAGATGCAACTCGAAAATTTAAATTTGTTTCCAGCAGGGTAGAAAACATTGTGGGGAAAGGAAAAAATGCTAGTTACCTGCATTTTTTCCTTCTCCCACAATGTTTTCAAAAGGCTTCTATCTCAAGGTTGTAAAAACCAGGGATTGTTTGATAAAGGGTTAACTTTGTGCCACAGAGCAAAAATACGGATTTGTCCATAATTAAAACTTTTGAAGATTACAATTTAATTCCCATTGTCTGCGCATGTCATATTCTTCGAAGATTTGAGTGTCTTATATGACGCATTACTAGCCCCGAAAGAGGGCAGTCTGTAATACTACGCTGTATAAAGTAGTAATGTAAAAAATAGCTTTTATCAATTATTTTAGTTTGAAATTCAAAGTAACGGTTGTCGCGTAGGAAAGTGGTTTGGTTCTGTACCCAGGATGCCCAAATTACATAGATGAGTATTTATAGAATGCCATCTAGAGGGAGATAATGATTTAACTCAGATTGTAACCACACAAGAAAAAGCGGACTTGTCTACATTGAAAGCATTTGCAGATGATAATCTAAATGTGAGTCTAATGAGGAAATCAGCCGTAATAGGGCAGAAAACATTGTGGGAAAGGGGGAAAATGCTGGTTACCAGCATTTTCTTCTTTTCCCAAAATGTTTTTAAAAGCCGTCTGTCCCAAGGTCGTGAAAACCAGGGATTGTTTGGTAAAGGGTTAAATGTAGCTTAAATGATGGATTTATCTTTGATAGGATAAAAAGCATTGTGGGAAAAGAAGAAAATACTGATTACCAACATTTTCTATTTTCCCACAATGCTTTCAAAAGGCTTATATCTCAGGGTTGTAAAAACCAGGGATTGTTAAAACCAGTAAATTGTTAAAACTGTTGTAAACCCTATAATAGTATCTGAAGCATGTGAGAAAAGTAGTCAGTGGCTTTGGAGAGAAAGTCATGTCAGTACTGGTTATGATGAGAAAGCCAGGAAACACATGTGCGTCACCGACTGCCTTGATGTGACCTCAGCTGTTAAAGTGGCGTTAAACTCCAGTGCGACCAACCAACCAAGCTATAATCGTAATGACAAAATTTTAGAATAATCCAAACTCAAAACAATTTTAGAAACAAATTTATTGTTGCTTGAGTGACATGATTTTTGTACCAATTTTGGGAAGAAACAGCATAGGAAAAGGATAAAATGCTGGTATCCAGCATTTTCTCCTTTTTCCATAATGTTTAACTTACATAAAAACACTGAGATAGTTTGGTAAAAGGTTTTGCCTCAAATTAGACTCAAATTCAACTTTAGTAGAGTACTCCATTGGCGACCAATTTTCATTCATGTAATTATTCTGATAAGAAAACTCTTTGCTGTTTTGAAGTTTAACCCTTTACCAAATGACAAAATTTTAGACTGGTCCAAATTGAAAGCACTTGCAGACAATGAAATAAACATTACTCAAAAAATTGAAATTTGTTTTTGGCAGGGTAGAAAATAATTTGGGAAAAGGAGAAAATGCTGGTTACTAGCATTTTCTCCTTTTCCCACAATGTTTTCAAAAGTCCTCTACCTCAGGGTCGTAATAACCAGGGATTGTTTGCTAAAGGGTTAAACAGAAAAATGATAATATAATTGTCAAATTAGGTATTTCTTTTGACAAAAACTACCATTCCTTATGAATCAGTGACATTTTCAAACATAAAATGTCAAATTCTTCAATAGAACCAGACTAGGAATGTTAGAGACGACCCAACTTGAATGAAATTAGTACAAAATTTTGAATGGTCCAAATATGTATTCCTGACTCAAGATTTAATGAAAAGAACAGAACAGAACAGAACAGAAGTTTTATTTCCAATGACTTGAACTATGTTCATCATCATTACAATGCTGATACAGATATAAGAATATTATGTACACCCCTGTGTCGTGTTTATGAATTCTTCATGAACATTTCATGAAAACAACATGAAGTGTTCATGAGTTGAATTCATGAATACTTCATGAATAAGAAGTGAACAGAAAATGAGACAAATTCATGAAAAAATCGTGAAATGATGGTTCATGAATTGTTCATGAAGGATAAAATGCATAAAACATTCATAATTCAAGAACACATACAAGTTCTTAAAAAAATCATGAATGAAGCATTGGTTTATCTTCATGAAAAATTCATGAATTTTTTATGAACATACATTTTTCATGAAGTTTTCATGCATTTTTTTATTCATAAATTCAATGTCTCATTTTCTGTTCACTTCTTCTTCATGAATTCTTCATGAATTAATATTCTTGAAATTTCATGAATATTGTCTAGTAGAGTATTCATGAATACTTCATGAAAACAAGTATTTTTTAAATTGGTCAAATTCATGAATACTTCATGAATATGAGGCAAGCTGAAGATGTGCAAAATGCATTAAAATCTCATGAAATGTGGATTGATTGAATTGTGTTTTACGCTGTTTTCAACAGTATTTCAGGCATGAAATAGAGATTCAAGAACAATTCATACAGTAGAATATTTCCTTTTTTGATTTATGGTGATAGTGACCATTATGGCCTAACTGACCATGGTCTAACTGAAACTGCTCATTGATCTAACACAAAAATACAACTAGAGCGGTCACTGAATGTGATTTGAATTTTTTCTTCAGTTTCCTCTTCATGGGACTTATAAGCAGCTCACTTTGTTCTTCTCCACCTTCTTCATAGGAGTGTTTAAAACTTGGGATTGTTTGGTTACCATCAAATCGGACTGTAAGATTTATCTTCATCTGTATTCTCATTTTTCCTGAATTTTTTCTTTATTAACTGGATTTTCTCCGTCATCTGTTTTTTCTAAAATCTGTGAATTTTTTCTTCAGTTTCCTCTTCATGGGGCTTATTAGCAGCTCATTTGTTCTTCTCTACCTTTTTGTCATGTTTGAGCAGATTCAGTAAGCCTTTAGTATTCCTGGTTCTATGTCACAAATTTGCGACCAAGAGTGGACTCTTCACAACTGCACTGTAAAAATCAAATTAAAACTGTGATTCGTTTGTTTGAATTTGAAGTCAAGTCTGATATGTACAACTCTTACAATATGTGAGTCAACTTCATGCAACGTTTGTTGAGGTTGCACCTAGTAAAAATAAGCCCCCCCCCCTTTTGGCTGCCATGGTTTAAAAAAAAATCAGACAATTTCTAACCCTTAACCAAACAATCCCTGAGATAGAAGCCTCTGGAAAACATTGTGGGAAAAGGAGAAAATACTGGTTACCATCATTTTCTCCTTTTCCCAATGTTTTCTACCCTGCTGGAAACAAGTTTCAGTGTTAGAGTTCCATTTAATTTGTGTGCAAGTGCTTCAATTTGGACATCTAATATTTCCTTGTTTGGTAACTAGTTTAACCCTTTACTCCATAGATACTCATTTTTACGCGTTGCTTGTAGGAGTCTTTAGAAAACATTACGGCAGAAGGTGAAATTGCTCGCGAGTCATGACGAGCAATTCCACCTTTTGTTGCAATGTTTTCTATGCTATCAAAAGGTGTCATATACACATAAGAAATGGTGTCATCCTTGCTGTTATTTAGGGTCAATTAGAGATACCATAGAAATACCTTATGGGGTAAAGCCGGTTAAAAGGGTTCACAACAGTATTTAGTGAACTACAAAATCATTTCAAAATCTGGCGATTGGTTACAGAGAATGATTTTTAATATTTTACAGGTTCCCTTGTTCTACCCATTGTCCAATCAGCCACTTCAAATTGCCTTTTCAGTTTTTTTATTGATTGTAAGCAATAGATTTACATAAGTATCTTAATATAACGGACCTTTTTGCTGCAAATTTTCAATATGGATTGCTTTACCCCTGGATGGGAACCATTAGTGCTATACCCTCTAATATGAAATCTTACCCACAGATTTTTAGCCTAGGGGCAAGTGAACATTTGATTTAAAAAATTAGTGGGAATACCGATCTTATGTACACAGACTTCTTAGAATGAAGTGGAAAGAAAAACTTGCAGCTCTGGCATGCATTCATTTTTATAACTGTTAAATAAACAACAAAAGTTAGAGACTCAATCATGTTCCAGACATTTGCAGAAATCTAAATTTAGTCATTTTTTTTGTCTATTTACTTCTTCTCTGATATTTTGTTTATTAAGTGCTTATGCTGTAAAACAAGAAGGTCCAACCTCCATTCTTTCCGCATCCTCATCTAATCCATTGGTTGTTACATATTTTCATTCCAAATGCGACCACAGTTTTTCATAATTTTTATACTGATAATGCTTTAAACATGAATTTGTGTACACCATGTTATTTACTCTTGAAATCCATCATAAAAAATGAAAAGATAGTTTTAAGTGCCCCTGATGATCAGTCGATGTTTGAAAAATTTTGTCAACTGTCTATCAAATGTTTCAGGAAAAAAAAAAACTATTAAAATATAGATAAATGATGATTCATGCTTACCATAGTCCTATCTTATCCTCTCCACATGTTCAGATGCCTCTAACTCATTCTCCATCAAGACAACATCGACGAAATCTTGTAAATATGCACCTTTCTCTGTTACATAATCTTAATCTGAAATAAATGCATACAACTATATCTTGGCTGTGACAACGTAGCCTTTGCTTGTATATTGTATCAAGCTGGTGCATCGGTCGACACAATTGCAGACAAAAAATTAAAACTCTCTCAAAATTGGTTTTTACCTTTGGAAGGGTACAAGCGTTTTCTTCTTTTTCCGCAATGTATTCATAAGCCTATAATGTCTAGGTTGTTAAATCTGGAAACTGATTAGTGTAGAAATAAATGAAATGTAATTTTCAGGCAGAAAAAAATGGCAAAAATGTGGCTTCTTTTATCTTGTTTTGGTAAAAATATGGACATAGTTGATTTAAGATCAGACTGCACTTACTTTTAGTCTGATCTTTGTTTACTTTTACAACAAAAATTACTTTACCAAAGGACAAAAATTTTAGACTGGTCCAATATGAAAGCACTACCAGACGACAAAATAAACGTAACTCAAAAATTGACATTTGTTACCAGCAGGTTAGAAAACATTGTGAGAAAAGGAGAAGATGCTGGGTCGTCAAAGTCGGGACTGTGTGGTAAAGGTTTAATCAAAATATTTACCCCAATAAATGAGACTTGCAAGTTACTGGAATCCAATGTATTAGCAAGTCATTATGATCTGAGCCAGTCGCTCACTCGCTCTTCATCCATAAATGTCTGTGACAGGTGTTGAAACAACCCCGTTTGTGTGAAATTTACACTAGCAAGAATGACATGGCAATCAAACAACACTTGTATTTCTTACTAGTTTGCTAAGCCTGACTCACTGATCGTTTAAAGCTAGTGTAGGTTATGATCAGACTGCACAGAACGTGCAATCTGATCTTAGATCTACACTATCAAAGGAAGTATTATCATTCCCTAAAAAATACGTTAAAAACAACTAAATTTGAATTTTTCTATCGGTTTGAGTTTCATTTCACCCATTAAGCAGGAAAGGGGGTAAATAAAATACTTAGAAGATAAAAGGAAAAAGGTTTTAAAGTTGACATCTTGAATTTATATTTCCAACATGAACTTTGGTACGATTTCTCCAGAGAATTGGTTCCCAATCAAATTGGGGTGATAACTCAAGGGGGCGAATACTTACACCAAGAAATCCACTTACAGTTTTTGTAGTCCGCTATTGGAGCTTGATAAACAATTCCATTAAATCTCGTCGATGTCCTGTCTCCTTCCATCGGTGTTTGCAACAGCCAAGCATTTTCTTGGGTCCAAATCGTCAGGAAATGTATTCGAAAGTTCTGTTTCTTTGCTACGACAGGACCCGCTTCGAGTTTGAACACATGGTAAATGTCGGAAATTGCCGAAACTTTCCGAGGTAATTTCTTTAATTTCATTTGGAAAGGAATGCCGTGAAAATGTGAATTAATACGAGATTTCTATCGAAAAAAATGATACAAACACTAAGAGAAGTTTAACAGGTGCAAAATATGATCTGTTTGAAACGGTTACCCGCATATTGGCTAAAAACAATATCCGGTGTAATGTTCGTCATCTATTTACGTCGTCCAAGAGTCACGGAGATGAGTGATGTAAAACATCGAAAGGTCTTGCTACAATGTGTAAAAAGGCGATTTATCAGAAGAAAAATTTCAACGTCTGTAAGCATTTGCTTTGGCCGACACATGGTATTACTTTCATAAATCTTTGTAAGGCGAACACGGGTAAAATGGTAGGAATACATTCGTCCCTATTTTCGTTTGCGTTCATTTTTTTGCTAATCCATTCCATTCGCAGTATCTTTTACTTGCTCACGTGTGACCCGGCACCCTACTAAACTTGGCTGGCACCCATTCTTAATCAATGATTATGAAATATAAATACTTAAGCAAAATATCCTTTAAAATGTCAAAAAGTTTTATTTCACTTCCGAAATGTTACATTTTTCCGTCAAGAATTAGTGATTTTTGCTGGAAAATAAGCAAAATCCTTGTTGGTCAATCAAATTCAGGCTTCCAAGAGCCTCTTGTTCTTCACAACACTTAATCCAGGACACAAAGCTAAGCTTTATTGTGGCAGTTTTTTAATTTTATTGAAGACTAATACCAATTTGCTACTTCTCAACTCGTGAATTATGGAATCAAAATCACAATCAACTGCAAAGGCATTATGCACTGTTATGTCAGGATCTACATGTAGGAAAAAAAAAAAATTGGTATGCTTACATCACATGATTCAAATGCTGGGATTTGTAACCTTAAGATAGAAAACATTGTTGGAAATTGAGAAAACACCTGTATACAGCAATTTCTTCTTTTCTGCTTTTGTCTTTTACTGCTCAAGCGGAGCTTTTAGTCCTGATCACCCGGTGTCCGTCATGCGTCGTCAACAATTCTTTAAACATCAACTCCTCCTAAACCACTGGGCCAATTTGGACCAAACTTGGCTGGAATGTTCCTTGGGAGGTCCTCTTTAAAAAATGTTCACAAAATTTGATGCCATCAAAAACTGTGGTTGCCATGGCAACCAAATGGAATTTTCTACAAATTTTTTTTAAAGATCTTCTCTAAAACCGCAATACAGATTTTGAAATAATTTCTCCGAGATATTCCTTGGGTAACCCTTTCCAAAAAGTGTTCGTGAAATTTTGATGCATCATGAAACGTGGCTCTGGTGAATAGGGGCTACTTGCACTATACAGAAATGGAGGAATTCTTAAAAATTATTGTTCTCTGAAACCATGTGTCAGATTTTGAAATAATTTTAAAGAGATGTTCCTTTTTATGTCTAGACGGTGAAAATTATAGTATGAAGAGGAGAAAAAACTTGGTATTGGCATTTTTCCCTTTTCTAATGTTTGCAAAAGCCTAGTTCCTCAGGGTCAGTAAAAGTTCTGAGTCTTTTAAGTATTAAGTGTCCAAAAATCAGCTGTGTATTAAATATGAATACAGAAATTTTTGTAAAATATTTAAAGAATAATTATATAGGATTCATTCATTTATGTAAAACCACCCTTGGTTAATAACACAACTTTCTTAAAACAATTGGCCAACTACTTTAGAAATTCATGAATTATTCTTGAAAGGTTGTCCATTTCAGGTTGATGTTAATTTGAAAACTAGTAATTCATGATTCTTGAACTTTTAAGGAACACATTTATTCATGAAATATTCAAAAAAAATCCCTGTGATACTATCATGAATACTTCATGAACATTTGGAACTCTTCAATAATTCTTGACCACTTCATGAAGTGGATAGTGACATACTTCATGAATAAAACTTCATGAATATGACCTCAAGCATTGATTAAGAATTGTTCATGAAGTATTCTTAAAGGAGTGAAAAATTCTTGATTTCATGCATTTTGTTTCGCAGGGGCATACATGTAACAATAGCTGACATTGAATAAGACATTACATTTTGATACTGACGATTAGAAATGCGGAAGCTACAATTTTGCAAATTATACTTTTTTGCATTTTCCGAAACTGCACGCATTCTGGCGTCTTTCTGTCCAATACCCATCCTCTTATCCAATTAAATCTCTTAGAAATGACATGTGACAAAATGCCAAACGTTGATTTGGTCAAAAGCTGTGCACATGAAAAGGCCGGACTTACAGAATATCATTAGCTCCAGCATTTGCGATCTTTCAGCGGGAGACTTTTTCCTGGTGTTTTAAAGCCCCTCTCTGGAATGTTAAAATCAACAATTGTTTGATAAAAGTAAATACACCAATCATATTAATTAAAACGAATTTCCCACAATGTCTTTAAAAGGCTACTATTCTAGACACATAAAAACCAGGGATTGTTTGGGAAAGGGTTAAAAAGAGTCCAGTTTAATTTATTACGAAAAACATTTTGTATAAAAACATGGAACAGTTTTTTCCTCCTCCTGAAAAGTTGGGATTTTGCAGTTTCGGCATTTCTAATCGTCGGTATCGATTTGCTGAAATCATGCTTTAATGAAAATGTAAGGTGCCTTAAATTGGTCATTTTTTTATTTTTTAAGGAAAAGATGTTTTGAAAAGGAGCCATTGCTAGTAAGGAACACTTGCTCCCATTTTATAGTACCGGTACTCCTTTTGTGCTGCAATATTTTCGAAATCCCTGCAAGATATTTGTGCATTAAACGTTTTACCAAACAACAAAATTGTGGACTAAGTCCAAATTGAAAGCATTTACAGATGACAAAATAAATGTAACTCAAAAATTGAAATTTAATTTTGGAAGGGTAGAAAACTTTGTGGGAAAAGGAGAAAATGCTGGTTACCAGCATTTTCTCCTTTTCCTACAATGTTTTCATAAGCTCTCTTTCTCAGGGTCTTTAAAAGTCAGGATTGTATAGTAAAGGGTTAAAAGTTGTATTGATATGAGGATCAATGCAAAGCAGGCTTTTTCATGGTAGATTAGTCAATAGGCATTCCAAGTGTAATAGGGTTTAATCCTTTAGCACACACTCACTTACAACCTTGAGGAAAAAGCCCTTTGAAAACATTGTGGAAAAAGGAAATGCAAGTAACCAGCATTTTCTCCTAAAAAGGTCGGTATTTAGAATTTTTACATCTCGCCAAATTGAAAAATATATGTATCACTGAAATTTATATGAAAAAATCATACAAATCATCAGTAATTAAGACTCATAAAATTACAAAAAAAATTTTTTTGGTGGTGTTCCCTTAAAAGGCTACGTGGCCTCTTAAGGTATTTTTTTCGAGCCAAAAATCAGTAAAGCATTGTGGGAATGTCAAGTGACTAGCAAGTAACTAGAAACGCTGAAATTCCATTGTATAACAGACATGTAATGATTATTTTCCATAATGTCTTCTTCGGACAGTTTGTTTGAAACTTTGTATGTGTATTCCTGTATGCAAATGGGAGAATTGATCATCTAAAAATAGAATATGTCTCCCGTTGGTGTCAACCTGGGGCGTAGTTAAAATCTCTGATTTCTCGTTTGTCGGATGGTTTTCGACTACTGGAGTTTTATGAACGCAAATTAAAAGGCTTTGGGAGTATAAGGATTATTTTTTTGCATTTTTGTAAAATTTTCGTCCCAAAATCTGAAGGGCCACCTTTAATTCTTTACCAAACGACAAATTTTTGGACTGGACTAATTCAAAGCATCTGCAGATAACATATTAAATCTTGTTCATATGATGATTTCTGACTATGATAGGGTGGAAAATGTTGTGGACAAAGGAGAAAATGCTTGTTACTAGCATTTTCTCCTTTTCGCACAATGTTTCCTATAGGCTTCTTTCTCAAAGTCGGGATTTTTGGTAAAGATTGAACCATCTCCTGTACACATGTACATGTTACAGGTAACAAATTAACGCTTTTCCAAACAATCCCTGGTTTTTACAACCCTGAGATTGAAGCCTTTTGAAAACATTGTGGGAAATGAAGAAAATGCTGGTAACGACGTGAAGTGAAATTTCACAATGTTTTCTATCCTGCTGAAAACAAATTTCTACTTTTGAGTTACATTTATTTTGTCGTCTGCAAATGCTTTGAATTTCGACCAGTCTAAAATTTTGTCGTTTGGTAAAGAGTTAGATAATGGCTCAAATGGCTGGATTTGTCTTTGAAAGTAAGGAAAACATTTTGGAAAAAGGAGACAATAATGATTCTTTGCCATCTTGTTCTCCTTTTCCCCCACAATGTTTTCAACTGTTTCTTCACCAGAGGCCAAGTTCTCTTAGTGCAGTTGGTATTGCAGAACTTGAGAATAGGGCATGATCTCCTACTAGATGGCATTCTACAAATACTTATCTAATTTGGGCATCCTGGGTACAGAACCGGGCTACTTATCTGCTTGACAACTGTTACTTTGAATTTCAAACTAAAACAAATGTTTACTTACTAAAAGGCTTAACTGGGTGCAATTCATTCAGCTATTAACAACAGTTTAGAGAAATCTGGGGCTAAAGCAGCTAGGCCTGATTTTGTCTCAAACATATTGATGATAAAAGCCATTTTCTCCATTGCTACTTATATGGCGTATTACTACAATCTCCCCAATATTGGGGAGAGTGATACGTCATATAAGACGGGTCGAATCTTCAAAGAATATTGACATGTGCTGACAATGGAGAATAGGGGGTAATTGGCTTGAATCCTTTGCTTGGCCAATTTTCTCCCAAGCATTTACCAGATGACAAAATTTTAGCCCTGTGCAAATTGAAAGCACTTGCAGATGACAATTTAGAATTGTGGCTCAAAAGGTTCAATGTCTCAGACAAGGTAGAAAATATTGTGGGACCAGCATTTTCTCCTTTTCCCACAATGTTTTCGAAAGCTTTTTTTTCCATGGCGTTAAAAGTCGTTACTGTGTGGTAAAGGGTTACAGATAGCCAATGTGATGGGATTCGTTCCTCTTTCACTGCTGATCATTGTTTCAATGTTAGTTATATGGAAAACCAGCCAGTAGCTTGGGAAGAATAGTCTTCAAAACACTGCATGTTTAGAGAAGCTCAAGGAAAGCTTGGATGGGTGCACTGAGTACTGCAATATAACTGAAATAATGTTGAAAATGGCATAATCACTTTACACCAAATCATTTTCTTCAGGGCTGCTAATGTATAGGGTCAGTTTTTGAAGGGTAACAGCTTTTTTGCATAATATTTTGAACATTTGAATATTTATTAACGCCCCATTTGACTAGAATTACATTCTAACTCGGGCTAATTTTAGATCCACCAAACAAGCCTATGATTTAAATCTTTACCAAACGACAAAATTTTAGACTTTTCCGAATTGAAAGTAATTGCAGACGATAAAGAAAATGTAACTCAAAACTTGGAATTAATGTTTCCAACAGGGTTGAAAACACAGTGGGAAAAGGAGAAAATGATTTGGACAAGCCTAAAATATTGTTGTTTGGTCGTGAGTTGGACTGCATATATATACAGGTCACCAGCATTTTCTTTTTCCCAGATTGTTTTCAAAAGCTTGTTCTTCCTCAGGGTGGTTAAAAATTGTGATCATGTTTGATAAAAAGTTAAAACATTGACCAGAGTGCCCTATGGAAGTGTCAAAACAGTGAGGCATTCCTCAGTGCCTATAGATAACAGGATTGTATCAATAGGTTTGTCCATTATCTTCCCCATTCAGGTATCTTTTGATGTCTCCTTAACCCTTTACCACACAACTCTTTAGATAAAGTCTGACTTGAAAACATTGTGAGAAAGGAGAAATTGCTTGTAACCAGCAATATTTCCTTTTCCCACAATGATTTTTACCCTTTCAAAGACAAGTGCAACAACTCAGTCTACTTTTAACTGCTACTTTTTAATTCTGACTGGTCCAAATTGAAAGTACAGTTGCAGACGACAAAATAAGTGAAACTAAAAAATTGTAATTTATTTCCAACGGGGTAGAAAACATTGTGGGGAAAGGAGAAAATGTTGGTTACCAGCATTTCCTCCTTTTCCCAAAATGTTTTCCAAAGGCTTCTATTTTCAGGGTCATAAAAACTAGGGATTGTTTTGTAAAGGGTTAAGTTTAGGTACTAGTATGAAACTGTCATTATGAGCTTACACTTAGGGCAGTTTGTCAAAGTTCATATTGCTGGCAGAGAAATGAAGTGCTATAAAACTAGAATAAGTTTAAGAATTTAATTCTAGTTCAAAGATTCTACTAGTGTAATTCCAGTAAACAGTACTTGCAATATAAGCACCACCTGTTGGTGCGGTGCCAATGTTTGGCAACAGTTTCTTTATTTTCAGTAAAAATCCTTTGTTGTAAAGGGGGCATAAACCCATTACCACACAATCCCTACTTTTGATGGCCCCCAGGGAAAAAAGCCTTTAGAAAACATTGTGGGAAAAGGAGAAAATGCTGGTAACCAGCATTTTCTCCTTTTCCCACAATGTTTTCTACCCTTCATAAAACAAATTTTAAAATTTCAGTCACTTTTATTTTGTCGTCTGCAAATGCTTTCAATTTGGAGAAGCCCAACATTTTGTGGTTTGGTAATGAGTTAATGTTAAAGTGTCAAAAAATACTTTGATAGTTACCTGTCCTTGTTTTATTGGTTCCCCTTTTGATATACAACAACTATAAGTTTGAGTTTTAAAAAAGTAAAAATCTTCAGTACTAGACTAATTAAGGCAAAATGGCAAAGTTTTTGGAAGCCAAAGATAGAGAGAAATTATGACAGATCTATGACAACACCCTTCCTGTTTTCTTCAAAAACAGTGCAAACTAAAACGCAAAACAATTTGACTGCATCTAAGAGACAAACGATCTCGGTTCCCCAGGCTGTCTTTAACAGGGTTGTTCAAACTTCGTATTTTGTAGTAAAGGATCAAAGTATTTGAACCCTTCTGAGAGGTTTGAACATTATTGCAATGTTTGAAAACTTTCAAAAAGCAATAGTACAGAATTTACTCTATGCTTTTGAAGATAAGATCTTTTCAGTAAGACCTATTCAAATGAGAGTAAGTTGTTTTAACAATGATTGGAAGATAACAAAAGACCTCAAGTTGTCACATGATATCCGCTGTTGGAGGTATTATGTCATATTGACTATCGCTATACATTATTGCAATTTTTTATGCAATTTCTTATGTTCCTTTAAATAGTATTTTTTTAGAAATATTAAACACAAGCAATTGGTCCTTTTTCCACGATACCATTCCTAAGGCAAGAATCATCTTTAGAGCTATGTTTTAAATTGTTGTTTGCAAATGCTTTCATTTGGGTAACATAGAAAAAAAAAATTCACCTGGTATAGAGTTCACTCTTAAACAAAGGACAAGATTTTGGGGGCGACCAGATAGTAGGCATTTGCAGACAACAAAGTAAAAGTGACTCAAAATTTGACATTTGTTTAAAGGAAGGGTAGAAAACATTGTGGGAAAAGGAGAAAATGCTGGTTACCAGCATTTTCTCCTTTTCTTACGTTTTCTAGAGGCTTCTTCCCAATGGTTGTTAAAATTTGGAACTGTGTGGTAATGGATCTAGTGAAAGTGGCAGGATTTGACTGTCACTTAGACAAAATCTAATTAATTTTTTTTTCACAAGACTTCTTTTCAAAAGCGTCTTTTACATTTTTCTATGACAATAATTCCAAATCTGGAGGCAAAAAAACACTTGAAAACATTTTAACCCATTACCAAATGACACTATCTTAGACTGGTCCAAATTGAAAGCATTTGCAGATGACAAAATAAAAGTGACTGAAAATTTGAAATTTGTTTTGTGAAGGGTAGAAAACATTGTGGGAAAAAGAGAAAATGCTGGTTACCAGCATTTTCTCCTTTTCCCACAATGTTTTCTAATGGCTTTAATTCTTTCTCAGGGGCATCAAAAGTAGGGATTGTGTGGTAATTGGTTAAAATACACTTTCAAGTGCTTAGTTTAACAGCAGGTATTATGACCCAGTATTTTATAAAGTTTTATTACGACATTTTTATTACACCTGTAAACTTTGATAAATCCCGTTTTGTTCACTGTTATACATGTATTTTGTTTATCATAAAATGCAACCCTGTATATGAGATACCTGTTATATTGTTTTATTTGTGTTTTGGTTGTAAATAGTGTATTCATCATGATTTACACTCTGCCAAACAACAAATTTTACACTAGTCCAAATTGAAAGCATTTGCACACAGTAGCTCAGCTGTGGCTCTTAACTCTGTACCAAACGACAGAATTTTAGACTGGTCCCAATTGAAAGCATTTGCAGATGACAAAAGAAAAGTGACTTGAAATTCAAAATTTGGTTTGCAGAGGGAAGAAAACATTGTTGGAAAAGGAGAAAATGCTTGGTACCAGCATTTTTTCTTTTCCTACAATGTTTTCAGAAGGCTTCTTTCTCAGGGTCGTTAGAAGTTGGGATTGTGTTGTAAAGGGTTAAATAATGAAATTAGTGACTGAAAGGGCAGAAAACATTGTCAGAAATTGGGAAATGCATTCTCTCTACTTCCCACAATGTTTCAAAAAGTTTCTACCAATTTTAAAGTTGTTGTCTATGGTAGTCTCAATAATTAGACGCCATGGTGATCTTTTGCATATTTGGACTTTTATAGTACACTGTACTTGAGGCCACCAGTCAAAAAGTAATATCACCTTTTGGGACAGTTATCTGTAGATGCTTTGAATTTCGAAGAGTTGAAAAGGTTTTATAGTTGGTTTACTTCAAAAACCTTGTAACTACAGCTTGAAACAAGCTGTAGTTAAGAGGTTTTTGAAGGAAACTGACATGTTTTAATTTTGTACCAAGCTAGAAAGAATTATAACCAAAGTAAAATGAACAGGTGCATTTTCCCGTGTGGTGTTGAATGCTCATTGTTCATTTGTAGGTGATCAAAACCACTACAGAAAGGAAAAATTTATTTTTATGATATTTTGATAGCCTCAGTCACCCTTTGCCTCTTAACTCTTTACCAAACGACAAAATTATACAGTGTTCCAAATTGAAAGCATTTGCAGACGACAAAATAAAAGTGAGTGAAAATCTGAAATTTGTTTTGTGAAGGGAAGAAAACATTGCGGGAAAAGGAGAAAATGCTGGTTACCAGCATTTTTTGCTTTTCCCACAATGTTTTCTAAAGGCTTCTTTCTCAGGGTCATCAAAAGTAGGGATTGTGTGGTAATGGGTTTAAATTACCCTGTTGTGGGCCCGACTTCTGAAAATATTTATTGCACATTACCATGGATTTTTGCTTCTAAAAATGTTTTCTGCCTCAGTCCTTATCAATGATATAAATATCATTGAAATTTTAACAGGTTTTATTTATAGTTTGTACATAGACTGTTGAGTATTTTTGTTGGTAAGGAAGGTTTTACCTTCATCCATTTTGATTAGGGGACCGTCTCAAACTATTTATTATCATGACTGGTAGAATAGTGGTAAATAATGTTCTGAAAAAGAAAGAAAATGCATAATGGGAAGATTTGTCTGTTTTATTCTTCACCCATCATAACCCCTATACTACATATTCCTGAGTCCTTAGTTATAAGAACCCTGAGAAAGAAGGCTTTGGTAAACATGAGGGGGGGTGGGGGTTTAGTTTAGTCATATTAACTTTGAATTTGGAAGTCTGAAATTTTGTAAGGAGAAAATGCTGGTTACCAGCATTTTGTTTTCCTTTTATCACACTTCTGAAAAGACTTCTTCCAGGTTGTTAAAGTTTGGAATGTGTGGTAAAGAGTTAAGATATCTTGCATTTTATACTTTCAGCCAGTGAAGATAATCAGTATCCCAGAATTCCTGTGCAGACTGTGTCACTGGAAGTTGCTCTATCCATTTTAAAGAGACTTGATGGAACCAGTCTGAAAAATGTTTCTTTTTCTGATTTCAAGAATCGGAAATCAAGCAAAAATGGTAAGTAAAAACCCTTTACCAAACAATTCACTGTTTTAATGACCGTACTGTCCTTTAGTGAAAAGTAACCACACAGTCTAGGATTTTAACAACCCTGATAGACAAAGCATCTGAAAACATTGTAAGATAGGGAGAAAATGCTGGTACCCAGCATTTTCTCCTTTTCCCACAATGTTTTCTACTGTTTTTTAGATAGAAATATTCATACAGGGTACTTTTAATTTCCAAATGCTTTCAATTTGAAAAGGTCTAGAATTTTGTTGTTTGGTAAAGAGGTAATCAGTTTATTTTAGATGTAGATTTTGCTGTCTTATCTTGTTACCAGTATTTGCATAAAGGTAAATAGAGAAGTATTTATATGAGCCCAGCCACGTTAAAAAGGAGCCTGACTCTTTAGAAAACGACAAAATTTTAGACTGGTCCAAATTCAAAGCACTAAGACAAAACACAAAAATTGATTTTTTTTCCAGCAGGGGAAAAAGCATTGTGGGAAAAGGAGAAATGGGTGTTTTCAAAAGCCTTCTATCGCAGGTTCATAAATATCAGGGATTGTTTGGTAAAGGTTTGATAGCACTGAGGAAAAAGGGAAAAAATGCTGGTCACTTGCTTTATCTGCTTTGTGCTCAATGTTTTCAGAAAACTTTGTTCTCAAAATCATTCAAACAGGGGATTGTATGGTAAATTATTCTTAACCCTTAAAACGCTGGAACCAACTTAACTTGATTTTTGGACAGTGTAGATCAAGATCAGACTGCACAGAACATGCAGTCTGATCTTGGATATACAATGTCCACTATTTTGTTTCATATTCTGGCCAAATAAAACCTTGGTGCAGCAATATTTCAGATGTTTTTCCTATTTAAAAATGTCTTTTGTATTAATTCAGCACTTTAAGGTTTAAGCTCTTTTGTGGCTCAATGATAACATGTAGTATTTAAACCTGAAGGTCCCAGGTTTAATCTTCATTCAAAGCACTGGGTTTTTCAGGCAGGGTCTTTGGCTAGACACATCAAAGCATCAGGCTAGTACAGGTAAAACCAAGGGACATATATGTGAATAAGTGAGATATTCCCATGATATGACTGGAATAATGTTTAAAGTGGCATAAAACCCCATACAATCTATCAATCAATAGGTAGAAGTTTACTATCAAAAGTGGAACCTTTGCTACAAAGGCAGGTAACCCTCAAATTCTTTTCATCACAATTATTTCCCTTCTTCAGTTAAAAACATTACTGCCGCCAAGATTAGGCACTTGCATGCAGTACTGTCAGGGTCTGTATTTACCAAGTATTCTTAAGAACATTCTTTGTCTTGTTCTTCGAGATTTTCTGACTGTGAAAGTAACAGAACTTCTGATTGGCTAAACCAAATAGTTCTGTTACTTTCACATTGACAAAATTCTGAAGAATAAGACCAAGAATGTTCTTAAGAATGGTTGGTGAATACAGGCCCTGATCTTACTTATTTACTTGGCACTTGCTAGCTAGTGTATTTCTGCCTTGTATCTATTAATTTTGTGTGTTGACTCAAATTTCACTGAGGCAGTTCAACAATTCTACAAGGAAATGAAAGAAATATAAACATACATACTGGTAATTATCTCTTTGCTTTCAGAATCCTCTGGTTTACAAGTAAGGCTAGAGGTCAACAATCAGAAGATATCAAGGACGATCTACAATGTAATTGGTACCATCCATGGAAGTGATGAAATAGGTAAAAGAGAATTTTTCCTTAACTCTTTACGACACATTGACAACTTCTAACAACCCTGAGGAAGAAGCCTTTTGAAAATGTTGTGCTGGTTACCAACATTTTCTCCTTTTCCCACAAAGTTTTCTACCCAATTAAAGCAAAATTGCTCCATTTGAGCCACTCTGAAATTGTCTTCTGCAAAATGCTTTCAATTCGGGTCTGTCTAAAATTTTGCTGTATGATAATAGGTTAATACAGGTTATATTTTGACATTTTCAACTTGGTCTTTTTAAAAAAAAAAAAACAACTTTGAGGTGTTGTTGAAGCCCAGCAAAAACTTAGACAATGTATAGTATCTCTGTCATTACCGTAGATTTTGCTTGAGACATGGACAAGTCGTAAACTATTAAAAAGAGAACTACAAAAAGGGCAAGTAACTATCAAAGTATGGTAAGACCTTTTTGGTGCCTTCTATCAGTTTTTTGCAGTTTGAGTATGATTAAGAATTTTTCAAAAACTTACCTTTTAAAGCATCTGAAAATATTCAGTATCCTTATACAAGGGTTGAAAATCAATGACACAACAAAGGCCATTTTGGCATCGTCCAATCAGAGACACTTAAAACTGTCCTTACATCTTTATTAATTCAAACAGTGAATTTACACAATTTTTTGTAAAAAACAATAAGTGGAAGCTAAATCTCTGTTTCATAAAATCTGTACTTGGTCCGTGTTTAAAAAAAAAAACTGATAAAAAAATTCCCAACCAACACTACAAACAGCATCTGGGCCTGAAACCTGAACACAGGTAATATTCTTAGGCCTTATGGATCCAACATTGGGGCTTTTTTACTACTGAGTTAATCATGAGGTAGAATGGTCCTTTGAATATACAGAAAATTGGCCATGAGTGACTTGGGTCTATTCTCTTTGCTGGTTACCAGCATTCTCTCCTTTTCCCACAATGTTTCTTTTCTATTGCACCATTTGAGCCAAATTGAAATTGTCGTCCGCAAATGCCTTCGGCAAATGTTTTCAGTTGGACAGGGCAAAATTTTGTCCTCTTGTAAAGGGTTCTACAAACCAGTTCTTTTTTCAGATCGAGAGATAATTGTGGGTACTGGAAACCAGCTGCTGAATCAAAGTACTTGGGGTACCAGTTGGACAAATCTTGCCATGCTTTTGGAGCTAGCAAAAAGCTTCACATTTATTAAGAATACCCAAGGTTGGAGACCAAGAAGGACTGTAAAATTTGCATTTTGGGGAGGAGAGGGTGCTGGGCTGGTCAAATATTTAAAGGTACATGTATTCTTATTTTAGTCTGTTATAAGGGATGGGCATGAACACCAAAAAATAATGTTGGAATATTTTCTTGTTAATATTTGAAGATCAGTTGAATATCATTTTGACACTTTGGTTCACTGTATACGTGAATATATTTGTGCCAAAATTTTTGTGAATTTCTGATTACGGACATTTTGCATTGGGAAAAGATTGCATATGCAAGTCGCTGGTTATATGTTGGTATACTTGCAGTAAAATATGTGAACATGAATGTTTTCATTTTTAGCTCACCTGAGCACAACATGCTCAAGGGGAGCTTTTAGGATCACCGGGTGTCCGTCGTCCGTTGTCAACAATTTTTTAAACATCAACTCCTCCTAAACCACTGTGCCAATCTGGACCAAACTTGGCTGGAATGTTCCTTGGGAGGTCCTCTTTAAAAATTGCTCACAGAATTTGATTCCGTCAAAAACTCTGGTTGCCATGGCAACCAAATGGAATTTTCAAAGAAATTCTTTAAAAATCTTCTTCCCTGAAACCGCTGGCCAGATTTTAAAATAATTTCACAGAGATGTTCCTTGGGTGACCCTGCACAAAAATTGTTTGCGAAATTTTGATACGTCAAGAAACATGGCTCTGGTGAATGGGGGCTACTTGCATGCACTATACAGCAAAGAAGAAATTCCTGAAAATTCTTCTTCTCTTGAACGGCTGGTCAGATTTTGAAATAATTTCTCAGGGATGTTCTTTGGGTGACCTTTTTCAAAATTTCTCAGCAAAATTTTGATCCATCAAAAACCATGGCTCTGGTGAATGGGGTCTACCTGCACTATACAAATATGAAGGAATTCTTGAAAATTCTTCTTCTCTGAAATGACTGGTCAGATTTAAAAATAATTTTAAAGAAATTTTCCTTGAATGACCCTTTTCAAAAATTGTTCACGAAATTTTGATCCATCAAGAAACATGCTCTGGTGAATGAATGGGGACTAATTGCACTATATGGAAATTAAGAAATTCTTAAAAATTCTTCTTTTCTGAAACTGATGGTCAGATTTTGAAATGACTTTTACAGTTGACCTTTTGAAAATTGCTTAATTATCAAAATAATGATTTTGTTTCCAATGTTTCAATTCTTCAAAAAAAAAGGCTATGGTCCTCTCAAAAATTCAGGTGAGCGATCCAGGGCCATCTTGCAGCTGGCCCTCTTGTTCTTTAACTCTTTATCAGATTACAAAATTTTAGCCTTGTCCAAACTGAAAGCGTTTGCAGACGACAATTTCAGTGTGGCTCAAATGGTATAATTTTTCTTTGGTAGGAATGAAAACATTGTTGGAAAAGGAGAAAATGCTGGTAACCAGCATTTTCTCCTTTTCTCACAGTGTTTTCAAAAGGATTATTTTCCAGGGTGGTAAAATGTCACGATTGTGTGTTAAAGAGTTAATTAGCGAAAATGCAAAAATTTCCATGTTGCAAAATTTTCAATGTATTACAATATATAAGACTTTGACAAATGGGAGTGGGGGTGGAGGGGATGTTCATCTTAACTCTTCAAAAGAATAGATGCAGGTAAATATTTAAATCTTTGGTGACATAAAGGTAATTCATGGATCTTAGTTTGAAATCACACAGAGCGTCAGGGAAAATCCCAAGATGGTAAATTAACACTTTACCAAATGTGAAAATTTAAGACTTATCTAAATTGGAAGCAGTTTTACACCACAAATTAAACTTGTCTCATATGATGCAAGTTTGCTCTGAAGGGATAGAAAACATTATGAGTAAAGGAGCAAAATAATGCTGGTAACCAGCAGTATCTCCTTTTCCCACAATCTTTTCAAATATCTTCTTCCCCCTGGTCATTAACAGTTGGGATTGTTTGGTAAAGGGTTAAAAGTGGTCCATATGTTTGTCTTTGAAAGATGGAGATTGTTTATTGAGATTGTCCGAAAAAAATTTTCTGATGTACTCAATCGTATTCAGAAGCTCACTTTCTCCTTGTTCAAAAAATATTAGGATAATAAGACTTTTGGAAAAAAATCAAATCTTGCAAGTGACAGATGTGTCACATGGTGAAAAGGATTTAACCCATTACCAAACGGCAAAATTTTAGGATTTGTCCAAATCAAAGCATTTGCAGACGACAAAATAAAAGTGACTGAAAATTTGAAATTTGTTTTTTGAAGGGTAGAAAGCATTGTGGGGAAAGAAGAAAATGCTGGTCCTCATCATTTTCTCCTTTTCCCACAATGTTTTTTAAAGAATTCTTTCTCAGGGTCGTCAAAAGTAGGGATTGTTTGGTAATGGGTTAAAACTTAATAGAAACATATAGCGGTACTTGCTTTGACTTATTATAGAGGTTTGCTTCGACTTGTTATAGGGGTATTGTGAAAGACCAGTCATCAACTGTGTCTGGTGTGTTGTCTGTATGATTACTGAATGCAAAAACTGACATTCCATAATCTCTCTGTCTTCGATGCAGAAGATATTTGACTAGATGATATCTATCATAAACGGAACCCATACAACAGCAGCTGGTTAGCATAAAATATATGTGACACTTTTATTCTACTTTTGTTACAGACTAAAAATCTTTGCTGAAATTCAATCTATTTATCCCTTTACCACACAGTGCCGACTTTTGACAACCCTGAAAAAGAAGCCTTTTGAAAACATTGTGGGAAAAGGAGAAAATGCTGGTAACCAGCATTTTCTCCTTTTCCTACTATGTTTTCTCTCCTCTTTGATACAAATTTCAAATTTTCTGTCACTTTTATTTTGTCGTCTGCAAATGCTTTCAGTTTGGACCAGACTAAAGTTTTGTCGTTTGCTAAAGAGTTATAAAAGCAAGTATAGCTCAGTATTGGCACCAGTTCATAATTATGATGTTCTTGATTTAGATCAAATGTCTTTTGTCTATATTTGGATTTTTTTCATTTTGTAGAATCACAAACATATACTTGAAGAACAAGGAGTGGCATATCTTGGCCTTGACCTTGCACGGTATGGACAAAAATATATGCAAATAGAAACAAGCCCAGGTCTCGTTTCCATGGTGACAAAGGCAGCATTAATGGTCAGTATGCTATTCTGAGTGTAGATCAGTTGTTTAACAGACTTCTGACATTTGAGATGCAATATTTTGTGGCTAATGCATTTCATTAAGTTTTCAGTTGTCTCTAACACAAAGGAATCATTGTGAAATGGATCATATTATATTTAGACTGGTCCAAATTGAAAGCATTTGCAGACGACAAAGTAAAAGTGACTGAAAAATTGAAATTTGTTCTGTGAAGGGTAGAAAACACGGTGGGAAAAGGAGAAAATGCTGGTTACCAGCATTTTCTCCTTTTTCCACAGTGTTTTCAAAAGGCTTCTTTCTCAGGGCCATCAAAAGTAGGGATTGTGTGGTAATGGGTTAAAGCCATAACTGAACTCTTCACCAAACTACAATATTTCAGCTTGTCCAAATTAAAAGAACATTTTTACAACAAACTGGATGTAGAACAAATGATAATTTCTTTCTTGGATAGGTAGGAAAACATTGTGGGAAAAGGAGAAAATGCTAGGTACTAGCATTTTCTCCTTTTTCCGAAATGTTTCAAAAAGCCCTTTTTCTTATGGCTGTTATAACTCAGATTATGTTATGAAGGATTAAACTGAGGGAGAGAAATGAGCCTTACAGTTTAATCAGTCACGGTGATCGCTCCTGAAAACCAAACCAGTGCTGGCACAACTATGTGGATACACTGTATTTCCAAAGCTTGACCCCTCTCAGCACAGGGGTTTGAACACAGAACCTCTGGTCTGATGGGCTGATGCTGTGGCTCTACTCTAACTTTCTCCAACTGGCAAGATCAAAGACTTTCTTGCCAGACTCGAACTTTGTTGACAAGGAATGGCAATGTTTATTAGAGTTGCTCTAGCAGAAAGGGGTTAGATGCATCTTGGTGATACATGTACATTATACCTAGCAACTCATCTCATTGTTGTAGATTAATAAAAGCAATTTTTTTCCAACAATCAACTTAATCATGAAGTATACTGGTCATTTAAAATACATAAACTTGACTAATAACAGAAAGAATTAACCCGTCAGCCTGCACTGACTGCAGATGCTTAACTCATTACCAAACGACAATATTTTAGGATTGTCCAAATTGAAAACATTTGCAGACGACAAAATGAAAGTGACATTTGCATAAAGTGTCGTCTCCAATCAGCCTGCGCTATCTGCCCAGGCTAATCTGAGACACCACTTCATGACTACATTAAATTTTGTACTACAATAGACTTGTACAAAACAGAAAATTACATTGTAAGGGAAAGTATCATTTCGGATTGGCCTTTGCAGACTGAGCAAAAATTTGTGAGGAAAAATTTGTCATGCAAAGGTAGGAAACATTGCTTAAAAAAAAAAAAAAAAAAAGGAAATGCTGCTTACCGGCTGCTTACTTATCTGGTTGTTTTCAAAGAAACCTTTGAGGTATTGTTGTATCTTGGTTTTCGTGGTCTATGTTGTTGTGCAAAGACTGACATTTTGCACTATCTCTGCTTATACGCTTATACTGAAACCTTTTGAAAACATTTTCCACATTTTTCCTGATCAGAGATGACACTTTACACGAATGTCAGAATCCCCCTTTTTGTGTAGAGGATTCAGGATCACATACATATGGGTCATATATAGTTTCAAAAGGACCATGAACTAAAGGGAATATTTGGTAAAGGTATTATTTTTTCTTATAATTATTTGCTTTTAGGTACCAGACCCAGGAAATCCTGATATATCATTGGCTGACAGTTGGCCTGAACTGTCACATGATTGGTATTTGACCAATCAGTATCCAGTTCACAATTACAGAAAAGCCTCATGGTACCCCTTTCTTGAGGAGATTGGACTGACATCACTTGTCATAAAGGCAGTACAATATGACAAGGTAAGGCATTTTGCCAATGACTGTTAAATGTTATTGCAAACAAATAATTTCTGCCCACCAAAGCATCAAGTAAAAAGTATGTATTTCATGTGTTTTGCTGAATAATTATTTAACCCTTTACCAAACGAAAAAAACTGAGACTGGTCCAAATTAAAAGCACTTGCAGATGACAAAATAAACATAACTCCACAGTTAAAATTAGCTTCGAGCAGGGTAGAAAACATTGTGGAAAAAGGAGAAAATACTGGTTACAAGCATTTTCTCCTTTTCCCACAATGTTTTCAAATGGCTTCGATCTCAGGGTCATAAAAACCAGAGATTGTTTGGTAAAGGGTTAAGTAATGAAATCTTAAGAAAATCCCTTTCTACAATGATCTATACTGCTGTCTTGATGAAGGTATGCAAGGAAGAATTGTTTTTGATATACATGTATACATGTACCTACCAAGCATCTTCTTTACTACTTTTGTTTCTGTATGAAATTTTTTATAACAACAATTTCATGATTTCTGTTATTGTCAAAAAGATTTAGCTAATAGGTTAGAAGAGCTTGACCTTTGAAAAAAATCAAGAAAACGAGTTCTTTACCCATTCACACACAGTCCCGACTTTTAACGACCCAGTAAAAGAAACCTTTTGAAAACATTGTAGGAAAAGGAGAAAATGCTGGTAACCAGCATTTTCTCCTTTTCCCAAATTTTTTTTACCCTTCCCAGGTTTAATTTTGTCAGTCACATACATTTTGTTGTCTGCAAATGCTTTCAATTTGGACCAGTCTAAAATTTTGTCATCTGGTTAAGAATTAAACATCTATTTGAAGTAATTCATCTCATAAGAAAATTAAGTGGTTAGATTTACCAGCTAGATAAAATCTTTGATTTATAATAATTCTCTTTCCTAATGTTTTCAATTTCCAGGATCCAAACAATTTTTTGTCAGGGGAAAGCACGCATCATTTCAAATACCATTTAGCGGTGGCAAGAGTTGTCTCCCTTATGCTATCACAGCTTACAGACGATCCCAAACTTCCATTTGATGTCGAGTTCCATCTTCAGTTTGTTGTTAAATCAGTCAATGATACTATAAATAGACTGAAGCAATTTATGGATTTTCCAGCATCTAAAACTGGTAAGGTTTTTATTCCTAGAAATATTTTGATGCAACTACAACTTTTTTTTTGAATTTTTATTTCCAAAATCCAAAATGTCATCATGATAATTTGTGCATCCAAATATCATTTTAACCCATTACCACACAATCCCTACTTTTGACGCCCCTGAAAAAGAAGCCTTTAGAAAACATTGTGGGAAAAGGTCAGTCACTTATATTTTGTCATCTGCAAATGCTTTTGATTTGGACAAGCTTAAAATTTTGTCGTTTGGTAATGAGTGAAACGAATAAAGTGGTATGAAAAGTAATACAAGTTGTAATCATTATATCTTCCATTTTAACAATCCTGACACACTGACCAGCCTTGATGTTTTGAGTCACTTGAGGGTGTGGGTTGGATCCCCTGTGATCGTGTTATACACCAAGCACATTAACTATCTTGACACACTGACCAGACTGCATAGCTCAATAAGTATAGTGCAGGACTCGTGAATGTGATGTTTTGAGTCACTTGAGGGTTGGGTTGGATCCCCTGTGATGGTGTTATACACCAAGCGCATTAAAGAAGAAGGCGAAACTTAGGATGGGTTTCGTCTTGTATCTGCACTATCCCCCGTAACAATACTAACAGCCTTCATTTTGGTGTGAAAAAATTTAGATAAATTGATTACATTATATCTTGGTTTAGTGTTTTGTTACTGTGAGTAATATTTTTATTTAGAAAAATGATTTCTTTTCCTATGATACTACCATACTTTTTACTTTTATTAAGTTTTGTTGTAGTTAGTGAAAGGTGAATAGTTAAAGTGGATACATACCCAGGCTATTTGTATACTATAATGACTTAACTCTTTACCAAACGACAAAATTTTAGACTGGTCCAAACTGAAAGCATTTGCAGACGACAAAATTAAAGTGACTGAAAATTTGAAATTTGTTTTCTGAAGGTTACAAAACATTGTGGGAAAAGGAGAAAATGATGGTTACCAGCATTTTCTCCTTTTCCCACAATGTTTTCTAAAGACTTCTTTCTCAGGGTCGTCAAAAGTAGGGATTGTGTGGTAATGGGTAAATATATTTTCTCCACAGAGCCTCTTCTTGCCATAATCAACAAATTAGCTGTTGCACAACAAAGTGTAACATTAGACTTGCCACACAATACTTGTAAGACAGGCTTACAGCTCAGACGTTTCAATGATGTTGTCAGAAGATTAGACAGTGTGTTTGTTGATATTATACCCACACAAAGGTATGTTACCGTAATTAACATTTGTGACTTGTCAGGCCAAAAGGGACCTTCTGGGTACTGCGAAAAGTGTCAACCCAGGTGCGGATTGCTCAGGCTGATCTGGGTGGACACTTTTTGCTTTTATGTTATTTGCTGTATGAAAAGTTGTCATTCTACTTTACTATAGGATCATTTTTGAACTATCAACTTAAACTGACCCGCACTATCTTTGATTTATTTTCATCTAATTGATGTACGGTTATGTTTGGGAGCAGCCAGTGTGCTTTGAAAGAATATTGCATGGAGTACTGGTAAAAAGGAACTCCAGGAAAAAATGGCTAGGTGCACAGGCTGCTACTTTGTAAATGAAATAATCTTGAAAAAAGCATTTAACACTGCAAACCCTTCAAATCAAACCCTTTACTTCAAAATCTGAAATGTTAAGAGGGGAAAAACTATTGCAATCATTGTTGAAAATTTCTGGTTGCTGGCATTGTCTCCTTTTCCCACAGTGTATTCCAAAATCTTCCTTTGGGGATTTCAGAAACATGCAATTTTTTGGTAAATTCTTTAACAAACATCTAAACTGTAGTCATAGGATTGAAAGCATTAAAATTTTGTAGACAATGAAATGATTGTAACTTTAATATGTTTCATTTTGTTCCATATTCCTTTTCAGGAACAGAAATTACCTGCTGACCTCTGACACAAAGACTGGTACTCTGTCAGTGTTACTAGATGCAGTGAATTCATATTTGTTGACAAGAAATAGTGACACAGTCTACAGAACATTATCAGAATTGACACACAGTCTGGAACAGGCCTATACAGAAATCGACACTCTTCTAAAAGAGTTTGTACCTTAAAGAGGCATGTTCAGAATTAGCAGTGAATCAAAATTTTTGGTAAAATACAGATATTACTACTGAATAAATTAACTCTTTACCACACAACAAAATTTTAGACTGGTGCAATTTGAAAGCATTTGCAGACGACAAAATAAAGGTGACTGAAAAATTGAAATTAGATCTGGGAAGGGTAGAAAACACTGTGGGAAAAGGAGAAAATGCTGGTTACCAGCATTTTCTCCTTTTCCTACAGTGTTTTCAAAAGGCTTCTTTTTCAGGGGCGTCAGAAGTAGGGATTGTGTGGTAATGGATTAATATAGTCTGCTTTGAAAGCAAACAGGAAGTGGACAGTTACATGCAGTTAAAATGAGTGATTTGAATATTTTAACTCTTTACCAAACAATCCCTGGTTTTTCATGACTCGGAGAGAGAGGCCATTTGAAAACAATGTGAGAAAAGGAGAAAATGCTGATAACCATTCATGTTGGATCCAGCCTAAGTAGGAAAGAGCTCAAACTGTACAAGACCAAAAATTTTTAGCTGTGCCCAAATCAAGTGTATCTGCATAGTGCAAATTCCATCATGATACAAGTGAGCTGAAATTCTCTGATGGGATAGAAAACCTTGTGAGAAATAGGGGAAAACTGCTTGTAAGAAGTAGTTTCTCCATTTCCCTTATCCCTTTCCCAAATGACAAACTTTTGGACTAGACCAAATTGAAAGCCTTTGCAGACGACAATTCAACTCTTGCTGAAAAGATGATTTCTGACTATGGTAGGGTAGAAAACATTATGGGAAAAGGAGAAAAAGCTGGTTACCAGCATTTTCTCCTTTTCCCACTATGTTTTCAAAAGGCTACTATTCCAGACCCGTAAGAACAGGGATTGTTTGGGAAAGGGTTAAGGTTTTCAAAAGGATGAGGTATATTAGGGTTTGCACAAAATTGGTTTATGTAGGGTTAACTTTTAACCACCCAATCACGATTTTCTGCTTTTCCCATAATGTTTTCTGCCCTTCCAAAAACAAATTTTAATTTTTCAGCCACATTTACTCATTACCAAACAACAATATTTTAGGCTTGTCCAAATCAAAAGCATTTACAGACAACAAAATAAAAGTGACTGAAAATTTGAATTTTGTTTTGTGACAGGTAGATGGTTACCAACATTTTCTCCTTTTCCTACAGTGTTTTCTAAAGGCTTCTTTGTCAGGGTCATCAAAAGTAGGGATTGTGTGGTAATGGGTTAATTTTGTCATCTGCAAATGCTACCAATTTAGACTAGTCCAAATTTTGTCATTTGGTAAGGAGTTAACTATATGTTGGTTATCTTCGATCTAAGTTTTTCTTCCCATGGTGCAATTAATGTATATAGTAATGAAACAGTATTTAATGTTGTACTAGTGTAAATACACTCCCTCTCATCACAACAAACTTAGTAGAGTTTACACAGACAACAGATCTGCCAATCCTTCTTTCAGTGCACACATGACATATTCCTTTTGCTACACTGAACACTCCGGACATGTTTTAGGTACATGGAGTATTTCAGTACACTGTGCTGTGTTCTTCAGAACATGTTCTGACTGTTCTATATCAATCAAAGTGCAGCGCACCTGCTGAACGGTTGCTAGGTGATACAAGATGGCTGAAAGGTGGACAATTCTTTATGGCAAAACTTGCAATTGTCTTTTTCTTACGATATGAACGCCATAAATGGGAGCACTGTAGACTTCTCTCTACTCCCACTCCGCAGTTAATCATATCCTCAACTAACACAGCTAAGACAATAGCTCTTGCAACAGCCATCATGGCAGTGTACTTTCATTTTGATATGGTTAAAAACAATATTCCAAACATGCTCCATTCAGATCATACTTCCAGAACAGTGTATGTGTTCTCAAAAATTCTTTTTGCACATTCCAGAACAGCATTTCAGAACAGGTGAAAGGAATACACCCACAATTTTGTGCCTTCTTCTTCAAATAGTTTTCAACAGATAAATGACCTTGGTCAAGTGAATCCTAACATTTTTTATGGCTGTGAGTGTCTGCCTTGTAACCTTAGTCCCAAGTTTGATACCTTGGTGTGGCTGTCAACTTTGCCATTGTTTGTTGGCCCAAATATTCGTTGTGAGTACTGGTCCAGTTTCCTGGAAGCAGAATTGAGAGAGATGAGTATAAGTTACAACAACTTGTTTCTCAATCGATGCTGAATGAATATGTTTAACCCTTTACCACACAATGATGACTTTTAATGACCCTGAGGAAAAGGCCCTTTGAAAACATAGTGGGAACAGGAGAAAGTGCCGGTTACCAGCCTTTTCTCCTTTTTCCACAAAGTTTTCTACCATATCAAAGAAAAATTGCACCATTTGAGCCACTTCGAAATTGTCGTCTACAAATGCTTTCAATTTGGATAGGTCTAAAGTTTTGCTGTGTGCTAAAGTGTTAAACTTAAACTCAATTTTCAACTCATTTAGCTGAAGTTTTGATGGAGGCCTTGCTACCATTGTAACATGTGCGCCTTCAGTTTTTGTTGAGGATTACAAGAGCTTTGATTTTCTTTTCCTGAAACAGTGACCTGGTGATTACAGGTTTGACATGTGGTTGTGTGAAACTCTCTATGTGGCCATATTTAGCTTCTAATCTCTGATGCATGTCACCTAAGCTGTTAACCCCATTACCACACAATCCCTACTTTTGACGCCCTTAAGAAAGAGGCCTTTTGAAAACACTGTTGGAAAAGGAGAAAATGCTGGTAACCAGCATTTTCTCCTTTCCCCCCAGTGTTTTCTCCTTCCCAGAACAAATTTCAATTTTTCAGTCACCTTTATTTTGTCGTCTGCAAATGCTTTAAATTTTGTCGTGCGGTAAAGAGTTAAAACAGTGATAAATTCCTTTACACATTGTCAGCACATGTCATATTCTTCGAAGATTCAACCTGTCTGCTATGACCATCACCTATCTATTCTCATTCATTTTGCTAGAATATTTACCTTAATTATTTCCAAACAATCGGTTGTTTAAATGAACTTGGAGAAGAAGCTCAACTGGAATAATGTTGAAAGCTGAGTATAGCATTATTTGATCTATCAAGCAATATGAGGCCTTTTAAAACATTGTTGAAAAAGGAGAAAATGCTGGTAACCAGAATTTTCTACTTTTCCATCAGTGTTTGTTCCCCTGCCTTTTGAAAGACAATTTTTGTATTTAGAGAAATATTTGTCAAACAAGTCTGCAATGCTGGATGAGTCGCAGATTTTCTCGTTTGGTAAAGGTTTAATGATGTCTTAAATATTTCATTTACCCTTTACCAACGACAAGATTATAGACCTGTCCGAATTGAAAGCATTTGCTGATGACAGTTTCAGTGTGGCTCATATGAAATGAGTTTTTTTTGATAGGGTAGAAAACATTGTGGAAAAAGGAGAAAATGCTGGTAACCAGCATTTTCTCCGTTTCCCATGATGTTTTCAAAAGCCATCTCTTTCAGGGGTGTTAAAAGTCGTCACTGTGTGGTAAAGGGTTAAACTGGACAGCATGGATATAAATAAACCATATCACTAGATCATACAAAACAAGAACACTGATTAAGCTTCATATAATTCTCTCAAAGCTACATAAGTGGGCAGTTTAGGGCTATCATGGACCTCTTGTTGTTTTTTTATACCCTTGCAAAACGAATATTTTCAGGGGTACACTGGATTCAGCCTGTCTGTCCGTGTGTCCGGCTGTGTACAGGCCATCTGGGTGGCTCAGTGGAGAGCGTTTCTGACTCATGACCTGGTAGTTGTGAGTTTGATACCCGGTTAACCCATTACCACACAATCCCTACTTTTGACGCCCCTGAGAAAAAAGACTTTTGAAAACACTGTGGGAAAAGGAGAAAATGCTGGTGACCAGCATTTTCTCCTTTTCCCACAGTGTTTTCTACCCTTCCCAGAACAAATTTCTATTTTTCAGTCACCTTTTTTATGTCGTCTGCAAATGCTTTCAATTTGGACAAACCTAAAATTTTCTCGTGTGGTAAAGAGTTAAGGCAAACTTTCTTTCTGGCATATTTTCGCCTCTCAACTCTGCCAAAGTATGTGAGAAAAATAGTTGGTGGCTTTTGAAAAAAGACCTGTCAGGATCGGTGTGAGAAAGTCAGGAAACTTATGTGCTTCACCGACAGTTAAAGGGGCGTTAAATCCCAATACAACCAACAACCAACTATCAGTGTACAAAATACTTGTAATTGACTTTTTCTGTCAAAGCGCTGGCGGGGGTAATAAGTCACATTCAGTGATAGCTGTAGCTCTCTTTGGAAATCTTGTATATAATGATTCATACTTTGTATTTGTGCATTGTTCACAGAAATCTCAAATACTAGTCAGTTTTGTCACTATTTTGAAATAAATTGAATGAAAATATCAAACCATTGTATGTCTCAATATTTTCTATCATCCAAGAGTGTCCCTGTACCACACAATCCCTAGTTCTAACAGCCCTGAGGAAATAGCCTTTTGAAAATCTTGTGTGAAAATGACAATATGCTGGAAACCAGCATTTTGTGCTTTTCACACAATATTTTCCGTGGTGTGTTCCCAGTTTGCCCAATTCCATTTTTCCCATTCCCATTTCGCCAAACTTTTCTTCCCATTTCTCTCTTTGCCATCTTGTCCCCTACCCATTTTGCCCTTTTTCATTTTGCCCAATTTCCACCTCGCCCAATCATCTTTTGCCCAATTACTGTTTCGCCCTTTTGCCGATTCGCCCAGTGCCATCTCACCCCTTTATCATTTCGCCCCGTCACCACTTCGCCCAATGCTGTTTTGCCCATTTATCAGCTTGCCCCATCACCATTTTAGCTCTTACGTGTTGTAACCTACACCCTGTTCCTTTACCACAGGCCTACAATCATTACCACCAATATCGGGCATTGGCTGCGCCCATTAACTTATTAGAGAACTTTTCACTAGTTTTGGGCAGAATGGTCTTTGGGCGAAATGGGAAAGTTGGGCGAGATGGCTTCTGGGCGAAATGAAAAATGGGCGAAAATGAATTTGGGCAAAATGGAAAAAGGGCAGGACAGATATTTGGAGAAATGGGAAAAGGGCAAGTTAGAAAGGGCGAAAAAAGAATGGGCAAAACGGGGAAAATTCTGGCGAAATGGAATTGGGCGAAATGAGAATAAACCATTTCCCGTCCTACCAAAGGCGACTTTATTATTTCGAGTAATAATCATTAGGTTATTTGTAAATGTCTTCAATTTGGACAGGTCTGAAATTTTGTTGTTTGGTAAAAAGTTGATCTTTCACAGAACAATCTTGTCTTTTAACCACATCAACCCTTGAGAAGAATTGTTAATAATTAGACTTCTTAATTTAACACTGATAGTGAAAAATTACAGCAAAAATTCATATGCCAACCTTTTACCAAGCAAAAAAAGTTTAGACTTGTTACAGATTACTTACTCCTTCATGCATGGCTTCATCCCAGTTTAATCCTTTACCAAACGACAAACTTTTGGACTTGACCAAATTGAAAGCATTTGCAGACGACAACTCAACTCTAGCCGAAAGGATGATTTCTGTCTATGATAGGGTAGAAAAAATTGTGGGAAAAGGAGAAAATGCTGGTTACCAGCATTTTCTCCTTTTCCCACAATTGTTTCAAAAGGCTACTATTCCAGACCTGTAAAAACCAGGGATTGTTTGGGAAAGGGTTAAATACAATACCAAACAGCTGCGTTAGGGAGAATGCTCTTTAGCTCAGTGGTTATGGTATTGGCCTTTTGTCCCGGCATTCTAGGTCCAAATCCTGCCAAGTCCCTGTATTTCTGCTATGCCTTTGTTGATATGTCTTTGTTACAGACTTTGTTCGTAAAATTGTTCGAATTCAAAGCGTTTGGAGACAACAAAATAAATGTGACTGAAAAATTGAAACTTGACTTTCAGAAAAGTAGAAAAGTAACAAAACATTGTGGGAAAAGGAGAAAATGCTGGTTACCAGCATTTTCTCCTTTTCCTACAAAGTTTTCTGAAGGCCTCTTCCTCTGGGTCGTAAAAGCCAGGGATTGTCTGGTAAGGGGTTACTCTCGGTGATAGCTGTCTAGAACCTTTATCCAAAACTCACACAGTGTTGTGTGTAGTTTGAAGGTTGACACCGGTCATTACTGGTCCTGGTTTGGCCTGGAATCTCCTTTTCATCAAACATTATGGTAAATGGAGTTAATGTGCCACATCAGATTTTGGATATCGTAAAATTGTCTTATACTGAAAAACATTGGAAAAGCCTAGAAGCACAAAGATATAATACACAAAGAAAAAGTGTAAACCAAAGTTGTTGAGCTCGTTAACAGACTAGTATATAACGACCGCAGTTTGCTTTAAAAACCCGCCAGCACTTTAATAGCCGCAAGTACCACAAAGGTCTAGGGGAGACAACTTACTCAAAGAAAGTTATTGGCGATTTGAGTTGTGTCCCTTGGATGATTACACGCCATTGTCGTATTTTGATGACCTTACCAGGGTATTCTTTCTATCGTCTGGGTATAAACACAAAATACTTTGCTAAAGTGCTTGTATATATATTATTTATCCAGAGAAATTAGTTTTAGTTTTGTATTGTGATCTTATTAAAACATACAATTTTAAGCAATGGAAACGATTCGGCTTTGTGAGTCAAAGTTTTAATAAGAACTGATAATCTACATAAATAATTAACTTGCCGTGTCCCAAATTTTATACAATATTTTTTATAATCGAGAATGACGCAATTCAATTATTTAGAACGAATTAAAGTGGGAAAGGCAATGATGGCTCGCTAGTCCTCGTTTTGCAAGTCAAATGATGTGTCATGGGAGGTAACCAATTCAGCCAGAAATATCAGCTAGATTTATTTCCCTTAGGCTAAAAAAAAATCGAAGCTGGAATTTACCTTCTGAGTTGCCTCCCTTTAGCCGTTAACACGGCGGCTACAGCTTTGCTCGACCGATTTTTAGCGTCGCTCCTGTGAATGTTTGATTTTAGGTTAAAAAAAATCATGCTGTTATCCAAGACTGCTCATCAAGATCATGGGCGCTGAGCCCGAGTTATCTTTGTTTCAAAATTTGTCAGCGGAGATTCTTTTGTAGACAGAATCGATTAAATGATTAAATGTATCAGGCTTTTTTTTTTTCTTTTTAGAGATTATACTCAGTAGGCTATATTTCCGCAGAAAAAAAAAAATTCACCTGGTAACGGGTTGGAAACGATGTAGATCCAAGATGAGACTACTCCTTTTGAGTTCTTTAGTCTTTTTTGTCAGAATGTTTTTGAATATTATCTGCTCTGAGAGGAGGGGGAGAAACTAGTGTCGCCTGCTGGAGGTACCATGTTGAAACTTTACCAGACGACATATTAATTCTGAACTTACCGAAATCGAAAGCATTTGCAGACGACAAATTAAACAAGACTCAAATTGAGATATTTATATTTGAGGGAATAGAAAATAATGTGTGTAAAGGAGAAAATGCTGGTTACCAGCATTTTCTCCTTTACTTACATTGTTTTCAAAGGCATCGTTCTTCAGGGTTGTTTAAGCTCGGAATTGAGTAGTAAAGGGTTAACGCTGTAGCAGGCGACACAATATTCTGAACTTGTTCAATTTGAAAGCGCACGTACACTATTTGCAGACGACAAAACTTGATATGGGCAAATTGATGGGATTCGTGTTTTGAAAAGGTAGTAAAACCTTTGGGGAAGAAAGGAAAAGAAAAAAAAAACTAGTGGTTTACCATAATTTTGCCCTTCTTCCTACACTGTTTTCAAAGGCCTTTTTTTTTCAGATTCATTAAAACTTTTCCTACACTGTTTTCAAAGGCTTCTTTTTCAGGGTCATGAAAACACAGGATAGTTTGATAAAGCATTATAAATTCAAAGTAACACGGGTATGACAGTTTAAGCTATTTTTGATTTTGTATTGTGCAATTTTTCATCGGCGCTTGATCTATCGTCAAACATCCTGACGACTTGTGATACCGATTTCGTGCTTTTTTCTTAATTTCGGGTATTTAGGCTGTTGTCGCTGGTTTCTGGCGTTTGACCCCAGTGGGGGATACGAACGCGCCACGCAGGAATTTTAAAGTGCAATACATGTATGTACACTATATACTTTTAGGATTGGTTGACTATTTCCATCGGCACAAAAGATGATACCAGAACCTTTAGTGGACAGTGTAGATTAAGATCAGACTGCACAGAACGTAGTCTGATCTCTGATCTACATTGTCCATGCTTTATTACTGGTCAGGAACGAGCTTTCTCTTGATCTTGCACTTTTGAGAAAATCCCATCTTTATTTCATGCTTTCCAGTAAGATATCGAGGAATAACAGTGAAAATATTTTTCGATATTCCACGGGAACGACCTAAGTAAATTGCGCGTGACTCAAAACCAGGTGGAAATACATGTATGACGTCATTTACCTTACATTTCTCGAGCTTGACGTAATTCGCTGCTGTGCGGAAGGGGTACGCCACTGGGAATATCTAAAACGAACTGTACTGGATTTTGATAAAAATCTTTCCAGAAAAGATTAAAAGCATGAGATAAATAGAATATTTGTGTTTTTTTTTTCGGTGAATTTCATCTCGTGAACACCATCGGTGATATTTTCACTCGTGGCTGCGCCACTCGTGAAAATATTATCAATGTTGTTCACTCGATGAAATAAATTTGATTATTTCATGCTTTCCGGTAGGATATCGAGAAATAGCAGTGAAAATATTTTTCGATCTTACACTGGTACCACCAGTGAAAATACCGATTTTCACGTTCTTGTTGCCTAGGCAAATTGCGCGTGCCTAACAACCAGATGGGAAATATGACGTCATATACCTTACATTTCTCGCGCTTGACGTAACGTTGCTATGCGTGAGGGGTACGCCACGGGGAATAAGGGAAAAGAACTGTACTGACTTTTGATAAAACTCCTCCCAGAAAGGGTAAAAAGCATGAAATAAATAGAATATTTGTTTTTTTCGGTGAAAGATCGAAATTTATTTCATCTCCTGAACACCATCGGTAATATTTTCACTCGTGGCTGCGCCACTCGTGAAAATATTACCGATGGTGTCCACTCGATGAAATAAATTTCGATCTTTCACCGAAAAAAACAAATATCCTCTATATCTTTCACCGAAAAAAAACAAGTATCCTCTATTTATATTCAAGTTTAATTGAGTCATACACTTTAAAAAGGGTGTTCAGTGTATGTGCAAACAGTTTCAAACCGGGTCAGCCTGCTCGGTCCGCGCATGCTGACCTGTGCCAGATTTTGTGCTATTGGTTAACTTTCTGCGTGTCTAAGAACCTTTCTACCGCCAGATCCGGTCGATTGTGATTTTTATCCATCATTGATTATTTTGATAACTTGATAATATGGGTATGTTGGATTAAGGGGATACATTAAGCATCCTTTTTCCAGAGCGTGGCTCATATTAATTGCGACTTGTTTATGTCAAGTGCACAAATACATATAGTTACGTCTATGACTTGAATTCAAAGGGGGTAAGATAAATGCAATCAAATGCATGTCAAATGCTCTTTTGAAGTGTTGAGAGTTACAACATTCTTCTTTGCTTCGAGGCGACTTACAAAGTAATGAATCAAAACTCCTCAAATACGACATGCTGGTAAATTTAAGATTTTTTAAGTTATAAATAGTTTCATGGGATTAAAAAAAGAAACGTTAAACATATTTATAATGCTTCTTTGATACACACTTAATTTGATAATCTTCCATAAGAACTTTGGTGTCGTCGCATTATATGGTGCAGCTAGCATGCTCTACGAACTAAATGAAATAGAGGATATTTATTGTTGTTGTTGTTGTTGTTGTTGTCTTTCTAATCATAAAAGATTGAAAGTTATTTCATCGAGTGAACATATTACCGATGAAGTTCACGAGATGAAATAAATTTCGATCTTTCAACGAAAAAAATATATTTTATTTATTTCATGCCTTTAACCCTTTCTGGAAGACCTTTACCAAAATCCAGTACAGTTCTTTTCGGTTTTCCCCGTGGCGTAGTAACCGCCAAGTGTGTAAAAAAAAAACGGAGGAAATCAAAGCGTTGATAGCGCTGAGGTGGTATTTGTCGAGAACACCATCGTTGAAATTCATAATTTGAAAGAAAGAGAAATAATATTCAAACAATGACTTGAAATTCAACCCACTAAGCAAACGAATACCTTTTTTGGTGAAGGGAGAGTACTTATGACAAGTTAGGATTATTTCTGTACTGGTGGTCTAACTTTAATAATTAGGTTAAGTCAGGAGTAATGTTCCTTGACAGTAAGATGCGTGATGAATGAAGAGAAAAAACATGTGAATATATCGAACATTTAATTCTCAACATTACAATTAATTATTTCGATCTATAAATATTCATATCCAATCAAATGGAGTAGCGCGCAATCATTGGTTGAATAAGCCATGGGACGAACTGGTTTTGGAACGAAAAAGCTCAGGACCAAGCCATCGGTGATCAAATTTTGTCTCATTGCGCCTATAGAAGGCTATGAGTGACCGAAGCTTTTTTTTTATTTCAATCAAAACTCAGTATTTCCACAATTCATGGCCTCATCCAGTATATGTTAACATGTCATTTCCAATTACATATTTGAGTGCTATCAAAAAAAAACAAACCTCATTTGACTGAGAAAGATTTGAGTTTAATTGGGTTTACTTTCTTCGGCTTTGCACAAAATACGATACATGGTCTTCAAAATTTAATATTGAACTTATAGTGGTATTGTCTTCGACAAATACCACGAGAACGATCTGTAATGCATTATACCAGGAAAGTCAATTCATAGATATTGATATACAAAATCCTTCTTGTGTAACAACCGACCAAGTTATGAGGTAAACAGGTCCTTTGACATGCACAAAAATTACCATTAGTGAAAGTTTTAACCCAGGTCAGCCTGCATGGACTGCCAAGGCTGACATGGGTCGATTCATTTTGAAGAACACAGCTGATGATATGTGGATTAACCTATTACCACACAATCCCTACTTTTGACTCCCCTGAAAAAGAAGCTTTTTGAAAATACTATGGGAATAGGAGAAAATGCTGGTAACCAGCATTTTCTCCTTTTCCCACAGTGTTTTCTACCCTTCACAAAACTAATTTCAAATTTTCAGTTACTTTTATTATGTCGTCTGCAAATGCTTTCAATTTGGACCAGTCTAAAATATTGTCGTTTGGTAATGGATTAATCGATAGGGATTGTCTGTGGATGAAAATGAACAGAAAGAAATAGGGTAAATGGGAAAACGCAAAGTTTTCTCCTTTTTCAACAATGTTTCGGAAGATATTCTTCTTCAGAGTCGTTAGAACATTGGACTGTCTTGTATGTACAGGGTCTTTTGGATAAATTATAGGACGAAGAGTTAAAAGAAAAAAGAATCGAAATTAAAAGGACAATTTAATTTGTACAAACGTTGTTATATATGCCTGGAGGAATGTTAAGCCATAAAACGATTTCTTGAAGTAAAGGATTACATGTATTTTATAGCTCTGTCTCGTTAAATTTTCAACTCTTTCATCGTCAATGTTTTCTACACCAGCTTTTTCAAACTACATAAATCAAGATCAGACGGCACCAGACATGTAGTCTGCATCCTCTGGTACCCAATGCTTAGCTTAGACCAAAACGCATCTTCCAGTGAAGCGGATGTTTACTTACACAGTTCGAAAGAGGTCGAATCTGCGCTCGTATAAGTCCATTATCTCCCGCTAGATGGCATTCTATAAATACTCATCTATCTGATATTGGCATCCTGGGTACAGAACCGAACCACTTTCCTACGCGACAACCGTTACTTTGAATTTAAAACAAAAAAAAAAAAGATTTACCCAATAAAACGCTACCTCGTGCAATTCACTCAACTATGATCACCAGTTTAGAGAAATCTGTTGCTAAAGCAGGTCTCATTTCTCCTCAAACGTATTGATACGTAAAAGCTATTTTCAACATTGCTACTTTATAGAGCGCAATATTTACAGTCAGCCCGCTTTCGGGGCTAGTAGTGATGCGTCATATAAGACAGTCGAATCTTCGAAGAATATGACATGGGTAGACAACGCGTATAAGTCAATTGGCGTGCAACACGCGAAAAAGGGCATTCGGACATTTGCGTAAAGTATATATCCGGCGTTCCGGATCAGCATGCGCAATCGGCACAGACTAATCTGAAACAACTCTTTCGTTTCTTCTGTCATTTCCTATTTCAGGTAGGTCTACTGTAGCACAAAATCAAACGAAGTCGTAAAATGGCGTCTCGGATCAGCCTGCGCGGACTGCGCAGGCTGATCCGAGACGACATGTTACGCAAATGTCCAAATGTCCCTTTTTGCTTGTTGCAGGCTAGTTATCGTGCTGCATATGTGGGTAAGACCGAAGCAATGCATCTAGAGGGACACACATAAATTTTTGCTATGACAAACGATATGGAGGAATATACTTTATTTCATTTCTTACCCATTAATTATGGAGGGCGGGAGCATGCAGGCTGTATATTAATTAAGCGTGGATTACTTACTCATCTTTACTGTCTTTACCGACTTTGCTTTTTACCAAGGGGAACTCTTTTAGACTTGTCCCTGTTGAAAACAAACTGCAGCTTTGAAAGACAAACTTTCTATTGATTGATTGATTGGTTGATTGATTGGTTGATTAGCTGGTTGATTGATTGGTTGATTGATTGATTGATTGATTGATTGATTGACCGACCGACCGACCGACCGACCGACCGACCCACTTAGTCTTGTCCTTATAGAAAGCATTTCCAAACGAATAGTTAAACTCTATTTTCCGCAGATTTTTTTTAAAGCTTTAGAACAGATTTTTGTAAAAGGAGCAATTCCTTTAAACACAAGCATTTACTACTGGGTAAAAATAAGTATAGACATTTGAGTGACACGATTTTCTGCTTTGTTCGTTTTCTTTTTCTTTTTAACCATTTTATTGGTCTCGTGACGAGTGTTTACTTCTGGAAGAGAACCAGAGTACATACAGAATCTAGAACTTACTTTTAAAAGAAATGCTATTACGCGCATTCCTTTTGGCTGGAAACAGTGACAGAGGCAGGCTAAAACTGAGTCTGGCTGCCTTTTTTGACAGCTGCTCTCGGATTTCTTAGACAGTTTTTAATGTTAGTATTGTCAATTATAATTAACAGAACATTGAGGTAAAAGAAGAGTTCAGAGCCACAACAAAATCGCAAAAAAAAAACAATATATTGCAGTTGACATTATCTGGACGAGAATTAAAGATGTCCATCTACAGTCGGTGAGCAGAAACGCTGCTAAAAAAATAGAACAGTACAGTAAACAGGTTTTTTTTGTGTACAAAAGCACATATAAAGTTAAAAGAATGACTATATTTTGATAAAAATATAAACAAAATGAATTAAAATTGACTTGAAATGAGTATAAGGGCCTCTTTAAAATACTTGATAAAATAGTCTGAAAACCAAATTGCAAAGAGGAGGCCAATGGCAAACAGTGTTATAAACATTCAATCATAAAGAGAATGAAACGATAATGATAGAAAACATAGCTGTGTAATATCCCTTTACTAAACAATCCCATGTTAAACGACAATAGTGAAAAGGCTATTGCAAATATTATGGGTGAAAGGAGAAAATTAGAAAAGGCTGGCGACTAGTAATGTTTTCCTTTTACCGCAATGTTTTCAGCCCTTTCAGGGACAGATATCACCATTTAAGCCATTGTTGTTTTGAAGTGCTTTTATTTTGAATACGTCCATAAATGCTTTAAATGCTTTAAGGTAAAAGAGATACACAAAACTTTCTTTTTATCCGACAGCCCGATAATTGGTGGAATTCATCCTCGATATCAAGTGTAGAAAATCAGGATTCCTTGGTAAAAGTTGACAAAAATAGCGATAGCCGGCCCATTTATTACTTTTCTTTCATCTATTATAGGTCTCAGTTTTACTATCTACCATTACAGACTATTCAAAAAGTTATATTAAAGAAAAGAAACTGCTACTTTACATACATTGTAAAGCTATCATTGGGGAGGCGTGTTAACAATACAAGCGCGAAGTCGATAAATTGTTCCCAAGCAAACACTTTTATTGCTAAATTTACGCTCCTGTTTCATGGAACGCGAAAATACGGCTTGTTGTTTACTGTATACAAGTCACAGTTTTATATTTCTCCGTCTCCTTTAAATTATTTTTTGATTTCTTTCCTTTTCGGCATTTTTAGAAAATGTATTTTACGTTTCTTGCGACAGTCTAACAATGAAATTATACGTGCATTCGAAAGTCTGTCACTTCGATTGTACCAACAGTTAACCCATTACCACACAATCCCTACTTTTGACGTCCCTGAGAAAGAAGCCTTTTGAAAACACTATGGGTAAAGGAGAAAATGCTGGTAACCAGCATTTTCTCCTTTTCACACAATGTTTTCTACCCTTCACAAAATAATTTCAAATTTTCAGTCACTTTTATTTTGTTGTCTGCAAATGCTTCGAATTTGGATAAGTCAAAAATAGTGTCGTCTGGAAATGAGTTAAGCACAAGTTCATCTTCATTTAGTGGTTTCCTATTTCAAACTTTCCGCTAAACAGGTCCCGATTTTTTTTTTTCTTATACGATTTCGGAGAAAATTGCATGAAAACGTTCGGTACGTATTCACTTTAAAACAGTCTTAGTCTTTCTGTCCAGTATATGTTATAGATTTAAAAGTATAAATGCTTTTCGGGACCAAAACTTCCTACATTTATTTGTACGCTATATAAAATTAAATGACCCAATAAAAATCGACACTTTCGTGTGTTGTAAATGGACAGAAGGAAAAAAGGCACAAAATATATTTAAAACCTTAAATCCTTTCGCACACAGTCCCAAATTTTAACGAATTTGATGAAGAAGCCTTTGGAAATGCTCTGGGAGAGTGAAAGTAAATGGCATTTCATGTTTTTCTGTACTCATTTAAAGTCAGATCCCATCGAGAAAGGCATATTCAAATTGTCATCTTTTCTTCAAATACTTTCTGGTTAGACGAGTTTAAAACTTTATCGTCAGGTATTTGACATAAGTGCAGATCGCGCGTTAAGGCAGAGATAGGGGTGGGGATAACTTTGTTTAATTTACGGAGAGGTCGATTCATCCTGGGGGCGAATGAAAGAATGATTATAAGACTCGTGGAAAATAGATGTATATAAATCCAGGCTTACTGTCAACATTAACTGTCTGTCATTAAACCTTTACCAAACGACAATATTTTAGGCTTGTCCAAATTGAAAGCATTTGCAGACGACAAAATAAAAGTGACCAAAAATTTGAAATTTGTTTTTTAAAGAGTAGAAAACATTGCTGAAAAAGGAGAAAATGCCGGTAACCAGCATTTTCTCCTTTATCAGCATTGTTTTTCTAAAGGCTTCTTTCTCAGGGTCGTCAAAAGCGGGGTATGTGTGATAATGGGTTAAATCTTTACAAATTTTCACATTTTTTGACGATTCTGCAGTAGAAGGCGTTTAAAAAAAAAACATTGTGGCGAAAGGAGAAAATGATAAAGGGCGTGTTGCTATCCAAATGAAGCATTTCTCTCTGTGCAACACCATTTTTAACTCAGCTCTGAACCAGACAAAATTTTGGACTCTACAGAACTGAAACATTTTCAAACGACAAATTCATTTGTTCATAAAAGATGTAGCCGTATCAGTGAAAGAGAAGAAAACATTGTGGGTAAAAGAGAAAATCCTGGTTACCAGCAATTTCACCTTTTTTAATACAATGTTTTTAAAAGGCCTCCTTGATAAGGATGTTAGAATTTGTTATGTTTTGGGTATGTAAGAATGCTGCATGGTTATGAAAGAAAAAATAATCTTAAATCAACTTTTACATAATTTAGACCTAACTCTTTCTCAAACGTCAAATTTTGGACCAGACCAAATTAAAAGCATTTTGTAGATGACAAATTAGCAGTTGCTAAAAAAAATATTTTTCTATATGATAGTGTAGAAAACATTGTGGGAAAAGGAGAAAATGCTGGTTACCAGCATTTTCTCCTTTTCCCACAATGTTTTCAAAAGGCTTCCATTCCAGACCCGTAAAAACCAGGGATTGTTTGGGAAAGGGTTAATCGTTCTCCATTTGTTACTATATAGTTTTATTCGTTATTTCCCACAAGTTGTTGTTTAACTCTTTACCAAGCGATCAATTCATAAACTGGTCCAAATGGAAAGCATTTGCAGACGACAAAATAAATGTGACTGATGGATCGAAATTTGATATGGGAAGGGTAGAAAACATTGTGGGAAAAGGAGAAAATGCTGATTACCAGCATTTTCTCCTTTTCCCACAATGTTTTAAAAAAATCCTTCTACCTCAGGACCGTCAAAAATGGTCATTGTGTGGTAAAGGGTTAACCCTTATCCTGGCTAAATAACTAATATAACTTTCAAACCGACATTGAAAAATAAACCCTCAGTTCTCCTATTTCAAAGGTATATATTTGGGGGTGCAATATGTCTTCATCGGACGGTGCAGATCAAAGATCAGATTACACGTTCTGTGCAGTCTGATCTTGATCTACACTGTCCACAAAAAGGTCAGTAAGTCGAGCTTAGCAGTCTAGAGGTTCAAAAGGAAGAAGAGTCGTGTATAATGTCATCAAAAGGAAGAATCGTTCTAAATCGATCTATTGTCCGCAACTTGTTAAAGAAATTGAAAGGCTCGGGGTAAAAATAAAAGTGAAAATAAACATTGGACAATGAAATGTGGCGAAACGGTTGCTTTAATGTGTTAAATTTGACAAATGAATTGTCTGTAGCAGTACCCTTAACGTCATGTCATCCAGATAATCTAAACGTTTGTTAAAAAAAAATAAGGACAGAGTTTTATCATTTCCCAACAATGTTTTCTACCCTTTTAAAAATTCAAACCACATTTTATAAATCGTTTCAGGGAGTCTATATAACATGTTATGTATGACCCCTGATCGTATGCAAATGCTTTAGACTGGACGAGTATAAAATTATGTCCTTTAGTAAAGGGTTAGTTAAACCTTTCCTGGTTTTTACGTGCCTGCAATGCGAGTCTTTTGAAAACACTGAGGGAAAAGGAGAAATTGCTCGTGACGAGCAATTTCTCCTTTTCCCACAGTGTTTTCTACCCTTTAAGGAGAACTTTCTACCATTTTCATCAAATCTAAAATTGATGTCTGCAAACTCTTTCAGTTTGGAAGAGTCTAAAATTTGTCATTTGGGAAAGGGCTAAGGGGTTTAAATCGCCCTACTTTAACCCATTATATGTACAACTAGTCATTTTAAGTCCCTGTATTCAACATTTAGAGAAATAGACAAATTACTTCTGAACTCTGTCTTTCTTCAGCAATGTCTTCTATGCAACGGTCAAAGTTTGAAACAGATAGTCTCATGTTACCCTAAGTTTTGTCAGTATTATACAATAAAGAAAATCAAGATAAACGCTTATAATTTATATATTTTCATCATTTTTTTTTTTAACCTAAATGCGGATCCAAAAGGACTACCGTAGAATTTATAATGATTGCAACGACAAAACTTTAGAGTGGTCCAAATTGAAAGCAATTGCAGACGACAAAATAAACGTAACTCAAATACTCGAAATTTGTTTCCAACGGGGTAGAAAACATTGTGGGAAATAATGTTTTCAAGGGGCTTCTATCTCAGGGTCATAAACACCAGAAACTGTTTGGTTAAGGGCTAATGATGTGCACAGTTGCACTTTGTAGTGATGTGACAATATAGAATTCTGTGTTTCAAACCTTCTGTTCCTTGTCTAAAACAGATATCGTAAGACTATATTCTCTATATACTGGTAGTTTTATATTTTTTGTAAACCTTATAAGGCAGCGTTCATGGACTGCTGCCGACGATGACGACGAAGACAGAAAGTATAATAATAAATTGGAAAAAATGTCAAAATCAAAGGCAACAAACTTTATCAATATTGAATAGTTTTTGTTTCCCAAGCACCGCTAACTAGTCATCGATTTTATTTCTAATAATAATTTCTCGGCGCGTAACAGTAAATATTTTAATAATATACACATAGACACGTCTGTGTATATATTTGTAGAAAAAAAGAACTGCGGAAATTGCGTAATCTGACAGTCACTTCACAAGCTACTGTTTCAATTAACGGTTTCTGTTCCAGAAATAGCTACCACGTGTCAACTGTCATGTTTGTTTCGTCTGGACGGTCCTTCTTACAGATAACTGAATTTCTATATAGGAGCTTCCATCCCTTAACTATTTATTAAACTACATAATTTTAGACATAGACATATTTTATTACGTATACATACATATACGTGTATCTTGTTATACAATAAATTGTTTTACCATATCTGCTTTCATGTGATGCGTAGAAAACAACCCCATGGAACAGAACAGAACAAAAGTAATTTTCTACCATTTTACAAAAATATTGAGGGAAAACGGAGATAGTAATTTTAGACTAGTCCGAAATAGAAGCATTTCCAGACGCCTAATTCGAGGTGACAGCTAAAGTTAAAGCTAGCCATCACGAAATTATGTATCCATGAAATTTGTTTTGTCAAACAACTGAAGAGATCATATCAATGTCGAATGGCACTTGTAAATGTAGAAATTTTACAAAGAGCAAAAAGTATCGAGTTAGGTCAGCCTGCGCAGGCTGACCTAAGTCGATACTTTTTGCAAATACATTAAGCCCCTTTCAACCGTGTATGATTAAACTACTTTTATGTGTGTGAAAAATTATTTGTAAAAAAAGAAATGCTCAATATTTTAACCATAACTATTTGTGGCAAAAGAGACAGGTTTTTTCATTACTTTTGAGTTTAAATTTTCCTTCCGTTGTCCGTCCGAACATTACAAGTATTGTCGTTTGTCCTACGACGATAAATTATTTTCGTTTTTCTTTTCTGTATCAGACTTTAAATTATGTTTCGGATGGTGAAGTCCAAGATTAACAACTACATAAATTCAGTCTGATCTTGACCGAACTTTTTCTGGCTTCATTACCAAGGATCGACTCAATTATTCTATGTTTGTAAATTTGACGGAACCGATTATCTATCAGCATAGTAAAGTCGGCAGTAAAAGACCTGATTGTTATTTTATTTTGTCAATACCTTTAAAAACTGCTGCTTTTCTGACGTTTTTTGTTTTTACTTTCTCTTCTCTCCCAGCCCAATCCAGTCTTTACTAATATTATCTTTTTTTTTCAATTTATCATTGTGCATCAAGGTTTTAGACAGTTCTGAATTGCAGTTTGGTTACAAATAAAAAATATTTTTAAAACTTAAAAATAAAAACAAACAAAAAAGTTTTCAGAATGTGGCAAAATAATTTTCCTGCACATTTTTTTTCTCCGGTAGAAATCTTTATTAAATGAAAAAATGTGAAATGGAAACATTGACAAAATAAGAAACTTGTAAGGGTTATAGAGGGATGTCACTTGTTGGCTTATGTTACACACACCTACTTGAAGTTATACAGTTACAGATGTGGAGAGAAAATGTCGTCTAACAAATGTGTGTTTAACACATGTTCCTACTTTCCAGAAATATTATCCCCTTAGTCTGCAAAGCGAGATTTGCTGACATTTTGCGGACAGTCCATATCAAGATCAGACTGCACAGAACGTGCAGTCTGATCTTGATATGCACTTTCCGATGATAAGATACTATACTCCTAAAAAGTATACAGGGTTGAAAGTTTCGTCTCGATTATTTGGCATGATAAGTTTTAACTGACTTTACCAAACAACAAAATTTTGGACTTGTCCAGATTTGAAAGCATTTGCAGGCGACTAAAATAAATCTGAATCAAAAATTGAAATTTTATTTGGAAAGGGTAAAAAACATTGTGGGAAAAGGAGAAAATGCTGGTTACCAGCATTTTCTCCTTTTCCCACAATGTTTTCAAAAGCGTTTTTGTTTTTATCGGGGTCGTTAAAAGTCGGGATTGTGTGGTAAAGGGTTAATATTTGTCATAACTAAGCGTCAACTGACATTACAAGATTTTGCATTCTTTAGATCTGTGGTTTTATTTTTACAGACTCCCTAATCTGACAATTTTTTTCCCCGTCAAAATAAAACTAGACCCCATCTAAAACAAAATAGTTTTGAAAATATTGTGGTAAAAAGAGAAAATGCTGGTAACCAGAATTTTGTAGTTTTCCCATAATATTTTCATACCTTTGCCTTTGATAGTATTACATTATGTGGTCTTCAAAATGCTTTCAATATTTGTACGAATCTAAAATTTTATTGACTGGCAAAAGTTAAGGCAACAATTCCGCCTGCGGAACTTGGCAACTTTTCCCATGATCCCGTCCATTTAAATATCTAGACTATTGCTATAGAAAATAAAAAAATATTGCTTTTTCTTTATTCTTTATTTCCTCCATTATTGAAGATTACAGATTATTAAAGACAAATATACATTGTGACTACATAAATACAATAATACATACATATACACAGATCCACATGTTAACATGGTTTCATCCATGACTTTATAAAGAGATTTTACCTGTTAAATACGATGAACGGTTGGTGGCCAACTGATTTAGGCTCGGGCTCTTAGCGGGTGGGATGGGAGATGCGGATGAAAATAAAAGAAAGTTATATGTGTTGACATATATCTGATCTAATCTACCTAACTTTTTTACAACCTAAACTTTCAAACAGAACAGAACAGAACAAATTTTATTTTACAAGTACACAGTTGTACATAGTCCATAAAAATACAAAAATGAAAATGAAAAATCACCAGATACAAGGCGAGCATGACGTAAAATACACACTTTGAGTCTTGTTACTGGCTAGCAAAATGTATGTCCACCCTCACTGTCAAAAATATGTGTGATTGGCTTTAACGATCTCTGGTTTACTATGGAGTCTGCACACACGTTCATTCTAATCTCTGTCCGTCTGTTTTCAAATCGTCATTAGGATTATATATAAATATCAAAAATTAAAATAACCTTTTCTAGACGTTAAACAGTACATTCGGCTGAAAAAAATGCGCCAAATTCTACTTAATATTGGAAGTGTAGAAATCACTATGAGTAAAAGGGAAAAATCATATTGATCTCCTTTTCCAACAATGTTTTTAGAGGTATTTTTTACACGGTCATTAAAATTCAGGATTATGTGTTAAAAGGTTAAAATTAAAACCAGTGATTTACGATCTCTGCTTTTCTTTTGATAGAGAGTAAAGAGAAAGTTCACTTGTACAAGCATTTTTTTGTTTGTTTTAGAATAAAAACAGCCAAGATGGGGTGGAAAAGCCATGAAAATAATAAAATAATAATGAATATAGAACATAATGAAATTCGGTAAAATGATAAATGCCGCTAACAGATTAATTTCTCCGTTTGCGACGATGTTCTTAAATAACATGCGCCGACCAGATTCTGTCTATCTGTTAGAAAAGCATAAATTATGGCAGGCAGATGCTCTCAGTTTCACGAGAAAACAGAAACACGACACAGATAATACTCGGCAAATATTAACGGCGATATATATAAACACTGCATTTAACGATCCCCAGGAAGATGCCTTTTGAAAACATTGTGGGAACAGGAGAAAATGCTGGTAACCAGCATTTTCTCCTTTTCCCACAATGTTTTCTACTCAAGTAAAAATTAAAAAAAATGTCATTTTTTTGTTTAAAGTATCTTATAATGTCATCTGCAAATGTTTTCTCTTTAGACAAGTTTAAAATGTTATCCTAAAATCTGTTTTTAAGATTCGATAATCCGCCATTCTATTATTTGTCTAACTGTTTACCAAACGACAATATTTCACACGTGTCAATGTATTAGGATCCTCTTGCAGACGACAAATCATATGTGGCCCTGGTGACGGGATCTGTCGTTCACATGCTAAAAAAATTGTAGGGAAAATGCTGGTAACCACCATTATTTTCCCCTTTCCGACCAATATAGTCTACTTCCATTATTATCGTCCCTCCACAGGCTTATACTTTCAATACTGAAAATATCCATTTCACCTATTCACTATTTACTCATTCACTTATTTAACTCTTTACCACACGACAGAAATTCAGAATTGGCCAAATTGAAAACACTTGCAGATGACAATTAAGATAAAGGTACCTCAAAAATTGAAATTTGTCTGCAGCAGGGTAGCAAACATTACCAGCAGTTTCTCCTTTCCCGACAATGTTTTCAACAGGCTTCTTTCCGGAGGTCGTAAAAACCGGGGATTGTTTGGTAATAAATAACAAAATTGATAAAAAATAAATAAATATATGTATATGAATATAAACTATGTAGATCTAGTTTTTGTCAAAATAAACCATCCTCTGTTCTGTTCTGTTTTTCTTTTTTTTTTTCAAAAGGATAAATTTATGACATTTCCAAATTAAAACTTTTGCAGACGAAAATCGGAATACGGCTCATCCGATTTGGATTTATCTGTCAAGGGATAAAAAACATTGTGGGGGCGAAAAGAGGGGATAACGTGCTGATTAACATTTTTTCCCCCTATTCCCACAATGTTTCTAAAATTTCCCTTTTTCCCCGGGGGATCTATTAAAACACAGGATCGGTTGATAAAGGTTTAATTCTTTAATAAACGAAACAATTTTATACTTATTCAAAACTGAAAGCATTTGCAGACAACAAAATAAACATGACTCGAAAAATTGAAACTTGACTTTTGAACAGTAGAAGACATTGTGGGAAAAGGAGAAAATGCTGGCTACCAGCATTTTCTCCTTTTCCCACAATGTTTTCAAAAGGTTTCTTGATCAGGGCCGCGAAAACCAGGGATTGTTTGGGAAAGAGATAAATCTAGATTCTATTATTTGCTTTACTGTTACTTTTCTTTCCTCTTTCCTCTGATATCATGTGGATGCTGTGTCCGTCAGATGGTCACGCTCCACATTATTTTCCCTGCAGCTGCGAAATATCTCTTTTCTCTGTCCCATTTTGCTTCCTCCAAAACCGTTCAATTAACCCTAAACCACTCAATCCGAACTATTAACGACTTAACTCTTTACCAAACGATAAATTTATAGAATGGTCCAAATTGAAAGCATTTGCAGACGACACAATAAATGTGCCTGAAAATTCGAAATTTGGTTTGGGAAGGGTAGAAAACATTGTGGGAAAAGGAGATAATGTTGGTTACCAGGAGAAACCAGCATTTTTTCCTTTTTACCACAATGTTTTCAAAAGGCTGCTACCTCAAAGTTGTCAAAAGTCGTCATTGTAAGGTAAAGGATTAAGTTACAAAAGCATTTTGAAAACATTTTGGGAAAACGAGAAAATGCTGGAAACCAGCATTTTCTCCTTTTCCCACAATATTTCTACCCTTCCCAAAATAAATTTTACTTTTTGAGTCACTTTAATTTTGTCGTCTGCTAATGCTTTCAATTTGGAAGAAGTTTTGTCGTTTGGTAATCTATTATACTGACATATATATGTAAGTTAAATAACACTTTTCAACTAATAGTAAATGCCCAAATATTGTAATTTCAAACTTAATTACTAATTTTTTTTTTTTTAGAAAAATAAGTATTTTTCGATAGGACAGAATATAGAACTAATATAAGAATGCACCTTTTTTTATTCAAATCTTGTCACTCAGACAAACCTTTAGGAAATTACCGCTTTTAGGGTTTTGAAACAGGCGGATTTAACTTTTCAAACAAATACAAAATTATCTCCTTACTAAACAACACAATTTAAGACTGGACCAAATTGAAAGCTCATACAGGTGACAAATTCAATGTTGCTAAAATGATGATTTCTGTACTGGTAACCAGCATTTTCTCCTTATTCCATGGTGTTTTTCAAAAGCTTTCGCATTCAGGGTCATTAAAACAAGGAACTGTCTGGTAAAAGGCTAATAGGGACGAATATCAGCAATAGTGTGATAGGAACCAACGAAAAATAAACATTTTCGAGTAATTTCCCATTTTTGCAACTTTAAAATAAGATTTCACTTAAATTGAAACTTTCAGCAATTTAATCAAATAGAAAATGCAAAAATTTAAAAGTTCGAAAAACTTTTACCGCATTTGACAAATATTTTAGCCCAGTAGGCAGGTTCTGTGCCGTCTGATCTCAATGTACAAAGTCAGCATTGAATTGTGCATAGCAACTTGTTGGATTTTATAAATACTCATTGTGAAAGTAAACTGTACTGAATTTTAAAGGCATCACACTGCACTTGCCTGAATGTAAAATAAAAAAAAAAATATTGGTTAAATGTGAAAATATTTAAAAAAAAAAGTGATATAGAAATAGAAATAATAATAATAATAATAATAATAATAATAATAATAATAATAAAAACAACAACAACAATAATAATAATAACAATAATAATGGATTGGATTCTTATTTTTACTTAGCTTGACGATTTTCCAAAGTTTGAACATTTCGACTTTTTTCTTTTGTCATTCGTCCTTATTTAAATGGCTTATAAATAAACTCACACAACAACACCTACCATATAAACAATCACACAACAACAACAAAAATAATAATGATAATAATCAACATCATCATCATCATCATCATCATCATCGATGAATGGTGATCTGCTGTCACACAAAAACTTGTCTTAGGAACCAATAAGGTTTGTGCACATTTATCTTAAGCCCAGAATATCAAAATCAAAATAAATATTAATCTTCAAAATATTCAGAAAATATTTCATAGCAAGTATCTTACTCATTAGAACAAAATCATAAATATACTGCTTTTTCCAGTCAGTTTTATGTTGACTTAGAAAAAAATGTTTATTTCTTCTAATGCAAATTCAAAAATGTAGCACTATAATGTTACAGTCATTTTAAGCTTATATTCCGTTCTTAATATTGCTTTAAAAAAATTCAAATAAACAGACAAGAAAACATGAAGCTTAACAACACAATATCAACAGACTGCAAAAAGAAAACCCGATGAAAAAAAATGTCTTTTCGAGATGCTTAAATTGGGAAGAAGACTACTTCTTTGAATGTCTGAAAATTTCCTTTAATAGCGGGTAAAACGGAGATTGCCTATACAAGCCTAGTGTGTTTGGTAATCAAATAAATTGAGTTCTTTCGTTTCCTTTGATTGATAAAACAACAATCCGGCAAACATCAGTCTATTACTGTCAGAACACCAATATTCTTCGAAATGCCTCAAAGGTAACACCTCTGCGCCGAGTTTACGCCTCTCCCCACTCTCGTGGCGAATCAAACAAACCCCATGGTGTTTGTTTATTGATAAACTGTCAATCACAACGCCGCGAGCCAATCAACGTTCGGCAATAGAACAGCGCGAGATACGACGAGAGCGTTAAGGGCGCGGAACCCGCTGCGTAAATTAACTTCCAGAGTGTTTACGTTTGAAAAAGCAGAAGTTTAACTGACTCAAACCTGTTTAAAACTGTTCTACCACTGAGAAGGGAGTGAATTAAAATGTTTCAAGTTTATTAAATGTTTTGAAATAGGACATTATTTGCAAACAGACAAAAAACAGCCGCCACCAGTGAGCCTGTGTGTGTGTATTTGGCAACGTTGTACAAGAACATTATTGTTTTATATCGACGAGGACAAGGCCAGGCCTCACACCCAGGAATGTTGTGATAAGGTCTCGGGATAACTGGGCTTTCCACTGGGTGTTACGGCATACGACAGGGAGGCTTACTGGAACTGTAGACTACCTTGAAGGCATCTACCATTGACGCATCTCCTGGGACGCTGTAACGATCAAAGTTTATTGATGCTGGCTTAATTTGTTTATTATCGTGTAGCTATTGATATCATAAAGGTTTACAGTTATCTAAATATATTACTACGTATTTTGTGAAGATTTTAAAACTTGGTTGAATCGTTTACTAAAAGTGCTGGCTTTGGTGACATCCCAAAACCATGTGATACTGTTGGAAATGTTCCAGATGTCATCTTGTGAAAGTCAATGATTTATTCACTAAGTACAGATTCTACTGGATGTTATATGAATGTGTGTCTGTTAAAATAGTACAACTTAAAATGAAACTTTGATCGATATTTATCCAGGATTATCAGAACAAAACTATTTGAACTCCAAATATCTCTTTTTTGTCGTCGAATAAACAACTAGAAACAGCAAAAATGATTAACCCGTTTATGGAGACACCTCACACTCCACATCTACCCCCGGGGGCCATGAAGTTAAGTCCCCCACACCACATGTCTGACAGCAGCAGCTTGCACAATCAGCTCAACCAGTATGTGCCACAGACTAACGGATATAGCATGGGAGTAGCACCGTCACATCATTTACCTAGTTATGCCTCTAGAGACTATTTACTGCGCCGTGATATGGGGCTACAAAGCCACGAGTCAAATGGAATGTTTATACCGTCGTCCGCCGGATATCCAACCTCGCACCACGATACATCAAGTCATATGTTGTTTCCTGGAATCCATGACGCAAGCACACATCCGGGTTCTCAGCTTAACAGTCAAATGAGGCTTGGACTCACCGGAGCCGACATGTACGGAAGGGACCACTTTAACCAAATGTCCACCCCGAAAATGGAACATTTTGGGCACCAACCAATGTCTATGACCCCAATGAACGCCATGAATCACATGAGTATGGGACCCCACGGCCCCGGGGCATTTTTTAGGTACATGCGACCCCCAATAAAGCAGGAACATACCTGTCTGTGGTTAGAAAAAGATCAACCCGAGCCCAAGAAACCGTGTAACAAAACTTTTACGACAATGCATGAAATAGTGACTCACATAACAGTAGAACACGTGGGTGGACCAGAACAGACCGACCATGCCTGCTATTGGCAGAACTGCCCGAGGGACGGGCGCCCGTTCAAAGCAAAATATAAACTTGTAAACCACATACGTGTACACACAGGAGAGAAACCTTTCCCGTGTCCCTTTCCTGGGTGTGGCAAGGTATTTGCTCGAAGCGAAAATTTGAAGATTCACAAAAGAACGCATACAGGTATTTTTGGTTTTGTTTCCCCCGCCCCCCATTTCCTTTCTCCCTTCTAGCACCAATGCTGAGTCAACTATCAGTTGCGGGCGATATAGGTCAAGATCAGACTGCACAGAACGTGCAGTCTGATCTTGGATCTACACCGTCCGCTCTTTGAAACTTTAACTATAACCACAATTATCATCAATTTACAGTGGCACTATACATGTACATCGGATCCGAACCTGGACCTTAAATCATTTTGAGATGGTAGCAGCGTAGTTCAAAAAAAGATCTTTATTCGAATATTGCTATGTTTAAAGTCAGTTAGTTGATGTAATTTAGGTTACATGAAGAGATTGAAAAGTCAGTCATACTGTCAGATCGGCCAAAATCTGCTTTATTGATAACTTAATGTTTTAAAGGTTGAAAGGGAAGTCAGTGTCAAGAATCGATGGCAGAGTTTCTTCTAGAAATAAAGTTTTATATTTCACCTTAGAATATATCATCGACAAATTCAATTGCACTTTTCGGACAATGAAGATTTAGATCGGTCCGGACTTTTCAGTACAGTCTGATTTTGGATCTACTGTCCGATTTTTATGTTAAATATTACGCTCAAAACGTTTTCAAAGATGCAATACTTTGTGCAATCTTCGAAAAAGTCTGGACTGAACTAAAAAAGGTCTGAAATAGCCATTCTTTTAAATACCGACGTTTATTTCTTTCCGACAAAATTTAATTTCTTTTAACAGATACGTTTTTTTTTAAAGAAAATAATGACAATGATAAAATCCGAAGCAATGTGATTGAAGGTTAAACAGAACAGAACAGAACAGAATTTTATTATGACTTGTACGAAGTACATCGTCAGTTACACTACAATATACAAAAACAATGTAGGTTTCCCCTACATTCTAGGAATCATTTAAAAAATAAAATTTGAATCATCAAGTTTATTTATAGATAAACTATTAGTAATCGAATATCCAGTTACCCGCGTCAATTAAAATATGTAATGAGCTAAAATTCGAAAATAGAAATCGGAATGTAAAATTGAACTTGAAAAAAAAAATCATTATCTTAATAATATTGAAAACAAAATTAAAAATGAAAACAGGCTTTGAATGTATATCATTCCCTCAAAATATTTTCGACATTAACTGTCCAACGGAGAATGGAAAAAGTTTTTAAAATAATACATAAAAATGTTTATACACTGGTTGCAGACGAAGCAATAAGCATAAGTATAAGATAATACATATGCTTATTGCTTCGTCTACAACCAGTGTATATACATGCATTTATTTAGATTTGTTTGGATTCGTTTTTTTTTAATCGTAAAAAAAAGAAATATTATGCAGCTAGATATTTTCAGTGCTACATATATTATGTTGTAATCAAGCAGATATTTTGACTCACAAAACACCAACCACTCTAGAATTTATTAACTTTTATAATAGAATTAGAAAGTAACACAACTTCTGATTGGCTAAACCATTTGGTTTAGCCAATCAAAAGTTGTGTTACCTTCAGATTTAGAGACTTTTTGAGAATAAGACCAAGACTGTTCTTAAGAATGGTTTTTGAATGCAGATCTGGATTGTTGTTATTTAAAAGGAAGACTGTCTGCTCTGTGCAGTACGGCCGTGATTCACAGTGCTCGTAAAGAAACCTATCTGCAGATCAGTGTCTGTGTTCGCCAATCACTCTTTTGAAAGTTCTAAGTCTTATCCCCAAGAATATTCTAAATTTGAAAGTAACACAACTTCTGATTGGCTAAACCGTATGGTTTAGCCAATCAGATGTTGTGTTACTTTTAAATATAGAAAATCGAGGAGAATATGTCATAGAGTAGGAATGGTTTGAGAATACGAACCATGAACTCTCTCGCTTAACAGTCGACCTTTTTTTTAGAAAATGGATGAATTTTGACAATTTTAGAAAATTATTGTAAAGGGTTTTTTTTTCTGCTTTGGCCGCTGCGCTTTTAAGTGTATTAGACCTTAGCTTGTTAGATTATCCATTTTTACAACGAATGTTGTTTCCAAAATTATGAGCTGCGAATTTTTTGTAGGGCATGACGGGAAAAGATTAAGAAACCATCAACAAGAATTTCTGTCTAATGAAATTTTACCGAACCTTTTACCACATAAGCCCGACTTCTAATAACTCGTAGGAAAAAGGTTTTTGAAAACATTGTGGGATAAGAGAAAATGCTGGTAGCCAGCACAACATTTTTTTAGCCTCCTATCGACAAATGACATCATGTAAACACTACTTATTTTTTTTTGTCTGCAAACGATTTGAATTTGGACGAGTCTTAAATGTTTCCCTTTGGTAAAGACATCAAAATTTCAGGAACAGATCTATGTGGGTGACTGAGAGAAGTTGTAAAAACATGTTTAACTCTTTGCCTCATAACCCCGAATTTTGACACCCCTGAAGCATACAGCCTTTTGAAAACATGGTGGCAAAAAGGAGAAAATGCTGGTAACCAGCGTTTGCTCTTTTTTCCCCACCATGTTTTCTACCCTGTCTATGAAAATTGAAGCATACAGCCTTTTGAAAACATGGTGGCAAAAAGGAGAAAATGCTGGTAACCAGCATTTTCTCTTTTTTACCCCACCATGTTTTCTACCCTGTCTATGAAAAATTTCTTCATTTGAGCCAAATTAAAATTGTCGCCTGCAAATGATTTCAATTTAGACTAGCCTAAAATACTGTCGTTTAGTACAAAGTTAACAATTTCACGTACAATAAATACACTTTGAAGAAGGAAACAAATTTTTCCTTTTAAAAAAAAAATGTAAGCTGCAGTTCTTCATGCTTTTATTTTGACCAGCTATAATTTTGTTTTCGTCTTCATGGTAGTTTTACTGAATACTTCATAGTTACACCGAATCGAATAATCAAAATTGCATATGATTTGACTCTGAAACTGACTGATCCCTACTCTTTTTTTTCAAATTTAACCTTTGAACTCTTAATTTGTTGATTGATATTTTCAGTTAGAAATAAAAGACCAGACGTTTTAAGTTGTACACTGCTTTGGTCTCAAATAACTTAGGAGAATCACCGACAGTCTAGATTCATGATCAGACTGCATGCTTTGTAGAGTTTGGTTCTTGATCTAAAATGTCCGAAAAAAATTGTGACCCATCACGCAAAAAAGGACTTTATGGGAACTGCGAAAAGTGTCAACCCTGGTCAGACTGCGCGAATTGCGCAGGCTGACCAGGGTTGACACTTCTCGCTTTAATGACGTTTTCTGTATGAAAAGTGGTCATTAAAATTGTCTTCTCACAGAATCATTTTCTGAATTATCAACTTAAACTGACCTGTATTATGAGTCTATCATTGATACGTTTTCATCTAGTTGATATACAGAATTCCCAAATGGTCCCTTTTTGCGTGATGGGTGACAAATACTAAATTCGACCTGAGCAAAGTAAAAAATAAATAGATCTATTTTTTTGAAACAGCTGAAATATTTTAACTTCCGAATAAAAAGTTAAAAAAGAATCAACATATCTTCGAAAAACTGGTCAATTCTTTTTTGACACCTCAGGTTCGTGATGTATCACTGTTTACATATTTCTACGCTATCTCCGTGTGTTTGTTTAGGGTACAATATTTACTTTACAGGGCCGAAAATCATCCTTTTAACGCTCAAAGTATCAGCGTAAAAACCGCACTGTCTTGGGCTATGCCGGATAAATAAACGATTTTGGTCGCTTTGATAGGGCGATCATTTCAACACGTAAATGCGATAAAAATGGTATCGGTTGTATGTTTGTGTACGGAGTCCGAATTACCAAACGACAAAACTTTAGGTTTGTCCAATTCGAAAGTATTTGCAGACGGCAAAATAAAAGTAACTGAAAATTTGAAATTTGCTTTGTGAAGGATAGAAAACATTGTGGGAAAAGGAGAAAATGCTGGTCCCCAGCATTCTCTTTTTTCCCCACATTGTTTTCTAAAGGCTTCTTTCTCATGGTCATCAAAAAAGGGATTGTTTAGTAATGGGGCTAAGTCGATAGTAAAACCCAAATTTTACTCTTACAAATAATAGTATTTTGGAGAAAAGTATCATTAGAAAGCGTAAATCTGAGATCAGACTATTCGTTCTGTGCAGCCTGATCTTGACCGCCGCAGTGCACAGAAGCTCCTTGTGTCCCACTTAATAGCCTGAGGGTTAAGTATTCTAAATAGCAATCTTTGTCCCAGAATGTATTGCAAATTTTGATTGGCTGAAACCTAGGCTCAACTAGCCAATTAGAAATGTGTGATTTTGAAATTCTTGAAGTATTTAGAATTGGTCTTAAAAATCTTATTAAGATCGGGTTATGGATGTTTTGAACTTTTGCAGAGGAAAGTTTGTTTTTCTTTTGAAAATCTTCGAGAACAAAAAAAAAAGCTTTTTACAACATCAAGAGAGTCCAACACATAACAATACTAACGGAAATAATCATAATATTGACAATAATAATAATTTGAATAAAAAAAAAAAGAATTAAAATACAATAAATGAAAGAATTAATTGATTTAAGAAAATAAGCACAACAACAACAACAATAATAATGATAATAATAATAATAATAATGCCATGAGTTAAAAATCTATACTTCAGAACTGTAAGAAGTATGTCAATGGAACTTTCCAGCAATACAAATCGTTTTTAATGTTTCCTATATTAATCAACAAATAAAATTTTGCGTTGATACAATATACTATTTAAAATAGTGTTGAAAAATCGTTTTTTTTTTGTTCACGCTTGTTAAATGCAGAATCAGACCAAATTTTAAAACACAGAAAAATTCTATTTCTAAACAAAAAAAGAAATTAAAACATCTCCCTTTTTTAAAATGAGATAAAATTGAAAATACGAACGATAGAAAAAAAATAAACCTTGTTCAAATACAAATATTGAATTTCAAACCGCGTAACTTAAGAAATTCTGGAGTCATTTTTGTGTGAGATATTCGGCCGCATATTCACTTCACAATGAACGCTAAACGTATTTAATTTGCTGTAAGGAGTTTTTAAAAAGAAGAAAGATTTTAAATTTCAATAGAATTTAACCCTTTCGCTGCTAAAGTCAGACTAGCTGACCTTTTGCGGACAGTGTAGATCCAAGATCAGACTGCACAGAACGTGCAGTCTGATCTTGGATCTACACTGTCTGACAAGAAATGTTTTTTCAATAAATATAAATTGTAATTAAATAACTTGCGTATTTATTATCGCCTTGAAAATTCCATTTCATTCCTTTGACAGGATTTGGGTTACCTCTTTACCCAACGACAAATATTGTAGACCAGTCCAAATTGAAAGCATTTCCAAAAGACAAAATAAATATGGCTCAAAAATTGAAAATTGTTTTGAGAAGGATAGAAAACATTGTGGAAAAAAGAGAAAATGCTGGTTACCAGCATTTTCCTTTTTTTTTTTCCTGCTATGCTTTCAAAAGGCTTCTTTCCCAGGGTCGTTAAAAGTCGGGATTGCGTGGATAAAGATTAAATACCTCACCATCATATGGACACATGTTCTTGGCTTATAAAACTTACTAATGAAAAGATTGTGGAAAAAGGATACTTACGTACGTTTTAAAAACAATTTCTCCATCTATCATGATGCTGGTTTAATCTTGGACTTTTCTCTTTTCTTAGTAAAAGAAAAGTTCTTGATCTATTTGCATTTTTTTTCTCTTAAAAAGAAAGAAAAGCACAAATAACACCAACATAAAAATAGAGTACCCGGTAACAGATAAAGTTAAATATAAAAGCATTTAAGGGCCATTCTGATGTTTCGTTTCTTGTTCACGACGTGTGCATTTATGAATTCATTCAAAATTTATCCTTTTTTTCTTTAATTGAAATATTTTTTTTTATTTTAACTGTGTAACGAACGCGAAAAAAATGGGGTCGAAAAAAATGTAATGACTGAAAACATTTGCAGACGACAAATAAAAATCGACTGTGACTTAAAAATCGAAATTTGTTTTAGAAAGGGTAATAAACATTGTTGGAAAAGGAGACACCGTGATGCTGTTATTATTATTTTCAATTTTCAATTTCTACCACAATGTTTAAAAAGCCTTTAAACGGGGTCGTTAACTCACTACCAAACGACAATATTTTAGACTGGTCCAAATTGAAAGTTTTTGCAGACGACAAAATAAAAGTGACTGAAAATTTGAAATCTGTTTTATGAAGGGTAGAAAACATTGTGGGAAAAGGAGAAAATGCTGGTAACCAGCATTTTCTCCTTTTCCCACAATGTTTTCTTAAGGTTTTTTTTTTCTCAGGGGCGTCGAAAGTAGGGATTGTGTGGTAATGGGTTAAAGGGATAAATTTGATGCATAATACATGTCTATTTTTACATTTCCTTATTCGATGGGACAATATGGCACTATAGAATCATGCTGTTACTTTTCTGTAAGCTGAACTTGTAGGTGGTAAAAATAAACATAATAATAAGAAAATAGAAATTAAAAATAAAGATACAGAAAACTTGACAAAAATTATTAATATTATAAAAAAGGAAGACAAAAAAAAATGGAAATAAAAATGGCCCGAATTTTGCCCTTTGTATTAATCTTTTCCCACACAATCCTGAATTTGAACAATCAGCAGGAAAAATCCTTTTGTAAACCTTGTGGGAAAAGGAGAAAATGCTGTTAACCAGCATTTTCTCCTTTTCTCACACGGTTTTCCACCACTTCATAGACAAAAATCATCATTTGACCTTTGATTAAGTTATCGTCTGCAAATCTTTTCAATTTGGTCAAGTCTGTAATTTGTCGTCTGGCTGAAGGAAATATATTTCTAGCTTACATAGCATGTTTAGATCACTGTACAAGTGAGGAGAGACCGAGGCGGGGAAATGATTGATTTATAAGTGTAGAGTGTGCGGCGATAAAATACTTGAGATGGAAATTGACTGGAAAAAAACCTCGACGTAGACACGGATAGTCTTGTAAAATATAGAAGTGGCTTCACGTAATGATTTAATGGTTAAATCTTTCATTTTCTCTGTCTTAATGGCGTCGTCTCTTTGTCTCTGTCTGTCTGTCTGTCTCTCTCTCGCTTTGCTTGTGCCTTACTCCCTCCTTCCCTGTCTCTGCTTCTCTGTCTGTCTCTCTCTCTCTCTCTCTAGTTCTCAAGAAAGAACGGGTACAAAGAAGCACATGAATGAATGAACGAATGAATAATATACCTGAAAGAATGAATGAATGAATGAATGAAATCGATCTTTCTAGGGAACAATTTTTTAGGATGCTTTATTGCCTGCGAAGAGATCGGCTAACATCTATGGAAAATAATCGCTAAATTTCAACAAATATCAGGAAAATGGCTCATTGATAATAGTATAACAGGTATAAAACTGACTGGTAAAACTTGTAATAATATTTAAATGGTGATTAAATTACAGGAATATTATATGGGAAAAAAAAAAAGAGAAACATATTTATACTAAAAATTTTAGAGTATTCTGTACAAAATGAACAATAAATGTTCATCTTATAATGATTAATTATGACATTGAAATCCGCGTTTCGTCACCAAGAATTCTCGTAACTGATACCACATTTTAACACAACGTCTTAATGGAACCTCAGAACGAGGGCAAAAGTGATATCTTAATAAGCCCCAGATGACTTTAATGCGGAAAGGATCGGTTCCATATCGCCGGATTCTTAACCCTTAGCTCCGTATGTGAACCTCAAAATGTCTTTTGCGGACAGTGTAGATCACGATCAGACTGCACGGTGCGTGCAGTCTGATCTATGATCTGCACTGTCCGATTAGTTGACAGACAGTATTGCTAAACAGCTTTGAGGTACCATTATTTTAGTACAAGTACTTCAGATATTTTTTTTAGCTACTTAAAATGCCCATCTTATTTTGGTGTAGTTCTTAACCTTTTACCGAACAATCCCTTGTTTTCACGTCCTGGAGGAAGAGGTCTTTTAAAAAACATCATGGGAAAAGGAGAAAATGCTGGTTACCGACATTTCTCTTCTTTTTCTATAATGTTTACTACCCTGTCAAAATGCATTGGTTCTATTTTAACTACTCTCAAAATTTTTCGTCGGCAGATGCTTTCAATATGAAAGGGTGTAAAATTTGTCGTTTGAGAAAGGGTTCATGAAGGTTTATATTAATTGTCTTAGGCATTAACAGGGTGTTAAGTTAACTTCGCTGCCCCCCTTTCCGATAAGCAGGGCTTTGATAGCTCTATGCCCCCTCCCCACCCGTGGGTTAGAAAATCCTGTTTGTAGGAATACATGTGCGCAATGTTGTATGAAAAGGGGGCTTAATTGTCCTTCGTCCTACAGAAAATATATCAAAAGACGGACAGGCGGATGGACGGACGGACAGGCAGGCAGGCATGCAGAAGAGTTTTTCAAAAAATTTACTCGTAATTTCTTGGACCTAAAACAATAACTAGATTATAATTAAACTAAATTAGGTGAAACGAAAAAGCATAATAAAAATTCTAGTTTCTCAGAATGCACTTAATATACTTGCTTATTACTGAAACAAATTTACTTCTCCCTTTCAGTGACGTCATCATTTCAACTTAACTCATTACCGCACAATCCCTACTTTTGACGCCCCTGAGATAGAAGCCTTAGAAAACATTGTGGGAAAAGGAGAAAATGCTGGTAACCAGCATTTTCTCCTTTTCCCACAATGTTTTCTACACTTCACAAAACAAATTTCAAATTTTCTGCCACTTCTATTTTGTCGTCTGCAGATGCTCTCAATTTGGACAAACCTAAAATATTGTCTTTTGGTAATGAGTAAATGCGACGACAAAATTAAGGTCTCAAAATAAATACGACTGAAAACATTGTGACTGAAGGAGAAATTGGTCTCCATGAGCAATTTCTCTTTTATTCATAATATTCTTTTTTTTTACTAATTTTGTCTAGTGCAGGTACACATACACACAAAAAAAAAGCCGACAGCAGGTGGGAATCCATTAAAACTGTTTGTTAACCAGTTAAGTAAAGTAAGTGGGTGGGGTACAAGAAGAGCATAATTTCCAGGCCATTTAATTTCATGTCTCCAGTTTTCTGCCATCTGTTTGGGAAGCCGAAATGGCTTATAATCACCATTAAGAAGTGTTTCTCCTTTGAGAAGCTACATAATCTCGTGTAACCTTCGTGAAAATTAGAAATAAGCAGGGTGTTCCGATTTCTTTATTTTAATGGTGTTTTACTGCTCTTTTACTAACTAGCTCTGAGGGTTAAAGGTCAGCGAGCTTTAGTCATGTATATGCGTGCTTTAACTTTTATTTCAAATATCATCTCATCCAATTTTGACAAAAAACTTCACAGAAATGGTCCTACAAGGGCTCTCTGAACCCTTTACCAAACAATCCCTGGTTTTTACGAGGAAGAAGCATTCTGAAAATATTGTTGGAAAAGGAGAAAATGCTGTTGACCGATTACAAAACCATGACTGCCATGCTTAATAAACACAACTCTCTAACATATGAACAAATCTCTTTAACTCTTTACCACATGACAAAATTTTTAGCTGGTCCAGACTGAAAGCACTTGTAGGCAACATAATAAATGCAACTCAAAAATTGAAATTTGTTTCCAGCAGGATAGAAAACATTGTGGGAAAAGGAGAAAATGCTGGTTACCAGCATTTTCTCCTTTTCCCTCAATGTTTTCAAAAGGCTTCTATCATAGGGTCGTAAAAAACCAGGGATTGTTTAGGAAAGAGCCTAAGATGGGTCTTTGGTTCATCTTTAAAAAGGGTCAACCCAGATCAGGCTGCTCAATCCACGCAGGCTGACCAAGGTCGATTTTTTAATAATCGATTATTTTCGCAATCAATACTTTGTTTTTCGTTGACTAATATAACAAAATGGATTTCTTTGAATTTACTTACCTCTGCAATATTTTAAAATTACTAAAATTTTGGTCGAGATTCCCCAGAAAAGAATTTCTTCCACGCAGTCTGATCTTCGCCTGTACTGTCCGAATAGAAAATAAAAATCTACATCACACGAAGAATGAAGATGAAGGCGAAAAAAGTTCTTTTTAAGTTCCTCTGTTATGTTCATTTAAAACCACGAAGTGTTTCGTTCTCAAACATTTTCGTGTCCGGTGCTGTTATATTCATTAACAAAAATCAAAACAATTAACAACTATGGACGCTTTTCAAGAAGGGTGGTAACCACAGCTTTTTTTTCCCCTGTGTAACTTTTTAGCACTTAATTCCGATTTTTTACGACCCTTTGAGAGGTTGCTTTTGAAAATATTATGGGAAAAGGAGAAAATATTGGTAACCAGCATTTTCTTCTTTTTCCCGCAATGTTTTCTACACGTTAAAGAACAAATTCAAGTGCTTTAGCAGCATGTAAATTATCGTTTACAAATGTTTTGGATGTAGTCATTTGGTGAACAATTTAACCTTTTCCCAAACGTCAAATTTTGGACTCTCCCAGATTTAAAGAGTTTGCAGACGACAATCTTAGATTTGGAGAAAATGGCAGAAAGTTCTCAAAAAGGATAGAAAACACTTTAGGAAAAGGGGAAATTGCTCATTACGAGCAATTTCTCCTTTTCCGACAGTGTTTTCAAACGACTTTTACTGCAGACACGAAAAAACCAGGGCTTGTTTGTGAAAGGGATAAACCCATAAAGATCTGGAACTGACCTCAGTTTTTTTAAGCACACAGTATAGATCACGATCAGACTACTCAGAACACACAGTCTGAACTTGAATCTACAATGTCCTCTACTTCGTTACATATTCTGGCTCGAACAAGTTTGAAATGACAACATTTCTGACTTTTGTCCTAGTTAGAAATCCACTGTAATGGTTATACTTCTTATTAGAATACCAATTACAGCTTTTAGTTTAGGTAAAGGTATGCTGATAGTGTAGGTCAAGATCAAGCTGCACAAAGTTAACCCTTCACCACACGAGAAAATTTTAGACTGGTCCAAATTGAAAGCATTTGCAGATGACAAAACAAAGGAGAATGAAAAAAAAATAAGATTTGGTTTGGGAAGGATAGAAAACACTGTGGGAAATGGAGAAAATGCTGGTTACTAGCATTTTCTCCGTTTCCCACAGTGTTTTCAGAAGGCTCCTTTCCTAGGGTCTCCAACAGTAGGCATTGTGTGTAAAGGGTTAATTATTAGGAATATAGATAATAGTTCCATAGTAACATAAGAAATCTTTTAAAGACTACATGTATTTAAAAATACGTGTACAAGTATTTATACGATTCCATTATTCAATTTTTACATAGTGATTTAAACAGATGTTTTACCTTTTTTTTTTTCGTAATTCAAGTCAAACAAAAAGTAAACATGTACGTTAAAAGTTGTTAACAAATGAATTTAACAGTCTTTTTCACTAAACGTTTGGGTTCAAAACCGAATGAAAGTTTTGAACAGTAAACATTTTATTAATCTACCCCGCGCGTTAACGATGAAGGGGGAGCAAGCCATTAAAACCATTGTGGAAAAAGGAGAAAATGTAGGTAACCAGCATTTTCTCCATTTGCCACAATGCTTTCTTTCCTTTCTGAGAACTTAGGTTCATCTTTTCCAGTTACGAATTTTTCATCTTTGGGATCGAAAATTCATTTTTTTGGAAATTTAGAAAATGGTTATAACAAAAATATAAAGTCTACAACAAACTTTTTTTCAAACATTTTTTTGTCATTTTAAAAATTTTGATCGACTTATTTGACATATCTGCGTATTATGAGGGATCCACCCTACCTCTATGAATTGTGAAAAACACTTTGGTAAAAGCAGCCTTTAAAATAGGCTGTCAGGGTTGGTGTTACTTATTGTGTATATTTTTAATGAAGCCTGCTGTGGGAAAGGGGGGGGGCTTAACTCTTTACCAGACAATCTCCCTGGCTTTTACGACCCTGACATAGAATCCTCTTGAAAACCCTGGAAAATACTAGCTGCAAAAGAACGTGGAAGCTGTCCTGTGAAAACATCCTTAACCCTTCCCAAACGGCAAATTTTGGATCAGACAAAATTGAAAGCATTTTGCAGATGACAAATTAACTGTTGCTAAAAATATGATTTTTCTATATAATAGGCTAGAAAAAATTGTGGTAAAAGGAGAAAATGCTGGTTACCAGCATTTTCTCCTTTTCCCACAATGTTTTCAAAAGGCTTCTATTCATGACCCGTAAAAAACCAGGGATTGTTTAGGAAAGGGTTAAGGTAGTGGACCCGTAATAGAAAACAACTATTTCCACTGTGATATTAATATCATACAAAAATTGCTATTATTAAAAATGCGTGTTATTATAATACTTTAACCGAGCCACTTTTTCCCTTTTTTTTTCGTTCTCAGAATCATCATTTGTAAATCTGAAACCACTATATTCTTATTAAAAATGGATTTGATAATTACCTCCCTTTTCTGAAAACTGACAAAAGTATTTCGTTCTCAGAATTATCAATTATAAATATGAAGCCACTATATTCTCATTAAAATGGATTTGATAATTACCTCCCTTTTCTGAAAACTGACAAAAGTATTTCGTTCTCAGAATTATCATTTATAAATATGTAGCCACTATGTTCTCATTAAAATGGATTTGATAATTACCTCCCTTTTCTGAAAACTGACAACAGTATTAACAAATAATTTCAAGATGTACTTCAAAGGAAATTCTATCGCTTAAAAATGTGCAAAAGCATTACATTTCTATAAATCCGCATTTATCAACAATAAAAAAAAACATATTCCATGCTGCACTAGAAATGTTATGGGTCTACAACTTGAAAATTCCCACAATGTTTTATCACAATGTTTTCAAATTCCGTCTATACCGAAAAGAAAGGAGAAGAAAAAAGTGTACGGTAAAAGACTATAACATTTTTTTTGTCTGATTTAATGAAAGAGTTGAATGCATTTTAAAAACTTGTGGACGTAACTTCGTCTGGTATCGCCATCATAATTTGCTCCATTGGTAAAAGGTTCTTTACATCTGCCTTGCTGATCGGTTTAACATACGGTGTCCCGTACCGCCTTGCGGTGACGGTGGGAATGGGACGAATGCCCCTAAACTAAAACCCTTAGAGTTGCTAAGCGTGATTCTCTGACCTTTTACGGACAGTGTAGATCCAAGATCAGACTGCACAGAACGTGCAGTCTGATCTTGGATCTACACTGTCCGATAAGGAGATACCGTATCCCCCCCCCCCCACAAAAATTACTTTTGAAATAGCAGAAATGAGGTTTTTCTTGTCAGTTTGAAAATTTTGTTTCATTTATTTACAAGGATAGGGGTTAAACTATTCTTTTCATAAATGCTTATTTCTTTCTATTCAAGATCATTCATTCATTTCTCCGAAAAAAGCATTCATTCACTCTCAAATCCTTGCTAACTGTACTTAACTTGTATCTTCGGATTAATTTGATCCCTAATGGTACTTGTGGTCACCGAAATTATCGGTATTATAATGCATTTAGAGTTACTTCTTTGAAAAAAGAAATTTTGTATTTTGTGCAAATCGGTTAGCCTGCTTTATGGTTTTACCAAATAATTCTTTGTTTTAAACACCTCCGAAGACAACAATTTTGTAAATTAGGAAAATGATGAAAATGAGAGTAATTATTTTGTCCTTTTCCAAAACTGTTTGGTATCGTTACCCAATCAAAGTCAAATAAATCATCTGAACCATATCTAATATGTCAATGTTTTGTAAATGGACGGGTCTGATTTCTATCATTTGGTGAAAAGATAGGTACTGTTATAAAATTGTCCATTTGGAGTGTGGAAAGAAATAGAGAGGAATAAAGAGAAAGAGAGTGAGAGAAAGACAGGAAGACAGACAGAGGGAACAGAGAGAGAGAGGGCGCCCCAAAGGAAAAGAGAGAGTTAACCCATTACCACACAGCAAAATTTTAGACCTATCCAAACTAAAAGCATTTGCAGATGGCAATGTCAAAGTGGCTTAAATGGTGCAATGTTGCTTTGATAGGGTAGAAAACTTTGTTGGAAAAGGAGAAAATGCTGGTTACCAGCATTTTCTCCTTTTCCTACAAAGTTTTCAAAAGGCTCCTTCCCCAGGGGCGTTAAAAGTCGTCTTTGTGTGGTGAAGGGTTTAAGCAATCAGTTGTCAAACGAGAGATATCATCTGGCAGGATCACAATCCAAGGTAACCAAACTTACTTCGAATGTTTCAGCGCTTTGATCCAAAGTCGTAATAATTAATTTCCACGAAAAAACAATCCCGTGGCTGTGTTTTAGCGGCGAACACAGCTTTTGAAGTTGCGTGCTTTGGGATTTGAAGGCGCAATCTTTATATCCAATCAGATCTGGATGAAAAAATAAAAGCATGGAAAAGGAATAACAGTGATAGAATCTGCAACTCGAAATCGTTTCAAACGCGCTAGAAGTAAACTCCGAAATTCCCAAACCATGCTGTGAATTTTATTGTCCGCAACGAAGAGCGTGAAAATGCATGCATCACGAATGGCCGGCAAGGGATTTCGAACCGAGGCCCCCGTTAATATCTACCTTGTGTTTTGTACAGTTATGTACTGACTTCAAATAAAAAGATGGTCAATGTTGGTTAGGGTTGAAAAACTAAGATCAAGGGGAGAAATATGTTATTTTGGAGAGGTTTCCTTTGGCAACCCGTGTAACCCTTTACAACTTCCGACTTCTAAGTTCAAAAAAACAAACAAACAACAACAACAACACACACACACACACACACACACACACAAAAAGCATTTTGAAAACATTCTTGGGAAAGGAGAAAATGCTGGTTACCAGCATTTTCTTCTTTCCCAATCATGTTTTCTAATCTTTTTGAAAGCCTCGTTTTTATTTGTTTTCGGTATGATTTAATGCACACAGTTTTTTTGCTAGAAGTGCAATATTGTTGTTTGGTAGAGACAAGCTCTCCATTGATCCATTCCAATTAAGTAATAGATGTGGTGCCATACAAAGCTAAATATTCTTAGGGTTTAGTTCCTCAATTATAACATTACGTGCTTTTTTTGACAAGCAACAAATCGTCGGTTTACTTCAAAAACCTCGTAACTACAGCTTGAAACAAGCTGTAGTTACGAGGTTTTTGAAATAATCGAAGATATGAGCTATGCTTAAGCATTTGAACACGGTTAAACCTTTCTGTTTAATTTTGGACTATTTTAGAAACATTTGCAGACAATAGATTCAAAACTGTGCAGATGAATAAAAGGTCTCTGATGGGGTAGAAAACATTGTGGAAAAAGGAGGAAATCCTGGTTCCCAGCATTTTCTCCTTTTCCCACAATGTTCTCAGAGAGAGTTCTTTCCCAGGGTCGTGGAAACAAGGGGTTGTTTGGCAAGGGGTAAATGCAGCTACAATATTAGTTAAACTAAGCAATTCATCTTGCTATTATGAATTTATAAAAGCATTTGCAGACTACAAAATAAAGGTGACTGAAAAATTGAAATTTGCTCTGGGGAGGGTAAAAAACACCGTGGTAAAAGGAGAAAATGCTGGTTACCAGTTTTTTCTCCTTTTCCCACGGTGTTTTCAGAAGTCAAAAGAAGGGATTGTTTGGTAATGGGTTAATAAATTCTCCCCACCCCCAATTCATCGATGCAAGAGAATTCAAGTAGTATACAGGCGTCAAGTGTTTCCTCCGCAAAAAAAGGAAGCGATGGATCTTTTTTGCAGATCAGGTCTTTAAGCTTCCCCTTTTCTGCCAAACATCAAAAGATGTTGTAGGAACAGATTCCGCTCAGTTTCTCTACAGATCGGCGCTGTAAATTAATTAACTATTAAAGTTGCAAACCTGACGGTTTTTCTCTTGAACGCGTATCATTTGCCGCACTGTCTCAGTTTGATCTGCGGAGCCTGAACTGCCAGAACTTGCTGATTAGATCTTCCAAAGTCTCTTTCGTCTGATTCTTGGATAAAAAAAAACTTAGAATTTTTTTCTCTCCTCGAAAACACATTGATAAAGTACACCAAGTGATTCTTACTTCATTTCTTACTTCGTTTTTAGTTCGGCTATTTTCGGAGAATACGTCGAGATTTCGTCACAGTACTGTCCTCCCGTGTTATGTCGCCATCGTCTGGTGACAACCGTGACGTTTTCTTATATGTGACCCATCACGCAAAAAGGGACCATCTGGGAATTGTGTACATCAATTAGATGAAAACAGATCAACGATACTGCCGGCCAAATTAAGTTGATGATTCAAAAATGATTGTATAACAAGGTACAATGACCACTTGTCACACAGAAAATGTCATCAAAAACGAAAAGTGTCAACCCTGGACAGGCTGCGCAATTCGCACAGGCTGACCAGGGTTGACACCTTTCGCAGTTCCCAGAAGGTCCCTTTTTTAGCAATGGGTCACATAATCGGCTTGCAACTCGCGAAAAGGGACATTCGGACATTTGCGTAAAGTGTCGTCTCGGATCAGCCTGCGCAGTCCGCGCAGGCTAATCCGAGACGGCACTTCCCTGTACATTAGATTTTGAACAAAACAGAAAAAAAAACCCACACATAAAAACATTTTTTTTTTCATTTTGTGTCACCTGTACTGGTTTCCAGTTGGTGTAAACATAGCTTTTATTGTACTGATTACAAAACGGCAAAATTTCGACTTGTCCAAATTACACTTATTTGCAGACGGAAATTTCATTAATGAAATTTGTCTTCGAGAGCTTAGAAATCATTGTGGAGGAAAGGAGAAAATGCTGGTAACCAGCATTTTCTCCTTTTCTCCACAATGTTTTAAAAAAGTCTTCTCCCAAACGGTAGTGAACTTACGGGATTTTTTGATAGAGTTTAATAGCTGCCGGACAGAAACTCGATCCTAAACAATGAATATTAGAAGAATAGGAAGAGGTTGTTATTTTTGTGTTTGACTATTTTTAGAACATTATTGACACCACAAATAGTGAAATCGTGCTCTGACTCTTGAAAAACGGGGTTTAATGTATCTCTTATTAACTCATTACCAGACGACATAATTTTAGACTGGTCCAAATTCAAAGCATTCGCAGACAACAAAATTTAAGAGACTCAAAAATTGAAAAATTGTTGTGGGAAGGGTAGAAAACATTGTTGGTAAAGGAGAAAATGCTGGTTACCAGCATTTTTTTCCTTTTCCCACAATGTTTTCAGAAGCCTTCTTTCTCATGGTCTCCAAAATCCGAGGTTGTTTGGTTGTTTGGTAAAAAGTTAAATGATCTTTTTTCCGCAATGTGTTTAAGTCTATATATTATTTTTTTCTTCCTTGGGATCGATAAAACTCGAACCTTCTTCCGCTGCGTGGTGAAAAAAGAAAAAGAAACATTTAGAATAATTTAGAACATTGTTCATCTTATTCGATTGGAACTTTTATTATTTTTTATTTTGAACTTTGCAGTCAATACATGGCAAGAAATTCATGAACATTACGTTTTTCCCCTTTATTTTTTCCCCTTATGTAAATATCATTTCATCATCAGAATCATTCGAAATTTGGACTGCCCGTTGACCTTTTTCTCGAGTCAAATATGCATACTTATTTCCCGGCCTGCAGAATTCTAGGGAAATTTCTGAAAAGAAGTTGAATGCTACACATACGTGTAGTTTCTAGAATATTTTATGGATTGAACCTTTGCATCCTCGCTTCAAGTCAATGCGCTTACACGGACAGTGTAGATTCAAGATCAGACTGCACGGAACGTGCAGTCTGATCTTTCATCTACCCTGTCCGACACAGCGATTTTCCTCCAGCGAATAGAACTTGGAAAATAATTTTGGTTTTGGTAATTTGCTGATATTTTGGTTTTGATAATTTGCCGATATTTTTCATTTGGTTTATCAAATAGTTTAAGGCTTAAGGAACTGGCAACAAAGCTGTTCTTTTCATCTTTGATGCAGATTTTCTTTCCCACCCAAAAGTATGTCAAACATCAGCTAATTGGACCAATTTTCACGCTCTGTGTTATTCTTACGTAAGAGCATTTTAAACATTAACACCGTTTCCATTCAGGTTTCTCGCAGTCCATGATGGCTTTACAATGCAAAACTAATCCATTATACATCGTTCGGCAATGAAGCCTGCTTTGGCATTTTTATTTGCGTTTCATTGCATCTAACCGTCACTAAGGATCGGTGGGATGATAATAGATCGTTAATCTAGCAATATTTTTATAAATCGGTTTACAATAAGGTGTGAGAAGCTCCTTGCGATTTCTCTGTGGAGGATGTTTTGCTAAAGTCCAATCGCAACTTTTGTAGACATGTTCATGTCAATCTGGGCTCGTATTCACCAAACCATTCTTGAGAATATTCTTAGTCTTGTTCTCCAAAGCTTTCTAAATATGTATGTAACACAACTTCTGATTGGCTAAACCATTCCGTCAGACTGTCTGTTTTTACCATAATATGATAAACAAAATAGGAAAACCGGGAGCAAATGCTTGTAAGCAGGCAGTTGCTCCTTTTTCGACAATGGTTTCTATGGTTGTCAACCGCTGAGGAGAAAAATCCGTGTTCTTATAATACAGAGTCAATCCACAGTAATCCAACTGAAGACAAAAGACGAGTTTTAACCCTTTGCCTGCTTATCGCGACTCACAGACGTTTTGCGGACAGCGTAGATCAAGATCAGACTGCACAGAACGTGCAGTCTGATCTTGATCTACGCTGTCCGATCTGGAGATTTTTTATTCCCTAAAACATACCTTTGGAATAACAATTTTTGGGTTTTTACTATCGAATTGAAAATTTCATTTTTGTTATTTAGCAGGATAAGGGTTAGGTCATAAAATGCAGTAAATCGGCTTAGAGAAAAGCGCTAAATTGTAAGCATTGATGATGCATCTCCAGACCTCCTGTCATAAAAATGAAGAGCATATCTTTTCAGTAATTATTATTCCTTGAACAAAACATTTAAAGGTATACAATTGGCCAAAAGTAAACAATTATGGGGTCAAAATGGGGACACATTTAATAAAAAGTACATACTAGTATATTTTTTATCATAATGTGTTACAGCACATTGGGCAAAAGTTCCAGTCGTTGGTAGAATATGAATCTCAAAATTAGAATTAAAGCTGCCAGCTTGAATTCCAACTTTACCAAAACTTATAGAGCATTTTGATACATGATACAAACGTAAAGATTAAACAGTAATATTCACACGGCAAAAGTTTTAGGCAAAAATGACATGACGTTAAGCTCTTTGACTACTGAATAAATAATTGCATTTTCTCAAAAGTTCAAATGCTTTTCCTTTGCAAGATCAGGAGACAGTTCGGTTATAATCTAGAATATAACAGTGGAAGGTGTAGGTCAGAGAACAGACTTCACGTTTTGTGCATTCTTATCCTGATCTACATTGGCCACCAAGCTTCTGGTGTCGTCTACAGTATTGTAAGAGTTAACAGTGCCTGTTAGTGTTTCTATTCACTCAAAACTTTTCTTTTTATTTTTGGCGTAAAATCCTACATGTAAGTACACATATAATTATGTATTCGTCATGACCTGTTCTATGTAAGCTAACACTACTGATGGTACAGTATTCCACGATCGTCTCCTACTCGTACAATACCGCCACAAACAGATAAATAAATAAATAAATCAGCTTAGAATTTAATTCTAAAATCGCTTAACGATAACAAAGAAATTTAAGGATATGGTTTTTATGCTGTTAAGTCCATTTTACGATTTTAAAAAGAAAACTCTTATCTTTTTCCAATGGGTGGGGTTGCATCTGTAATGGCAGAGAAAACCCCGTTGCCTACAGTGAAACGATTTTGAATACATTTCAGGAGAAATGCATATTTGCATTGTTTGTTTCATCTAAATTCATAAATGAGGTTGGATGAAACAGTTTTTCTATTATTTAAGTGTTCCAGCTTTAACACTTTACCAAAAGACAAAATTTTCGACTGGTCCAAATTGAAAGCATTTGAAGATAACAAAATAAATGTGAATCAAGAATTAAAATGTGATTTGGAAAGGGTAGAAAAAATTGTGGGAAAAAGAGAAAATGCTGGTTACCAGCATTTTTTCCTTTTCCCACAATGTTTTCTAAAAGCTTCTCTCTCAGGGTCTTAAAAACCAGGGATTGTTTGGTAAAGGGCTAAGAAACTAGTGAACTTTTTTTTCATAACAGTAAGGAATAAGTAGACTTTGGAACATAGACTGCGTTTATGTCAAGCCTGAACTAAATATTTTGTTTTTTTATAATTACAAATTTTTAACATGTGGGAAAGCGTTAAGAAACATTAATTTTCACAGACTCGGGTGACGGCTTTGATTCACATTAAATTGTTCAACTGCCGTCATTCGCCTTTCTTCCTGACTTTCCTCCAAAGACAGGCAAGGAAACGCAACTTCTTGGATGCTATCTGGATAATCGGAACGACTTTGATACTATCCTCGAAAGACCACTTAGAACCCGTCTTCAATATCAAAGCCGATACGGTTTTCTTGTCTGAAGACGTTTTTCTCTTCTTATATTTTGCTCCCTCCTTTTTCCAAGTTATGCGATACTGTTTGAGACCATTTGAGTATTTTCTGTGCTTTTCCAACGGTCTTTTTTCTTTGACCTATTTTTCATTCAAAGGGGCCAAGAATTGAATAATTCGTAAAAAAAGAATTCTGCAAAAAAAAAAGATTGCATGTATCGATTCTCACATGCATATAATATTATTTGTATCATAGGCATTGCAATACGGAAAAGGGCAAACGGGAAAAAAAGCACCAAGAACACTGATGCTTATCAAATTCCAAGCCTTGCGAAAAAACTTTCTTATGACGTTTGCAAATGAAACGTGAATTGCAGAAAAATGAATTGTTATCAAATCTGATAAAAAGCATTCGTTATCTTGGATTTTAAATTACCCTGTGAAGGCAAAAAGATCAAAGTGACTCGAGCAGAGTTAACTATTTACCAGACGACAATATGTTTTCGGCTCGTCCATATTTGAGGCATTTGCACATGACATTTATACTGTAGAAGACGTCAAAATTTTACGCTTTTCCAAATTGGAAGTAGTTGCAGACGAAAATTGACCAATAGCAAAAGGTTTCGGCCCAGGTCAGCCTGCGCAGTCTGCGCAGGCTGACCTTGGTCGATACTTTTTGCACATGCATTGAGGCTCCTTTTTACCGAGCATGGGTCATGTGTAATTGGTATTTAAACACTGAAAAAAAAAGCAAAAAAAAAATCCCTAAATTTCTGTAAACGGTCTGCGACAAAACTAAAACAAAAGTCTACTTCAAGTTACAAGACTTTTACGTTATGCAGCAATATTACTGCATGCCAGGCAAACGAATAGTATTTTTCAAATGTATAGAATATTGGGGAACAGTTTATAAGTAAAAAACATGCTAGCAGATCTACCAAAATGGAAAAAAAAAGAAACTTACTTTAACCAATCAGACAATAATATTTCGGCGTATCCTACTTAGTATCATGAAAATACAAAAAAGAGATAGATTTTTATCGATTGGAAAAAAGGAACATGAAAAGTTGCTCCAAAAATTCAGCTATAAGTCGATTTCTGTAGGTAATGGCTTGCGAGTTAGTGTAAGGTTGGGTTAGATTTGCTAACGAATGCCAGTTTCCAAATAGTTAAACAAGTTGGGACTTTTGATATGCCCATCCGAGCACCATTTCAAAAGTTGTACAGATTGTAGAATCGGCATTTTTAACCAAGTTCTCATGCCATTTATAGGACTACATTGATTTGTCAATGAATCGTCGCCCATTGATCAATAAACCGTACTTTCTTTAAGCTGATCTTTACAAAATTACTTCCGCTGATGTCTGAAAACATCGTTGAAAATAGAGAAATTGCTCCTTGGGAGCAATTTCTCTACTTCCAACGATGTTTCCCTAACTCTTCCTTCTCATATTTTGCAATGGCAAATATTTCATGTTCTTATTTTTTTTTAAATGTGAATGATGCTGTACAGTTTTGAAATCAGCTTATGAAGGAAAGACATCAACGAAGAGCAATGAATCCCAGCAGGTAATCCCTGGATGCAATACAAACGTTAAACTCTCGAAACAACTTTGTCCCAGTTTGTAAATCCAGATTTTTATAAGGCCGATTAAATTACTGTCCTCGAACTCTTCTCATTGTGGTGTTACCCTTCCCTTTTCCATACTTAATTTGACGACATAGTTCTAAACAGGTTGATATTGAAATTTGAATATACTTTCTGAAAACACAGAAAATATAAAAACTCGGTTACTAGTGTTTTCTCCTTTTACTCCAACATCTATCCCTCAGTCTTTTTCGAAGTTTTACAAAGATTGATTGGTGTAGCAGAAAGTAATTCTTGTCTTAGACTGAATACAATGTAACAAGAAAAAAACAAGATGCATGAAAAATAATATAGATAATCAAATTTAACTGACAACGACTGCAAAAAATGGCACGAATTGTATGTTATATCAACTATGCAACTGATTTTCTTTGTTTCCTGTTATGAATATTGGGGAAAGCATATCAACATAGAAGCGATTTGTAAACTTTGCACGATGTACTATTACAGTACATTCTAAAGAGTGCAATGTCTTGACATATTTTTTTTTTTTATATTTAGGCCGGTAAAACGCACAAACTGACTGCAATTGAATCATGAAGGATGTATATCATGATTTTAAGATTTAACTTTAAGAAATATCTTGACCAGAAGATCGAGGGAAAAAAACCTAACAGCACATACGTGATGGGAAAATCGGTTTTCAAACGCAAGGGAAAAGGGGATAAGACTAAAAATACATCGTATTAGGCGATCCATCCCCAAAACGTTTCAAAATTGATCCCCTGTAATCAGCTTTCAGCGTTCGTACAGATTGTGGCTCGGTGACAAAAAGATGGTACTACGAGTATGCCTTTGCTTTATAATGTTTAGATTGCTCTATGGCTTGGAATATTTGACCCGTAGGCTACGACTCACTAACAGCCATTAGCAGAAGTGTAGATAAAGATCAAACTGCACAAAACGTGCAGTCTGAATTTTGATCTACTCCGTCCGATAAAGAGATATTTTTCTGAAAATAAATAAATCAATCAATAAATAAATGGCATCATTCGGGATGATACCATCGGCTTGATATTTTCATGTATCTAGGTTAGCAACATAAGGGTAAAAGAATTTGAAACAAGACGGAGATTTATCTAAGTAATGAAGTCTAAAAGAAGTCCGGTGTCTCTACAACCGTTCATTGCTATAGGCAAATAAAGGACTTTCTCGGACAACATTGGTTGTACTGCAAAGACAGTACATCTGTTTATTTTTTTCAAGACTCAATTGATCGGTTTTTTTTATTGAAGTGTTAAAGACTACTAAAAGTTTTAAACCAAAAATATCTTCACCGTTTACCAGTAAAGAAGAGCCTATATAAACAGCTTGTAAAAAATTCCAACGAACTCATGGTCGAAGTTTAGTTTTGAATTAAAAAAAAAACAAATTACGTGAACAGGTAAAAGTTTCAATAGTTTTAATAATCAATTATCAAAAAACGACGTTAAGTTACTGTTGGTGAGACTTCCGTTCACATAGCATGACTTGTTTGTATGTTGTCTATGCTCGATACTTTCAACAAGGTATTAGACAAACTACAACGAATATGTCGTCCCACTATTGAAACAACCTTTCGGTATTTTTTATGTGGTACATTTTCCAGTGGTGCGATATCCTTAGCACAGTATAAAATTGAGTGGAATTGAAGTTTTATTCTCTCTAAGGCCTGACTATTGACATAAACTTCCTACTTATTCTTCGGGTTGGGTTGTGGGTCGATCAAACTACATTGTTACAATTTAGCTGTCACTGGGACCAGAACAGACACTACCACGCCCACTGGATTGTGTTTTACACTGTTTAATTTCAGAATCAACCAATTTATTTTTCCCCAGAGACTCTTTGCTTGATGTGGAATAATACTTACTGTTCTTTTTTGGGAAAATTTTGAGTCTGATTGAGAAGTTGACAAGAATCGGATTAAATTGATTAATTCAAAATAGTGGGTGCAACGAACAAGCTTATGAAAGTAGTGTAGAAAATTTGCTAAGACTTCTTGGAATGTACAATATGCACATGTACACGTAAAGCACTGTATCAAAATACAACATTTTCGACTCGGCCATGTTCAAAGAGTTTTGAAGTCGACGATTAAAATGTTGCTCCAGAAAACATTGTGGGAAAAGGAAACAATGCTGGTTACCAGCATTGTTTCCTTTTCCCACGATGTTTTCAAATGTCTGCTTTTTCGAGGTCGTGAAACCATAACTTTGTCTTGGTATATGGTAAATAAACTAACTGTAACGAAAACCACTGTTTCTGTATCGAAACCTCGATATGTTAACTTTATCTGTCGTGGGTGCTATGTTCAGTCTTTTTCGAGAGTATAACTTGTTCTGAAAAAAGACATTTTTCTTTGCTTTGGTTGATGTGAAAACCGCACATTTTATTCAACTGAATGTTTCCAGTCCCTGCTTTATAAACAAGAATTGTCTCCTAAATGAACAATCCATCAGACGTTTTGAGTTAAACAATTTCGGTTTTCTTTTTCCGAGTCTCATAAACGCTCTTAAGTATTTAATTCGAACAAAAGGTGTCAGTCGTCTGGCTGAAAGACACTCATCATATTTTCGGGACAATTCGGACTTATTCCAATAAAAGTTCAATGTGAAAGTAAATGGGTTTTCGAATGGAAGGCCAAATGAAGACAAAAGCAGCTATAATGGCCTGAGATGTGACATGTGCACGGTTAAAAGAACATTTCGTTCGATGCACACGACCTTTGACCAAGGTTAACTTTGACTGCGTGCGATTTTATCCTTGCCATGAGTCCAAAAATAGCCCGTCTCTGACTTTGCAATCTTTTTTTTTTTCTTGTTATGACCCAGCAGAATGTTTTATTTCCTCTTTTTTATTGTTTCATTTCGAATTAGATAATATAATTCTAGTAATCAACCGAAGTAAAATTTTGAAACTAAAGTTACAATGATTTTGTGTTAAGCTAAATATGGTACCACCTTTGGGCTACAATGCTTCTGGTGTTGATTCTCACAGTAGTACTATTTGTTCTGATTGAGAGAAAAACAAAAACAAAAAAACGAAGCGTTCATCATTTTCAATTTTGTATTACATTTTTTCCTCTCCAAAATAAAGATGTGCAAGAAAAACGTAGAAGCAATTAGTTGCTGCCTTTGGGAAACAAATATTGGCCTAATAAGCTTCAACATAGATATACTAGTACTTATTAAGCCCACTGTTATTATCCAATTCTTTTCAACGTAGTTTTTGCTAACATTTCTCTTCTCAAGCGTTGAGAAATGACAAACGTTGAATCGGCACAGTAATCTTTTTTATACTTAATTTGACAGTTTCTGGCAGTATAATTTTATTTTGTTGTTGTTGTACACGCTGCAAAACGAAATCAGACAGTGTAGAACATGAAAAATGATCTTTCATATATACATTTAAAGTGAGGTATTTTGAACGACACTTATTGGAACTTTTACAATAGTGGAGAGCATAAATAACTTTTTATTTGTTGCCTTCCCATAAACGATTTCACCAGAAAAGCTTTGGAATATTCTTTCACTTTGTATTGATCTACCAGATTGATTCCCTTTTTCCTGATAAGAAAGACATGCATTTATCTAAATATACATGTATAGGCAAGTAGAAAAACATGGCTTTGGCATTCATAGACGATATTTCTGAGAATAAGTAGATTTTACCCAATTCTTTTGTAATTATTGACAAGGACTGTTCTTAAGACGTCAAATTGGCGTATAATAGCCTCTTTCTTCCTCCGATCTGAAGAGTCACTGGAGATCTATTCAACCACAAGGAATCAAATTACTGCTCATACAAATACAGGGCTGTGAGACCCTAATTGACTTCATGGAAACAAACTTGCGAATCACACTTATCTTGTTACAAGTTATAGCATTCGAATAATCTGATAATTAAGTCCAATTTGTATCGGTAAATTTTACGCCATGAAAATTGGCTGCAGGCATCGGAGTCCAAGCTTCCGTTCCGCCATTCACATCCGAGATGAGCGTTTTGTGGCCCGAAACCTCTACTATTTCTTTGCCCCCAAATCATGGAACTGTTCTTGATAATAAAATGATTTTCACCAAAAGCTGTAATTATATCAGGTCAACGAATTCCTTGAGGGAGATTTAGCGCTTTTTGATATCAATGAAGTGTCGTTTGCAGGTCTCGTTCACTTCTCGTCTTCGACGAGATTTCTGTGATTGATAGATCAAGGTTAATTGGACGATGTCTGTGCGATTTTCATGACTCGTTGGCTACGATTGTGGTCATTTTGACATTCTTGCGCATCTGATATTGACAGACATCACTTTCACTCTCGGACAGAAGTTATTGGCAGCTATAAATTTATCACATGCTTATTATGGCTTATTCGTCAAGAAAGAATTTCAAATTTAATTTTTGAAAAGGGGAGATGTTTAAAAAACATTTGCTTATTATGACAACGACTCTGATTAACTCTTTACCAAAAGACATAATTTTAAACTGGTCCAAATTGAAACCATTTGCAAAAGACACTTTAGATACAGCTAAAACGATTGTAATTGTCTGTGAATTTGTAGAAAACCTTGTGGGAAAAGGAGAAAATGCTGGTCACCAGCATTTTCTCCTTTTCCCGCAAGTTTTTCCAAAGGCTATTTCCTCAGGGTCGTGATTGTGTGGTACAGAGTTAAGATTAATAAAATTATGGTTTTATCTTCCTTTACGACACAGTCCGAATCTTGAATGACCCCTGGCAAGAGATCTTTTCCGAAAACATTGCTGGAAAAGGCGAAAATGCTGGTCACCCTTTTAAAGACAAATTTCTTAATTTTAGCTTTTGTTCATTTTTCGGAGGCAGAAAAGCGCTGTAAACTAGGAGCTATGTTCCTTGGCTGTACAATAGACATATTTCAGTTTCGCAACGCCTGACTGGGGCATCTGATTGTATAGTTTTGTCAATTTGGTAAGACCAAATGCTTGAATATCGCAAATCAGTCCCGTAGGACAGGCTTATCAGCTGGGAACAACTGACCAATCTTGTAGCGTAAATTGCTACACATGTTAGACAAGATAGGCAGGCGCGATAATGTAATTATATATTCTTCTCCTGATTTTACCATCGTTACAAACAAAGCCTTTGAAAACAAATTATTATGGCAAAAGAAGAAACGTTGGTAACTAACCCTTTTACTTTTTCACTCATCATTTTCCATCCTTTAGAGTCAAATCCCATCATTTAACGCTTCACCAAGCGGCGAAATTTTAGACTGGTCCAAATTGAAAACACTTTCAGACGACAAACTAAACGTAACTAAAGAACTGAAATTTGATTCCAATAGAGTAGGAAACATTATGGGAAAAGGAGAAAATGCTGGTTACAAGCATTTTCTCCTTTTCAATAGGCTTCTATCTCAAGGTCGAACAAACCAGGGATTGTTTGGTAAAGGGTTAACGCTTTAACACACAATCCCTACTTTTGTTGACGATACTGAGGAAGAAGCCTTTAGAAAACATTGTGGGAAAAGGAGAAAATGCTGGTAACCAGCATTTTCTCTTTTTCCCACAATGTTTTCTACCCTTCACAAAACAAATTTCAAATTTTCAGTCACTTTTATTTTGTTGTCTGCAAATGCTTTCGATTTGGACAAACCTACAATTTTGTCGTCTGGAAATGAGTTAATTCACTGAGAAAATTTTGTTGTCTGCAGAACCTTTTTCCATATGGAAGAGTCTAACATCTTGTCGTTCAGTTAGATGTATAGTAGTCAGTTTTCTTTTCTATTAGACCTGAGCTCTTTCTATAAAAGCAAATCAGCCCAACAGTCTAATGTATGGAAACAATGTTTTTGACATCATTGTTTATTTATAAGGATAAATGGCTACATAAGAATTAGATTCAAATATTTACCACACTACTCCATTTTTATCGACCATGAAAAAACAAGGCTTTTGAAAACATTGTGCGAAAAGGAGAGAATGCTTGTAACCAGCATTTTCCCCTTTTCTCACAAACTACAGGATTTTCTGACCTATTGAACACGGGAATCATCAGTTACGTTTAATATTCATCTGCGAATGCCCTCAGTTTGTGATGGGGTCGAAAATTTTGATGTTTGTTATTAAAGAATTAATATTATCGTTGATCCTCTCAACCTAAGTCTCAGAGAGAGAGAGAGAGAGAGAGAGAGAGAGACAGACAGACAGACAGACAGACAGACAGAGAGAGACAGAGAGACAGAGAGAGAGATTCATTTGTCATACAGCCCATGTACTTCCAGCAGAGAGAGGTCAACCAGGAAGTTGAGTTCTATTCAACAAAGGCACGAAACCGTTGAAAGTTTTACTATCTGATGTTCGTATAGGTACCAAAAGCGCCGCTTACATGCATTTCTATGACGTTTTTCGTCCTACATAATTGACTTGCATATGGCGAAAAGGGGCATTCGGGCATTTGCGTAAAGTGTCGTGTCGAATCAGTCCGCACAGGCTAATCCGAAACGGCACTTTACGAGTACATTAGATTTTGTGCAACAGCTGACTTGCGCAAAACAGAAAATTACATAAAAACGGAAAGTGCCGTCTCCGATCAGCCTGCGCGGACTGCGCAGGCTGACCTAGGTCGATACTTTTCGCCGATACATTAAGGCCCCTGCTCACAGATCATGGTTCATATTTATCTGTCTTAACCCATTACCACACAATCCCTACTTTTGACGCCCCTGAGAAAGAAGCCTTTTGAAAACACTGTGGGAAAAGGAGAAAATGCTGGTAACCAGCATTTTCTCCTTTTCCCACAATGTTTTCTACCCTTTCCAGAACAAATTTCAATTTTTCAGTCACCTTTATTTTGTCGTCTGCAAATGCTTTCAATTTGAACCAGTCTAAAATTTTGTCGTGTGGTAAAGAGTTAAACATCATAACGGAAGGAAACCACACTTTAGATAAGCGAACTGTATTGGAAACAGGTGGACGGTTTTGGGAGGGGGGATAGAGATCAGGATTGGATTAGAGGGGTAATCCTCATTTAATCCCAAGTTGATCCTTGACACTAATGAGTACATTGATCTCTGTGGAAAAAAAATGGGGGGGAAACTTTTTTTTTCAATATTACAGTGTTAGTCTCTCTCTCATAATCTGTGGAAAGGGGATTTATAGAAACCCGAAAGGTTTTGATCTATGTCTATCTGTTTGCGCAGTCCGTGCAGGTTGAGCTGGATCGAACGTTTTTACTGTGGGTAAATTTTCTGCGTGTGTGTCACAGGACTATCCAACTTCATGATTCAGTCTGCTTTTTAAAACAGTAGAGGAGTTGGTCCTTTAACTCTACCGATTTTTAGCGACCCTGAGAAAGAAAGCTTTTGAAAACATTGTGGGAAAAGGAGCAACAGTGTTTTCCAACCTTCCCAAATCAATTATCGATTTTTGATTCTTAATCATTTTGTCGTCTGCAAATGCTTTCAATTTGGACAAGTCCAATATTTTGTCGTCTGGTAATGGGTTGAATGATAGGAAAAATATCACAGGAAAAGTAGAAAATACTGATCGGCAGTATATTCCTTTTGTAACGTTTCAACTGCCACGACAAAAATTTATACTTGTCCGAATCGAAAGCATTTGTAGGCCCTACTAGAAAATTCAAAAGTGGCTCAAATGTGTGAATCTGTATTTCATAGGATAGAAAACATTTTGGGAACAGGAGAAAATGCTGGATACCAGCATTTTCTCCTTTTCCCAAAATGTTTTCAGAAGGCTTCTCCCTCTTATTCTCTTTACAGTCAGGATTATATATGGTAAAAGGTTTCAACACTGAATTTGAAATATTCTCTTCCCAAATTTCGTAAGTACAAAAAAAAACTTTTTATTGAAGTTATAATCTAGAATGGTATTCACACATCCAAGAGCTGGGAATCACTGCAGACCCGCCGATCATTCGACACAAGTAAATAAACGTGAATAGAAAACATTTTTGAATCTCTTTAACGTTGTTGTGAAACGTGAAACCGTCATGCTGTTTTATGAAACATAAGCACGGTACATCGAAATACAATTTTCCCATCGTTTTTCTCTCGAAAACGATATTGAGAAAAAAAGAAGCTAAGCTCTAGAAAAATGGGGTTTACTGCGTGTCCGTAATAGATTAACATGGAATCATGAAATCGATTTTGTCAAACAACCGGTTGATCCTGAAGTAGACTAGTATTTTGACACGCAGACAAAAGCTGAATTATGAAGTATCTTTTTGCAATTTCACTTTTTTGGGTAAATTTTCTGCATGTCTAAGGAACCATTCTACCTCATGATTCAGCCGTCTTGATTTCATAAATAGTTTCATAATTATGTGGTGACTTGTTTGGTGTTATGGCATCACGGAAATGCAGTAAACTCCCCTTTGCCAGTGCCTACCTCATTTGTTTGTGATACGGTTGAAAACTTTGTGGAAAATGGAGAAAATGCTGGTAACCAGCCTTTTCTCCTTTTCCCACAATGTTATTTAACTTTTTACCACACAATCCTGACCATGGGAAAGAAGCCTAAAGAAAACATCGTGGGAAAAGGAGAAAATGCTGGTAACCAGCATTTTCTCCTTTTCCCACAATGTTTTCTAATTTTTGAGTCACGTTTGTTTTGTTGTCTTTAAATGCTTTCAATTTGGACGAGTATAAATTTTTTTCGTTAAATTCTTGTCCCTGATACTCGTTAAAACTCGGGATCTGTTGGTTAAACGGGTAAAGAGGGTTGTATGAAAGAAACACGTTACATTTGAACCATGCTGTATGAAAAGCGGGGGAGGGCTTAATTTATCTGCGAGAAATATCGACACGAAAAATATCGGGCCGAAAGTTTTCGCTGTTGGTATGCTTTCTGTATGTCCAGGGACAAGTCTACCTTATGATTCAGCCATTTGTTTAGAAAAAAGAAGGGGAAAAAAACTATTATGGCTATTATAGATCAATCAGTATGTTATTAAGTAAGTACATAGTTTATTACAGTAATATGTGTTCAGAATAACATACAAAAAAGGTGACGAAATTTATAACAAACATACACCCGGCCCCATGGGCCTATAAGTCATTATCGGGTTTAGAATGTCTATTTATATTCGGGTAGTAGACCCGTAATACTTCTAATGCTGCATGGCATAAAATTTCTTGATAGTTGAATAATACGGATTTATACAGATATAACATTTTTTCACATTTTTAACCGACAAAAAATTCCTTTGATGTACATCTTGAAATTATTTGTCGATACTTTCGTTAGTGTCCAGAAAAGGAAGGTAATCATTACCTCCGTTTGTAATGGAAAAATAGTGGGTTTAGATTTATAGATGATAATTCTAAGAAGGACAAAAAGGAAAAAAAGCGGCTAGGTTAAAGTAATACAATAATACTCTTTTTCAATCATATCATGTAGGATAATATTATAGAAGAAATAGCTGTTTTCTAGTACGGATCCACTACCTTAACTCATTACCAGACGACAAAATTTAAAACTTGTCCAAATTGAAAGGATTTGCAGACGACAAAATAAAACTGACTGAAAATTTGAAATTTGTTTTGCCAAGGGTAGAAAACATTGTGGGAAAAGGAGAAAATGCTGGTTACCAGCATTTTCTCCTTTTCCCACAATGTTTTCTATAGGCTATTTTCTCAGAGGCGTCAAAAGTAGGGATTGTGTGGTAATGGGTTAACTCCCATGTTGGATAACTCGTCAAATTCGTAAGGCAAAATCATAGACTTAGACTTCCAGATATTAGCAAGAGGTAGATTTTCTTCGCTTCTCAAATGCATTACAACAAACTTTTTTAGTGAGCGAACATGGTTCTTTCATAAGATATATAGGATCTGACATGAGTTGGTTTTTGGGATAAAAAATTATTAAACAAGTCTACAAAAATTGTTATTAAGCGAGTCTTTGGCGAGCTTGATAACATTTTTTCGTGGACGAGTTTAATAATTTCTTACCTCAAAAGCCAACGAGTGTCAGATTCTATATATCACATTACCACTTACTGTATTGCAAGAATTATAGTCCAAAAATGTGTTAAATTAGAGACATACATGTATAATGTGTAGTGAAATTTACATGAAGCCTGTGCACTTACCTTGACAGGTACATTACGAACGAATAATAGTTCCAAAGAAATTTGCATATATTGATTCTATTTTGAGTCTACAATTTAGTAGATTAACAACTTTATCACGATTAAGAATGTTGACCACTAATTTCAACAGGAACCTAGGTCAGTAATATTTTAGAAATGAAGCGTATAATTAATTATTATAAGTATTGACGAAAATCAGCACTATTTCTTTATCTCACACGTGTGTGAGACAAGAAAATACGTAATGGATGTATTACATTGAAAACAAGGGGAGTTATGTGGTAAAAGACAGTATGTGATTGCTCATTTGGCATCGAGCGCCACGGTGATGCATTAAGCCCCCTTTTGACAGAGCAAGGCTCACTTGTAAATGGTAATAAACAATGCTATGAGTGTTGGATGCTTCTACGATAGATCGTTTGAAGATGTTACATACATACACCTGTTCAGTTGTTCTAACGCAGTTCATGGTAATTTTATGCTTTCTACCACACAATCCCGACTTTTAAGGGCCCTGAGAAAGAAGCCTTCTGAAAACATTGTGGGAAAAGGAGAAAATGCTGGTAAACAGCATTTTCTCCTTTTTCCCACAATGTTTTCTTCCCTTCCAAAAAGGAATTTCAAATTTTTAGTCACTTTCTTTCTGTTGTCTGGAAATGCTTTCTAAAATTTCGTCGTTTGGTAAAGGGAATTATGCTTTTCAAATCGTTGATTCCAATTGAGGTTATAGAGTTTTACTGGCGCTGTAATGTGTGTTCATTTAGCGCCTATCTTTATCACAGGTTTTGAGCAATCTTTATTTTTTTTTTCGACGACAAGGAGACGTATATTTCGTAATAAATGCTACGGGTCCATCTCGTACATAGAGATAATCAACGGTTGTATGTGATATCAAACAGTTTCCATTTTTTCTGCAATTTTGTATTTTATGCAAGTCTGCTTAAGAACAAAATCTTATGTGTAGTCGTAAAGTGCCGTCTCGGATTAGCCTGGGCGGAATGCGCAGGCTGATCCGAGACGACACTTTACGCAAACGTCCGAATGCCAATTTTCACGTGTTGCAAGTCAATAGTTATTCACTGTAACTGTATAATTATAAAAAGGCGTTTTCTTTTTTGCTTATTTTTTTTCTGTTTTTCTTTTGAAATCTTTGACGTTTTGTGATTTTTGAGAAAACCCTGTATACTATTTTGCATCTCCAACAAACAATGACAACCATACTACTCTCAGAGTTCTACATGTAATATTCTTTCCTTCAAATGCTTCTGGTAATTGACTGGTTTAGCCAATCAGAAATTGCGTTACTTTGATGTATAGGAAATTCTTGAGAATAAGACCCATGGCATTCCCTGTACCACACTCACCCTAGTCTTAGTTACCCCAAAGGTAAAGGACTTTTGAAATATCGTTGGAAATGGAGAAAAGAAGGTAACCAGTATTTTCTTCTTTCCCGAGAAACGTTTTTCGTCTCTTCGGAGACATAGTCCATTATTTGAAACATGTTGTATTTGTTGTGAGCAAACGCTTTTGATACGAACAAGCCGAAAATAGTGTTATATGATAGGGAGCATAATTAGAATGGGTTGTGAATACGAGCCTAGAGCAGAAAGTCTGATATTTTAACACTTTACCAGACAACCCCAATGTGAAACGAGACTACATAATTTTACTTTTGAAAACATTTTCAGAAACAAATAAAATACTGGTAAACAGTAAATTCTTCTTTATCCCCAGAGTTGTCTACTATTTCAGACTCAAAATTCCATTCTTTCAGTTACATAATTTGTCGTCTGCATAATGCTTTCTGTTTGGACCAGTCCAAAGTTTTGTCGTTTGGTAAAGAAACTTAACTCATTACCGAATGAGAAAAATTTATGCTTGTCCAAATCGAAAGCATTTGCAGGCAACAAAATAAAAGTGACTGAAATTTTGAAATTTGTTTTGTGAAGGGTAGAAAACATTGTGGGAAAAGGAGAAAATGCTGGTTTCCAGCATTTTCTCCTTTTCCCATAATGATTTTCTAAAGGCTTCTTTCTCAGAGTCGTCAAAAGTAAGGATTGTGTGGTGATGGGTTAAGGTGCTTAGATGTTAATTCGACAATCCATCAGCACTTAGGTACACTTGACTAGCTAGTGGTTCTTGGAGCGCGGGTTTTTATGTAACACAAGAGTTTTCATGAGAATTTTTTGCTTCACTACTGTAGGTTGGATATTAAATCTGAAGTGGAATGAATGCTAAACAAATCATTGACAGGATGAATTTAATGGATATGTCAATTTTATACGTTAGGTTCTTACGTTGATTGACTGTTGGTTTCAAACCCTGTAAGCATCGGTAATGTGGATACCAAAATCTGTGACTACGAACGTACTGTAGGCAGTATTAACCATACATTCTTGTCGAATTTCTAAATTAGTAATTCTAAATTTAGGCATACCAATCTATAAACCGTGGCTATTTATTTCAGCTATTTTGAAGGCTACCCTTTTTGACCGAGCACCAAAATGACGAATTTTTTACTGGTCCAAAATGAAAGCTTTTCCGAACGTCAAATTAAATGTGACTAGAATTTTTATTTTGGCAGGGAAGAAAATTCGATATGGCAGAGTAGAAAGTATTGCGGGAAAAGATGAAAATGATGGTTACCAGTATGTTCTTCTTTTCCTGCTGGATTGTCAAAAGGCTTTTTGCCTCAGCTTTGTAGAAAAAAAACTCCTCGCCTTTTAGAAGAAAGAAGCCTTTTGAAATCATTGTGGGAAAAGGAGAAAATGCTGGTAACCAGTATTTTCTCCTTTTTCCGCAATGTTTTCTACCCTGTAGAAGACAAATTTTAATTTCAGAGTTATGTTTATTTTGTCGTCTGCAAGTGCTTTCCTTTTGAACCAGTCTAAAATGTTATCGTTTGGTAAAAAGTTAATAAAAAATGACTCCGAAACGATATGCAAATATTAACAAAATAATTTTTGTAGATAAATGAATAGGAAAGTTTACGTGTTAAATGTAAACACGGGTTTTTAGCTTTAGATATGTGCATGTATTTCATTATCATAATTCGAAGCAAAGTAAATGTATCTCGAATTCCATCCTACATAAAGGGGAAGAGTTAATGTCCCTGGGTCTGATGGGTTTTATGGCCCTTTCAGTAGGGGCCACTTAAGGATCTCCTTAAAATCGGTGCCATTCTGAAGTGGCCCCTATGTCTAAACTATTAGGGAAAATAAGAACAACAAGTGATAATTTCATTGACATATTTTTGATTGACATTAACGTATGTTTTGAGTTAATTTACTATTATTGTTTGAAAACTGTTTGCTCAGCAGTATCATTTGAGAAGAATCTCACTGGAAAAGTACGAGTTTTCCTTTTCAATTAAATTGGGGGGAACAAAAAATACTGCACTTTGAAATGAAAATTTATCGACCAGTGGACTGACTGTAAATATTTAAATCTTTACCAAACGACAAAATTCTATTTAGACTGGTTCAATTGAAAGCACTTGCAGACGACAAAATAAATGTAGCTCAAAAATTGAGATTTGTTTCCAGCAGGGTAGAAAACATTGTGGGAAAAGGAGAAAATGCTGGTTACCAGCATTTTCTCCTTTTCCCACAATGTTTTCAAAAGGCTTCTATCTAAGGGTCATGGAAAGGGTTAATAAGCCATGCTCTTGTAAAAGTGGGGTTTCGAGCATTTCGGTATACCGGTCATTTAACATGAAGAAAATTGACTGATAACAGAAAGTTTCGGGCCAAGGTCAGTCCTGGTGGACTGCACAGACTGATCTGAGTCGGCACTTTTTGGCAGATGCATTAAGCCCCCTGTTCATATACACGTATAAATTTTTTTCAGACGAACTTCGTATTTTTGATGCAGCTAAAGTACTGTGGATAAGAAAAAAGAAACTTCAATATTAAGAATCCAAAACTCTAGAAAATATTTCAGTAAATATTATGTATAAATTCGAAAAACAAACATGAAACATAAAAAAGCCTAAAAGAAAAATATGACATACTAATTTAGGACAAAGAATCGAATCAGGAATTCAGCATTTTTGGCGCTAAACACGTTAATAACTCAGACGGAGAGGGCAGGGAAATATGCGCCCTCCTAATCCACTTGATGTTAATTTTCGTGTCATTTTTCCGCCAATGATTGACAGGGAAAGTGGATATTAAAGTTGACACAATTAGAGCTAATATAATACAGATGTAGAGGGAACAAAGTGGCTACTATCTTTCATATACTCTCTCAAAAAAGAAACGCAACATCAGATTATCTTTTTGAAATATTATACCAGATATTGACAATTTATGAGTGATTTATTGACAATATGTGACAAACTGTGATATTCCAAGGTAAAAGAACTCATGAACAAGAAGTGTGCCAATTTTTGCATTCCTGTGTAAATTATTTATATCATAAATTATGAAAATAATATATGAAGTAAATTTCCTATTTTCTGTATGTTGCGTTTCTTTTTTGAGAGAGTATATATCATTCTAAAATGGCCACTGTTTCTTGCACTTTAACTCCGGACCTGACGATACAATTTTAGACTTGTCCAAATTAACCCATTACCAAAAGACAATTTATTTTAGACTAGTCCAAATTGAAAGCATTTGCAGACAACAAAATAAAAGTGACTGAAAATTTGAAATTTGTTTTGTGAAGGGTAGAAAACATTGTGGGAAAAGGAGAAAATGCTGGTTAGCAGCATTTTCTCCTTTTCCCACAATGTTTTCTAAAGGCTTCTTTCTCAGGGGCGTCAAAAGTAGGGATTGTGTGGTAATGGGTTAACCCTTTTCCAAATGACAAATTTTAGACTGTCCCAAACTCAAAGCGTTTGCATATGACAATTTTGAATTTGACGGGAATGACAGAAAGTTTTCCGATAGGCTACAAAACAGTGTGAGAAAAGGAGAAATTGCTCGTTACGAGCAATTTCTCCTTTTCCCACAGTGTTTTCTGAAGACTTGTACTGCAGACACGTAAAAACCAGGGCTTGTTTGGGAACGAGTTAATAGCTCTTGCAAAGGACAAATTAAATGTGGATGAAATATTGGAATTTGTTTTTAAAAGGACAGAAAACATTGTTGAAAAAGGATGAAAATACTAGTTACAAAAATTGTCTTCTTTTTCCATCAGTATTTTCAAAAACTTTCCATGAGGTGGTAGGGTATCTCGGCTGGATTATTTTGTAAAGGTATAAAATGCTAAAAAAGGATTCTTTGCAAATTATCAGTATGTCCTTCCCTGATGTTTTGTCGGAAACCCTGATAGTCTTTTACCATACGGCTTGCATCATGTGAAAAGGGACATTCGGACATTTGCGTAAAATGTCGTCTCGGATCAACCTGCACAGTCCACGCAGGCTGATCCAAGACGGCACTTTACGATTGCATTAGATTTTGTGCCACAGTACACTTGTGCAAAACAGAAAATTGCATTAAAACGGAAAGTGTAGTTTCGGATTAGCCTGCGCGGACTGCGCAGGCTGATCCGAAACGACACTTTACGCAAATGTCCGAATGCCCCTTGTCGCGTGTTGCTTGCCAATTATTACAATCTCGAGTTTTAACGTCACTGAAGAACAAATCGTTTGAAAATGTTGGAGGTGAAGATGAGTGAGACAGCTTGACCAGCAGTTTTTTTTTTCTGTTCTCAGTTTTCTTTATGTCCTTCCAACAACATTTTTTTGTGTGTGTGCCACATTTAATTTGTCATCTCCAAAAGCTTCAATTTGAACAAATCGTCGATTTACGTCAAAAGCCTCGTAACTACAGCTAGTTTCAAGCTGAAGTTACGAGGTTTTTGAAGTAAATCGAAGAAATGTAAAAAAATGTGATTTGGCAAAGGGTTAATACTATTTTCTTTCTATCCGAGAACGAGATTCGTTTGTAAATGGGATAAAATTAACAACCTTACGTACATGTGAAATTACTTTCAGGATTGAAAATGTACTTATGCTTGATCTTTTTGTTGAAATATTGCATTTATAATTTTGAGCGTGTCAAAATTATGAACACATATTTCTAACCATACCACTGTTTACATTTTTTAAAAGAAAATATGTGTTTGTTCAAAATTAGTGATGAAGAAATTTCATTTTATTTTTCCCCTTTTCATTCAGAAAACTGTATTTTAAGCATCATTATTGGTATTCTTATATTACTTTTGAATCAGTAAATAGAATTCCACCAAACTGTATTATCTGATCATTTTTGTGATAAATCGCCGAGATATCCATTGAGATTAGACCAAGGTGTTAAACTGATCTTATAAATAGTCTAATTAATTCCGGCCACGTGGTGAGAACGTCCATCTTGCCTGATGCTTATCGGGAACGATGCCACTTATGTCATTTATGAAATGCCGAGCACATCGCTGATAAAACTGAAATTTCCTGTGAAGATTTCGTCGCGATAATGAGGTTAATGGACAGCGATATGCCTGTTCCAAACTTTTCGGTATCATGTAGACTTACAATCGGTTGAAAATGGCAGTCTGTTGGTGTTATTGCTTTATCATAGTTGGACAATAAGATGAACCTGCAGGGCCCGTATTCACCAACCATTTTTGAAAATATTCTTAGTGTTATTCTCCAAGATTTTCTAAATTTGTAAGTAACACAACTTCTGGTTGGCTAAACCATTCGGTTTATCCAACCAGAAGTTGTGTTACTTACAAATATAGAAAATTCTGGAGAATAAGACAAAGAATGTTCTTAAGAATGGTTTGGTGAATACAGGCTCTGACAGTGGATCAAATCACGAAACAAAAAGAAATAAGAATTGCTATAGGTATACGGGTCTGTGATGACGAATTTAAATGCCATTGAAAATAGTACAGAGGCAAACATTGCACAGACAATAAAATATATTTATTACATACCTAGCAGTGAAATCCTGGAATTTCCCAGTGTAATAAATGTTGATATCATCACTAGTGACGATATCAACTTTCACTTTCACTTCCTGCCGTAATTTAGGAACTACTTTTTTCTTGAACGAAAAAAATTAAAAATAATAATGTTAATAAGGTATATAATAAATAGAATAATCAACTGGTTATTTTTGATATGAAAAGTATCTCACTCGGATGCGTCGTAAGGCGTTAAAAAAAACTCGTGCTGCGCACTCGTTTTTTCAACGCCTAACACCGCATCCTCATGAGATATTTTTCATATCAAAAATAACCAGTTGATTATCCTCTATGTACTACATTTTTTTATTGATAAAACATAAAGAATTAAGAAAATTTCACCAATTAAAAATTCATTATAGATATTGCTCAAGCTTTCAACATTGTTCTATAGAATAGTTCACAAAGGTCCAATATCATAACCACTGACAATTCTTTGCATTGTTCATTCAGAAAAAAAAAATAATGCACTAGAATTACAGTGTCTGCAGGAAAAGTCTTTTGAAAACGCTTTGGGAAAGGGAGAAAGTGTTCGTAACGAGCAATTTCTCTTTTTTTCCCACACTGTTTTCTGCCATTTTCTCCAAATATAAAATTGTTGTCTGCAAACTCTTTCGGTTTGGAAGGGTCCAAAATTTATCGTATGGGAAAGGGTTAAAACCATATGATGAGTTGTCTGGGTTTAACCCTTTCCCAAACAGTTACTGGTTTTTACGACCCTGAAATAGAAGCCTCTTGAAAACATTGTGGGAAAAGGAGAAAATGCTGGTAACCAGCATTTTCTCCTTTTCCCACAATGTTTTCAACCCTTCTGGAAACAAATTTCAATTTTTGAGTTGTGTTTATTTTGTCATTTGCAAGTGCTTTCAATCTGGACCAGTCTATAAATTTGTCGTTTGGTAAAGAGATAATGTACCTCTGTGAGGCATTATACCCCCTTGTCACAGAGCATGGTTTATTCTTTGGTTCTATAGTAACCTCATTTTTGGTGAGAAAAAACACAGTGCTATTTTTTATCTTACTTATCGTTTTTTTTTTAAATAAATCTCTTTACCAAACGACAAAATTTTAGACATGTCCAGATTGAAAGCAATTGCAAACGACAAAATACTTATAACTTAAAAATTGAAATGTGAGAAAATGCTGGTAATCAGCAGTTTCTCCTTTTTACACAATGTTTTCAAAAGGGTTCTTTCTCAGGGTCGTAAAAACCATGGATTGTTTGGTAAAGGGTTTATACCTAAATCTCTTTACGTTTTATCATGTCAAATCATCCCAGACCTAGTGTTGCCTTGTAGAAAAAATAAGGATGTCTGCTTATTTCGATACCAGTCTGAATTTCTAATAGAGGAATGATTTTTCACCCTCCCAGTTGGAATTGCTTTTTTAAATTATTAAAATACACTAACACCAAGCCCCCTGACACTTGTTAAAAATGTTCTTCATTGTAATTTATAAGTGTCAAAACTTAAGAAAATACTTAAACCGAAATCTCCCGCCGGGCTCTATACAGCTAATATCAAATTTGTAATAGTTCTCAAATACAAATAGGCATGCAGCTTGAATTCACATATCAACTTATATTACCGATCGTGAATGAATGAATTAAAACTCTAGTTCAGGAATTTCGATAGACTTGCATTGACGCCGGCGGCAAACAATGTTCTCTATTCACGAAGACATTCTAACATAATTGAAACTTTATTACTGTTGTTAACCAAGAGTATCTTCAATACGGGTAAAGGTCGATGGGTCGAGAGGTCTGCTTCAATGAGAAATGTATAGATTGAACAATCGTCTGAACGAACTTGTTTGCGAATGACAAAAAGAAAACCTAACCGCTACTTGTGTTAGTCATACTGTAAAGAACTGGTGATTTCGTCACTGGAACCTCTCTCTCTGTGTCTCTCTTTCTCTCTCTATCTTCCCCCCCCCCCTCTCTCTCTCTCTCTCTCTTAAGAGGATGATATTGTCTAATTATTATTTATTCTTCCAGCATCGTTCTTAATTTAAACATGTGCATTGATTTGATTTATTCTTTGTTGATTACGATTTATTTTGTCTATTTTCAGGTGAAAAACCATTTAAATGCGAGTTCGAGGGCTGTGACCGTAGATTTGCTAATAGTTCAGACAGAAAGAAGCACAGTCATGTCCATACTAGTGACAAGCCATACAACTGCAAGATCAGGGGCTGTGATAAAAGTTACACACACCCTAGCTCACTACGAAAACACATGAAGGTCCATGGTAAGACTTCGCCTTTACCAGAAGATTTTGACTCCGACGATGATTGCCATAGTAACGAGGAATCTTTGTCAAGCCCAACGGCACCAATCAAACCAATTGCCTCGGATACGTCGACACCAACACAGCCGCAAGCTCCAACACCGGCTCAGCAGCAACATCAAACTTCAAACGCATCAAGCCCAACTTTATCCGTACATTCTCATGCATTGTCTAGTTTACCGGACACTCACCCGAGTACAAAATTTAGTGAATGGTATGTTTGTCAAAGTGCTACAGGTATGCCGACTCCTCCAAGTAATGAACATTCACCAATCGGTGGCCTTGGTAGTCACATGCATTCGCATTTATCATCTTTACACCCGCCGTCGTTAGTTCAATATTCATGATGGGGTTTAAAAGACTACAAGGTTGTTTTAATGAATGAGCTATTTACTAATTATTTGGATTATCAAGTGCAGTGTGCTAGAATATCATCAGTTATTCGTATATCAGAAACACATACAAGCTCGAACGACAAACTGGTGAATCAGTGATCTGCTAGTGACAGCAATGGATATTAAGTACAAGTCTAGAGCTATAGGCATTTTCTTTTTTTGTGAAACGGGCAGCACTTGTTGAACGTTAGATGGTGATAACACGTGTTGTATGCTACCAATGCCAATATAAAAAGGCTTACACGACTGTGTTACATGTATAATGAGATATGCGGAATCTTTCATATGTTATATATATAAGTATAAACTGTGTTATGTAAATGTGAGTTAAACGAAAGACGAAAGGAACGAAAGTGGAACGTTTTTATCATATCAGTTTATGAAACAACATAAAATGGTTTGCAACACGCGAACATGGGCATTAGGACATCTGCGTAAGGTGTCGTTTCGGACCAGCCTGCACAGTCCGCAGACACTCTGTTTTCATGCAATTTTCTGTTTTGTGAATGCCAACTGTAGCACAAAATCTAGTGTAGTCGTAAAGTTTCGTCTCGGATTAGCCTGCCTAGACCACGTAGGCTGGTCCGAGACGACACTTAACGCAAGTATCCGAATGTCCCTTTTGGCGTGTTGCAAGCGATATTATCATAGGTTTTGGCAAAAAAATGTGACTGAGCTCAAACATGACAAAACATGTATTTGCGTTTTATGTGTTCAGCATGGCGTATGATTATTATGTCAGTAATATTTCAGGAATATCACATATTGTCACAAATATTAGACAAAAACATTCACATATCTTTATTTTTATCTCTACGCATTTTTGTTGGTGCAAATTTAGAAATAAAGAATATTTATTTTTTTCCGGTGAAAGATAGAAATTTATTTCATCGAGTGGACACCATCGGTAATATTTTCACGAGTGGCTGCGCCACTCGTGAAAATATTACTGATGGTGTTCACGAGATGAATAAATTTCGATCTTTCATCGAAAAAAAAAAAAACAAATATTCTATTTATATTATGCTTTTAATCCTTTCTGGGAGGAGCTTTATCAAAATCCAGTACAGTTCTTTTCCGTTATTCGCCGTGGCGTACTCCTGCCCCCCCCCCCCCACCGCATAGCAAGGCATTTCAATATTACGTCAAGCGCGAGAAATGTAATGTAAATGCCGTCACTTGGTTGCGAGGCACACGCAATTAACCTAGGCAACAAGAATATGAAAATCGGTATTTTCACTGTCTCCTTTTTGTCACTTCTAAAGGTTTTCGGTGTAAGCAACTTGTTAGCCCTAAACCAGACAAGCCCGAGTTTGAACAATGATCCTGGGGAAGAAGGCATTTAAAAAAAAGTGTAGGGAAAAGGATAAAACGCTGGTAGCCCATTTTCTCTTCTTATCACAATGTTTTCTTCCATTTCAAAGGTTTTTGGGCTACACTGAAATAGTCGTTTCCAAAACTCTGTCGTATGGAAAGGGTTGAACTGCCAATGAAGTAAGGGAATTACCCATGGTATGTATTTCTTGTTTAAAAGAAACTCTTATGAGAGTTTGCTTTTAAAATTACCAGGTACTATTTCTCAACAAAAACCTTGAAGCACATAAACCAAAAAAAAAATAATAGCAAAGATCGTCTACCTCAGAAAATTCTAAGCAGGGCACAAGTTGCATGAAAATAGACAAGTATTCTCCAAAACCCGCCCGCGCCATTTTTTTCTATAATTTACTTCGAAATGTATTCGAATTGCAATTTGGCCAGTATTCTCCGCTTACTTTCTATATTCGACAAAGATTATTTGAGCTTTATGCAAACTTTTTCCTGTTGCAAAATGTTTAAGCTGGATATTTCCTTTTTCTTTTTCGCAGTCTGAGGCATTCTTTCTGAGTACATAGAAAACCTGTAACGGCAGCTATTTAGAGACATTGTCAAGTGTGTTATATCAAAACGTGATTTTGCACGATTTTGATCTACTCTTTTCATAAAATCTTTCTATATGTATTCGACTCGGAAAATAAAATCCCCTTGTAAATCCAAAGTTTTAGCTGGTATGCACAGTTGGTTTTCAAGTAATCACGGATAAGTAATCGATCGCAACTTACTGGTTCTTTGGAACTTCTTTTAAAGTACGTACTTCTTTATAAGTTTACTGCACGTTGCTAATTTATTTGTACACGTTTGTAAAAAAAATGCATGTATGATGGATGTAAAATGAGGATAAACTTTGATGTATTTTGCCGACGGCAATGTACATAGAAAGAACTCTGTTGAAACGATTGCCGCCACACCATGCTCTCTAAATTGAGGAACATGCCAGTTACTTCTTCACAAAAACTCATGATGTTAGAGAGATCCTAAGCCTCAAATAGGTGCTAAAAAACATTTCCGGATGACAAAAATTTAGATCACGATGCATAAAAACTGCTGTGTGATATTGCATCGAAGCTGTTGGCTACTTGAGTTTTAGCTTTGACCACAGTCGCCTTCAGATACAAATGGAAGTAATGTTTGTTATAAAAAAAATCTTTTTTTCTTTGGTGTAAGGATTCATACAAAAGTTGTCCTTTTTTTTGTAAATCTTGTAATAGCTTACAATATGAAAAGGTAAGCAATTGTTATTTCTTTATGAAAATGAGATTTTTAGACGATTACACTACACACACATAAATATGTTCCTTACACTTAGTTTCAGATCGAAAGATTTGTAAATGGTATTTTTCCAGAATTTGTGCACCAGTTGCTTAGGCCAAAAAATCATACACTGCTTGTCGATGATCTTAAAGGTATACCAATGATGTGGGTTACTTCAACAGAGTACAGTAGAATATTAATAGGATTTAGAAACCCATACGTGGGCCTGTAATATATCAATATCTGTTTTAAATGGGCTTCTAAGCTCCCCGCTGTTTCATTGTAAAGAATATGTTTTTGGCACCCCGGGTAGGAAACGATATCAAGACTTTTTATGCGGAGTGATAATAGCTTCATTCATATTGATATAAAAATGTCCCGTCACCTTGGGCGGACTTTTAACATTTAATCCGGAGTAAAAATTCTATCCATGAATTTGTACTGGTTCTATCGACAATATATCTTTAAAATATAATCTAACCACAAAGGCTAGCTATTTTATCTCCAAAAAGGTGCAAATTCTAACATATAATTGAACTGCAACAGTTGAAAGGGTGCCGGAATTCAATGCTATTTTTTGCAAAAATTTAATGTTGTAGAACGACATACTTTTCTATGTTTTTTTTTCTGTATATTAATAAGAAATTAAACACTAAAAGCAAAGGTGTGGAGCAAAGCATAATCTTGCCACGTGTACATAGTAATTTGAAAATTAATATATATTTATGAACGTCAATGTGCGATTTCATTTATATTTTTAAGCATTTGACGTTAAAGTCTGCGAAGACAAGCAAAAGCGAATAATGAAATAACTACATGTATGTTTGTCAATAAAAATAACACTGACAAACTAATACCTTTAACATTGTTTATTTTTGCAATCGTCGATTGAGTATGTAGAAGAAAACTTGTTTTTAGGAAAACGATAAAGATAGGATCAACATTATGTGCAATAAGATCTAAAACTTAGAAAAGTGAAACAATTTTAACTCTTTTTTCTTGATTCATAAAATAAGAAGCTTCTCACGTGAATGTTGTCTACATATTTCAAAGCACTGAATGAAGATTTGATCTGTCTGGTGAAATTGGAGACAGAATTGCAATATTGAACCAATAAATGCAGTGTAAAGATTTTACGTATTCGCAAATGAGTGGAATATTATTGAAGTTATGCATTATTCTTCATGTAATTGTAACCCATACATGATATTATCGATCTGTATTTGGAAGCTTTTAATATTTTTTCTCATACTTTTCATTGAACAATCTTACCTTAACTAAAAATGCATTTGAATAAATACTAGACGAAATAAGTATTTGTAAACTCTTTTAAAGTGTATATACTTTTCGGAAATGCTAACTATGCTTACAGAAAATCGCAATTTTTACCTTGACATCATGTATTTCAAACGTGCACCTTTTTCTGCATTGTTTTTACAGCTAATGTCTTTACAAATGTAATTTCTTAGGCACCCGCAATTAACAGGTTTGGAAAGCATTATTAGAATAATGAGCAACTGTTTGTTATAAGCGTTTGCTTTTTTTCCCCTAAAATGGTTTCTATTCTGTAGAAAAGAAATATTTTCTTTCCTTCAAATTCATATCTGTTTTATTTATTCCGTAAAGCTATTTAGTAGTTATCAAGACATCTTGTAAGGTAATGGTTTTTAACACTTTGTTATATGTCACAGACTGTTTCCCAAAATTTTTAAAGTCTCGTTTTGGTTGACAAGATCTTCGGATATATTTTTTCATGTGGGTATAAAGGTATTGTTATTTGTCAGTTATCATGTACATTATGATTACTTTCGTATTAATTTAAAGTGAAAAATAAAGTGATCGAAATAATCAGTCATTCCTTTTTGAGTGATTTTTACACATCTGTCTCTGGATATACCTGTGCATCGGCCCAACAACCGAGTGTGTTATTCTCAGTCCAGTTTGTGTGTGAGAGTGTGTTTGTGTGCGAGTACTTACGTTCTCCGTACATGGCAAAACTGTTTGCAAGGATGTCATAAACAGGGGCATGTTACATGTACATCTTTATATTTTCTACAAACCAACCAATTTATCATTGCGGAAGTTGTAGAAAAGATATTTGACAAATATAAACCTTTAGTATTTCAGCTATGGTGGAGACTGGGTAAAGGGATTGCGAAGTTTGATACATTTGTACGAACTATTGAAGGCTTCAGGTGAGCCTGAACGCGTATATTTAATACCCATTTCTTAAGACAAGAAAGAAAACCTTTGCTCAAGGGCGATTCGTGCATCCAAAAATATTTTTCTTTTGTTATCAGTATGCAATTCCAGCCATTCAAATAAAAAGAAAAGTGAATAGCGAAAGTAATTTCGAAATGGAAGATGCACGTAAATATTTGTTCGGTAGAGAGAGAGAGAGAGAGAGAGAGAGAGAGAGAGAGAGAGAGAGTGACTTCTTTATACTCCAGGATGTCCCTGTTAAGGTCACAAGGACCCGTATTGAAAGTTGGAAGTTGTATCTAACTTATCAGTCCTTTATAGCCTCAATCACTCGAACGTCAATTATGTGGGACGTCAGCTACAAAGAAAAAGTTCATACACAATAATTACCAATTATAATAAATGAATGAATAAACGGAAAAGATAATAATACATGTAATAATGATAATGCTAGATATCGAATTTGCAGTGCTTGAAAGAAAGAGTGATGATGATGATGATGATGATGATTGTAATAATCATCATCAGCAACAACATGGTCATATGTAAACTATTAGAATGAAATGGCATTGATGAATAACATAAATACAAAATGGATTGTCACGCAGAGTAGGAATGTCTTTAGATATTTCACGATCTAGCATTGAAAACGGTCTTCTCTCTCTATTGAATCCTACAGATCTTGAAGCAGACAGCGACTATACGTTTACTACTTTTTACGAAACTGTCAATGTCTTAGCTTTCTACACATTCAAAAAAAGTATGTTACTTTTGTAATACCCTAGATTTACTAAAAATGAAAATATGCATAGGGTACACAGCACAAACATTTTAATATCTTGTACTGAAAACGGCTTCTTCACACCATCGAGTGGTACAGTTCTCGAAACAGATAGCAATCACGTTGTTCATTATATCTTTTAAGATAGTCAGTCTCTTGGCTTTCTATGTGCTAAACAGGATGGTTTAATATCTTAGACTAAAAAAGATCTGACGATATCCATCTACATAGGGTAAGATACAAAGCTGTTTCAATATTGTGTATTTAAAACGGCTTCATCACGCCATCGAGTCCTACAGTTCTCGAAGCAGACAACAATCTGGTAGCTTACTTCTTTTTTCGTACTTGTCAATACCTCGACTTCATATAAACTGGACAATATTTTACGTCACCCGGCATTATCTTACGATATGAGGTTCTTCACATCCATAGAATAAAATAATTGGACGTTTCAATATTGTGAAATGAAAACGGCGTTTGCACACCATTATATGCTACAGTTCTCGAAGTAGAAGTCAATCATGTTTTTAAATATGTTTTTCCTGGTTGATATTCCTATTGCTTTTATATATCTATCACAAGGTTTTCATAATTTTCGAAATTTACCAAAGAATTACTGCCGCTCATACAAATAAGGTAAAATAAATGGGGCCTTGTTCTGAAAACGGCTTCCTCACACCATCGAGTGGTACAGTTCTCGAAGCAGACAGCAATCACGTTGTTCATTATATTTTTTATGACAGTCAGTCTCTTGGCTTTCTATGTGTTAAACAGGATGGTTTAATATATTAGACTAAAAAAGATCTGACGATATCCATCTACATAGGGTAAGATACAAAGCTGTTTCAATATTGTGTATTTAAAACGGCTTCATCACGCCATCGAGTCCTACAGTTCTCGAAGCAGACAACAATCTGGTAGCTTACTTCTTTTTTCGTACTTGTCAATACCTCGACTTCATATAAACTGGACAATATTTTACGTCACCCGGGATTATCTTAAGATATGAGGCTCTTTACATCCATAGGATAAAATAATTGGACGTTTCAATATTGTGTAATGAAAACGGCGTCTGCACACCATTATATGCTACAGTTCTCAAAGTAGAAGTCAATCATGTTGTTTAATATGTTTTTCCCGATTGAAATTTTGATTGCTTTTTTATCCATCGCAAATTTTTATATTTCTCGGAATTTATTAAAGAATCAGCACCGCACATGCAAATAAGGTAAAATAAATAAATGGGGCCTTGCACTGAAAACGGTTTCTTCACACCATCAAGTAGTACAGTTCTCGAAGCAGAATGCAATCACGCTGTTAATTATATCTTTTATGATCGACAGTCTCTTGGCTTTCTATGTGTTAAACAGGACGATTCAGTATCTTAGACTAAAAAAGATCTGACGATATCTATCTACAGATGATAAGATACAAAGATGTTTCAGTATCGTGTATTTAAAACGGCTTCATCACGCCATCGAGTCCTACAGTTCTCGAAGCAGACAACAATCTGGTAGCTTATTTCCTTTTTCGTACTTGTCAATACCTTGGCTTCATATAAACTGGACAATATTTTACGTCACCCGGGATTATCTTACGATATGAGGTTCTTCACATCCATAGGATAAAATAATTGGAGATTTCAATATAGTGTAATGAAAACGGCATCTGAACACCTTTATGTGCTACAGTTCTCGAAGTAGAAGTCAATCATGTTTTTAAATAATTTTCCTGGTTGATATTCCTATTGCTTTTATTTATTTATCACAAGGTTTTCATAATTTTCAAAATTTACCAAAGAATTACTTCCGCTCATACAAATAAGGTAAAATAAATTGGGCCTTGATCTGAAAACGGCTTCCTCACACCATCGAGTGGTACAGTTCTCGAAGCAGAAGGCAATCATGTTGTTCATTATATCTTTTATGATAGTCAATCTCTTGGCTTTCTATGTGTTAAACAGGATGGTTTAATATCTTACACTAAAAAAAATCTGACGATATCCATCTGCATAGGGTAAGATACAAAGCTGTTTCAGTATCGTGTATTTCAAACGGCTTCATCACGCCATCGAGTCCTACAGTTCTCGAAGCAGACAAGAGTCTACTAGCTTACTTCTTTTTTTGTAGTTGTCAATACCTCGGCTTCATATGAACTGGACAATATTTTATATCACCCGGGATTGTCTTATGATGTGAGGTTCTTCACATCCAGGAATCAACACCGCACATACAAATAAGGTAAAATAAATAAATGGGGCCTTGTACTGAAAATGGCTTCTTCACACCTTCGAGTGGTACAGTTCTCGAAGCAGAAGGTAATCACGTTGTTATTTATATCTTTTATGATAGTCAGTCGCTTGGCTTTCTATGTGTTAAACAGGACGATTCAATATCTTAGACTTAAAAAAACCCCTAAAAACATCTATTTACATAGTGAAAGACACAAAGATGTTTCAATTTCGTGTATTTAAAACGACTTCATCACGCCATCGAGTCCTACAGTTCTCGAAGCAGACAAGAGTCTGGTAGCTTACTTCCTTTTTCGTACTTGGCAATACCTCGGCTTCATATAGACTGGACAATATTTTATATCACTCGGGATTATTTTATGATATGAGGTTCTTCACATCCATAGGATAAAATATTTTGACGTTTTAATATTGTGTGAAGAAAACGGCATCGGCACTCAATTATGTACTGCAGTTCTCAAATTAGAAGTCAAATCACGTTGTTAAATATGTTTTTTCCTGATTGATATTCTCATTGCTGTTATTTATCTTTCACAAAGTGTTCATAATTTTCTAAATTCATTACAGACTTAACGCCGCACATACAAATAAGGTAAAGTAATTAGGATCTTGTCCCGAAAACGACTTCTTCACACCATCAATTCCTACAGTTCTTAAAGCAGAGGGCAATTATTAACTGTGTTTTTCATAACTGTTAGCCTTCTACAAATTTAATAATACGTAATGATACCCTAGATTTACCAAGGATCTGACATCACCCATATGTATAGTGTATGGAAAGCGGCTTCCTCACACCATCGAGTGCTACAGTTCTCGAAGCAGAATGTAATCACTTACTTTACGAAATTGTTTGGTAATTTGCAATCACATGACTTTCTATACCTTACAGGTGATTTCATTATAACTTACAGGTGATTTCATTATACCAAAGATTTTCTACAGATCTGACGTCGCCTGTATAAAAGCATAAAAATTGCATTTTAGGATCTCGATATGAAAACGGCCTTTTCAAAACATGGAGCGCTTAGCCCTTATTCTGCTAAAAAAAAAACAAGATGAATTTTTTAATTCGAGAGTAAAAATCAAAATATTGCTATATCAAAGTTATGTTTTAGGGAGTAATATATCCTTATCGTTCTGTGCAGTCTGATCTTGATCAACACTGTCCACAAAAGGTCAGTGAGTCGCGCTTAGCAGTCTAAGGGTTAAATTCTGGAAATAGACGGAAATTGGGTCGTTTTCAAAGTTTTTCGTAATTGGCAATCTCTTGTCTTTCTACAAATTGAACATTAATTAATAACACCCAAGATCTACTGTAGATATGACGTTGCCTATATTCATGGAGTAGAAAACATAGACGTTTCAGGATCTTGTAATGTAAACCGGCTTCTTCACACCATCGAGTTCCGTGTACTATTCTCAAAGCAGAGGGCAATCATTTAGTTTAATAGGTTTTTCGTACTTGTCAGCCTATTTCTATTGCCATATAAAACAATGCAAGATAACTTTCATTAAAACATTGGCAAATAGAGAAATTGCTCATAACGATGTTTTCACTTTCATTTATGAATTAAACTTAAGAAAGTATTTGCAAAAAAGATTTCGAAAAACAAACAAGCAAATTCCAAAACAATGTAGAATAGGGAGAAAATACATGTAGCCTTTTCACCTATTTCCGCAATGTTTTCAAATCTTTGAAAGACATATCCAAGTTTGCTTATATGTTTTTGGTTATGAATGGATGTATCTTATCAAGTTATATCCATTTATCGTGCTCTGTATTTCATTCCGTCCCCTCATACATCCGCGACATGAAATTTTATTAATCTTCCCTAGTTCCACCTGACTGCATTCTACCGCAGTACAGTGATGACTACCATTAGGATAACTGTATTGATCTTTATCCGTTCCTTATCCATAACCAATAATCAATTAAGCAGTCCGATTTGTGACTTGATCCAATAAGTAATACCGTCGTAATAATCTATCCGCTCTTGGTCACGAAATCCAAATCCTGGAGACAATTCATTTTGATAAATCTTTAAAAGAAACACGGCTTCATTGAAAAGTGTGCATACCTCGAGTTACATCTATGCAGTAGTTACGATTTAGTATTGAAAAGAATCTTTAGAAATATAAACTTGTACGCAAACAAGCTTTCCTTGTATTTTATACGGCGAAACACCGGGGTGTTTGCGAGCCTTTGATGTGTATGAACGAGAAAAGTGAGACGAGGAAGGAGAAGAGAGAGAGAACAAGAAGCAGAGAAGAAGACAATGAGGAAGGAGGAGAATAAGATGACAAAGAAGGAGAACAAAAACAACATCAACTACAGAGAGGGAGGGAGGAAGGGAGGGAGAGAGAGAGAGAGCGAGCAACGTGTTGCTTATTTTTGTACCAGCTACGAGTATGGAACTGTCGAGATTCTCAGTGCTGTATATATATTAGAGAGTGAAGACGGATCATATTATAACGATATGCGCCTAATCATTATTTATTGTAAATGATTTAACCACCTTTCACTTCGCAGCTTCCGATTCAATTGAGCGAAGTGGATTATAAAACTGAAGCAGATTTTCAATTATAAGTACATACAAGAGCTCGGCAGTGTGCTATAGAGCCAGTTAATTAAATCACGCAATGCGAAAATAAAGTATTGATACTTATGGATATTTTTTCGCTTCGAATGAATTCCTTTCTCTCTACACAAAGAGCGAGGGGGAAGTGTGTAAAAAGCTTTTTTGAGACAAGAACGCTCGAGATTGGATGGTGATTTTGTTTGAGTGACTTGCTATGACCGTCCTACTGAGCGATTAAATTCTTACCATAGGATTTGTGCTAAAATGAAACATTATATACATGTATGGTTTAAAAACAATTACATGTATGTCGCATTTACCGCGAATAAGGCAACAGCCGTGGTATCTTTAGGTCGTGAATGAATGCTTAATCCCTGGTAAACTTATTTACGTACGAGTCTGTAAATGTATGTAAACAGACTTTGTTTTCTAGTTCCTTTATCTGCTTGCTTGGTTGTACTTAGATGCAATACCTCTTTTTGTGCTCCTAGTGTTCCTGTTTCAGTCTGAGGCACTGCATTTTTCGAAGCTACTACCTGTTTTCCATCATGAACTTATTCAAACACGGTTCAGTAAAGAAACAGAGAATGAATCCAGCAGCAAAATGAATTTCCAGACCTATTCATAACCTCGCATGTCCTATGCGGCTATTGTATCACAGGGTTCAAGTGTGATTCTCAAGAAAGGCTTTCGATTTTTCAATTTGCTATTTGACTACAAACTTTTTTTTCTACGTTTTCTACTTCATGTTCAGTGGCATATAGCACGGCACATTAATTATTTGATGTGTTAAGAACAATATATATTTTTAAAAAGGAAACAATTTCCCTGTATTGTTTAGACTGTTTAGCGCGTAGTCGGTTTTTCGTATCCCATGCTTGAGTATTGATTGAGAATTATGATGTATACATTGAGCTCTATTGAAAGCCGCAGGCTCCATTATCACATTGGTAGGACGGTATGGATACAATAATCAATATCCAATTGTAATTGAATTAAAACTTTCCCTCATACAGTCGATTTTATCCGTGCTAGAACACATTAACTACAGAAAATTTCGAAAGAGGACTAATCAGCCCTAACCAGGAGATTTACGTTTTCTTAAACTACATTGGAACAAATATGTATCTAGCCTAAATATTTCCAGAACTTTAAAAAAAACAAAAAAAAAACGGGCTAGTCTACAAATTTTGTGATGTTGTTTGTATGTTTGTTTGATTTTTTATCTATGGATTTTTTAGTGTTTCATGTTGCTATATAAATTAGTTTGAGATGTGGAAAAGCAAGCTAAAATACCTTATATAATCTAAAGGATCAATCATAACTGAAATTATTAAAAACGCGTTTATTTCTTAATCCTCTTACTTCTTAACACTCTCATTGCTGAATAAAAAAATGCATTTTTGTTTCATTGCAAGATCAAAACATAATCTAGAATAACGCAGTGGACAGTGTAGATCATAGACAAGACTGCAAGATTTGTGCAGTCTTATCTGAATCTGCACTGGCCACAAGAGCTTCTGGTGTCGTCAACGGTATGGAAAGAGTCAATGAGATCTGGAATTATCAATTCTTACTGAGCCTACAAAAGTAAACAACAGGGGTGTAAAAATGAACTGGTATGAAATCCTACTTTTTAGAAAAATTGAAATTATTGTGAAGATGACATTCCGTTATTGTAAAGTCGGTTCAAGTGTTAGTCGCAGGAAGAAAAATGAAAATTATCTCCTCGTCGGACAGTGTCGATCCAAGATCAGAGTGTCTATTCTGTGCAGCATGATCTTGATCGAAACTTTCTACAACATATCCTTGAGTCGCACCCAGCAAATGAAGGGCTAAAATGCAATTCTTATTGATTGGTGATTTACACACCTACTATTCTTTATGTATCTTAGAGTCTCCTTTTGAGAATACACTTCACTATAATATGGCCTACAACACCCGAAAAGGGACATTCGGACATTTGCGTAAAGTGTCGTCTCGGATCAGCCTGCGCAGTCCGCGCAGGCTAATCCGAAACGACACTTTACGCTTACATGTAAATTTCTGTTTTGTGAAAGTTTACTGAAGCACAAAAGCTAATGTAGTCGTAAAGTGCCGTCTCGAATTAGCTTTCGCGGAAAGCGCAGGCTGATCCGAGACGACACTTTACGCAAATGTCCGAACGCCCGTTTTCGTGTGTTGCAAGCTATATGTGGAATGTTCTGACCGAAAAAGTATTTGAAATGGAATATCTAGGTCTTTATAACTGACCGAATATATACCCACTTGACTTATAAATTGTGGAACTCAAAGTACAATGGACTAAGATATTTCTGTCACGTGTTTGAAAAGACACAAGTAAATCTGGCCAAGCGAATATCTTCTACTTAGCAAATCATAACATATAGGACGCTGTGGGTCACACTGATAAGCATATTTGAAGATTGTACATTGTCTAGACTAAAGGTATTTTTCACATTCCAAAGTTTGTTTTTTCGATTTGATTTGTAACCATAGATTAAAGCTGTCGACCGATTACAAACTTGAGCCATGGCCTGCGAAAAAGAGGTTTATGCATCAGCAAAAAGCATCGATTAGATCAGCCTGTGCTGTCCGCACAGGCTGACCCTGTCAAAACTTTTCCGAGTGGTAAATTTCTGCATGTCATAGGACTATTTCACCTCATGATTCAGTTTATTATTCAACAAAAATGATTTATGATAGATAGATTTTATTGACTTATACAAATACATGTATCTCGTTGTATACAATATACTAATATATGATAAATATAAACAACCGACAGTAAACCAAGAACTGTTGCATGTATATTCATAAAAACGTGGAAAATTCTACTCAGTATTTCAAATAATTAATTTCTTATGATCTCTTATGATTTATGGATTCGTGATTATATGACGTTGCTGGTAAAATGCATTAAAATCCCTTTTTGACAGAGTGTGGCTAATACCGTTATATTACATGTAATTAAATTTTGTTGAAAATTTTATTCCCCTCTCTTTATTTATTATAAACGACTTTAAACAATAAAATTTCCTGGTAGTTTTGTAAATATGTCATGAAATAACAAGCAGCAACAACACACTGTAGATATAGACTAGAGAATTTTTGGTCGGAAGAATAGTAACCGTGACACATGGATGACGCTAGTAGTGGTAGCAATAGAGTTAATAATAATAACAGTAATAATAATCGTTAGTCTTACTGTTAACATTAACATTACAGTGAAAAAATCTTATCACTATTTGGTATAGAAGTAGCATTAGTACCCATAGAATATTGTTGTCACAAGTATCTTATTTCATATATAGAGTTTATTTCATCAGTTTGTGGTTAATATGGGGAAATATTTGCCGAAAAAGGAAAAGGTCTGCGAAAATAACGAGTGCCTTACGACACTCGTTATTATCGCGGACCTTTCCCTTTTGAGGCAAATATTTCTCCATATTAACCACAAGCTGATGGAATAAATTATATATCATATTTCCTCTTATTATTTTGTCAACGAATGCCACTTTTAAGACTAGTGATCTCAAGTAGAACAAAAAAAAAATAGTTCCAGATTTTCGGCAGGAAGAAAATATTCACTGTGACGGGGAAATAATTCCCACCAGCTTCAGTTACAATATTTCTTTACCCATAACATTTATAAAAATAGACAAATGAAATACAATATTTAAGTGTAATTGCTTAATGTGTCAAATTTATCATAACGCCATCGTTCAATATTACAGCATTCACCTTCTCAAGTAATATTTCCGCCATCCGTCGTCTGTGTGCAGACGTCTGCACATAATTTATGTGATTTTACAAGAATTTATAGATCGATAATGTACAACAAAGGTGTTAACTGACAACACTTTAAGTCTCTATGCATAAATAATATCTAAATTTCGGATTATTCATGCGAAATATAAAGACATTTGAACAAATGATATTCTGTAAGTGAACCGCAAAAAGATCTCGTTTGAAACAACATTTAGACTGATTAGAATATAGCAAGTATAAGTCTTTCAGATATCAATTACTTTGAGTATACTCTTGACTTGATTAAACGATGCTGTAATTAAGCAATACTAATATCTGAAAAAATGAGACTCTTTATGCGCGAATAATAACTGCCCTATTGTAAATCTTAGATTTATTATGAATAAAGTACAGCACCAAAGATCCAGTACACATTAGTGACAGTACCTTTAATTCATCCGTTTGTGGCGACTTTTTGCCTCCGATGTATCTGCACCGTTGACGTTCGCTTTTCAATTAAATTGGACCATTGAAAAGCGAATTTCATACCCCATGTGCCTTTCAAATGGGCATAATAGAGCAAAATGGGAAAATCCGAGTTATTCTGCCTGTTTAGACTTCGTATTGAAATTTAAGTCATTCACAAAGATGGGTTTAGATGCGCTGTATGCGTTTTTACATTTACAAACCAGGGTACTTGAGATATAAGCCCAACACAAGGGAGTGATCGCGTGGAATGTACGGGATCCTACTGTTTCAGGCTATCTTTTACAAGCATCTGGTTACGTGAAGGTTGCCGCTTTTTAACTCGTTGTTACTTCACAAGAAAATAAGGATATTCCTAAGCTTGGTATCTTGCAGTGTACACATCCATTTGCCTTGAAAGAGACGAATTTTGGCCCCAACCTTAAAAAGAAAGATTTCAACTTTAACAGTGTCGTATTTACGGGTTTGGCTCATTAAAAATAAAAAAAAAAACAACCTCTTTGATAGATATTGTTTCTCAAATTTTGTCCAAGTAATATCTAGCACTTGGCATAGCCAATAAGGTAAGATTAAGTCCAACCCCAAAAAACTGAACTGTTTTTATTGCAAAAATATTATGAACACCAACCGCAAATTCAAGGTAAATGGGAAGAGTTGACATTTTATACCTCAATTAAGTTAGTTGGCTTTTAAGCAAACCAAACATCATGTCTGTACGTAAACTTTCTTGCAGCCAAATTCAGGGTTTATCTCCCTCTCTCTCTCTCTCTCTCTCTCTCTCTTCTACTAGAATATAATTCCGCTGCAAGTGACAGTTTAGTTTGTAATAATGAATCACTTGGCTCCTTCCAGCTGTTTACAAACAGTAGCCGGCTGCTCGTTGTCCTCAAAATTTTGCAATTCTTTGTTGTTCTTTGATCCGGTGGTATATGCAATACTAACCGTAACACTGCCTTTTAAGATATGGCTTTCACTACAATGTAGTGTTTTTAAAGCGTTGCACTCATTTGTATTATTCTAGTCTTCTGGCCTCTGTAGCTGTCAAGACATTGATTTCGTAACTCAGAGGCTCTGGGTTTCATTCCGACTGGCAGCGCAAAGGAGTGCCCCACGAGAAAGCACTGCGTAATCCTAGCCTAGTTTTTGACACCCGAAAGACGTATAATTATGCTTACAGTTGCTGAGATATTGAAATATCCGCTAAACCGGTATGGAACACAACTTAAAAAAACTGACTTACTTTAGAACAGACCAACATAAGCATGTACATGTATTATATTCTGTGTACACTTTGCCTCATCCCCGTACCAGACTGCAACATTTAAGCCTTGTCAAATTTAAAAGCCATTGCAGACGTCAATTTCAGTGTGGCACAAATGATGCAAGTTTTCTTTCATAGGGTAAAAATTATTGTTGGAGAAGGAGAAAATGGTCGTTCCCAGCATTTTTCATATTCTCACAATGTTTTCAAAAGGCTTCTGTTCCAGGGTCCTTAAAAGTTGGTGTTATGCTTTGATTAAATCGTTGCCAAAAGACAGAATCTTAGACTTGTCAAAAATGAAAGCAGTCGCAGATTAAGTATAACTAAGATATTTGGATTAGTATTGGAAAGGATAGAAAACATCGTTGGAAAATGAAGAAATATTGCATTTTTCTCCTTTTCCAGCAATGTTTTCGAGGGCCTTTATCCACAGGGTTATTTAAACATGGGATCTTTCGGCAAAGGGTTCATTAACGATATCATATTAAAAACGTATATCTTTGAAAGTCATAAAGTAAATCGCTGAATCACCCCACCTCACCCAGACACTATGTAATGAAAAAAATTGGTTGTATGAAAAGTCATGTTGCAAATAAGATCTTAAAGACAGTTTAATACCCGGTATTTTAGTTTCACAAAAAACATATAGTTCAAAACTGCTTG